>CM077098.1:8733435-9414040 GCA_039513925.1 Platanthera zijinensis
TGTGATGTACCTGATATTAAGTGCATTAAAGAGAGATCTGATCATGCATGCCAAATGGGTAAGTAGACAAGAGCTGCCTTTAAATGCATCATCACTAAATACTCTTCCAGATGTCTATATCTGATTCATATGGACTTATTCAATCCCTTGTCGATTCGTAGTTTAGAAGGTAAAACTTACACCTTTGTTATTATTGATGACTACTCACATTTTGCATGAGTTCTATCTAAAACACAAGTCATATACCTTTGACTCTTTTGCTAGCTTTGTCAGGCAGACACAGAATGAATTGAACTGCTTTGTGGTCAAAATTAGAAGTGACCATGGAACAGAATTTGAATCTTGTGACATGTCAGAGTTCTATGCAAGCCAATATATCTTTCAAGAGTTTTCTCTCCTAATACTCCACAGTAAAACAAAGATGTCGAGAGAAAGAACAAAACACTCATTGAGGTAGGCAGAACAATGTTGAAAGATTCTATATTACCAGAGAACTTTTGGGCTGAAGCAATCAGTATAACTTGTCACATTCAAAACAGAGCCTTAATCAACAAAAATCATCGTAAGACACCTTATGAACTTCTGAAAGACATGAAACTTACTGTGTCCTACTTCAAAACCTTTGAAAGCAGATACTTCATACTTAATAACGAGAAGTATTACAAAACTAAGTTTAGCGAAAAATGTTTTGAGAGTATTTTTGTAGGATATAGTAGTCATAACAAGGCATATATAATTTTCAATAAAAAAACCCTAGTTGTAAAAGAATCCATTAATGTTGTATTTGATGAGACGAGTATGCTTCATAGCAGCTCTTCTAGTATCTTTGTTGAAGATGTAGGTTCGTAACTAAAAGAGCTAAGATTAGAAGAAGTAGTTAAAGAAGACGTCTCAAGATCCATCAAAGTCAATACTCCAAGCTTAATTAAAGATGAAGAACTCCAAGTTGAAGAATGTACACAAGAAGAAAAAGACCCTCCTAGTGGCACTGTAAGAAATCTAGTGATCATACATTCAAGAGATCACCATGTTGATCTGATTATTGGAGGTTTAGCGAAGGAGTTTGAACAAGAAGAGGTATAGATAACAAAGCCTTACATTTAAGTTTCCTTTACCAGATTGAGCCGAAGAAGTTCGAAGAAGCAAATAATAATGCTTCATGGATCATTACAATGCAAGAAGAGCTCAATCAGTTTAAAAGATGTAGGTTGTGAGAGCTAGAATCAAGGCCCAAAGGTCACAATGTTATATGGACGAAATGGGTCTTCAAAAATAAGCTGGAAGAGAATGGAGTTATCATAAAGAACAAAGCCAGACTTGTAGCTCAAGGTTACCAACAAGAAGGGATTGACTTTGATTAGACTTTTGCTTCGGTGTCCAGACTCAAAGCGATCGGATTGTTCCTAGCGTATGTTGCTCACAAAAGCTTCAAAGTCTATCAAATCGATGTGAATTCATCCTTCCTTAATAATAATTTAATGGAAGAAGTATACGTGGAATAACCCCCAGGTTTTGTTGATTCATCCCTACCTAATTATGTTTATTTTCTATACAAAGCATTATATGCTTTAAAACAAGCTTCTCAAGCTTTGTATGAGACGCTGTCTAGGTTTCTTCTTGAAAACAAGCTTACAAGAGGAAAGATAAACAAGATATTATTTCTTTGGGAAGTAAAAGACAAGATTTTTCCATTACAAATATATGCCGATGATATTATATTTGGTTCTACAGATGACAACCTTTGCAAAAAAAATTCTAACTTGATGCAAGAGAAGTTTAAAATGAGTAGTTTGGGCAAGCTAAAGTATTTCTTAGGACTTATGGTGAAGCAATATGAAGATGTAATTTTCATATCTCAAATGAAGTTCACCAAGAAGTTACTTAAGAAATTTAGAATGAAGAATACAACCTCTATGGAGACTCCAATGGGTTTAACTATGTCTCTAAACTAGGATGAGAAAGGGAAATCTTTTGATGAAACTAAGTACTGGAGCATAATTGGATCCTTGCTCTATCTCACTGCCAATATACCAAATATAATGTTTTCAACATGTGTTTGCACTAGATTCCAAGTTAACTCTAAGGAATCTCACTATGCTGCCGCAAAGTGGATTTTGAGATATCTAAAGAAACACCTAATCTTGGCTTATGGTACCTATGAAGAAATGATTGCAAGCTAATTGGTTTTTCAAATGCTGATTTTACAGGAAGCATAGATGACAGATAAAGAAGTTCCAAGACGTATCAATTCCTTGGAAAAGGGCTTATCTCATGGAGTAGCAAGAAGCAAAATTATATGGTAATTTCAACTGCTGAGTCAGATTATATCTCTACAGGCCATTGTTGCTCACAGCTTCTATGAATAAGAAATCATCTTGAAGACTATAATATGAATTGAAGGAGATTCCAATGTTTTGCAATTCGTCAAGCGCAATAAGTCAACAATTCTATCTCTCATAGCCGGACAAAACATATCAAGATACACTATCATTTCATCCAGTATATGGAAACCTGATATAAACCTTTGTTATGTATTAATAGACAATAGGTTGTAGATATTTTCACGTAGCCGCTAGATGAAGCCAAGTTCATATATTTAAAACTGAACTGAGAATGCTCAACAAGGAATCTTGAGGTGGTCAAGGAATCTAAAGGAATCTTCCCAAGTGAAGAAGTTCAAATTCATCAAGTCTTCATACAAGCACTCATGAAATCAATCGAGAAATCACAAGTATTTTCGACGAATAATGGTGACTACTCGACAAATCGACAAGATATCTCAGGCTCTCTTGAAAAATTAGATGTGTACTCCCGTAAACATTCGATGAATTAGACTTATTCAGACTTTCTTTATTATTGGATCCGAAGAATTATTTTTCTAAAATACTAAGGTATGCGCCTTTTGTTTTTAACAAAATAATATATATATGGTTCAAAGGGTATTCAAGACTTCATAATATTTAATAAGACCTACCTTCATTTCGTTGAGTCTTCTCCATCAGTTCATCTCCTCACCGACCTGTAGAAGTTTCTATTATTTCATCTCCGGTTCTTCAAAAATATCTTCTGTTTCTCCGTCAATTAATCAGGAATGGCTCGCAAAGGTGCTGGAAATCTACAAGTATGAGGATAACTAGTTCACTCTGGGTTTTCTACTACTTCCTATGAATTCCAAAATGTTATTCTCATGCTGGAAACCACCACACTATCGTACATTCTAGAGAAAGAATGTCGAGTTCTTGACATATAAGACCTGGAGTTCTTCAGGAATACAGAGCTCAAGCATGAAGGTTCTTTAATCAAAAAAAATGTTATAAATTTTGAAGTAAGAATGAAGCACTATTTCTTAAACAAATTTCTAAGAATGCCTGAAGTTGAGGAAGAAGATGAACTCTCTGACGCCGTCTATGACAGAGCCATCTCAGAATGACGAAGATAAACTATTAACTGTTATTATTGGGAAGGTATTTTTGTGTAAGATAGGGTAACTATGTATCAGGAGATATGTTCAAACTATTGACAGTAGTGATTAGCAAAAAGAGGATGAACTGGTGAATAGTTCTATTTGATAGGACTAAGGCATGCTTCTCAGCCCCAAACTTTGGAAGAATTATCACTCTCTACCTCAACCAACAGGAAAAGAATCAATTTGATTTGTCCACTAGTATGCAAATTAAGCACCTGAAAAAAGATAGATGCATCAATTTTTGCTCGATGGGAATAGAGAATCCCCAGGCAGGGGGCAGAGAGAGATATAAGTGAAGGTTCTAGATTGTAGGAAAGACCTCATACTACATCCATGGAGCAGGATGTGACCCCCCCTATGAAGCAACTAAGACTATTGGTGCACTTATTGAGGGGGGGAACAGAGAAGTTTTCATTGAAGAGCTTACTGAGACACTAATTGTTCCACCTATACAATCTTAAATTCCTCTTATGCAAACTAAAATTCAATATCTGGTACCTAATGTTTAGATATAGCCAGTTGTTCAGCTAGAAGGACAAGCTATTTTGGGATCGACACAGGGTGGAGTCTCAGATTTGGAAGAATTTCCTGTTGAGTATTAGGGGGGAGACTTTAGTAAAATACTCGCTCTAAGAGGACCTCAATGCTAAAAAATCTTATGGTGAGGGGGAGTACTTGGTGTGTTTTGTGTAGAAGTCAGAGAGGTTGTAGTAAAGCCTCTTGCCCAAGAACCACTCTTGCTCAATGACCACTCAGGGAGAGCGAATTCTAGTAGTGTTAAAACTAATGTTGGAAATCTTGAAGCTCCCAGGTCTCAAGGTGAGAGTGCCCCTTTCTCAAATGATTCTTTATTAAAATCTAAAGAAGAAATGCTAGTAAAGCAAAAAAGAACACTTTGATTTCTCACTTAAACAAGTTTTTGGAAAAGTGGTTGAAGTTAAAAAGGATCTGAATGATGTACTGGCTCAGGTCAATCATAATATGGATAAGTTGAAGACCTCTTTGACTGAATGGTTGATTTAAGGATTTAAGGCTATAGACCATTCAATTAAGAGCATTGGTCAGGTTCATAATGAGGAAATTCACTTGTCTCAATCACATGATGCTATGATACATTCATATGATGCGAGCATATGCATCATATTGACAAATAAATGGGAATATATTAGGAGGAGATCATCCAAACCCTTATTACAGAAGTCAGAAAGGGGGAGGAAAGATTATAAAGAAGAATGAGTGAGCTGAATCGGGATGTGCGCAATAAAATACACAGTGCAAATTTCTACAGTTATAAGAACATCAAGTGGTTGCATGAAGAGCTGAAAAAAAGAGTTCCAGTTCAAGATCCACCTTTTGAGGGAGAACAACCCGTTGAAAGTGGAGAGTTAGATGCTAAAGGTGCAGAGTATTTTGAGCAACATCTTGAAGGTGGAGAGTATACACGTCCTGAAGAATATACTCAAGTATGGTCTGATGTTGTTGAGGAAGGGGTAGAGATCCTTGAATACTCTTCCAGAACTCCTCAAAAGAGAAGAATATATAGGGAAGGCCCATCGGTAAGAAGATCATATCCTAATAGAGAAAAATAAATATGTTGAAGTATGGAGTCCTATCTCCAAAGGTATTATTTTGGACACATTCGGTATAGTTGACTTGAAAAATGAAGAGCCAAAGCTATACTACATCAAAGAGGAATTGGATAAGCACGAAGTGTCAAATATGAAGAGGAGGCTTCATTTCAAAAAGCATAGAAGAGACATCCTGATGTTCCTCCTCCTCCACCAAAATATTATTCCAAGCTCCATGCATATTTTGACAGGCAGAATGAGAGGAATAAGGGAAAGGAGCATCATTGAGACTATCAATTCTTTATATGTTATTATGTTATGACTGTCTTAGAATGCCTATAAGAAACTTTTATATAAATATTGATGTTTTGTTAATCTCTTGTAATTTTGAATTCATATATCTTTTATGTGTCGTCTGTTTCTTTACTTTATTGTCTGTACAATTTAGCTTAGTATATAGGGTTCTAACTTTTTCAAATAGAGGAATATTGTTGGGTATTGTATCCACAATAGCCCTGATTTGAAGAAGTGTCCCTTAAACTAAGTTGAATTGAGGATATATATGATGTTAGTTTTAGTTGTGTGTGGTGCAGGTCTTTATTACTGTGTACAAACCATTATCAGGTTACAATGAGTCATCAAACACAGTTCAATGCAATGTAATCCCTCATTGCATAGAACATCATGTTGATCCATGTGTAATCTCTCTAATGGGGTGTAATTCATCTAGTACCACAAAGGAAGTTGCTGTTCAGAAGTTGTAGATTTTGGCTAAGGTAAATTTGTTGAGTGATCTCGTGAGGTCTCATTAAATTAGTTGAGAACTCACGTAAGCACTCGTAGAATTCATCGAGTTATATTAGTATTACTTGAGAGATCACTGAGAACTGTTGTCCAGAATGGCTAAGTAAAATTCATCGAGTACTTCTGCGAGTACTCGTGAAATTTGTTGAGTCCTCTCGAGAAGTCAAGTGAACTACCTCATACTCTAGAGAAAGTTAGTGTTATCCAGTTCAAGTAAAATTCATCGAGTATTCAAGTAAAATTCTTTGAGTACTCTTGAGAGCTTTTAGCTAATTCATCGAAAGGTCTCGTGAAGTCCAAACATCTAACGCAAGCTCTCTCCCAGTTTGTTTTGACTGGTTCGTCAAGTATTCTGGAGAGTTCACGTGATGTCTCGATGAATTTGGACTTAAGTGAATTTTCGTTCTGTTTTATTCTCGTTTTTACGGCTTTCCAAATTAGGGCTTCCGCTATGTACAATACATGTGGATGGTAGAACTAAGTTTGAAATCAAGTTGTTAGTGAGGAATCGTCTATAAATAGTCAAGTATTATTTCAGAATAACCTAATTGTGATCTAATTTCATATTGCCATAAACGATCGAAAATTCAAAATCATTTTCACGAAGGGTCTCTGCCACTTTCAAGAGCTCCTAAACCCTCGCCAACTAATTCCTTGCTTTAATAGAAGTATCGACTCCCTTGAACATTGAAGGATGGAAACTCTGGAAGTACTTCATTTGACGATCTCCCTGCCTAACAATCACTCTCTCAGCTAACGGCTCTGCAAACCCGACCTCTCCCTCTGGTGTAACATGTGTCGCACCCCAGAGAACAAACATCATAACCTACGTAGCATGTATTGCAACCTGTAGAACTGCTACAACTTGATACACCATCATTTCTTATAATAGCATGCGATAGAAATATGATGGGGAACACCCATATATATAAGGCCCGGGGCAATAACACTGCTTTTAGTAGGCTCCTCTCCTGGCCTCGATGTCTTGGCATTAACAATCTCGTCCTAGTATAAGCAAGGTAACAAACGAATCAAATTCTCTTCGCAAAACTTGAACGCAGGGACACTCTTTATCCCACTTAATACTCCTATGTAAACAACTTCTTTATGCGATCTGAATACATTAAATCGATCACTAATGGACACATCACCTCGACCTGGACACAAACATGGCTCTAATACCAAATTGTAACACCTCCCTTACATTGAACATATAAAATGGGTTTGGACAGGACACCACAACATATAGATGCCACAACTTTAGTATTATAAAATGATATAAGAACACTACCGGTCTCAAACTCAAAATAAATAGCAGAAACACTAAACAAAACTAGAAGTTGTCCACATAAGCATAAAATTCAATTGGCCTTATGGACTTACAACAATATAGTGTTCAAATAAACATCCAACACATCATACATAGCTAAATGTGAAAGCACCCTAGGCTACCTCGGTGTGAAAGCCAAAAAAAAGGTAAAGAAAACAAGTAACTCAGAATAATAAGAGGAGGTACACTTCATGAGGCTTATGCCATTTTGGTCAGCAATCTATCTCTGGCTTGTGGTCTTTGTCCTACAACCATCACATAAGACGTAGTATAATGTGGGTCAGCTATGGCTGACCATAATGGTATAACAACACCCCTCCTCCCGACCATCCCTATTGGAACCTGGGGAACTCCATCACCCTGCAGATCAGCACTTTGCATGCAAATATAATGAAGTATAAATAACATAGAAACAACAAGTATGATTGTCACATACATCAAACACATTTTTATGTTAAGTAGGTAAATAAAAGGGGGCCTACCAATACAGCATGTCTGTAAATCTGGGTTCCACCCAAGGTACTCTATAGCGTGTATGATTTTAACATATCATCATACAACATCACATCATATAAATAATATCATGCAGGTACTTTCATTTTCCATATAACTTACAAGCCGAACATTGACAACTCTTGCTCATACTCCACCCATATATGGATCGCAACACCATCAGGTTTGTTCATAAGCTGCATAGATTCCACCTACACATGGATCATAAAAACTATAAGGCTTATCCATAAGCTTCAGATGTCCTCGTCAATTTCACCCAATCGGTATAGTTGTTGAGACCCCACAGAAACATAGATCAAAACACAATCGGGCTTGTCCATCAGTTTCATAATCCCGTTAAATCAGGTTCATCCATTAAGGGGCTTGTCTTATCAGGAAACCCTCTACACATAAATCAAGACATCATGGGACTGGCCAGCTCACCATAAAGATGTAGCAACACTTTATCACACAAATGTACACCACATTTCATCAAACATTCAATGCGCACATTTTCCACCCTAAAAAATGCTCGTTCTCACACAAAAATAAGGGCATCAGAACGACATCTTTGTCGTCATAAGATTTCTAACAAAATCCCTAGAATGCACATCAAGCAACATCACTGAATCAGACCACCGGTCGCAATTTTGTTTTCACCCACAATGCCTAGTCCACTAATAAAGCAAATTTCTAGTACAAAATATGCATGGTACAGACTCAATCGACCCAGAGATTCCTCTTGAACCAAGGTGATCTAAACCCCTTCATTTGAGTGATCCAGTGCTAAGACAATTGTAAGAAATATAGGCATAAATAATAAGAAGACATGCATGCATCCTTAGAATGGGAAGAGAGATGTAGTTATCTTATGAGACTTCTTCCTCTCCATAGAAATCTTGAATCGCATGGATAGAATGTGCACCTTCAAGACCCCTCCACAAATGTGGTCTCAGATCAACGAACAGAGTTCTAAAGCTCCAATAATCGCAGATTTAGGTCGTCTTCCTCCTCCGAGCTCTCACGCATACCCTAGCCATCACAAGATAAAAGACTTGAAATTTTGAGGGGAGATCCCCTCTGCCCTATTTAAGTTCATCGATATAACTCTTGGATCCATCAGATCCAGATCTAAGAAGATCAGACACCCACAAAATTTCTATTCATGAAACTGGTTAACGGGTGTCTTGAATCAGCTCTCTAACTCACATCATCGAGGCCACTCAATGACACACTAGCTAACACGATGATTTGAGAGCTAGCATAACTATATATGAGAGCTAACTTAACTATGGGGGATCTAACAGGACGATATGAGAGATAGGATGATGATACAAGAGCTAACACAACTATATGAGAGCTAACATGTTGATATGAGAGCTAACATGTTGATATGAGAGCTAACACAATGATATGAGAGCTAACACAATGATATGAGAGCTAGCATAACTACATGAGAACTCACACAACTATATCAGAGATAATACAACTATATGAGAGCTCACACAGCTATATGAAATTTAACACAACTATATTAGAGCTAACTCATCAATATGAGAGCAAAAACACAATTCTTTCCTACTACACTTATCCTAACACTCCCAGCATTCCAAACATATGGTAAAATTTTGGTTGTTACACTTGGCCCAATATTTGGAGCATTGGGCCTCTATAGTCACCTTGGAGCAATTGGGGGTGCACATTTTATGACTCAGATTGCAAAGTGGTTGGGCATTTGGGGCCAGTTTCCTCTAATAGACCATATAACCTTAGGTGAGCCGGTCATGCTCTAGGCTATAGTGCATTTTTGTTTACTGTGTGTAGTGGGGAGGAAGAAGAACTGGAGTTATTAAATTATTAGTCTTGGTGCAAGATGTGTTGTGTTTTTTATTATGATTCCCGAGAATATGCATAAGTGATGTGTTTATTATTATTGCTAGTGTATTGTTTGTGGTATTCTTTAACCTCCGTAGGAAGCCGACGACGATTATTTCTTGCTTAGCCAAGTCGAAACCGGGGGCAAATTTTTCAAGCACAACAATCAAATTCAGAGGCTTTCAGAATGCCCCACTCTCGTGCATGGGTAACAAATTTCTATCACAACATAGTTTTTTTTTTCATTCTTCTCATATTTTAGTATATTTGTGCACATTGAGGACAATGTTAAGTTTAAAGACTACGGACGTAATTTTTTGTTAGCCACGCCCACACAATACTCTAATGTTGTATTTTGTTAGTGTTATTTTATTTATTTAAAAAAAACTGCTCCAATTTTTTTATTTTAAATTATGTTTGTTCATTTGCATCTCATGTCGCACCCACTATAATACTGATTTAATTGTTGTTATTCCAGTGTTTTTTCAATATCTTTAGGTTGGTAAGCATGGGCGGAACTAGCCCTGGGCACGGTAGGGCACGTGCCCGAGCGGTTTTTTCCGTGATTTTCACCGGGGGAGAAGGAATCCCATCGCTAAGCCTGCTGCTCCCGTGCCCTAGCCCGTCGCTGCTCCCGTGCCCTAGCCCGCCAAGCGTCGACGACGACGATTTGCACCGATGCAGCCCGCCAGACTTTGCACCGGTGCGAAGTCTGGCGGGCTGCAGCGGTGCGAAGTCTGGCGGGCTGCAGCGGTGCGAAGTCTGGCGGGCTGCAACGGTCCAGATTTCAGAGAAATCTGGACAGATTTCAGAGAAATCTGGACAGATTTCAGTCCAGATTTCACTGTGAAATCTGGACTGATTTCAGTCCATATTTCGGTGTGAAATATTTGCAAAAAAAAAATCAGGGCCGCCGCCCCCGAACCCCCGCTCAAGGTGCGCTGCCCCCCTCCCCGAACCCCCCAAATTGACAGTACTTAGATTGTGCCCGTGCGACTTCAAAATCCTAGTTCCGCCGCTGTTGGTAAGTAAGCCTAATTTATGATTAAAATATTGAAATTGGTTAGTGAATCATAGACTCATGAAGTGCTCCTAGTCGAGTTCCTATATTCTCGGATAGAAATAAATTTATAGTTAATTTTTTATATAGTGTATTTAGTAAAACTGTCATTGGTTAAAATCCACTTCTCGTCAGAATGTGATTGAGTCCAAAGCTGGGATAAGAGTTGTTTGTAGCATTTCTAGTGCTCTATTCTAGGTTCGCAGCAGGGGGTGTCCTTTTTTAGTGTCTAGAACTCGCCCCTAGCAACCTTTGAAGCATGTGCACTTAATAATAATTATCCCTACCTATAGGAGTTAGGCCTTCCTTTAGATAGTTCGAGCCTATGCATCCTAGCCTATTTCCACTACCATTGCTAATCCAATTTTGTACCTAAAACCTATTTTATTGATTCACCCACACCATTATGTCACAAGAGCCAAAATACCAACCTATTCTCACACTTAAAAATCCGAGCTTAAAATTTTATTCTTTTCATGATTTTTAATTTGGGATTTATTTTGTGATATGGTGAAAAGTAAAAAAATATATATTTGGGTGTGCGTACATTGAGGAAAATCTGAAATAAAAAGCAAAATAAAAGAAGAGAAAAGAAGAAGAGAAAAAAGAGAAAAAAGAAATATTAAAAATGTATTTGTGTTGGTGTTGGCAAGTGGCGAATGACCCAATGTGTTCAAATCTAATTTTGTGGTGTCACTCACCCATTCATAAGTTTGGTAGTTTTGTTGCATGCTCAAATATTTTTGTTTAATTGTGAAAAACCTTCACGTTTATTCTCGCTATTCCTCACCTTCAATCTAAGCCTTAACTTTCTTCGTAATTAAGTCCTAATGATGGGTAGAGTTAGTTGGTGTCGAGTGTAGTGGATAAGGTGTGACCGGCCGAGCCTATGGTCATCATCACTGTTGGATTTCATTGGAGGCTGCCCTAGTAGTTCTGAGCTTATAATATTATACTCGGTGTTTTGACTCACGACTGCACTACGCCTAGGACGAATCATTAGTTCTTTTGCTTAGGAGTCTATATATCTTATTGGTTAATTTAAATACTTTGTAGTTAGTCTATATTCTTAGAAATTTCTTCTAACCTATTTTATTCTCCATGGATGCTAGACTCCCCTATTCTATTTTGATTTTGATTTATAGTTAACCTTTCTTACTCCTAATAAATAGCTAGATTGCTCGCAACGAGCAATAATTCATGTCTAGGGGTTTTGATGAGCAAATATTGTGCAGTATTTTAGGCTTTGTTTTAACATAGTTTTATTGTCTTATCGCTCATCATTTTACTATTTTCATATTGAAATATTTTAAGAATTAAATTGTGTGAGCATTGAGCATATTTAGGCAAATTAGAGCATTTAGTCATATTTCATGTTATGGGAGGACTTCCTCCATTCTTTTTCATGTTTATGATGTGATGTTGGAACTATGTGGATGTACTTTTTGGGTGCTAGAGGTGTTTTTCTACAGGTACCAGTTTGCATTGTATTTTTTCGAGCATCTTGGCTATGTTTCATGGAGGAGGCTAGTCATCCTGCGTTTTTCTTTTCACACGATCACTGGCCCCCTTTGCGCATGAATATTGGTCGTGAGCGGTCATTTGCATGTCATAACATTCGTAGGGAGAGGCCAGTCCTAGTGCGTTTTTCTTTTCGCATGATCACTGGCCCCCTCTCTACGCATGACTAAGGGTTGTGCACAACTTATTGCATAAAATGGCCTAAGAAATGCATGAGTGTACAAACAAGTATTAATTGCATGACCACTAGTCGTGCGAGGCAAACCTTTTTTCCTAAAACTTCAACTTTTATTACCAGACTAGGTTCCTACTCGCACGAGTAGTAGCATTTTCCTTCACGCACGACCACTAGTCGTGCACATACTCGTGCGTTGTCTATTTTCCTGTTCCGTCTATAAATAATTCACTTAATCTCGTCACCAAAAAAAACCCATGATTTCTTCCTCTATTCCATTATTTTTGTCCTTTTCATATGTCTAAGATCTAGAGATCGTACCCTAGGATCTCCCCACCATCTAGAAGCTCAAGGGTGAAGAAGAAGGAGTCTTTTGCTCTCCGCAAGATAGCTTTATCAAAGAAAAATATTTGGACAATATGAACCCTTGAGAAGATGGGTCCATTGGTTGTTGTGACATAAGTTCCTATACCCCAAAAGGTAGCTGATGATTGAGGAATTCAGGGATTCGCGATCCAGAATCCACCACTCCTCAACGAAAGAGTTTCATGCACTACTTGTATCTTTCTAGCCTAGGCGGCATAGCGCTTGTGTTTTGATTATTTCCTTCTTGATAATGTGATTGTGAAGTTCTAATGAAGTGTGGTTGTGCTGCCTAGTTTAGGAATGAGCTTTGTTGTGAAGCAGAAGTCGGCGACCAACATAAGTGAGATCTGGAGGTTGGCGACCCGCAGAGGAGTGAAACATTACAAGTGACATGCGGAGGAGCGAAGTGGTGTCAGTGACCCGTATAGTTAGTTTTATTTTATTGCACTTAGTCGTTAGTTCAAAATCAAAACACCCCATAAAAATATCAACCTAAAGAGACTTCTATCTAAAGACTCATCTCAAAATATTTCACCCCGTAGTGTTCCACGTGAAATTCGATACTCGGGAATCTATTCTTGTTTTATTATTACTTGAAAATTTCCAGTCACTGCCATTCGCGCCGCAGTCTCGTTCCTACCTATAATGGTGTGTTGAGATTGCAGTGTCAAGTAGAGGTCCTTTAAAGCTCAAGTTGTCTTGAAGTTTTGAAGAAAGAAGTGCAACACCCAAAATCCCAAATCTGAGTTCAGGCTGGGTAACACAGCCTGGGACACGGGTGTGTCCTGCTTTATTTACTCGAGTGTGATTTAATAGTCTCGAGTGTATCTCGAGTGAGCCACATAGTCTGGGACACGGGCGTGTCCCAAGCCATGTCCTTCACTGTGTTATCACGAGTACTCGACGAAATGCAGTCGACGATCTTCGAGAGGCATGTCAATCGGACACACGGCCTGCGACACGGCCGTGTGCCTTGGTCGTGTCCTTCTCGGGTTATGGCCAGGCTGTGTAAACAGCTGAGCACAGTTTGGACACGGGCGTGTTTGAAGCCGTGTCTGGCACACGGCCTGGGACACGGGTGTGTCCCATAGCCGTGTCCTGGTCTTGTTTGAGTCGGTTCCTTTTTCGCTTAAGGTACATGGCATGTGACACGGGCGTGTCACAGGCCATGTCAGCCTAGGAAAGGTTATTTCAGAGCGGATTGTGGTCGTTCATTTCCTTCATCTGGGATCCATTGGTCCAAGCTCCTTCCTGCTATTATAAGGCTGAGTGTTAAAGATAAACTCTAATCTATTTTGGCCAATCTCTTTCTAAAAGATATAGAGAGAGGGGAGAGCAAGGAAGGAAGAAGGAGAAGAGATCGGACTGCCGGAGGAGCTTCAGCGATCTGAATCGAGAGCCGAGTTTAGAATTATGGAGGCAAGATTGTTGCGATGATAACCATCCGGCTTGATTTCTATGGCTCCAAAGCAATCGTCAAGGGTAACGATCTCTTTCATGGACAAGTGAAGTCCTCCTTTATTCATGTGCATGGAATCCTCCACCAAGAGGTGAAAAGCGTAATCGATTCCAGCGGGTTGATAGTTGATATCCCCAGTTGAGTCTGCATCTAGATCCGGAAATGAGTAGTATGGAATAGACATGCTGTGTGAAGCCCATCCGGACGGTTAGTCTAGATTGGTGATGTTTATATTGCGAACCGAAGAAGACTCTGTGTATGGAACGTGTAGGTTACGGAGTTTGTTAAGATGCTTGTGAGCTCCTTGTGTTGTATGCTCTGCATGAGCTGAATGCGATGTGACCGTGAGAGCCATTCTTTGTGGTGGTGGAGCCTTTGTGGTATTGGAATTGTACGCTCTACGTGAGATATGTACTTGTGTTGTGGGAGATCGATTGGTAGCACTACAAATGGGGGCTGCAAGCCTTCCCAGCGGGTTACACTACGGTGGTAGGTCGATCTAGAGGTACTGTGTACCTGCGTTGTGAGCATTCGATTGGTGGCAATGCAAATGTGGGGTTGCGAGCCTTCCCAACTTGTTACACTATGAGGGTAGGTCAATCTAGAGTGCTCACTGGTTGCTGTGAGGTGAACACCTCTGAGTGGAATGGGCGAGGATGTCTCTAGCATGCGTGCTGTAGTAGACTAGTGCCCGGACAACAAGCTAATAACCTCTAATCAGTGGTGGGACCAAGGATGATTCGGTATACCATAAGCGTTCCCTGAGTGCACTGAGCGTCTGGCATAAAGGCCGACATTTGTGATGATATTGTGCGTGAGTGCACTTATTGTGATATATATATATATATATATTGATTGCAATGCATATAGGGAAGGAACCACTGCCCCGGGTAAGGGGTAGGGTTGTTATAATTAGTTAGTTGAATGCTGACCGTTGCTTTGTTCATGACCCTTGGGGTGGACGTCCATATACAGGTGATGCCCTTGCTGGTGCTGACTTGGATTGAGCGGGCTGAAGCCCTTACTGCTGCTGCTTGTAGGCCCTTGAAGGTCGTGCGAAAAATTGGATTTCATGTGTGGCTGGCCTGCGTGCCGATGTATGACACCACATCTTGTAAAGAGTAATATATAAGGTCTTAAGGATGTGAGTGTTTGTGTACTTGTATACATTCCCGGTGTTATATATAAATGTGTTATTTATATATTTAGTGGACATTCATTTGATGAGTTCTTGCAAGCTATAAACTTCCGCTAGAATGTTCTAAGTTAAGATGCAAGTAGAAAGTAATTTTGATATTCATATGTGATTCCATTGTTTGTCTTTGAAATATGACATGGGGCCCCGGCCGGACCCTCTGTTATATTCCATGTGATAGATGGAGGCATTACAAAGTGGTATCAGAGGGTAGGGTTGGTAGGGATAACATAATTGAACTCAAGAATGTCCATTAGGAATGCAATACATGTGTTTGAGGAGTGTGAGCGTGTATACGAGGCTTGTTTTCAATTTTGAAATGGACGTTACTGATGTCTTATTCCCATATAGGTGACAAGGAGTGGATCTGGGCAGTCTGAACCCCAGCATTCGGATGAGAGTGCGACACCAGCTAAGGTGCCTACACCTCCTCCTTCTGTGAAAACCGTACGCTTAGTTGCGGAGGCGCTATTTTCCATGTTTCATGTACAGCCTATTGGGCAGGCAAGGCCTGCAGTGGAGCTAGTACGGGTTGGTGCGAGGTAAGATCATGTTAAGGCTCTGATTGACGAGCAAGCGGTTGATGAGCAATTGAAATGATTTATGGAGTTTCATACACCTACGTTTGATTTTGCGGGTTCCCCAACAAAAGCTAAGGATTGTCTCGCAAGAGTGAAGAGGATCCTGACAGCGATCAGGATTGATGAGGGGCAGAAAGTTACTTTAGCCACTTTCTTGCTGGAAGGAGAGGCGAGGATTTGGTGGTATGAAGTTGAATTGCACCAATTGACAAGCAGAGGCCTAGGAGAGATATCAATAGAGGAATTCTCACGATTATTTTGGGCAAAGTATTTGCCAGTATCGCGGCTAATTGCAATGGAGAATGAGTTCCAACATCTGGTGCAGGGTGAGAGTACTGTTGATAATTACCTGCATAAGTTTACCAGGCTAAGGCGCTATGCGGGGTCTACTTTTGCGGAAGAAGCATGGAAGACGAATAGATTCTATGAGGGACTTCGTGATGAGCTGAGGTTGGCGCTCCCAAGTTTGGTGAACCAAGGCTTCCAAGCGTTAGTAGATACAGCCTGTACACTGGAGAAGGATTTGAAACGGGTGCAGGACAAGATGAACTTGGCGGTGGAAAAGCTAGAGTTAAAAGTTTCGTAGTCAAAACAATCGGAATTGAGGAAACGAGATAAGAAGAGGTTCAAGCCTGCTGAACAAACTTCTTCGGATGTTGCTTCGGGAGAAACGTATGGGCAAGGACGTGTGGAGACACGTACATGTTTTAATTATGGGAAGCAGGGACATGTCACCCGCAATTGTTGGATTGGCCCGTCAAAGGGTGAGAAAAAGACTGGTGCGTCCTATGAGAAAAAGGGCAAGGCAGTGGCAGAGTCATCTGTGTTTCAGGCACAACCTCGAATGTACACTCTCGAATTTCAGGAGACGCAAAGCTCAAATCATGAAGGACAGAAGCCTCGCATGTATAATCTGGAGTTATAGAAGGCCGTAAAGAGGATTATGAGGGACGCGGACGAGCGGAAATAAAGGAAAGTGTGTACTTTACTATTGTACCTGTTCTATGTCTGTTTGTAAAGACTTTGTTTGTGTGATGTCGTGGGGCGAGACAAGCTGCAGCCTCTGAGCTCAAAACCCGGATTATTTTTGGTAAAATATCAACAAAGGACTGGTTGTGTTGGTGTCTACAGTTGAGCTAAATTTCGGGACGAAATTTATTGTAAGGAGCGGAGGGTTGTAACACCCAAATCCCAAATTAGAGTTCAGGCTGGGGAACACGGGCGTGTCCCAGGGCATGTCCTATTCTGTTTGCTCGAGTGTGATTTATTGGTCTCGAGTGTGTCTCGAGTGAGGCACACAGCCTGGGACAGTAGCGTGTCCCAGTCCGTGTCCTTCACTATGTTTTTGCGAGTACTCGACGAAATATAATCGATGATCTTTGAGAGGCATGTCAGTCGGGCACATGGCCTGCGATACGGTCATGTGCCTTGGTCGTGTCCTTCTCGGGTTGTGGCTAGGCTGTGTAAACAGCTGAACATGGGTTGGACAAAGGCGTGTCAGAAGCCGTGTCTGGCACACGGCCTGGGATACATGCGTGTCCCATAGCCATGTCCTGCTCTAGTTTGAGTCGGTTCCTTTGTCGCTTAAGGTACACGGGCGTGTCACAAGCCGTGTCAGCCCAGTAAAAGTTATTTCAGAGCGGATCATGGCCGTTCATTTCCTTCATCTGGATTCCATTGGTTCAAGCTCCTTCCTACTGTTATAAGGCTGAGTGTTGAAGATAAACTCTCATCTATTTTGTCCATTCTCTTTCTAAAAGAGATAGAGAGAGGGGAGAGCAAGAAAGGAAGAAGGAGAAGAGATGTGGCTGTCGGAGGAGCTTCAGCGATTCGAATCGAGAGCGGAGTTTAAAATTATGGAGGCCAGGTCATTGCAGTGATAACCATCTGGCTGGATTTTCATGGCTCCAAAGCGATCGTCAAGGGTAACGATTTCCTTCATGGACAAGCGAAGTCCTCCTTTATGCATGTGCATGGAATCCTCCACCAAGAGGTGAAAATCGTAAGCGATTCCAGTGGGTTGATAGTTGATATCCCCGGTTGAGTCTGCATCTAGTTCTGGAAATGAGTAGTACGAAATAGGCATGTTGTTTGAAGCCCATCTGGACGGTTAGTTTGGATTGGTGATTTTTATATTGCGAACCGAAGAAGACTCTATATATAAAATGTGTAGGTTACGGAGTTTGTGAGGATGCTTATGAGCTCCTTGTGTTGTATGCTCTACATGAGCTATATGCGATGTGACCGTGAGAGCCATTCTTTGTGGTGGTAGAGCCTTTGTGGCATTGGAATTGTATACTCTACGTGAGCTGTGTACATGTGTTGTGGGAGATCGATTGGTAGCACTGCAAATGGGGGGCTGTGAGCCTTCCCGGCGGGTTATACTACGGTCGTAGGCCGATCTAGAGGTACTGTGTACCTGCATTGTGAGCAGTCAATTGGTGACAATGCAAATGGGGGTTGCGGGCCTTCCCGGCTTATTACACTATGAGGGTAGGTCGATCTAGAGTGCTTACTAGTTACCGTGAGGTGAACACTTTTAAGTGGGATGGGCGAGGATGTCTCCAGCATGCGTGTTATAGTAGACTAGTGCCCGGCCAACAAGCTAGTAACCTCTATTCGGTGGTGGGACCAAGGATGATTCGGTACACCATAAGCGTGCCCTGAGTGCACGGAGCATCTGGCACGAAGGCCGGTGTTTGTGACGATGTTGTGCATGAGTACACTTATTGTGATATATATGTTGTGATTGCAATGCATGTAGGGAAGGAACCACTGCCTTGGGTAAGGGGTAGGGTCATTATAATTGGTCAGTTGAATGCTGACCGTTTCTTTGTTTATCACCCTTGGGGTGGACGTCCATATATAAGTGCTGTCGTTGCTGGTGTTGACTTGGATTGAGCGGGCTGAAGCCCTTGCTGCTGCATCTTGTTGGCCCTTGAAGGCCATGCGAAGAATTG
The DNA here is from genome assembly GCA_039513925.1 of Platanthera zijinensis. Classification (NCBI taxonomy): domain Eukaryota; kingdom Viridiplantae; phylum Streptophyta; class Magnoliopsida; order Asparagales; family Orchidaceae; genus Platanthera; species Platanthera zijinensis. Next base: position 8,752,288 of record CM077098.1, read on the forward strand.
GATTTCATGTGTGGTCGGTCTGCATGCCAATGTTTGAAACCACATCTTGTAAAGAGCAACATGTAAGGCCTTAAGGCCATGAGCGTTTGTGTACTTGTATACATTCCTAGTGTTATATATAAATGTGTTATTTATATATTTAGTGGACATTCATTGGATGAGTTCTTGCAAGCTATAAACTTCCGCTAGAATGCTCTGAGTTAAGATGCGAGTAGAAAGTAATTTTGATATTCATACGTGATTCTGCCGTTTGTTTGTGAAATTTGGCGTGGGGCCCCGACCGAACCCTCTGTTATATTCCATGTGATGGATGGAGGCGTTACAAGAAGTTTCTATTTAAATTACAATCTGACTGAATATCTAGTGATTTGACTAGATCAATTTGATCAGCGGGGTGAAGAAGTAATATTCAAAGAAATCTGTTCTAAGTCCAGATTCGACCAAAACATATTGCAAAGAGGAATGAATATCTGTATTCAACTAGATGTTCATCATTATACTAGAAGAAGTTTTAAAGAAGTCATTCGAATGCAAGCCTCTGGAAGAATATATACTAAGTAAGAATTTGACTTACATCAAGTCATTCATCTTGACATGAAGTAGATTCAACTAAATATCTAGTCTATTTATCGGACAAGTCTAGACTCAACCAGATGCATAGTTTTGGCATTATTCAATTTATTATCATCGCAGATTGGACCATTTAGACTAGTCCTTTAAAGAAAAAGATTTCTAATATTAAGCAATTTTTGGATTTGACCATTAAGGATCTCAGTCATATAAAATGAAGTATAAGCGATAAGTAAACTCTAATTGATACAATTGAACTTGAGGTTTTTCGTTGTCTTCATTTTCAAAGTGTTATAACATCAAGAAGCTCGTGTTTTGAGAAAATAACATCCAAAGCCAATCTTTTCTCTCTCTAGAACAATAAAATCGATTCAACTTGTTGAAGTATTCAAGTCTCAATAAACAAGCAGCAAGAAGAAGGATCTTCAAAAGTGTAGAAGAAATCACTTTCACTGAAGAAACATTTCTCAAGTCCTATGCAAGAAGATCAAAGTTGAAGCCATCTTTATCAGCTTCAAGGAGACTCAAAGAAATTCAAAGTTCTAAAATATTGTGCCTAAGAATTGTTTGTAACAATACCGTAATAACTTTTATAGGAGTTCATTTGAAATCTTAGGTAGGGTTTTATGAGACCTAAGTGTAACGTTCTACTTTGGAATATGAGATAGGATTCAAGGATGAATCTGATTTACAAGATTATGGGATAGAATCTAAGGTAGGGTCTTATAATTGGGATCTGAGGTAGGGAACTGGGTGTATTCCAGAGGTAGGAGTCTTAGACTCTAAGCTGTAAGATCTGAAGATCTGAGTATTTGGAGAAGATTGTTGAGGCTAACACACTACTAGATAGGCGAAAAGAGAAAGTGGACATACCGATCTTGGGGGATCACTATAAACTACTGTGTGCATGTATTGTGTGATTGTTTGTGTTGTACTTTATCCTTTAATTTTGAAAATAGTTTAAAAAAATACAAAACACCTATTTATCTCCCCTCTAGCGGTGTAGACTGCCCCTTAACTTACAACTAGATACGACAAAAGAGTATTGTACCACCTTGAAGATATTTTATAGCCTAGAAGTATTCTATGTCGCCTAGAAGCTTAAGTTGTAGACTGAAAGTTATATTGTGAAAAAGATTCATAGTGTTTTACCGACTAGAGGCTCGGCATATCGCCTAGAAGCTTAGCATATTGCCTAAAAGCCCAGTCTATTGTCTAGAAGTGTTATTGAAGGATTATAGCAATTGGAAGTATTTATGACTAAAAATATTCTATGTATTTTATTGCCTAGAGGCTCACTACATCTACTAGAAGATTTTTTGAAGTTATTTGTCATCTAGAAAGTGAGCTTGTTGGCTAGATAAGTTGATATTAGTTGGATCACTACTATATTAGCTAGAGAGGTTTAAGAAAGCAAGGATCATGCAGACAATATTCATATCATGCATACCGTATTCATATCATGCATAAAGTATCCAAATAATGCAAACAATATTCATATCCCCTAGACAACATGTATAACACCCTGAAGCACTGTTTTGAATTTGAATTTGCAAATTAATGGAATCAATGCCCGTCGTTATTGAAAGTGAGGATAGATACAACTATAGAGGGGGGTGAATAGAGTATTCAACAATATGAGAATCTACTCAACTCCCTTAGAGTTAATTTGCGGAAAAAGTAAATAGATATATGAAACCCTAGAGCCTAACACAAAGTGAGGTGCACAAGGGAAAGCTAACTGTAATTACAGTATGAGCTTTAGTCCTAACACAGCAACTAGCAATCATAGGTAGTTCTAGTCACAGCCACAGTGTAGTAATTAAAATAAGCAACACAGACAACACAAGAAGATTTATAGTGGTTCCCTCTCAATAGGTACATCCACTCTTCTACCACCCTGGTAGGAATCCACTACAGGTTTTTGTTCAGGTGCCCTGCCACCAACTGATCTGATTCAGGTAGATCAAGTAAACCCTTTGAGCTTTTGATTAGGAGCCCAAAATCCAACACAGGTTTTTGTTAAGGTGCCCTGCCACCAAGGTTCACTTTTGAAGGGAGTAATAACCCTTTGTACAGGAGGTTGAGAGAGTTAGAATGTCTTCTCTATTGTTAAACGAAATTAGAGAAGCTAGTGGATTGCACTGAGCTATAGAAAGCTCTGAAGGAATCAAAGCTCCCCCTGGCTTAGAGAATATCCAGGAAGAAGCCTTTCTTCAGGGTGCAGGTTCTCTTAAGAACTCTTGATAGAGAAGATCTGTTGTCTTGAGGTTCTTGAAGGAGCTGCTTGAAGAAGACTCTTGAAATAGAATGGTTGTTCTTCTTCAACAGCTTTTCTTTCTTCTTCTTCTACTACTTGAAGCTCTGAGTATGAATGTTCCAGTAACCAGCATGAACTTAGGATTGAAGAAGAGAACTCTGAAGAGAGTTGTTCTACACTTGTTCTTCTCAACTGTATTGAAAACTATCTGAGAGCTGTCTGTATAACTCTTTGTAATATCTTCTTGTTCTTGTTGTGTTGTATATGTGTATTTTAACTTCTTTCACTAGCTCTTTATATATCAGCCTTTGTAACGGCTTCTATCTTTCTCTTGATTTGAATCTTGTCTTCTTCTAAGATCTGAAATCTGGCCTGTAAATAACATAATACAACTATCTTGCAGAAAGGACATTCTATAAAGAAATAAAGCTTTCTTAGAAGCTGCTTATCCATTCTGCAAGTCCAGAAGGTATTAGAGAAAGTCACATCAAAACAAACTCTTTACAGCCAGAGAAAGACACATGTGTCTAACGGCTATAAAGGACAGCATGGCAGATAAAGCACAAAGATTATTCAACTAATAGGACAAAAGACTTTGTCAAATAGAACTTGATTTATGCATAAAGAGTGAGGCAAAGATTGCCTTGATATATAAGCATAAAGTCAATGAAATAATCTAGAATAAAATAAGCCAGATATATAAGAAATAAATCACAGAATAGAAAGAGTACAAAATCACTAAATGCAGACAAAATATAGTAGAACGAATCACAAAGATCGTCGAACTATCAGAGCAGATCGTCGACCTATCAGAGTTGAACTAACTCAGAGATAGTCGATCAGCTGACTGACGATTGTCGAGCGACGTTCGACCATAGTCGAACTAAAAAACACTTAACAAGAATTCAAATAGATAAATAATAATTCTATAAAACTAATAGGATCTAACCTAAATCTAACCTTTGAACATAGATAATTCTTGGGTCAAGAAACTAATTGAGAGGACTTAACTCAAATCTAAACTAGGGTACCAACAATCTCCCCCTATTTGGGTCAAGTCTCTCAAAACAAAAAGAAAGTTATAGATAGATATAAAAACAACAATAACCTGTTAGGATCAAAGTGTATCATATCATATCAACTAAGCAGAATTTCATATCAAAAATTCACAAGCAATCATCAAGCATATCAGATTGTCAATACAAATAAATCTATTCATTAGCAGAGTCTGGTTTAGAATTAGAAGAAGCAGGAAGGAAGGAAATTATTATCTTGGGATCAAGTGCATCCTTCTTTGAAATCTTCAGGTCATGTTCTCCAATGATCTTTGATTCTCCTGCTCTGGGCAAAACAGCCTCTAGATGCTTTTCCATGTATTTTGAGGCATCAAAAACTTCTGGTCTAACTTGGAATCTGTCTAGTTCTTTCTCTCTGAATTTTGACATTGTTGTTAAACCTGTTATGTCTTTTCCTTATGCTTTTGCTTTTCTGATTTGAGCTGATTCAACTAATTCAAGAAATCTAGCCATCCTGAACTCAGGATTAAGCTCTTGACTTTCATATGCACTCTCATCAACTGGGTCTAGAGGCTTTATAGTTTTAAACTTGGTAGAAAGATCTAACAGACCTGCAGCTGGTTCTATATCTTCTTGAATAACAAGAGAGGAGGGTGGAGCAAATTCTGCAAATTTCTTACTAGACTTATCAGAGTATATTACTCTTTTTCCTTTTGAATCCACTTATTTATTTTGAACTGGCTTTCTGGAGGAAGGAGTTTTGTTCTCCTTAGGAGGTGAAACCTTTCTTTTAGGTGAAGGAGGAGGAGAAAATGTGGGTTTCTGATAAATCATCTCCTTCACTTGCTTCTTAGGTCCAGTTTCTTATCTTTGCTGGCCTTGATGGGGTCTGCCTTGGTAACCTTGGTTTCCTCTTCTCTAATAGGCTTGAGAAGGAGTGAATCTGACTGGAGGAGCTGAGGGATCAGAAGCTACATTCCCTGAGGCCCCTGCACTAGGAGGAGGAGGAGGAGGACCTCTGGGAGTAAACTTAGGAGCTAGAGTATCATACCTCTTGCTCTTCTTCCTCTTCTTCTGCTGGTTCTTAGACAATCCCATCCAGTGCTGAAAGTCCTTGGACTTAGGGTCAATCCCTTTCAAGATGTAGTAAGGGATGTCATTATCTGGGTTAGAAGGAGGTAAAGCTGGAGCCTTCCTTTTCTTTGGAGCAATCTTTCTTTTCTTAGATCCTTCTGAATCCTCTGATTCCTCCTCATCATCAGAATGTGATGACTGAGGTTGATCATGTGGATCAATGATATCTTGATAAGCTTTTTCTTTGGCTTTCAAAGCAGCTTTTTCTTTTTCCTCTTCTAAGGCATTCTGTGCCAATAGGGAATCCAGGTCTGGTCCTGGAGTATCATCCCAAACGGTTGATCTTTCTTTTAAATCATCTGTAACTGTCTTGGGGACCAATTTTTCTGAGGCTTCCACAAACTCCTGATCTAGTATAACAGATTCAGGTTCTTTACTTTCTACAGCAGTTTCTTGAGCAGCTTCTTGAATACCTTGAACTTGATCTGTAGCCAAAGGGACACAAAAGTTTTCTAAATGGTATAGAATCATCCCCTCAAGGTATTCACTAGTTAACATATCAGTCATTAGGTCAGTGAATTGATAAATGGTGTTACCTACAGAATCCTCTAACTCCCATAAATCATCTAAGTAGGAGGTAACAACTCCTTCTAGGTACTTGGCAACAGCAGGAGTAGATATCTCTTTAAGACAAACTCTAAAAGCAAATACAGCTTCAGTTATAACTTCAGCTGTCCTTTGTTCTAAATCTTGAACTTCTGGAACTACAGCTGTATCTGGAATGACCAGAGGGAGTCCTGAGACATCTTCATGGAACATCTCCCCCTGCCTGACTTTAGTGGCTACTGAACTCAGGCCCCTAAGTTAAGAGGGCTCAACAGAAGTTGAGAGGGATGCAATGGAGGATGTAAGAGATGAAATGGAAGAAGCAAGAGGGGCAATTGCTGCTTCAATCATTGATTAAATTGAAGGAGTAATTAGCTCCATGATGCTTGCAATGAATGCTTTTGAGATTTCAAAAGATGTAGATGCAGATGTAGTGTGAACTGGTGATGGAGATGCAGATATATGAAGATCAATATGATCTTGAGATGAAGTTTGTGACTGAGGTGGAGTTGGAAGTGTCTCAGAAACCAACAGATCAATGCTGAGATTTGAAATCCCAGCAAGGTGTGAAGGAGTTGGAGATGCTGGTGGTGATGCATGGAGAATAGTTGATGAATGCAGTGGGAGAAGAGCAGTGTATGTAGATGGTACTACAATAGAAGTGGATGGTAATGCAGATGAAGATGGAATGGGGAGAATGGAAGAGCCTTCTTTAAGTAGGTGGGGGTGACTATTACTGTCCTTGTGTTCTCAGATAGAACAGGAGCAACCCCAGCAGGTGAAGGCTTCTGGATATTCCTTCTCCACTTGATAAACAGAGTGGGGTCCATTTTCTTGCTTGCATTGATTGAGGTTGAGACTATTCCCAATAGCTGAGGATATTTCTCTCTCAGAAATATCCCAATCACCCTTCCAAGGGTTACCTCTTTCTTTGAGTTCTTTCACCTGATTAATTCAAACACTATTCCAGCCCAATTGATTGCTTTCCTATTAGCAATAGCACACATTAAGGCAAACTGCTGCCTGGTAATGTTATCGTGCGCAGAGTGCTTTCCCAACAACACTTTCCCTACTAGTTCTGCTAAGAACTTAATCTTCATCGGGAAGCTTATCTTCAGCAATTTGGAAGGAATGCCTTCAGCATGTCCTAGCTCTAATAGCATCCTGCTATATTCCTAAGTATCTTGTTCATACTATTCTTGTCCATTGATCAAACCAAAAATTTCAGTCAACACGGCAGGAGTCAAAATTACCTCCTTGCCGCCGATAGTCCCTGTCATAGATTCGTCGTTGGAAGATGATGTATAGACCCATTCTTTGATTTCTGGAACATTTATCTTAATCCTGGTAGACATCAGCTTCTCCAGTCCTTGATCTTTACACAACTGTAGCATCTCAAGAATGTCGGCATCGCAGGCACTGAAAGATTCGAAATCGACGTTGAAGCCGGCATCAAACTTCATCACGGTCAGCAATGCTGGAGCAATCGCCATAGATTCGGTTGGGGAAGACGAGATAGAGACGAAAGTAGAAAGCGCGTGGCAGAGCTCAAGTCAAACCTTTCAAGCAGGAATGAGGAATATGAAAGGACGAGCTCTTTCGATTATAAAAGGCATGATCTATTGACCTAGGTCGACCATAGGTTTAGATTTAAACAGCAATCATCTACCTATTTAAACAGATATTAGAAACGATGGTCGATCGATCGTTCGACGATCGTTTCCTGAAGCAAAGTAGTCGAACTATCAGTCGACCATCTCTGTCTTCATAAACAAACAAGCCGTCATCAAACATAGGTCAACGATAGGCTCAACCTGTTTGACTATGGTCGAACGTCATTCGACCATATTCGAGCAGATTTAAACATAGGCAGAATTTTACACTTGGTCTATTCAATTTATCATGCCTAGTTGATTCAAAAAGAACAGATGCTTCTGTTCATCTAGGGGTTTGGTGAAAATATCACCTCTCTGAAGGTCTGTGGATATGAACTCAAGTTATATCTTGTTCTTTTCCACACAATCTCTTAGAAAATGGTGTCTGATCTCAATGTGCTTGGTCCTAGAGTGGTGCACGGGATTTTGTGCTATGGAAATAGCACTGGTACTGTCACACATGATTTTTGTGTTCTTGTGTGTGTACCCATAATCCAAAAGCTGGTTTTGAATCCACAGGATCTGTGAACAACAACTAGCAGCTGTTATATATTCAGCCTCTGCAGTTGAAGTTGAGACAGAAGCCTGTTTCTTGCAGAACCAAGAGACTAATCTCTCTCCCAGGAACTGACATGTCCCTGAGGTACTTCTCCTGTAAACTCTACAACCAGTATAGTTAGAATCAGAGTATCCAATTAACTCAAATTCTGATTCAGCTGGGTACCACAGTCCTAAATTTTGACATCCCTTCAGGTATCTCAAAATTCTCTTGAGAAGAATCAAATGAGATTCCATGGGGTTGACCTCGAATCTAGCACATAGGCATGTGGCAAACATTATGTCAGGTCTACTTGCAGTTAAATACAATAGGGAACCAACAATGGCCTTATAGTTTTTCTAATCAACTGGCTTACCCTTATCATCAGAATCTATAACTACATTTGTAGCAATGGGTGTATGCATTGCTGAAGCATCAGCCATCCCAAATTTCTTTACCAATTCCTTGACATATTTGGATTGGGAGATGAAGATGCCATCAGCATCTTGCTTCACTTGGAGACCAAGAAAGTAAGACAGCTCACCCATACTACTCATCTCAAACTTAGAGTGCATCAGGTCTGAGAACCTTTTGCATAGTTTGGGATCAGTGGAACCAAAGATAATATCATCCACATAGACTTGAACTAACAGGATTGTGTCCTTGTGATGCTTAACAAATAGGGTTCTATCAACTACTCCCCTAACAAAGTTGTTCTCTAAAAGGAAACTAGCTAGAGTCTATTACTAGGCTCTGGGTGCTTGCTTAAGTCCATAAAGAGCTTTTTGCAACTTATAAACAAATGAGGATTGAGTTGAAGAAACAAACCCAGGAGGTTATTCAACAAACACCTCTTACTTTAGCTCACCATTTAGGAATGCACTTTTAACATCCATTTGAAAAACCTTAAACTTCATATAGGCTACATAGGCTAGAAAGATCCTTATTGCCTCTAGCCTTGCAACAGGGGCAAAGGTTTGGTCATAGTCTATACCTTCCTCCTGTCTGTAGCCCTGAGCTACAAGCCTAGCTTTGTTCCTTATAATAGTTCCTTGGGCATCCAACTTGTTTCTGAACACCCACTTGGTGCCTATGATCAGTTGGCCTTTTGGTCTTGGAACAAAAGTCCATACTTTACATCTTTCAAATTGATTAAGCTCCTCTTGCATAGCAATGATCCAGTGGGGATCTAGCTCAGCATCTTTTATGGTGAGGGGCTCAATTTGTGAAAGGAAACAAGCATGCATCACATCCTATCTTAATTGATGTCTTGTTTGCACACCAGCTGATATGTCACCAATCACTTGAGATGTATGATGATCTCTAAGTGTGACAAGATCAGTAGGTGGGATGTGATCTTCAATAACAGTTTGGATTAATTCCTATTGTGGAATAGGATTAACTGTTGGTGGTACAGCAACTGCTTCCACAGTGTCTTCATCACTGTCTGAATCAGTGATATGAAGAGTTGATGGAGGGTGAATCTATTGGGTGAGATCCTTGCATAACTCAGGTACCTGCAATGAGTTTGAGGAAGGAGAAGTTTCCTTCTCCTTGTAAAATATTTTTGAATCATCAAAGGAAACATGCACAGATTCTTATATTTTTAATGTTAATTTGTTAAACACCCTATAAGCTTTGCTTACTTGGGAATATCCAATAAAAATTCCCATTGAAGCTTTTGCTTCAAACTTTCTAAGGTATTCTTTGTTGTTATTGTGAATGTACACTACACAACCAAAGACTCTAAAATAGTTAATTTTAGGTTTCTTTCCTTTAAGTAATTCATAAGGAGTTTTACCCTTAAGCTTATGTATTAGACTTCTGTTTAGACAATAATTAGCTGTGCTAACAGCTTCTTCCCAATAAGAGAGAGGCATGTTAGCATCTGCCAACAATGTTCCTGCAGCTTCAATTAGGGTTCTTTTTTTCCTTTCCACTACCCCATTTTGTTGAGGAGTTTTAGAAGCAGAGAAGCTATGTTTGATACCTTCTTTCTCACAGAATTATTGCATGAGAAGAGACTCAAACTCAGTACCATGATCACTTCTGATCAAGGCAATATGAGTAGAATACTCAGTCTGCACACATAGCAGAAAGTCTGTAAGAACTTTGAAGTTATCAGCCTTAGTTCTCAAAAAGAACACTCAAGTGAACCTAGAGAAATCATCTACAATCACTAAAGTGTAAAATTTCCCTCCTAGACTTTGTACCTTTATTGGGCCAAAAAGGTCCAAGTGCAATAAATACAGGATTCTAGGTGAATCACTCTTATTTACATATTTGAAAGAATTTTTGGTTTGCTTGCCTAATTGACAAGCCCTGCATAGACCTTCCTTCTTGTAGGCGCAAAAAGGTAAACCTCTAACAAGGTTGTATTTAGATAACCTAGATATATTCTTGAGGTTAACATGGCTAAGCTTTTTATGTCATAAGGTGTTATTATTGGTAACTTCATTAAACAGGCAGATTTCAGATTGAGTTGAATTAAAATCTACTAAGTAAATGTTACCCTGTCTAATGCCTACTAACACTACATACTATTTAAAGTAATATTGCAAAGAGTGTGAGTGAATGATACCTGATAACCTGCATCACATAACTGGCTTACTGAGATTAAGTTGTGCTTCAGCCCAGTTACATATGCAAACCTTTTGAATGTCACTGCTCTAATGGTAAACCTGCCATATCCTTCTGTTTGACCACAGCTTGAATCCCCAAAGATCACCTTTGGTCCAAGCTTGGCCTTAAAGCTTGACAGATTGTCTTTGTTCCCTATCATATGTTTGGAACAGCCACTATCCAAATACAATTTGTCTTTATTAATTGGATAGGTCTTCACCTACAAAACAAACAGTTAGAAATTATGGACCCAGACAACCTTGGGTCCATTATTCTTCACATAATTAAAACTTGAAATGAAAGAATAAGCAGGCTGAGGTTTATATCCTAAGGGATAGGATCTCCAAGGTGGAATACTCCATCCAGTTGATGGGTCAATGAACCTAGGGTTTCTATTTACCTTAGTGTTTCTAAGGTTCTGATTATTAATTTTAAAATCCTGTTCAGATCGTTGATCAATGTTCGATGATCGATTCCCAGATCGTCGAGTATCGGTCGACAATTTGGCCTGCGATCGTCGAACATTGTTCAATGATTTTTGTATTTCTTTAAATTTTTGTTTTCTCTTTTCTCTCTTAGCCTTATTTAAAGCTTTGTTTACTTGAATTACTTATTCAGTATTCTTTATTCCTTCAGCTGAAATAAAGTTTACTGGAGTGAAAAGATTATTTTTCAGAACTATGGGGGGTTCACTTGGTGAAGCTCTTAAGCCTAGCTTATTGTTACCTGTCCTAGTGTTTGACTTGCTAGTAATCTCTAGCAGCTTAAGACTTCTACTATTAAGAGATTTTTCTAATCTTTTAGATTTGGCTAGTTCAATTTTAAGAAATTTGATTTCTTCAGTAGATCTAGTGATTTCAGCTTCTAGCCTAGCATTTTCACTAGATAGGGATTCTGATTCAGCTATCCTATTTCTAAGCTCCTTAATCTCCTTCTCTGAGCTAATTAAATCTAAACAGAGAGATTTAAATTCAAATCTTAATTCAACAGAAGTAAAATCATAAGAAGACAATACCTGATCTTCAGTAGGCATTTCTTCTTCATCAGAACTCTCTACAGCTGAATGATTGCTGCAGGCATCAATTGCCATTAGGAAAATTTCTTTTTCCTTCTTCTCTTCCTCATCTTCACTGGAGCTTGAGGAGGAAGATTCCTCGTCAGTATCACTCCAGGTTTCAGCCACAAATCCTTTCTCCTTCTTATTTTTGTAGGAGGAGGACTTGGAATAGTTCTTCTGATATTCTTTGTCTTTTCTCTTCTCCTTATTCTTTTCCTCTGGACACTCAGGTAGAATGTGTCAAGGTTTCCTACAGCCATAACATATAAGTTCTTTAGCTGGTGTTCTGTCATACCTTGGCTTGTCTTCATATCTGGAAGACTTCTTTCTGAAGTCCTTTTTGCCCATTTTGAGAAATCTTTTGGCAAAGAGTGCCATCAGCTCCTCATTTGATTGGCTTACTTCAGATGCATCAGCAGTCTTTAGAGCAAGAGTTTGCTCTTTCCTGGTAGGAGTGGGAGTCTTGGCTTCAGCTTCAGCTTCCCTAGTCTTCAGTACTTGCTCAAATGATTTGAGCTTGCCAAGGAGAGCTTCAGTTGAAATCTCAGTTGTACTTCTTGACTCTTTGATGGGCCAGATCCTGAGATCCCATGTGCTGGGGAAGCACATCAATATTTTGTCATTGACTTCTATCAATGTGATCTCTTTATCAAGGGTTCTCAGCTCATTAATGATGTAGCTGAGCCTAGTGTACATTGCATCAACTGATTGCTTAAGTCTTCTTGAAATTCTCATATTGGGATATGAGGCTGGACCTTCTGTCCTTCCTCTCATCAGTTGAACCAGCTACAATCTAGTTCAGTGAGTCCCACATGGCTTTTGCTTAGGTGCAATTAGCCACTTTCTGGAATGTTTCATCAGACATGGTCTGAGCTAGAATGTTCATAGCTTTTGCATCAGCTATCTTTGCTTTCTTGTAATCATCATTATAGTCAGGAGGTGGCACTGCACTCAGATTTGTTGAAGTTGTAGCAGTAGTTGCAGCAGGTGGTGTTGGTGGCCCTGTCAAAATAGAAGAAAAGATATCTTCATTAATAGAATTCATATACAGTCTGATTCTTGCCTTCCAGATGCTGAACTTAGCTAAGTTACATACTGGAGGTCTGGTGCTAGAATAATCCTTGTACTGGGCCATGAAGTGAATATCTATAAACTTGGTATCTATCTAGATCTTGTGACTCAGGTGTTAACCTGTACAGTCAGTCAACCTCCCTCTGATACCAATTTAAAGTGAGGATAAATACAACTCTAGAGGGGGGGTGAATAGAGTATTCAACAATATGAGAATCTACTCAACTCCCTTAGAGTTAATTTGCGAAAAAAATAAATAGATATATGAAACCCTAGAGCCTAACACAAAGTGAGGTGCACAAGGGAAAGCTAACTGTAATTACAGTTTGAGCTTTAGTCCTAACACAGCAACTAGCAATCATAGGTAGTTCTAGTCACAGCCACAGTGCAGTAATTAAAATAAGCAACACAGATAACACAAGAAGATTTATAGTGGTTCCCTCTCAATAGGTGCATCCACTCTTCTACCACCCTGGTAGGAATCCACTACAGGTTTTTGTTCAGGTGCCCTGCCACCAACTGATCTAATTCAGGTAGATCAAGTAAACCCTTTGAGCTTTTAATCAGGAGCCCAAAATCCAACATAGGTTTTTGCTAAGGTGCTCTGCCACCAAGGTTCACTTTTGAAGGGAGTAATAACCCTTTGTACAGGAGGTTGAGAGAGTTAGAATGTCTTCTCTATTGTTAAACAAAATTAGAGAAGCTAGTGGATTACACTGAGCTATAGAAAGCTCTGATGGAATCAAAGCTCACCCTGGCTTAGAGAATATCCAGGAAGAAGCCTTTCTTCAGGGTGCAGGTTCTCTTCAGAACTCTTGACAGAGAAGATCTGTTGTCATGAGGTTCTTGAAGGAGCAGCTTGAAGAAAACCCTTGAAATTGAATGGTTGTTCTTCTTCAACAGCTTTTCTTTCTTCTTCTTCTACTACTTAAAGCTCTAAGTATGTATGTTCCTGTAAGCAGAATGAACTCAGGATTGAAGAAGAGAACACTGAAGAGAGTTGTTCTACACTTGTTCTTTTCAGCTGTATTGAAAACTATCTGAGAGCTGTATGTATAACTCTTTGTAATATCTTCTTGTTCTTATTGTGTCGTATATGTGTATTTTAACTTCTTTCACTAGCTCTTTATATATCAGCCTTTGTAACGGCTTCTATCTTTCTCTTGATTTGAATCTTGTCTTCTTCTGAGATCTGAAATCTGGCCTGTAAATAACATAATACAACTAGCCTGCAGAAAGTACATTCTATAAATAAATAAAGCTTTCTTAGAAGCTGCTTATCCATTCTGCAAGTCCAGAAGGTATTAGAGAAAGTCACATCAAAATAAACTCTTTACAGCCAGAGAAAGACACATGTGTCTAACGGCTATAAAGGACAGCATGGCAGATAAAGCACAAAGATTATTCAACTAATACGACAAAAGAATTTGTCAGATAGAACTTGATTTATGCATAAAGAGTGAGGCAAATATTGCCTTGATATATAAGCATAAAGTCAATGAAATAATCTAGAATTAAATATGCCAGATATATAAGAAATAAATCACAGAATAGAAACAGTACAAAATCACTAAATGCAAACAAAAGATAGTAGAACGAATCACAAAGATCGTCGAACTATTAGAGTAGATCGTCGACCTATCAGAGTTGAACTAACTCGGAGATAGTCGATCAGCTGACTAACGATGGTCGAGCGACGTTCGACCATAGTCGAACTAAAAAACACTTAACCAGAATTCAAATAGATAAACAATAATTCTATACAACTAATAGGATCTAACCTAAATCTAACCTTTGACCATAGATAATTCTTGGGTCAAGAAACTAATTAAGAGGACTTAACTCAAATCCAAACTAGGGTACCAATAGTTATGATAAATTTTATAGCTATCTTGGAAACATGTCTGCGTCTTAGAAAAGGTCAATTAGACCCATTGGAAGTTATGATTTTTATAAGAAAGATACGGTGAATGCGAACCCTAATTGATATATCAATTCAAAATCCTTCATCGCCATTACTTTTTGATTTCCTCGTGAACTTTGCAATCAGGAAGTAGATAACATGATTACACAAGCAAATATCTTTAATCTTCTTCACTCCAAATCAATTCAAGCTTATAGATTATTTCCCAAACTTTCTCTTCAACAACAAGCTGTCTGATCTTCTAAAGTCTAGAGTAGTATATTTCACTGAAGCCATCATTCAAGCTCTTTGATAGTTGATCAAGTTAAAGCCTTCATTCATTAAGATTCAAGAATACTCAACAATCATAAAGATTTATCTTTTTTAGTCTAGAAAATTTTGTAACAAATTTATAAATAATAATTGTTGTAGGATTTCCTTAAAATCTGTGTGTAGGGTACTGTGTGACCTGAGGTAGGGGTCTTATTTTAACATGAGGTAGGATTCCTTCAATGAAATCTTAGTGTATGATCCTGAGCTAGGGGATTAGCTAGTGTCCCTGAGGTAGGAGTTTTGACAAAAAATTGTAGGATCTTTGGATCTGAGTTTTTGGTTGAAATTATCGAGGCTAGCAAACTGCTAGATAGGTAAAGGGAAAAAACAGACGTACCTAAATTGGGGAACCACAATAGATTCGTGTATTGTGGTACTTTCTATGATTTCCTCTTTAATACTTGCATTATTCTACAACAAATCTAAAAATAAGACATCACATATTCACCCCTCTAGGTTAAGATAGACATCTATAAACATACAATCATCCCCGACAATTAGTATTCACCAAAATACAGTAGCAAAATGGTAAATCTCATTTTAGTCCTCTTCACATAGACACATTGATTATCCTTGGTCCTCTGGAATTTATTATTTATCATGTAGTAGTAAAACTTCTTTTTTTACTGCTTAGGTGCCTACTTCAACCCATATAGACACTTCTTTTGTCTGCACACCAAGTTCTTCATACGATTGACCTCAAAGCCTTCAATTTTCTTCCATGTATATCTCCTCTTCAAAGTCTCCAAGCAGGAATACCATCTTGACATCCATCTAATCAACCTTTAAGATTTATAGAGACATCCATCCTTATGATCAATCTGATGGAAGACATCTTCACCACAAGTGAAAATATCTCATTAAAATCAACACCATGCTTTTGACTAAAACCTTTAACTACTAACCATGCCTTATACCTTGGCCTAGAAATACTATCATCAAATTTTAGCTTGAATACCCACTTGTTCTTTTAGTCTTTCCTCTCCTTTGGTAGCCAGATCAAGTCATAGGTACCTTTCTTCTAAAGCGAGTTCAATTCCTCTTACATTGCTTCTACCCACAGCTCCTTATCTTCTGCCTTTTGAGCCTCCTCAAATGACTCAAGATCACCACCATCAGTAAGAAAGATATAGTCTTATGGTGGACACTGGTGCTTGGTCTATGTGCTCTCTCAAATCTTCTTAAGGATATTCCACAGCATGTGGGACATCAGCAGGCAAAGCTCCTCCTTTATCCAGTATTTCTTCCATACTGAGAATCTGCACATCTTCTTCTTTGGCATGCTCTCACCTATCACCAGCATTATATTACTCAAGATCCTCATCAGAACATTTAACAGCTAGTGGGTTTTGTTGGGCATTGCATCCGCAATAACCCAAATTTGCATGAAGTCACCATTGAACTAAGATGAATTAAGTTGTATTTGACATCTTGTTTAAGTTGTGTGTTTGCAGATCATCATTACTAAGTGTAGACCAATGTCAGTCTACAGTGGGTCATGAACATAGGATCACACAGTATAATCCCTCACGGTGTGATCCAAGGTGTTGACTCATGTGTAGCCTCTCTATTGGGATACACTTCATATTCAAACACTTGGACCATGGAAAGAAGATTGGAATCTTGAAGAGAAGAAAAAGTTACTTTCTAAAAAGTTCAAAATTTTCTAAGTCCACTTCTCGAGAAGTCCTTTCAGCTCTCGAGAAGTAAAGTTAGAAGTTCTCGAGAAACAGGAGTTTAGTTCTCGAGAAGTTTAGCTGCTTCAGTTCAGAAAATTTTCTAAGTCTTAGTTCTGGAGAAGTATCTCTTAGTTCTCGAGAAGTCATTTTTATTCTCGAGAAGTATCTCTTAGTTCTTGAGAAGTCATTTTAGTTCTCAAGAAGTTCGTCTCTTAGTTCTCGAGAAGTCCTAGAGTAGTTCTCGGAAAGTTTAGAAAGTTTCAAGAAATTCTTTCTAAGTCTTAGTTCTCGAGAAGTCCAGATTAGTTCTCGAGAAGTCTAGATTAGTTCTCGAGAAGTCCTTAGCTCTCGTGAAACTAAGCTTCATAGTTCTCGAGAAGTCAGGTTATAGTTCTCGAGAAGTCCATATTGTTTTCGAGAAGTATTGATCCTGAAGTCTTGAAAACTAAGTTCAATTCCAGACAGTTCAGTTCTCGAGAAATTCAATCAGTTCTCGAGAGCTAATGCAACTTCTCGAGAACTGTAGACTAAATTCTTTCTGAAATTTATTTAAGTCCAGATCGGTCGAATTTTTGAATGACGTGACGTGATTGGTCCACGTGTCATCATTAATGACTTTTCTAACCGTTAGCAGTAATCCTATATAAGGTCTTGTCAATAAAACCTAACCCTAATCACAATAACAATAATTTCTTTGCTATTATTGTAGGAGATTTTCTCCGAGTGTAGGAGCGCTGTTCTCCGAGTTTGTAGGAAGTTTTTATCTTTCGAGTTTAGATTCTTTTGGATCGAGGTTGTAGGAACTTGGTTCCGAGGTGTAGGATTGTTTTCAATTCGAGATAGTGGAGTAGCCGAGTCTAGTGATTTGCTAGATCGGTGAGATAAAGTGGACGTACCCAAGATTGCGGAACCACTATAAATCTTCTTGTCTTTCTGTGATTACTTTATTTCTTATGCTAGGTCGCTAAAATTTTCATTCTGCAAATAGACGCACGATTCACCTATTCACCCCCCTCTAGGTGATTTAGGTTAGCAACTTCTCATTTTCAATTGGTATCAGAGTGATGTTGGTCGTTAAAAGGTTAACACCTTGATCAAGTTCCTCTCGAAAGTTGTCATTTGATTATTCAAGCAATGGACAAGGTCAAATATTTTGCCAAGCTTCCCCTGTGCACAAAGAATAACTTTCCCATGTGGAAAGAGAGAATTAAATTTTTCATAAAAGTTGTGGACCCCCGGATCTTCATGATTATTGAAGAAGGTCCCTACATTCCTATGAATATCTCCACTATAGATCCAACCAAGGAAGTTCCTAAGAAATTGATGGATCTGGATAAGGACGAGATTGCACTTGTCTCGTTGGACAAGAAAGCTAAAAATATTGTAGCAAGTACAGTCGATGACTCGATGCTGTAGAATCTGATTCACTGTCAATCGGCTAAAAAGATGTGGCAGTCTCTAGTTACTTTGATGGAAGGCATTGAAGAAGTGAGGGAAGATAGAAGGTCCCTATTGAACTGGAAATATGAAGCCTTCAGGAAAGGGTCAAAGGAGACCATTGCAGATACCTTTGAGAACTTCTTCAAGATAGTAAATGGCATAAGGGTGTATGGCCGAGTCTTCACCAATGGGGAGCTGAATGATAAGTTTCTGAGGTCTCTCACAAAGGAATGGGACAACAAAGTCTGTGTCATTCGATAGTTTGGCAGACTAGCTGAGACAGACCCACAGAATCTATTTGGCAAGCTGATGTCCTATGAACTGTAGATCAACTCCAGAAAAGCTGAAGAAGAGAAAAGCCTCTTTTCCTCAAAAGATAAGTCGGTTGCATTAAAGGTTGACAGTTCAAGGAAGGGTAAAGCTGCCTCACCAGCACCATCTCAAGAAGTAAGTGAAGAGGAAAGCTCCGAGCCAAGCACCTCAGGCTCAGAACTATCTGAAGGAGAGTCTCGTTGCTCTCTCGGCAGTTCAAGAAATTCTTGAACAAGAAGAAGCAGTGGAGAGGAAAGGATGCCTCATAAAGAAGATCACGACACGACGGTGATCAGCGAAAGAAAGGCTCAGGTATCCATGATAGGTATAACTCTAAACAGAACAAATAGATTTCTACTGACATCATTTACTACTGTTGCAACAAACCTGGTCACGTCATAGCTGACTGCCCCCACAAGAAGAAGGAGGGTGAAAGAAGAGAGGAAAAGAAGTCCTCATACCACAAGAAGAGGACAGAGAAGAGCCTGTTGGCCAAAAAGGGCAAAAATCTAAGCGACTCTGACTCATCTGAGTCGAGTGAAGAAGAGGAAGCCTACTTTGGGCTCATGGCTCAGTCAGATGAAGAACAAGAACCCCAGTTTACTAGAGAGGTAAAATCTCACACTTCTCTCTCTTAATCTGAAAGTTCTGAGCATGATCATGAGGACAGCTCTTCTGACGATGAGTCGGAACTTATGGCCCAGTACAAGAAGTTTATCATGACTTACGACAAATGTCGCCGAGTCGTGAAAACTCAAGCTAAAGAGATTAAGTCTCTAAAGCCTATCGAGAGCAGCTTGAGAGAAGAAGTCGCTAATACTGACTCTCTTTAAGAGAACTTCAATTTTGCTATGGAAGAATACAATCAAGCTCTTAAGCACCTCGACCTTAAAGATGAAATCATCAAAGAGATGGAAAAATAACTCGAGGCTGAGTAGAAACTTGTTGAAAGTTTCTCTAAGCCTAAGAAAGTTCTTCCACTCGTTGCTGAATTCTCAGCTAAGGCCAAAGGAGCTGGACTAGGCCATATTCCGCTCCTAGTAAATCTTCTAGGAGAAACAAGCCTCAACGGAAGAATAAGGCCGCCAAGAAGGCCTTGGCCAAAGAAAAGGGGAAAGCCCCTCTAGATAAGACTGTATTTAAGAAAGTTATCTTTCCAACAAATGAGTTTGATATGGACTCGTCCTATGGTCACTTGACCAGGCCTACTTATGTAGAGCCAAATTCTCGGTACCAAGGATGGACTCGCCCTCGGAACTTTGGTGAGAGTTTCTTTAAGGCACCTTAGTAAGAAGTGATTCTTCAGGGCTCTGGTCCTTATAATCATGGCCACAACTTCAAGAAAGCACCTAAAATAAAGCCCCTTGGGGAAAGGCCTCTGAAGGAGAAGAAGTCGTGCGATTGTCATCATCATGAAGCCTTCTCCTCCAAGAGTGCTACCCCTGCTAGACCACCATCTCAAGAGATCAAGCATGTAACACCCTGAAACTCAAAAGAGGGACGGGTGACGATATAAGCCAAGTCTTGGACTTGGAGCAAGTGTCACGGGCGTGTCACGGGCGTGACACGGGCGTGACATGGGCATGTCACGGGCGTGTTTGGCGACGGGTCACGTGGTCGACATTTTGATGATCGACGGTCGTTGGGTGCGGCACACGGCCTGGGACACGGGCGTGTCCCAGGGCGTGTCCCGCTCGGGAGGTTTCTGAGTTATGCACACGGGCCGTGACATGGGCAAAGACACGGGCATGTCACATGTGACACGGGCGTGTCCGATGCCGTGTCATAGGTCGTGTCCAACTCGGGACAATCCAGGATATTACATACGGGGCGTGACACGGGCACTGACACGGGCGTGTCACATGTGACACGGGCGTGTCACATGTGACACGGGCGTGTTAGAGGCCGTGTCACAGGCCATGTTCTGGTCAGGGTTTCGGATCGATGGCAAATGGGTAACACGGCCCTAGACACGGGTGTGTTGCAAGCCGTGTTCGGCCCAGTTTTTCTATTTTCAGCCTAAATCGTGGCCGTCTGTTTCCTTGGCTTGGAATCCAAGGGCTGGGGTTTGTTCTTAATGAGGTTAAATCGGGAATAGGGTTGGAAAACCCTTATTTTCACTTAGGTTATCTCTCTCTAAAATCTAGAAAGAAGGGAGAGCAAGGAGGAGGATGAGGAGCTAGATCCGGTCACCGGCGGAGCTTCGGAGCTCCAAATCGCGAGCCGACTTCGGATCCGCCGAGGAAAGGAGATTGCGGTGTTTTCCATCTGCATCGATTTCCATTGCACCAAGGAGAAACGCAAGGGTAACAATCCTCATCCTATGACACTTGTAGTCCACTCTTTCCTTTGCATAGGAAGCCCTCTCACGCGAGTGTGCGATGAGTTTAGGCGTTCCTTGGGGTAGATATGTAAAGTTCCCCTTGTGTAGAGTCTGTATGCAAGAACGGACATAGGCATGATGTGTGAAGCCTATCCGGACAAGTTGGTATGGATCGGTGATGTTGCATTGCATAATAACCGGAGAAGAATCCGTGAGAAATGTTGTTTTTTTTTTTTCTACGAGGTAGATTGCAATAGGGAGCCTTGGAGACTAACTCCAAGGTGCACCCGGAAAACTGGGCAAATGCGTGTTGTTGCCAACTTGGTGGCCGGGGAGCCAACTTGAACATAATCGGGTTATGTGAATTGTTTAATGGAAACGGGACTCGTGGAGTCTTGACCTGCGCATATGACTTAAATTGTCGTTGCGATATGAGCACGGGTCAGGCGGAACCGTACCCGATCTATGTCGTTCGGTGGAACCGTTGGCATAGATGAGGGTCTTCGGCGGTCTATGGCTTAAATTGACGTGACCAATGCCAGGAAGACAAAATGCTCATAAGGTTGGACGTCCAAGGGACGGTGGTGAGACGGGAACGTCTATGGATTAAATTGACGGGACGTTGGCCGGTTCGCCGTGAATATGCCCTGAGTGCACGGGGTGTGTGGTCGTGCGTGGCTACGCATGTGATGAAGTGTGTTTACACTATACAGCTTTGTTATGCTAATAATGTGCAGGGAAAGAGCATCACCGCCCCGAGTCGGAGGCGGGGTCGTTATAATTTGGTCAGCATAGCTGACCGTTGTTTTTGTTTACCACCGTGCGGTGGATTGTTGCTTGCAGGTGCTGCGGAGCCGAGCGGTAAATAGCAGGCTAAAGCCCAAGTTGCTATGCTGGCCCTCGAAGGCCTAATTGTAGTGTTTTTCTTATTTACTCATGTGTGACCGGCCTGTGTGTCGAGGTCTGGAAGACACTTTTATTGAGCAAACTTTTGTAAGGCCATAAGGCCAATATTTGTGTACATTCCCATGGGTTTTTTTGTAGTGGACATTCATGCTTGGCTGGGTTCTTTTATCAGTATAACTTAATAATGTGCTTCAGCTAGGTGCTCTGTGTAGGACATTTAGATTGGTTGATTGGTTTCAATGAGTAACCCACCGGTCTGTCCGTGGTATATGGCATCGGGCCCCGGCCGGACCTACTGCTATATGTTATGTGACAGATAGAAGTGTTACACTCTCATCAAGCTGGCAGGGCTGGAAGTCACTCAGAGGAGCCTGCCCCAGACACCGAGAAGATCCCGCTGCCCGGCTCCCATCAAGCTGGCAGGGCTGGAAGTCACTCAGAGGTGTCCGCTTAAACTCTAGCCAGATTCAGCTGATGGACCCCTGCCAAGCAACAGGGGTTGGACGTCACCCCAGGAGTTCGCTTAGACCCTTCCGCTGTCCGGCAAGGGCGGGGGGCCTCGGTGGGCGCATTGCATAAGGAAAGGAGTTAGCCTCCCGCGTCGCGAATGATGGGATCGATGGGCCGACGAGAGGACCCCATCGAGTCAGCGAGCCAGGAGTGCCGACCCCGGCCTATAGATCAGCGAGCCTCGGGAAAGGGGTATAGACGACGAGAGCTCGGCCGCGCTAAGACCCCCGAAAAGGTCGGCCCGCGCAAAATCTTTTCACACACTAGCTGGGTTTTTCTCGCGCTCTCTACGACGTTAGTGGACATTATTTTTGGCTCTAATGACGATAACCTCTGCAAAAAGTTTTCTAAACTTATGTAAGGGAAGTTTGAAATGAGTAGTATGGGAGAGCTGAAGTATTTCTTAGGACTTCAGGTGAAACAATCTGAAGATGGAATTTTCATCTCTCAGACTAAGTTTACCAAGGAGTTGATTAAGAAATTCGGACTGGAGAGTGCAACCTCTATGAGGACTCCAATTGCCTCAGTTATGTCTCTGGACAAGGATGAGAAAGGTAAACCTTTTGATGAAACCAAATACAAAAGCATAGTTGGATCCTTGTTGTACCTTACTGCCAGTAGACTAGACATAATGTTCTCCACATATGCCTGTGCTAGATTCCAAGTGAACTATAAGGAATCTCACTATGCTTCTTCAAAGCGGATCTTGAGATACCTTAAAGGTACACCAAATCTTAGCTTATGGTACCCAAGAAGTAATGACAGCGAACTAATTGGTTTCTCAGATGCAAACTTTGTAGGAAGCAAAGATGATAGGAAAAGCACTTCCGGGACGTGTCAGTTCCTTGGAAGAAGGCTTATCTCATAAATAAGCAAAAAGAAAAACTGTGTCGTAATCTCAACGGCCGAGTCAGAATACATTTCTGCCGGTAGTTATTGTGCACAGTTGCTTTGGCTAAATAACCAACTAGAGGATTACAATATGAAGATCAAAGACATTCCATTGTTCTGCGACTCCTCCAGCACAATCGCAATTGCAAACAACCCAGTCTCGCACTGCCAGACAAAGCACATCGAGCTCAGATATCACTTCATCCGGGAGCACGTGGAGCAAAGGGATATAGAGCTACAGTACGTGCCAACAGATCGGCAAGTTGCAGATATTTTCACGAAGCCGCTAGACGAGACCAAGTTCAATTTCTTCAAAACTGAACTTGGGATGCTGAAAAAAGAAGGATAAGTCACAGGAGATTAGTTCTAAGCTCAAGAATCAAGGATACTTCAAATAGGTCAAAAATTTCTCAAAAGGAAGGTAGTTCTCGAGAACTTTGTCTACTTCTCGAAAAGTAACATATTCATTCTCGAAAACCCAGACTCTTTCTCGAGAACTTGACTCATTTCTCGAAAACTCAGATTCCTTCTCGAGAACTTGAATTGTCTCTCGAAAAGTTTTCTCAGTTCTCGAGAACTTTGAATTGTCTCTCGAAAAGTATCTTCCGTTCTCGAGAACTAGTATACTACTTCTCGAGAAGTCCCCTGGTAGTTCTCGAGAACTATACCCGACTTCTCGAGAAATGCTCTTTGCCTTTTCTACTTCTAATTAATTTCCTCTATTTTGACAACCCCGTGATTTAAGCCCTAATCCTAGATTAATTAGACACGTAATTGACATTACTGGATTTATATATATATATATATAATACTTTAGAAATCCTAAATCAACCGACATTTCAAAATTCCTCTTCTCGAAAACTCTTCGCCTTCCGTCGACAGACAGCGTCATCGCAGCCTTCGTACCGCACTTCGTCCGTCACCGCCAACATCGTCCATGGCGCTCAGTTCAAAGATAGGAATCGGCTGTGAACTAGTCATCAAAGGACTTGCAGACATTTCAGATGATTTCCAGAACTTGCTTCTACTTCTAGACACGGCCGGACTGATGTTTGTTCTATCAGAACCCTGCAGGACTGTCTTTCCAGATGTCGAAGAATTCTTCAGAAATGCTAAAGTAAGGAGGAATGGTATGATTTTGAAAACTACAATGAAAGGGATCAAAATCAAGTTAGATAAAAACAAATTTTCAAAGCTACTGAAGATGCCCATTGTAGATGAAGAAGATGACCTAACTTCTGAAGATTATGACAGGACTTACTCCTTCTGTGGATTTTCTGAGGAATTCAACTCCTTAAGGAGAAACCTTTTCAATGATGTAGGAAAATTTCTGGCAGACATTATTGGAAAAATCTTGTGGTGCAAAACAGGGTCAATTAGATTCATTACAAATGATCTATTTGGAGTAATGAAAGCTGTGATATGTAGAAAGAAATTTTAATTTGGCATGATGGTATTTGAGATGATCGGGGACAGCATTTAGGATCCCAAATTTGCAAGGATAATCTATTTATTGCTGAGTGAGTTGATCCAGTTACTTTAAAGCTTTCCAAAGGCACTCCAGTTCACCACTTGAAAAAGATCTCATTGGCTTCCATCCAGAGATGGGAACTCAAGCTGAAAAACCCAAAGCAGTTATCTAAAGAAATTGCAGCTTCTGCTTCTGAGGTCAGGACCCCATATGCCTCCTATCATCATGTTGCTGAACCATCTGGTGTAGCAACTCAGGGGGAGCCTGCAACCTCTGTTTCTGTTGTAAGATCTCCTCCTCCCTCTCCAGCAAGATAAGTAAGCAGATCTCCTCCACCCTCTCCAGCTAAGTCACCAGTGGCACTCTCTCCAGAAGATACCCTTCCAGATGCTCAAGTCCTAGAAACCCTCCAAAACACTGCAGAAGCCATTGACAGGATGGTGGAAGAACTCTCCTCAGATGTTCCTCCCCTCTTCAAGGAACCAGCTGAAGAACATCCAAAAGATCCTTCTCCTGCTCCCTCTCCCTCTCCTATCAGATTACCAGAATCTCCTCCTACTCAATCCCCTTTTGCCAAACAAGATATCCCTGAGACTGTTCTTCTTTCTAATGAAGACAGAATATCTCCTGAACCTACTGATATTCCCTTGAGAAAATTAGATTTCTCCATCCCCACATTCATTGATCAGGTTGATTCTACCTTTGTTCAGACTGCCAGATTTGTAAGCTCAGTGATTCTTGAAGAGATACCTCTATGGAAAGCCCCTCCTCCTGCTACTATTTATGTATCTACCTCTACCTCTGCTACTGCTGTTGCTACTACTGCTACCCCTTCCAACTCAGATCTTCTTATAAGATAGGCCAGATGCTCTCTGATCAAAGGAAACACTTTGACGATTCTCTGAAAGTGATGCAAGACAAGGTGACTGCCTTGGAAACAGAAATGAGTCGAGAATTTGCTGAGATCTAGCACAACACAAACTCTCTCAAGAACTTATTTCAAATTGGTGGCAAAACCATAGATCACACTATTACTAGTGTTGGCCAAGTTATTGAACAATCTCTGACTCTTGCTAATAATCAGATTGAATTAGAAAAGAATGCTGAAAAACATGTGATGAAGGTTTGTGAGGAAGTTAGTACTTTCAAGGAAGAAGCCATAGAAAAACTCTTTGTAGAATTCATAAGGGGGAGAGCTTAATAAAAGAACATGTAATCAAACTTGTGGATAAGTTTTCTGCAGATGCAAACACTCTCTGGGCTGAGAAAATTTCTGAAATCAATAAGAATGTTTTAGCTCAAATCCAGTCAATGAAATTCTATACTTATGACACCATAGTTTGGATGCACAATCAGATCCTCCCTGATTTTCAGGTTGATCCCAATATTATTCCTCATAATCTGAATCCTCTGGTTGAAGGACAGCCCAGTCAGGTGCCAGCTCGAATGCAACAACCTCAAATGCCCTTCTTATCTCCTAGGCCAGAAGATCAGGATCCTCCTCCAGCCCCTTATGACCAGGTATGGGATGACATTATTCCTCAGGATTTATCAGAGATCAACACTTCTAAGAAGAGGAAATATGGAGAAGGGCCATCTGCCAGCAGAAGCATTCTCAAAGTTGATTCAGATAAAAGGAAAGCCAAAGAATTTGCTGAAGTTTGGAGCCCCACCTCTAAGAGTTTAATTCTTGATACTCTTAAATTGGTGATGGACTATAATAAGGATAGAAATCTCCACTACAACTCAGTTGAGTGAGAATTATATGAAAAGTCTATGATCAAAAGGAGGATATATGATAGGGAATATGGAAAGAATAATCTTAAAGCTCCTACTAAGCCCCCAAGGTATTATCCCAAACCATTCAGCTATCAGAGAAGGCAGCAAGAAAAGCAGGACAGACATCCTTAGAGCAAAGAATGTACTTTTGTTGAGTTGTTCTTGAGAATTTTGTTGAAATGGTTGTTGATTAAGAAATCTAAAACATTACTTATATACAATTTCCAGTTTTGCCTAATTGTGTTCAATTAATCTCTTCTTCCTTAGTTTAAATTTTCATTTCCAGTTCTTTCTTAATTGTCATAATTCACCTTAGTATAGAGGGTTCTGACTTCTATAAATAGGGGGATATTATTGGGCATTGCATCCGCAATAACCCAGATTTGCATGAAGTCACCCTTGAACTAAGATGAATTAAGTTGTATTTGACATCTTGTTTAAGTTGTGTGTTTGCAGATAATCATTACTAAGTGTAGACCAATGTCAGTCTACAGTAGGTCATGAATACAGGACCATACAGTGTAATCCCTCACTGTGTGATCTAAGGTGTTGACTCATGTGTAGCCTCTCTATTGGGATACACTTCATATTCAAACACTTGGACCATGTAATGAAGATTGGCCCCTCAAGAGAAGAAAAAGTTTCTTTCTAAAAAGTTCAAAATTTTCTAAGTCCACTTCTCGAGAAGTCCTTTCAGCTCTCAAGAATTAAAGTTAGAAGTTCTCGAGAAATAGGAGTTTAGTTCTCGAGAAGTTTAGCTGCTTCAGTCAGAAAATTTTCTAAGTCTTAGTTCTCGAGAAGTATCTCTTAGTTCTCGAGATGTCATTTTAGTTCTCAAGAAGTATCTCTTAGTTCTCGAGAAGTCATTTTAGTTCTCGAGAAGTTTGGCTCTTAGTTCTCGAGAAGTCCCAGAGTTGTTCTCGGGAAGTTCAGAAAGTTTCAAGAAATTCTGTCTAAGTCTTAGTTCTCGAGAAGTCCAGATTAGTTCTCGAGAAGTCTAATTAGTTCTCGAGAAGTCCTTAGCTCTCGTGAAACTCAGCTTCATAGTTCTTGAGAAGTCAGTCTATAGTTCTCGAGAAGTCCATATTGTTTTCGAGAAGTATTGATCCTGAAGTCTCGAAAACTAAGTTCTATTCCAGACAGTTCAGTTCTCGATAAATTCAATCAGTTCTCGAGAGCTAATGCCACTTCTCGAGAACTGCAGACTAAATTCTTTCTGAAATTTATTTAAGTCCAGATCGGTCGGATTTTTGAATGACGTGACGTGATTGGTCCACGTGTCATCATTAATGACTTTTCTAACCGTTAGCAGTAATCCTATATAAGGTCTTGTTAATAAGACCTTGAAAGTGAGAGTAAGATCTATCTCAACTCTAGAGGGGGGTGAATAGAGTTTATTTAAATTAATTTCACAGTTTTGAAATAATCAGCACATATAAAATTCAATTTATAGTATAGTGTAGAGTGCTAGTAAAGAGTTAAAAACAAAGAAGTAAAGAGCACAGCACACAGCAAATCAATCACACAAACAAGCCAGAAGACACAAGGAAATATAGTGGTTCCCCAAAAACCTGGGTACATCCACTCTTCTACCACCCTTGGTAGGAATCCACTCAGGATGAGTTGATTAGGTGTCCTGACACCAATGCGCTTTTGATAAGGTGCTCAAAAACCAAAACTGGATTTTTTGATAAGGTGTTTTGCCACCACTGAGTTTTGACAAGGCTCTCAAAACCAGACAAAACTTTTGAAGGGAGTTCAAGAACCCTTTTACAGCAGAAAAAGAAAAGATAAAGAGGTGAAGTTGTCTTCTCTGTTCTCAAATCAAATGAGAGAAAACTAGTGGATCTTTTGTTGTCAAAGCTCCCCCTGAGATGTGGACAAGTTCAGGAATGGAAGCTTTGCTCTAGGGTGATAGGTATTCAGAAGTTTAGATCTCCAGCAAAAGATTGTTTCAGCAAAAGGGCTGAAAGATGAGGTGTCTGGAGTTCTTGAGATGAAGTTGTGATCACTTTTCTGTAAGCAAAAAGATTGTTATTCTGATTCTTCAGAATTGATCACTTGTTATCTGTCACAGCTTAATTCTTATTGTTGTTGTGCTCTCTGTGTTTTCTCTATATGTTTTTCTGAAGACAAAAAGGAGGATCTTATTCTCTGAAAAATTCTTGTCAAAGATAGCCGTTGGCAGTCATAAATGTCTTCCATAAAAAGTCTTATCTTCTAGAGGAAGGTCCAATAAAACATTCCCTGAATAATTCCTTGAAACTTGCTCCAGAATAAAGACAAATGGCTGGCAGATCTCCTTGACATAAATGCTGAGATAATTCAAAAACATTCCAAAGACTGGCAGCATTTGAATCCTTTGAATCGTTGATCTCTCAGAAAGATCGTCGATCTGAGCTCTACAATCGTCGAACTGAGCTCAGAGATGGAAACAGATCAAACAGACAGAAAACATCGAACTGAGCTCGAAGATCGTCGAACCGAGCTCAGCGACCTGAGGAATAGCTGAAGAGAGATTGTCGACCTGAGCTCGAAGAACGTCGACCGGAGTTCGACGATTTATCGAAGTTGAGCTCAGAGAGCGTCGAACCGAGTTTGACGTTTCGTCGACCGGAGCTCGACGAAAATTGCCTTAGACTTGGCTCTATATCCTTGATCTTGGAATGGTCCTGGGGGCAGCTTCAAACCTAAGTTCTAAGCCCTAGACTCATTCTAATGTTGACCTTTACAACTATACAACTAGGTCAACCTGGTTTCCTAAGACAAACATAGTGATCCTTACCCAAATTAGTAATAGGGTGTTCCAACAATCTCCCCCTATTTGGGTTAGGATTACTATTTACAGACAGAATTAGGAAATAAATAAGCATACATTCAAAACAGAAGCTAAATCAACAATGCAGAAGGAAAGATATAGCAGCAATGCAGATCACAGATAAAAAGTCAGCAAATATCCAGAGGAGGATGATTGTTCAGCTTACACAATTCACTTCTTCTCAGTTCCCTTTTTAAACATAATTTCTCTGTTGGGATTGAGGGCTTCTTTCTTGGATCTTCTATCATCTTCTGCACCTAAGGAAGTTTGAGAACTGGGCCTTGGAACTACAGCCTCAGGGTGCAGCTTCATATAATCTTCTGGATTAAAGAATTTTCTTGATGCATATCTCTCCAGTTCTTTCTTTCTCTGATCTGATAGAGTTGTTATGTTGGAAGTGTCCTTGCCTTGCTCTCTGGCCTTTTTCATTTGATCAAGAGCAGCCAACTCTTTTATTCTGGCTGTCCAGGATAAGGGGTTGTTCTCAGGATCCTCAAATGGAATAGGAGGATCATATCTGTTGATGGATTCAGAATCAGTAGGAGGAGTCCTGGAGACAACTGAATCTTTTAGCTTATAAGGGAAAGGACCTGAAGTAGAATCAGTATGGCCTTGTCCTTCCCTTTGATGAAATTTGTGCCCTCTCTGGCTTCCTCTATATTGACCCCTTCTAGATTGATATCCCCTTTGATGTTGCCCCCTTTGATAGTATCTCTGATAAGACTGGGAGGAGCTTTGTCTGGAAGCTGGAGCTTGAGAGGCTGAGCCTGAACCAGAATCTGGAGGAGGAGGAGGAGGCTGATACTGAGAAGATCCTTTTTCATACTTATCCAGCTTCCTTCTCTTCTTCATAGCCTTTTGTTGGTTCTTGGAATACTGCATCCAGGGCTCAGATATGGGGCAGTCATGCAAAATATAATAGGGAATGTCATTAGAATCCTTTGCTTGAGCTGGGGGTACTTTCATCATGGCCTTACTTCTGGCCTTCCTTTTCTGGGCAATTGTATTTGAAGAATCATCAGATTCAGTTTGAAATTGATCACTCTCTGAACTTTGAGGTCTGTCATACAAATCATCAATGCTTTTTATGTATTTCTCTTGTAACTTCAACTGATCATGAGTCAGGGCAGGAGCAGCAGCAGCAGCAGAAGTTTGAGCAGAAGGAACTTTTGAAGCAGAAACAACATCAGGAGATGGAGCAGAAGTAGCAGCAGCAATAGGAGCAGAAATAACAGCAGGTGCAGGTTCTTTCAGGTAAGAATCAAGTTCTTCAGCAGCAGATGTATCTTCAATTACAGGAACCATTTCAGTATCTTCAGTAACAGCAGCAGCAGCTTCATCAACAAGAGGCACAATGGCCTTAGTAGCAGCATCAGAGATGGAAACATAAACATCCACAGCCTTCCAGGAATTTACATATGCTTCAATTTGGCTGGGATCACAGACAGAAATAGACACAATGGCCTTAGACAAGTCTTCAGTATGTGGAACTGGCAAAGATCTGAAGTAAACTGTATCAAACTCAAAGAGCAGGCTCTGGAAGTCCTTTGCAAAAGCAGGAGCAGGAGCAAGAGCTTGAGCATACTCAGGCACATCCACTACTTCAGAAGGCATCTCCCCCTGCCTGGATTCAGGGATAACTGAATCAAGGCACCCAGAAGAGGTAATTGCCTGAGAGGGAATGAAGGAGGAGAGCTTGGAAGACAGCTCCTTGACATGGGTCAGGAGTGGAGCCAGAGTGGTCTCCAGTAATGAGGTTAGCTTAGGAGCTAGCAGCTCATATAACCTGTCTGCTAGGGCTGATAGATCTACATGCTCAAGTGGGGCTTGAGCAGAGGTAGGAGAGAAGGTTGTTTGAAGGATGTTGGCTGGAGCTGGTGGCATGGAGAATGTGGAGATAGGAGGTGTGGGAATGGATGGCTCTGAGAGAGGAATGGTGAAGATAGAGGTTGTTGAGATGGAGCTAGATGAGGCAAGAGATGGGGTGAAGGATGGTTGAGAAAGAATTTCGTGCAGCATTTGTTGGAATGAGGAAGTAGAGGGAGGCTCAGGGGGAGGGGAAGGAGAATCATCCATAAAGGAATCATCTTCAAGAGAAAATGATGGTGAGGTGAAGATTGGATAAGAGAAAAGAGGATGGAATTCCTCTGAGGTAGATGCTGGAGGGGGGAAAATTGGTGAAGAACTGGTAATGGGGGAAGATATGGCTATGGTGGTGATTGGAGGTGAGGATGAAATGGCTGGGGTAGAGACAGCTGGAGGAGGAGAGGAAGGAACAGACAAGTCTTCTGTTGGGGCAGAAACCTGAGAGGGAGTGACTGAGGCAGTCCTGGTGCCTGAAGTCAGTGGTACAGCAGCTCTGGTAGGGTTTACAATCTGCCTGTCCCATTTGCTGAAAAGGGCACAGGAGAGCCTCTTGGATGCATTAATGAACATCCCAGAAGAGGTTAGCAACTCAGGGCACCTGGAATGTAGATAGACCCCTAGAATTCTCCCAAAACTGACAGTAGTCTTATTCAGCTTCTTCTTAATCAGGTTGAAGAAAATTGATCCCCAGTCTAGATGTTTCTTATCAAACAGAGCTCCCATTAGACAAAATTGATATCTTGAAATAGTATCATGGGCTGAATGCTTCACCAGAAGCACTTTGCCAACTACATCGGCCAAAAATTGATATTCTAGAGATAGATTTTTCTTCAGCAATTTGTTAGGGTTCACAGCATTGTGACCCATTCTATCAAGCATGGAGTCATATTCCTCTCCAGATAACTCTATGGAATCTTCTCCAGAACTATGATGAAAAACTTCAGTTAAAAGAGCCAGGGACAATTGTACCTGAGTCCCTTTTATGAAGCCGACGACAGAGTTCTCATTCTCATCTGTCGCTGTATAACACCATTCTTTTATTTCTTCTGATGCAATCTTCATTCTGGAAGTCATTATTTGGGATAGCTGTTGTTCTCTGAATAGATTGAGAATGTCTTTGAAGTGCTGATCGCTTCCATCAAATGAGTTCATGTCGATATCAAACCCGGTGTCGAATTTCATTTTGGAAATCGCAGCACTGGAGCCAGCCATTTGTACCTGCAGCAAAGAACCAAACACGACCAAGCGTAGAAGATTTGGAGGGAAAAAGAAGAAAGTTGCAGAGAGTATGAAAGCGCAAAGATGAACGACGGCCGAGGAAATGATTTTATATTAGGGTTCGACGGCGAAACGGAAAATTGTGGAGCTCGGTTCGACAAAACGTCGATCTCAGCTCGACGATTTGGACTAGAGAAGGAATCTGAAGAGACTTCAATATCGTCGATCTCCGTTCGACGATGTTGAAAAGCGTCGAGTTCCGCTCGACGACCTCTGAACAGAAAGAGAGAAAACCTGGAGCTAACGAAGGCGCTGAACTCAGATCGACGATTTCGGAAACGTCGATCTCTGGTCGACGTTTTTTTTTTTTTTTTAGAAAAACGTCGATCTACGTTCGATGATTTCTGGGAAAGCGTCGAGCGCAATTCAGAGACAAAGCCTATTCTACAGACACAAAAAGAACTGATTTTTTAGCCTAGTCTTGGTGTGTTTTAACTTTTCAAAAATCTTGTAAATTAGTTTAGGCTTCCTCCATCTAACATGCCTAACTGATTTAGGAAGAAATTGTGCTTCTTTTCATCCAAGGGCTTGGTGAAAATATCTCCCCTTTGCAGATCAGTTGGGATATATTGAAGTTCTATTTTGTTTTTCTCTACATTATCCCTTAGAAAATGATGCCTAATCTCTATATGTTTTGTCCTACTATGGAGGACTGGATTTTGTGCTATAGAGATAGCACTAGTATTATCACAAAAAAAATTTAGACTTCTCTATGTTGTAGCCATAGTCTATGAGCTGATTTTGTATCCACAATATTTGTGAGCAGCAACTGCCTGCAGCCATATATTCAGCTTCAGCAGTTGAGGTTGACACAGATGTTTGCTTCTTACAAAACCAGGAGACAAGTCTGTCACCAAGGAACTGACAAGTTCCACTGGTGCTTTTCCTGTCTACTCTCCATCCAGCATAATCAGCATCTGAGAATCCAGTTAAGTCAAATGCTGAGTCTTTTGGATACCAGAGTCCTAGATTTGGACAACTTTTTACATACCTAAGAATCCTTTTAACTAGAGTTAGGTGTGACTCTCTAGGGCTTACTTGGAATCTAGCACATATGCATGTAGCAAACATTATATCTGGTCTACTAGCTGTAAGGTACAATAGAGAGCCAATCATTGCTCTATATGTTGTCTGATCAACTGGTTTCCCATGTTCATCAGCATCCAATACAGCAT
Source organism: Platanthera zijinensis (assembly GCA_039513925.1). Lineage (NCBI taxonomy): Eukaryota > Viridiplantae > Streptophyta > Magnoliopsida > Asparagales > Orchidaceae > Platanthera > Platanthera zijinensis. The sequence goes on from CM077098.1 coordinate 8,785,441, forward strand.
TGGTAGGCATGGGTGTTTTCATACAAGATGCCTCAGACATACCAAATCTCTTAACCAATTCTTTAGCATACTTGGTTTGGGAAATAAATATGCCCTCAGCATGCTGTTTTACTTGCAATCCTAAGAAGAAGGAGAGCTCACCCATGCTACTCATTTCAAATTTGGAATGCATCAGGTTGGAAAACCTTCTGCACAAGTTTGAATCAATAGATCCAAATATGATATCATCTACATAAATTTGTACTAGTAGGGTATGGGACTTATGGGTTCTAATAAAAAGAGTTTGGTCTACTCTCCCCCTAACAAAATCATTTTCTAGAAGAAAGCATGTTAGGGTCTCATACCATGCTCTAGGAGCTTGCTTGAGACCATATAATGCTTTATGCAATTTGAAAACATAATCAGGGTGAGTTAGAGAGATAAAACCTGGAGGTTGTCTAACATAGACTTCCTCTTTGATGTCCCCATTGAGAAATGCACTCTTCACATCCATCTGGTAGACCTTGAATCCCTTATGAGCAGCATAAGCTAGGAATATTCTGATGGCCTCTAATCTTGCAACTGGTGCAAAGGTCTGGTCATAGTCTATTCCTTCTTGTTGAGAATAGCCTTGAGCAACTAGCCTTGCCTTATTTCTGACAATAACTCCTTGATCATCCAGCTTGTTTCTGAACACCCACTTTGTTCCAACAGTGGAGTGATCCTTTGGCTTAGGCACTAGTTCCCAAACTTTATTCCTTTCAAATTGATGCAACTCCTCTTGCATTGCAATGATCCAGTGTGGATCTTGCTCTGCATCTTGAATGGATTGAGGCTCAACTTGAGATAGGAAGCAGGTGTGCATCAGGTTTTGGTTGACCTGATTTTTGGTTTGCACACCAGCTGAGATGTCTCCAATTACTTGGGTGATTGGATGATCTCTTATTGTTACTAGATCAACAGGGGATGTTGATTGTTCACCAACCTGTGTTGTTGTTTCCTCTTGTGGAATAACAACTGGCTCTTCAGGATGATTTTCTTCAAGAGGTTGAACTTCTTCTTCATCATCACTGCTCTCATTCTTTTGCAGAATAGGTTGAGTGGCTGTATCCTCTTCTTTAACCTGTAATCTGTCCATACTTTCTGAAATAGAGTGTACCTGCAAAGGTTCTATGGTAGAAGTAGACTTCTCCTTATAACACATGTTAGTCTCATCAAAAGTAACATGAACAGATTCTTCAATTTTACAGGAAGATTTATTATATACCCTATAGGCCTTGCTGATCATGGAGTATCCCAGAAACACTCCTTCATCAGCTTTAGCTTGAAATTTTGCTAAATACTTCTTGTCATTATTGTGAATATAACAAGTACACCCAAAAATTTTAAAATAATCTATTTTAGGTTTCTTCCCTTTGAGCAATTCATAGGGAGTCTTGCCCTTTAGTTTATGTATCAGGCTTCTGTTTAGCACATAGTTGGAGGTGTTCACTACCTCAGCCCAAAAGGATAGAGGTAGGTGAGCATCTGTCAACAATGTAGTAGCAGATTCAATTAGGGTTCTATTTTTCCTTTCAGCTACCCCATTTTGTTGAGGAGTTCTAAGAGCTGAGAAAGTGTGTCTGATCCCTTCACTCTGACAGAACTCTTGCATAAGAAGAGAATCAAACTCTGTCCCATGATCACTTCTGATCAGGGCAATGTGAGTGTTGAACTCAATCTGTATACATTTGAGAAACTCTGTCAAACACTTAAAGTTATCAGACTTCTTCCTCAGAAAGAATACCCATGTGAATCTAGAGAAGTCATCTATAATCACTAAAGCATAAGATTTCCCTCCTAAGCTTTGTACTGTAATGGGTCCAAAAAGGTCCATGTGCAACAAATACAGAATCCTAGGTGAATCACTCTTATTAAGTGACTTAAAGCTATTTTTAGTTTGCTTGCCTAATTGATAAGCCTTGCAAAGTCCTTCCTTCTTGTAGGGGCCAGAAGGTAGTCCTCTAACAAGGTTGTCCTTGGATAGCCTAGCAATGGTTCTAAGGTTTAGATGTCCTAATCTCTTATGCCATAAAACATTTGGCTTAGATATGGAATTGAATAAACAGATATCTACTTTAGATGAAAGAAAATCTATTAAGTAAATGTTACCTGTCCTTTTACCTGTTAACACAGTTGTGTTATCCTCTGACTTGATCTTGCACAGGGATTTGTTGAAAGTCACCTTGTATCCTTCATCACATAGCTGACTGATACTTATCAGATTGTGCTTCAGTCCTTCTACATATGCCACCTTCTTGAAAGTGACTGAGCCTATCTGAGCAGCACCATATCCTTTGGTTTGGCCAAAATTTGAATCACCAAAAATTACTTTGGGTCCAAGTTTGGTTATGAAGGATGATAGGTTCTCCCTGTTCCCTGTCATATGCTTTGAGCACCCACTATCCAGATACCATAACTGGTTTGATGTTGGATAGGTCTTCATCTGCACAAAATCAGCTTATATGTTTTTGACCCAGTTAACCTTGGGCCTAGGTTGATATCCTTTGAATTCAGAAATGAAAGACATTCCAGGTTGACTCTTATAACCTTTAGGATGATATCTCCTAGGAGGTACTATCCATTCAGTATAGGGGTTAAAGCCTTGGGATGTGGAACTTCTGGGATTGAATCTAGATGTGCCATTTAAGGAATGTTCACAGACCTGATCTCAGTTCGACGATCGTCGAGCTGAGTTTGACGATCTTGGGTCAGATCGTCGATCTCTGTTAGAAGATCGATTATTCTGGAGTTCAGAGTTTGGATATCGTCGAGCTGAGGTCGACGATCTTGGGTTAGATCGTCGAGCTCTGTTCGACGATCGTCGAGCTCTGCTCGACGCAATCTGTTGAACTGAAATTTTCTCTAACAGATCTGCATTCTTCCTAGCTACTTCTACTACTCCCTTTCCTTTGACAGAGACAAATTTGATTGGAGTTGTTAATATTATAGGTTGGCTGGATGAAGCACCCAAGCCCAGTGTACTATTAAGTCTAGAGTTTACTGTGCTTGTAATGTCCATCAGTCTGATGCTTCTCCCATTTAGGGATTCTTCAAACTTTTTGGCTTTTGATAGTTCACTTTTCAGTGAAGCTATCTCTTCCCTACAGCATTCCAACTCCTCAGAGAGTTTGAGGTTCTCTGATTTTATAGTGCTATACTCAGATAGTTGTTTTCTAAGGGAAGTGATTTCCTTCTCAGACTCCAACAGATCTAGGCATAGTACCTTAAACTCATGTTTAAAATCCTCAGAACTGAAATCAAATGAATTGATTACCTGATCTTCTTCTAGTTGAGCTTCTGAATCTGATTCTGACTCTTCTGCTTCTGAGTCTGTTTGAGAGGCATTGATAGCCATCATGCAGAATTCCTTTTCATCAGCATCATCCTCATCATCACTAGAGCTGGATGAGGCTTCAGAGTCCTCTTCAGTTTCACTCCATGTCTCAACAACAAATCCCTTCCTTGTATGTTTGTTCTTGCTGAAGGAGGGTTTGTCTGAGCTGTTCTTTCTGAAGTCTTTTTCTTTTCTTCTTTCTCTTCTGTCTTTCTTGTCCTTGTTCTTATTTTCTGGACAGTCAGGCACAATATGGCCTGGTTTCCTGCAACCAAAACATATGATTTCTTTATTGTTATTTGATTTATCATACCTTGGTTTATCATGACCCTTGTATGGTCTCTTTCTGAAGTCTTTTCTGGCCATCTTGTAGAATCTTTTGGCCAGTAGACTTAGGAGCTCATCATTTTCTGTAGCTTTATCTTCAGGCTCCTCTTCTGCAGCTTTGAAGGCTATGGTCTTTTCTTTCCTTGTGACTGGAGAAGTAGCCTTTTGTTCTTCTTCTCTATTTTTAATGAGCAGCTCATAGGATTTGAGCTTGCCCAGGAGAGCTTCAGTGGTAATCTCATTTAGACTTCTGGCATCTTTGATTGGCCAGATTCTTGAATCCCAAGTGCTGGGGAAGCACATTAAGATTTTGTCATTCAGCTCAGTCAATGAGATTTCTTTATCCAAGGTCTTTAACTCATTGACAATCAGACTTAGTCTATTGTACAAGTCAGCCACTGATTCAGCTTCTCCCTTTTTGAAGTTCTCATATTGACTTATCAGATTGGATCTCCTGTCTTTCCTTTCATCAGCAGACCCTGAGACAATTTTAGAGAGCTTGTCCCAAATTCCTTTGGCTGAGTTGCAGTCAGCTACCTTCTGAAATATCTCATCAGACATTGTCTGAGCTAAGATGTTCATGGCCTTTGCATCTACAGTTTTCCATTTCTTTATGTCTGCATCTGTTCCTGAGGGAGGTGGAACAGTACTTGTGCTTGTGGTCTCTGGAGGTGTTGGGCACACTGTCAAAACAGAATTAAATATATCCTCATCAATAGAATTCATATAAAGTTTAATCCTTGCCTTCCAGAGTGCAAACTTGGAAAGGTTGCACACTGGAGGTCTGGTGCTTGCATAATCTTTGTTCTGTGCCATGTCTATTTAAATAGATAGATATAGTGAAAATAACCCTCTTAAGAGATTGATCTTATCAAGGATCTTTTGGTTCAGGTGTTAGCCTATATGAGCAACCAACCTCCCTCTGATACCAATTGAAAGTGAGAGTAAGATCTATCTCAACTCTAGAGGGGGGGTGAATAGAGTTTATTTAAATTAATTTCACAGTTTTGAAATAATCAGCACATATAAAATTCAATTTATAGTATAGTGTAGAGTGCTAGTAAAGAGTTAAAAACAAAGAAGTAAAGAGCACAGCACACAGCAAATCAATCACACAAACAAGCCAGAAGACACAAGGAAATATAGTGGTTCCCCAAAAACCTGGGTACATCCACTCTTCTACCACCCTTGGTAGGAATCCACTCAGGATGAGTTGATCAGGTGTCCTGACACCAATGAGCTTTTGATAAGGTGCTCAAAAACCAAAACTGGATTTTTTGATAAGGTGTCTTGCCACCACTGAGTTTTGACAAGGCTCTCAGAACCAGACAAAACTTTTGAAGGGAGTTCAAGAACCCTTTTACAGCAGAAAAAGAAAAGATAAAGAGGTGAAGTTGTCTTCTCTGTTCTCAAATCAAATGAGAGAAAACTAGTGGATCTTTTGTTGTCAAAGCTCCCCCTGAGATGTGGACAAGTTCAGGAATGGAAGCTTTGCTCTAGAGTGATAGGTATTCAGAAGTTTAGATCTCCAGCAAAAGATTGTTTCAGCAAAAGGGCTGAAAGATGAGGTGTCTAGAGTTCTTGAGATGAAGCTGTGATCACTTTTCTGTAAGCAAAAAGATTGTTATTCTGATTCTTCAGAATTGATCACTTGTTATCTGTCACAGCTTAATTCTTGTTGTTGTTGTGCTCTCTGTGTTTTCTCTATATGTTTTTCTGAAGACAAAAAGGAGGATCTTATTCTCTGAAAAATTCTTGTCAAAGATAGCCGTTGGCAGTCATAAATGTCTTCCATAAAAAGTCTTATCTTCTAGAGGAAGGTCCAATAAAACATTCCCTGAATAATTCCTTGAAACTTGCTTCAGAATAAAGACAAACGGCTGGCAGATCTCCTTGACATAAATGCTGAGATAATTCAAAAACATTCCAAAGACTGGCAGCATTTGAATCCTTAGAATCATTGATCTCTCAGAAAGATCGTCGATCTGAGCTCTACGATCGTCGAACTGAGCTCAGAGATGGAAACAGATCAAACAGACAGAAAACGTCGAACTGAGCTCGAAGATTGTCGAACCGAGCTCAGCGACCTGAGGAATAGCTGAAGAGAGATTGTCGACCTGAGCTCGAAGAACGTCGACCGGAGTTCGACGATTTATCGAAGTTGAGCTCAGAGAGCGTCGAACCGAGTTCAACGTTTCGTCGACCGGAGCTCGACGAAAATTGCCTTAGACTTGGCTCTATATCCTTGATCTTGGAATGGTCCTGGGGGCAGCTTCAAACCTAAGTTCTAAGCCCTAGACTCATTCTAATGTTGACCTTTACAACTATACAACTAGGTCAACCTGGTTTCCTAAGACAAACATAATGATCCTTACCCAAATTAGTAATAGGGTGTTCCAACAGACCTAACCCTAACAATAACAACAACAATAACCTTTTGTAAAGAGCGGTTGTTCGTTCACGTGAATTCCTTCCTGTCGGCAATCCCTAATTTCAGATCTTCTAAGCCTCCGCCGCCACTCACGATCAGATCAATTCTTCTGTGTTGATCAAGAAGACTTGATGTTCAAGGATTCCCATCATCTCCTTGATTGAGTTTGTCAAAGCTTTCTTGGATCAGATCTACTCATCTTCTTCAACATTTCTGAAAGTGCCGCAGAGTTCAAGAAGAAGATTCAGATATTCAATTTTTCAGATCTGAGAAAAGTATTTTGTTTGTAATTCAAAATTTCTTTACAATTATTGTAGGAGATTTTCTCCGAGTATAGGAGCGCTGTTCTCCGAGTTTGTATGAAGTTTTTATCTTCCGAGTGTCGATCCTTTTGGATCGAGGTTGTAGAAACTTGGTTCCGAGGTGTAGGATTGTTTTCAATCCGAGATAGTGGAGTAGCCGAGTCTAGTGATTTGCTAGATCGGTGAGGTAAAGTGGACATACCCAAGATTGGGGAACCACTATAAATCTTCTTGTCATTCTGTGATTGCTTGATTTCTTGTGCTAGATCGCTAAAATTTTTATTCCGCAAATAGACGCACGATTCACCTATTCACCCCCCTCTAGGTGATTTAGGTTGACAACTTCTCACTTTTAGGTTTTATGGCTCAACATCCTTCTGCTCACAAATAGTCTGATTGTGTTCAGCAAGATTCAAGTTCAGACTGTAGATCTTGTCCATTGCGTGATACAATCCGTAACACTTCTTGCCCCGAGTTACCACCAAGGAATCCTTCACTAGCTTTTAGGCACCACCGCCTTCAATGCTAGTGAATACTCCATCATCAAGCCTCCCAACAAAGATAAGTTACTGTTGGGTCTTGTTTCCACAATGACCTTAATTTGAAGAAGTCCTCCTAAACTAAAATGAATTGCTGTTGTATTTGATGTACTTGTTTAGATGTGCTTGCAGGACTCTATTGTCAAGTGTAAACCAATGTCAGTCTACAGTGGGTCACCTAGCACAGGACCATATAATGTAATCCCTCATTGTGTGATCCATGGTGTTGACCCATGTGTATCCTCTCTATTGGGATACACTTCACTTCACAAACATTTGAACTCATGGGACCTTGAAGTGTTGCTGATCATTAGTAGGAGAAATGGATTTCCAAGGGAGAAATTATTCCAAGTCATATACTCGAGTAGTTCAAAGGATATATCGAGTAGTCCAAAGAACATACTCGAGTAGATACTATGATACTCGAGTAGTTCAAAGGATATACTCGAGTAGTCCAAAGAACATACCCGAGTAGATACTATGATACACGAGTAGATGCTTTCACTTACTCAAGTATCTAGTTTTTTCTCTCTCGAAATTTTGCCCAAGTGTTCCTACACGAGTGGTTATCTTTATACTCGAGTAGTTAAACTAATATACTCGAGTAGACCATAGTCAAGTACTCGAGTAGTTAAATTTATATACTCGAGTGGATCGACTTACTCGAGTAGTTCAGCTGATATACTCGAGTATGTATTTACCAGATACTCGAGTCAGTTCTTCTAGACACTCGAGTAGGTTACTCAGGATACTCGAGTAGTTTATACCATACTCGAGTAGTCTGGTTTTTCACAGATTATTTTCCAAGTCCAGACTATACGGGATTATTTCAAATCCTCAAATATGATTGGTCCACGTGTACATGATTAAGGTTGGATTTGACCGTTATAGAGATCCTATAAATAGTTCTTGTCAAAACGTCAAACCCTAAGAAGTATTTCTGAATCTAATTTCTATCGCTCGCATCGGGAAGCCGTCAAGTTCACGCCGACAAAACACTGTTCATCTTCTTCGTCGCCGGTCTTCTCCGATCCAAGGATTCAGACAAGAAGTTTCAGAAGATCAAGCTATTCTCAATCGACAGATCCAATTCTTGATCTTGCTGATTCTAGTTTTTCAGATCCAAGAGATTTCGCTTTGTCTTCCTCGATCTATTTTCTGCCAAGCCCTAACTCTGAAGAAGGAAGAAAGGATTGAAGATCCAGATCTGAATATCTCTGTTTGTATATTTTTGTATACATCTTTTATTCTTGTAGGAGTCTTGACTCCGAGTTCTGTAGATCCGGTTTGGATCGAGATTTGTAGGAAGGTTTTCTTCCGAGTGTAGATCCAGTTGGGATCGAGTTTTGTAGGAACGTTGTTCCAAGTTGTAGGATCGTTTTGATCCGAGATAGTGGAGTAGCCAAGTCTAGTGGTTTACTAGATTGGTGAGGTGAAAGTGGATGTACCCAGGGTTGGGGAACCACTATAAATCTTTTGTCGTCTGTGATTGCTTAGTATTGTGCTGTGCTCGTTCCTTAATTTTTTTATTCCGCAAATAGACGCACATCTCACCTATTCACCCCCCCTCTAGGTGATTTAGGTAGACAACTAACCGTCTCTCAGTTACATCTTTAGATCAATAATATGTTTTACATCTTTGAGGTGAACCTTCCACAGATCACTCACCTTGTGAACATCTCCACTACCAACGATTTTCAACACACTGGCATTCGCCATCTGAATGGTGCCAAGATTTCTAGCAAAATAAGAACAGAAATAATCTATGAGAGGTGTGTGATGATAGAATGCACCACCATACACAACTTAATCAATTTTTATACACTCCTAGCATGCAATACAATTGCAAAATAAGCATAGTGACTCATCTTCAGCAATCAAGGGCGCACCTGCACTCTCACAGGATTCTCCTATCTCCTTCACCTTCCCTTTTTATCTCTCTATAGCTTGCAACAATCCTTCTTAAAATGACCATTCTTCTTACAGTAGAAGGACGCGACCTCCTTCATGGACTTGCTTCTGGAGCTATCCCTTTGCTTTCTCTCCATCTTCATCGACTTATGCCTTCCCTCCATGTAAATGGCATTAGAAGTAGAAGCTAATCCAGAGTCCTGCCTTCTCAGTTCCTTTTTTAAAATCTCACAGCCATCTCCATTATCTCGATGTTGTCAGGTGCCGAGTTGCTCAGGAAAACCACAAGATTCTCCTAGTTCTCTAGCAAGAAACTAAGGACCATCAAAGCCTGTAGTTTGTCCCCCAAGGTGATCTTCATAGCTTATAAGTGGTTAAGTATGCTCTGGGCAAGATTTAGATGTTAAGTCATCTGATATCCCTCCATGTACTTAAGATTAACAAGCTTTCTGATCAAGAAAGTCATGTTCCCCATTATCTTCTTCTTGTACATCACTTCATGATTAGACAAAATTATCAAGCATTGCTGAATGAATCTAACTGCCTTTCGATCTATTTTATTCCACTCATCATCATCCATCATGGTAGACAACCTCCCTGACAACGGAGTAAGAGATCCATGTAGTATAAGATATCTTCCATCTAATGCTTCTAGATAGTCTAATTCTAGCTCAACATTATGGTGTTTTGCTCCATCTTCTCTAAATAACCTAATGGTCAATGATGAACCTACATTTGATACCACTTGATGTAGATTAACCCACATATAATCAGGCACATAAACAAGAAGATAATAAATCACAACCAATCACATACACAGAGATATACGTGAAAAGCCCTCTCGACTTGAATGAGGAAAAATAATGAGGTAGAACATCCACTATAAACAATAAGGATTATAAGTGAAAAATCTCTAGGTTTGCCCAACATAGAACCTGCTGGATTCGACAAACAGAATCCCTCCTCATAAGTCCTCGGTAAAACAAAATCTCTTCAAAGAAAAGAAATCACCTCCAATTCTCTTCAAACACTCACGACAATGAAGACAGACATAACTTCTCCAAGGAGAAGATGATAGCACCGCACTGTGAATCTCCTTTTCTTCGGTCCTGAAGAACTCATGAACAGTGACAACAATTTCTTCTTGAACAGTGACTACAGACGGCTTCTCTAGTCTTGCGAACTGATGGAAATTAGGGCTCCTCTTTAAGTTAAAACACTTCTTATCTTTAATAAGGGCAGCCCTCATTAAAACACTTAGTCACGACATTTGTAGACATCAAATTCTGTAAGAGAAGATCCAGCGATCTGAAAGAACTAGTTTAAACCATCTAAAAACACGGGTTTCCGCCTCTGAACCTGTCACATCGACATGGATCACGCATCTCGCCGAAATGGACCTCAATTCATCGATGTGGACCATGTCTTGTAAACATGCTTCAGTATGTCTCGTCGACAAGGCTTCAGTTTGTCTCACAGATAATTCTCTGCATCCAGTCTGTAAGTCTAGCGCCTAGTCGACATGCCTCAGGTAACTTAGCTTCTAGTCAACATGCACGGACCATCTCGTCAACATGCTCTAGTCGATATCCTCTAGAATTCAAGTCGACATCCTTCAAACTTCAAGTCGACATCCTTCAAACTTCTAGCCGGCATGCTACTCCTCTCGTTGATATGCTGCAGATTCAAAACCTCATCCGATTTTCATCTACAAGTCACTAAGACTTATCTTTAGAGGCTGGACCCCAACACAATCATGAGATCCAACAGTAAAGAAATCATCACACAAACCTTGATTACCACTACTATAAAGAGGGGAGGACTGGAGGCGCTTTAAGAGGGCAGTCCAGAACGGATTTCAACGATAAACAACTTAGAGTTGCCGTTCTGGAAGTCTGGACAACAACCTGAGGATTTGCGGTGGCTGTGTGGGAGGTGATGAGGCTTGGGGAAAGTCATGGAATGAATTCATGGACTGGTTTTGCTGTCCTGGACAGCAGGAGATGAATTCCTGCAGCATGTTAACCACTTTTACATTCCAAAATTACATGTTACCTCCTTTTTTGCGCATATATTTTATGTAATGTAAAAATAGAGGTTAGATTTTTGTAATTTCAAAAGAAAGAGGGGGATGCAACATGTAATTATGCTTACTTACATGCCCTTTCGATTGACATGCATCATTATCATGATAGAAGCTATTTGATTGTTGTAGGGAATTACTTCAGTTGTATATTCTGGGGTTTTTGCAGCACTGAAATTGTTTGCTGAAAGCTTAGCTGAGCATACTTTCTGGTTTCTTGGTGCCAGAGAGGTCATATTTTTCCTCACTAAAACCTTTTTTTAGATGTTTCAAGTCGTTAATATTTGATAGAGATGCGGAGAATGATAAATGCTCCTGTTTTTTCCCCTGTCCAACTCGATGAGGAGTTGGTTAGCGATGTATGGGGCTAAGGCTCCGTTTGGGGGGACTTATTTTCACAGATCAAGTGGTTGCGACTGCATGAATCGGACCTTAATTAAGGTAAGATTCATGGAGTTTTAAGGTCCGATTCATGTGGTTGCAACCGCTTAACCGGTGAAAATAAGTCCCCCCAAACGGAGCCTAAGAGAAAAATACATTGCCCAAATCACTTTTATTGACCAATTTAATTCACTCACAAAATGTGTATGTTTAGTGACGATGGTTCTTTGTCACTAAAAAAATATTTAGCGATCAAATTAATTTGTTCACTAAAATATCTTTTAGTGACCAAATTAATTTTGCCAATGAATATGCATCTTTAATGACAAGAATTTTTTTATCACTAAAGACATTTAGTGGTGGGGCTACCATGACCACTTCGTGACGGACAAAATTTAGTCACTAAATATCTTAAGTGATCAAAATTTAATATTTAATGGCGAAACATTTCGTCATTAAAAGTCAATTTTCTAGTACTGAATTTTTTTACAGAGTCAATAGATAAGCGGGAGTCTTCTTGCTTTGAAGATGATATAGGTAAAAAAAAAGTAGCATGATGCCATGGATGATGAGATGAGTGCTCTTATAAAAAATGATATTTGGGATCTTGTGCCCAAAGTGGATGGAGTTATTCATGTTACTTGCAAGTTGATCAATAAGGCTAAGAACATGGTTGATGGAAGAGTTGAGTGGTACAGGTGTAATACCTCTCCACTCAACCACGGTGGCCTCTTAGAGAGCATGTTACAGGGTTGTAGCCCGAGCACCCAAAAGCCTCTTTGCACCCGTTTCTCAGTAACGACGCATTTTTGAGGAGGGGTCTCGAACCCACAACTTCCTTGATAAAGAGTCTTCAAATCACTCTTCATCACCAATTGAGCTGCACAATTGGTGATGGAGAGTGGTTTGAAGACTCTTTATCAAGTAGGTTGCGGGTTTGAGACCCCTCCTCAACAATGTGTCATTGCTGAGAAACAAGAGCGGAGAGGATTTGGGATGCTCAGGATGCAGCCCTGTAACATGCTCGCTAAGAGGCCACTGTGGTTTAGTGGAGAGGTGTTACAATAAAAAGTGCATTTTATAAAAAGTGTTATAATGCACTTTTTATTGTAACACCTCTGCACTCAACCACAGTGTCGTCTTATCGAGCATGTTACAGGGCTGCAGCTTGAGCACCCCAAATCCTCTCCGCTCTTGTATCTAAACAACGACACATTGTTGAAGAGGGGTCTCAAACCCGCAACCTCCTTGATAAATAGTCTTCAAACCACTCTTCATTACCAATTGTAACACTTTTTCACTCAACCACAGTGGCCTCTTAGTGAGCATGTTACAGGGCTGCAGTCGGAGCACCCCAAAGCCTCTCCGCGCTTGTTTCTCAGCAACGTCTCATTGTTGTGAAGGGGTCTCGAACCCGCAACCTCCTTAATAAAGATTATTCAAACAACTTTTTATAACTAATTGAGATGCATATGGAGAAGAATATGAAAAGATGTTTAGCTCTATGGATAAGATTGCTGAAATTTCACAAGATGATCAGGAGATAGCTCTGATACCAAGTAAAAACTTCCAGAGTTATCAAGCTGACAACTTGATCAAGCGGAAACGTGAACTAGGCGCAGGAACAATCCAACCATAAACTGAGCTAAATAAATCAGAGACAACAGAAGGCAATCACAAGTCTTGTATTATCAACTATCTTCATTACAAGGCAAGACATACATAGCGAGACATGATTTCGCCAAGTACAAAAGGAGAAGCAAATAAGCAAACAAGAGCTTTAAGTCGGGCGGACTGCCTCAAAGACCGTCGAGACCGCCGAGTCCGCCAAGCCGCTACTGCACCACTGATCTATGGACTCCGCGAAGTCCGCGGACAACCCGTTATTCTGCTGAACGACCGCTCTGTAAGCCGCCGCCGAACTAAAAGAACAGACCACCTAGTGCGCCGAGTCCGGCAGACAGGTTATTGAACTGGAAATTGCTGAAGGAGAGAAGACTGGTTGGCCGTAAATGCGACCTGCTGCAAACCGCTGACTGATAACAGCAAGCTCCACTGATTCCTGACCGCAGTCAAAACCAGACTCCTGGCTTCTCAGTGCTAGTCGCACAACCTGTAAACAACAACCAGTTAAACCTTCTCAATCCGTGCGGACAAGAAAACCGAGGGCGCGGCAATTAACCCACGTCAACTTACTGTTCAACTCAGTTATTATTGATGTGGCGGGGGGTCCTATTTATAGGCACGATGAGGAGTGTGGTCACCACCCTAGTGGATAGAATCACCACCCCAGCTCGCAGCTAGCACCAAGTAGTCTGCCAAGTCTGCATGGACATGGCCGGACACCAGCCAAGCCAAACCGCCTGGCACCAAGTCTAGAAGCCAGTCCGCAACCTGGCAGACACCGCACTAGTCCGCACGCAGCACAGTATGCGGATACAGCAACAGCCCACACACTACACCAGTCTGCACGCTACACGCGGACACAGCAATAGTCCGCACACCCTGCGGACACTGCACCAGCCCGCAACACAAGTCCACGACCAACAGGAACAAACTGCCAGGTTAACTAGTGGACATTGCGGACTCTGCGATCACCCTGGACTTATCACAGATTGTGACCAAGTCCAGCAACCAACCAAACTCTGGCGCGAGCCTGGCGGACAAGGACCCACTCCGGCAGCTCCCAAGACAGTCTGTCAACACGCGAACTCTAAAGTTCACTAATCCGCTCCACCAGAGCGAGGCCACCAGCGAAAGACGCAAGCTCCAAGAGAAGTCCGCATAGAGCGAACTCTGCGGACTCAGAGTGAGTCCGCCCTTCCGCGGATACTCCACCTATCTGCAAGGTTACACCAGGGAACAGCCAACTACAAGACCACAAGCCGAACTGATGAACGCCATCACCAGGCCGCAACAAACAGGCCGCCCAGACCGCACCATCAGTCCGCCAAGGCCTAGCGGTCTGCCTGATCAACCCCCCACTTTCACTTCACAATTTTCAACACTCTCCCTTGAAGTGAGAAGTGGTGACCAAGCCCAGAAGTCCTCGTAACAAAGTAAATGGCACCTTCGGCAACGGCTTCGTGAAGATGTTCGCGATGTTGTCCTCACTCCGCACATGCTCCACCATAAGAGATCCCTCCAACACCTTCTCTCGAATGAAGTGGTTGTAAGACCCCCCCCCCCCTTTTATCTTTTTCAACCATCGGGGTCTTATGCCCAGAATTGCCGCTTTGCGGTGGCACCAACACTCGGGGAGGCCGCCACTACCAAACACCAACTCTGTCGGCCTTTTTCGATCACAAAGAGAGAGAAGTAAGTAAATACACTGAATGTAAACATGTCCACATAATCATATATAAATAAAATCATAGCAAGTCCTTCAATATATAGAAAGTAGAAAGCACTGCAAAAGAACAGTACAAATGAAATATATAAGCGGGCTTAGCCCTGTACATCAGAGTCCTCACTACAAATCACTCATCGCGGAAGCTATAAAAATACTAAACACTCACGGAACTGGTCACAGGCGCTCCGGAACTAGACTGGCCCACATCAATGTGCACCGTACTCCGCTGGTGCTGGTCCCTGGACTGTTGGCCCCTATCTCCAATCCGGAGCTCCTGTAATGTTGTGGTTCGAAAACCATTAGTCATAAAGACTAAGCCCTATCATCCCCTACCCCTCCCCGCACGGCTCCTAGGCACCGAGCGGAGAGGAGGAAAGGGAAGCTACAAAGGTGGAGAATAAGCAAGGCGGGTGACAGCGGAACTAGTCTAAAAGAAAATATATATTGTATAAGCAGTTAAGTATGAAAGGTACATCTAGAAGTTCTAAAATAGTGAGCAGTAAGGTAAACATGTAATAAATCAATATATATATGAAAACAAACAGAAAATAAGTAAGTAAGTAACCTTAACTTATATGAATGCTCATACAAACTTATAAGTTAAGGGGTCTTCTGCAAGTTTCTCATCGTATAAAAAGTCTCATACCGATTTATACGTTGGGGTGTCGGTTGTATACAAATATGAGTGTAGTGATATGTTATGTCATGATTCATGCATGTGCAACTCACGCACACGACTCTATGCGCACAGACCTTTAGTTCCCGCTGTTCGGGCAGCTAGCTTCACTCCCAGGAACCTCTGTAGTGGCAAACGGAGACAGTGGGTCGGGCCCCCCACTCCTAGGCGGGTATCCACACTACCGGGCTTAGCCCTTCCGTACGCCCCTAGAAGAACACAACCTAGAGTACCCGCATATTAATGCTGGCTGTATCCACCAGACTTTCTTTGGCTAAGTGTCCCACACCGTCGAGTCTATGTACCGACGTCGGTGTGAATGACAGTCAAATACCGAAGACCCACCACCTTATTATGTATTTAAACCCTCGAGCTCTCGGCTCCCCGGACTGTCCCGTCCGTGAATCTACCTTCAGAAACTACCGACTGAATGACAATCAAACCAACCTAATCTACCTTCCTAACTACCGGGGTGTGTGAATGTGCAACCCTAGTTATACTAGTTGCTCTTTTGGTTTATTATTCCTACGGTTTACGTTAGCCCAGGACTGCCCCCGGCATACCCCGTGAAAGGCTCTCAAAGGGCACTAGGAACTACGATGGGCTGAAGCCGAAAGCTCCCTTTCGCAAGGCACTTAATATTATTGATTTCTACCCATTACCCGATCCCTTTCAAATTACTTTTGATCTAACCTAGTGTATTGAGACTCTTCCTCTCTAACCGGGGTGGACGATCTTTCGTCGGTCCCGAACACCACTTAACACTAGACAACCTACCAACCTATCCTCATCTTGACTACTAAGGATGCATTCATACACAATTCCAAACCAATATCCTAATATCCAAATCCTCTAAGTTCATCCTGCAACTTAATATGACTCTAGCAGTTTTTACTAAACGCAGACCATCCTAAGCTACATGAGTATACAAAGGGAGGTACTCCAAATTGTCTTCCAAATCTCCTATAAAATTTACTGCAAGTTTATCATGACATAATTAGCCTAAATCCAGAAAATTATAATTTTCCTAATTAATCTGATATTTATTTAATTTTTCCAAAAGATTGGCCATGGGTGATCTTAAACATGAACTACATGATTTTCTCAAGTAAAGGCCACCCAAAAATTATGATCACTAAGTAACAGATAGGTATCAATAAATACAAATTTTCATGATTTTACAGAATTGATTTAGCCTCTAATTAATTTATCCAATATAATTCCATTAACCATATGTAAAGAAGGAAGTACCAAAATTATTCATCAGAAAATTACATAAAAATTACAGAATCTTAATATGGTACAAAAAGGGCACTGTGCAAAAATCATAATTTTACAGGCTTGCTAGACACCAAAATAATTTAATTAGGTTTTCATGGGAAACAATACTTAATGAAGCAACCCTTAAAAATAGTCTTCCAAAAATCCCATAAAAATTCTCAGAGCTTAAAAACACAATAAAAAGTCTTCTAGATAAAGTTCATCAATTTGCAGAAAGTAGTTACTCCATAATAAATTCTTAAGTAAATGATACAAATTACTAAATTGTTAATGAAGTATCTAAAATAATGATCCTAAATTCGTAATAAAATCTCCAGAGCTTGTACTAACTTTAAAAACTACTCTACCCAAATCCCATCACTGTTCGGTGAGTTGTAGTGACATTTTCTATCTCTACAAAGTTTGTGCTCTAAACTAGGATTAGGGTTTTGAGAGACCTATTTACTTTAGAATCCATTTAAATTTCTGCAAGAGGATTCTAACTACCCTAGAATTCTCTCTACCATGTTTCAAATCATAACCAGGTAATTTGACCACTTGCCCTTCACAAACCACCAAGAGCCATCCTTAGGGTTTGGCCTTGGGTCCTAGGGCAATTGTACCCCGATCTACCTCAAAATCCATGAGAGGGTGCTAGGAATCATGCCTAGTCAGTGGTCAAAATCTCAGCCTATGTTGAGGTAATATGACTACTCAAATCACAAAGTACACTCCTGACCTAAAAATCACTTAATAGGGACAAGCTTAGGTTTGTTCATTTCCAATCTAAAACATCTCCAATGAGATGAAAAATTATACAAACCCTTATGATGAACCCAGGGACCACTCACCAAAATTTGGGAGGGTTTGGAAGTAATTAAGCCATCTAATTAATTTACCCTAAGATTATTAAATTTTTCTAAAAACTATAGAAAAACATTCTCCAAAAATTCCCATTTTTGGACAGGCCCTAGGTATAGCTAGGTTAGACTCCCTGCCCAAATTTCAGATCCTTTGGACAAGGGATGAAGGGTGGGCACACATTTTAGTCTCTGTCTAGCTCTAGGTATAGATCCTATCAAAAGAGGTGCCCTGGTCAAACCAGTTGACCAAATTGACCCAAATTAATTTTAAAATAAAGTAGACTCATAGGGCTACAAATTACATGTTAACTATTTCTTCATATAGAGCCTCTAAGTATTTTTACTTAATTTTTCTAAGTGATTGTTATTTCAGTACAGAAAATCATTTTTAAAGTAAAGAATTTAAATGATCAACACAGATCTTGAAGCAGATCCAACAGTGATGGGTCGTCTTCTTCCTCCAGCCTAGGGCCATGATTGGTCGAACCTGGAGCTCATTCCAGGTGTTGCCGCCGGCCATCCAGCCTCCTCCCTGGCCGGCCACCGCCACTACCACCTCCGTTGAGGTGGCGGCCATCGTCGGGCGGCGGCGCGGCCGCCGGAGAGGCGAAATCCGGCGAACCCGAGCACTAAGTTTTTCTTACGGAAATATCCAGGAAGATCACCACTTCCCGATCGGGCTCAGTTGAGCCCGATTCTCAATCCTAAGAAGGCTAAGATTTACCCATAGAAAGAGAGGAGGGGAGGACCTTTTTCGTGGGCTGGAGGCATGCAGATCGTCGGGATGCCATTGGTGCGGTAGTGGCGTCGCCGGAATTCTTCTACAGCACAGTACAAGCTCTAATCCGTCGGGTCAGGGTGGAAACTTCATCTCTGAGTCTAGGGAGCCTTTTTAAAGGGAAGAAATGGGGAGCGGGCGGGTATAGGCTGTCCAACCATTAATGCTTCCTTAAGAGCATGCTTCGGCCATGGTGGAGGGGAGATGAAACGGTACGAAATAGCTGGAGGAAGGCTGGAAACTCCTCCTCTCCCCATGAGGACTTGAATCCAGCCGTTAAAGAGGAGGGGAAGTGGCCACGACATCGAGTGCCATTTATGGTTGTGAACGCCGATTTCCGGCAATGGTCGTGGCTCCTCCTTGTTTTCAAAACCGATGGCCACGTGGCATTGACCGGTCAACATTTTAAAAATAAGACTTAATTGGGTCTTAATAAGAGAAACGGCCTAATAATGCATTCGGGCCCACTATCTAGACCGGCCCGGTTCAGCTGACCATCAGCCAAGCTAAAACCGCAAGAAAAAGTCTAAGTAAAATGGCGTTGAGTGAGCTCAGCTCACTCAATTCCATCAAAGCTACGGCGTTGAGTGAGCTCTGCTCACTCAACGCCATCCATGCTGCGGCATTGAGTGAGCTCTGCTCACTCAACGCCATCCAGGATACGGCATTGAGTGAGCTCTGCTCACTCAACGTCATCCAAAATACAGCCCTTCCAGACTATGGCGTTGAGTGAGCTCAGCTCACTCAACACCATCACGATTATGGCGTTGAGTGAGCTTTTCTCGCTCAACGCCATCCAGCCTACTCAAGGTGGTATTGAGTGCAGTCTGTGCACTCAACGCCGTCTAGATTATGGCGTTGAGTGAGCTCTGCTCACTCAACGCCATCCAGCCTACTTAAGATGGCGTTAAGTGCAGTCTGTGCACTCAACGTCGTCTAGCTTATGGCGTTGAGTGAGCTCTGCTCACTCAACGCCATCCAGCCTACTTAAGATGGCGTTGAGTGCAGTCTGTGCACTCAACGCCATCTAGCTTATGGCGTTGAGTGAGCTCTGCTCACTCAATGCCATTCAGCCTACTTAAGATGACGTTGAGTGCAGTCTGTGCACTCAACGCCGTCTAGCTTATGGCATTGAGTGAGCTAAGCTCACTCAATGCCATCCACACTACGGCGTTGAGTGAGCTCAGCTCACTCAATGCCATTCCAAGGTCACGGGCATGACGGATCGTTCACGGGCGTGCCAGGCCCATGTTTAAATTTCTAAGCTCGCTGATCGTCTTTCTGAGGTCGACGATCGTCGAAGGGGTCACGCCCTAGGTCACAGGCGTGACAGGTCGGTCACGGGCATGACCAACCCGTGACTCGAAATCTTGGTCGATATACTTCAATTCTTTGGTTTCCTAGGGTTCTGTTATGACAAAACCACTTCTAGGGGTCTAGTTGGAAATGGGATGTTACAAATCCCAATAAACAAAACAAAGATTTCGTCCCCGAAACCAAGGTTAAGCCTACGGGGGCTCCTATCGGGGAGAAAGAAACTTGTAACATCCCATGAGAAGTGAAAGATTACATCGCGACGCCATGTTTGCTATGTGAGGTTTAAAGGCGATTGTCAATCTAAGACCGATTTGCCCAATTGGCAAAGTCTAGACCCCAATAAACAAAACATTAGCCGCTATTCTTAAAATTTCAGTCCTACTAGTTTAAGATAGGAAAGTAAATTGAACATCTTGAGAGGTTGTGAGGTATACCTGACTGAACAGCTCCGGATACTTTTGTCGCATCAGGTCCTGCGGTTCCAAGGTATGCTCCTCCTGACCGTGGTTCCTCCACAAAACCTTGACTAACGGAACTTTCTTACGTCGCAAGACCCGCACTGCCGTGTCATCGATCCTGATAGGCTCCAAGTTGACTGACCGATCCGAGGCCACCGGGCCGTCGGCCGAGGAAATCAGCTGTTCAGGGCGTAGCAGAGCCCTCCGTAGTGAGGAGACATGGAAGACGTCATGCAATCCCGCTAACTCCGGTGGTAGCTCCAGTCTATAAGCTAAGGGGTCGATCCGCTCCAGGATCCTGTAAGGCCCCATATATCTCGGACTGAGCTTCTTCCGCCCGCGAACCCGCGAGACTCCGTGCATCGGCTGTATCTTCAAGAAAACTCGGTCTCCTACCTGGAACTCCACCTGACGATGCCTCGCATCGTAGTATTTGGCCTGCCTGCTCTGGGCTTCCAACATCCTGTCCCGGATCAATCTAATCTGAGCATCTGTATCCCCCACAAACTCCGAGCCCAGTGCCCGCGGATCCTCATCCTGAACCCATGATAGTTGGGTCTTGCACCTCCTTCCATACAACGCCTCGTATGGAGCCATACCTATGCTGGACTGATGGGCGTTGTTGTACGAAAACTCGATCAGTGGCAGCAATCTCTCCCTAGGCTCGCCGCGGTCCAAAATACACAGGCGCAAAAGATCTTCCAGTGTACGGTTGGTGCGCTCTGTCTGTCCGTCAGTCTGAGGGTGAAAAGTTGTGCTGAATGTCAACCGAGAACCCAGATGGGCCTGGACTGACCTCCACTCCCTGGATGTAAACCGCCCATCCCGATCCGAAACGATAGTCTTGGGCACCCCATGATAACGCACAAACTGCTCAATGAACCTCCATACTAATACACTAACCGGAGCGTCCTTTGCCACTGGAATGAATCTGGCCACCTTTGTTAGCCTGTCCACTATCACCCAGATCGAGTCATTTCACGCACGGGATCGAGGTAGCCCATGTATGAAGTCCATGGCTATATCCTCAAATTTCCACTCCGGCACCGGAAGTGGCTGCAGCAAGCCTGCCGAGTTCCTACACTCTGTCTTTACGAGTTGGCAGGCCTTGCAATGCGTCACAAAGTATGTAATGTCCTTCTTCATACCCAGCAAGTACATCGTCCTCTTCAAATCTTTTACCATCTTGGTGATTCCCGGGTGCACCGAGTATCGGCTGCAGTGAGCTTCCGTCATAATGTCCTCCAGGATCTGGCCTCCTGCCGGTATGTAGACCCTGCCTCTGAAACACAGGAGCCCGTCCCTCAAGGAGTAATCTCATGTCGTGCCTTCCTCCACGGCTCGGAATATCGGCTCAGCTCTCACATCCAGCTTCTGCCCATCTCTGATGCGGTCCCGAATATCATCAGTAGTAACCATCTATCCCAGGTACTCCATGTATAACTCCGGGTCATCCTCGGACACTAGTGATATTTGCATCTCCTCGAATGATTTAACCAACTCCAAGGCCATCAGCTGCGGGCCTACTCCTGACGTACTCGCTCTCCGACTCAAAGCGTCTGCGACCATGTTTGCCTTCCCTGGATGGTAGTGCATGGTATACTGGTAGTCCGACAGAAACTCCACCTAGCGTCTCTGCCTGATGTTTAACTCCTTCTGTGTGTCTACGTATTTCAAGTTATTGTGGTCTGAGAAGATATCGCAATGTACTCCATAGAGATAGTGTCGCCAGATCTTAAGAGCAAAAACGATTGCCCCCATCTCCAAATCGTGCACGGGGTAGTTCTGCTCATGTTGCTTTAGCTGACGGGAGGCGTAAGCTATTACGTGTCCGTTCTGCATCAGAACGGCACCCATCCCCTGATAGAAAGCATCTGTGTACACCTGGAATCCTTCCTTACCTGATGGAAGAGCAAGGATGGGAGCCGAGGTAAGACGATCCTTCAGCTCCTGAAAAGCAGATTCGCATCGTGGTGTCCAAATAAAAGGGGAATCCTTCTTCGTCAGAGACGTAAGAGGGATGGCAATCTGAGAGAACCCCTTTACGAACTTCCGGTAATAACCGGCAAGTCCTAAGAAACTTCGAACATCCGAGGCTGACTTTAGTGGTGGTTAATCTCGTATTGCCTTGACCTTCGCTGGATCTACTGTTAGACCTGCTCCACTGATAACATGGCCCAAGAAGGCCACCTCCTTTAGCCAGAACTGTCACTTGCTGTACTTGGCATACATCTTATGCTCCCGCAGCTTCTCCAAGGTCAAGGCCAGATGCCTCGCGTGCTCCTCCTCCATCCTTGAATAGATAAGGATGTCATCGATGAATACGATAACAAAGACATCCAGATACTGTTCGAACACCCGGTTCATCAAGGTCATGAATACGGAGGGTGCATTCGTGAGCCCAAAAGGCATCACGGTAAACTCGTACAAACCATATCTGCTACTGAAGGCCGTCTTCGGGATGTCCTCCTCCCGAATGCGAAGCTGGTAGTACCTCGATCTCAGATCCAGCTTTGAGAACCAATGGGCTCCCTCCAGCTGGTCAAATAGCTCGTCTATCCTTAGCAAGGGATAAGTATTCCGGACTGTCAACCTGTTCAGGGCCCGGTAATCTATACAAAGTCGAAGAGTCCCGTCCTTCTTCTCGACGAATCACACCGAAGCTCCCCATGGTGAAGAGCTAGGTCGAACGAACCCAGCCTCCACTAACTCCTGAAGCTAGCTTCGAAATTCCACCAACTCCTTTAGGTCCATTCGATAGGGAGCTCTGGATACCGGCTTAGCCCCCAATATAAATTGAATCTGGAAGTCCTTCTCTCGGTGCAGGGGTAGCCCTGGTAGCTTCTCCGGAAATATGCCGGCAAAGTCTTGCACTACTAGAATACTTGAAATGGAGTCCTTGGCCACGACCGCCTCAAAAAGGACCTGATAAACCTCTTCCCCCAGCAGATGGGCCTTAATGGCCTGCACAGGTGATAATAATATGCGGGGTGCTGGTATAATGCCTTCGATAACAATAAAGGAGTCCTTGTGTCTCACGGTGATCCTCTTTGCCACACAGTTAATCTGGGCATGGTTCCAGCACAGCCAAGTCATGCCCAGGATCAGATCGTAATCTGGCATCTTCAGAATCGTCGCTGGTACCTCAAACGCCTTCCCGCCGATCTACTCTTCCATATTGCAATGAGCAGAGGTCATTAGCTCTGATCCATCGGGTAGGCGCACCCTCATCATCCTTCCGGTGAACGGCTCCACACCTGCCAATACTTTCACGAAATCTTCCGACACAAACGAGTGCGAAGCACCGGTGTCGAAGAGCGTGTGAGCGGGCTTGCTTCTAATGAAAACTATGCCTGAGGTAATTAAGTGTCTTAGTATTCTTGTTGTAGTTGTCTTCTATTAATTTCTAACTAGGTTATGTCTAGAAAACTAGCTCCTAGGAAGAAAACTTTAGAAGTACTGACATACCTGTGATAACCTGCTCTGGGTTCCGGGGCTGTGTCAGGTCTAGAGCATACACTTGCTACCTTTCTAGCTTGTGTCCTCGGCCCTGAAATCCTCGTCCTCGATCATGTCCTCGGCCGCCAAACTGTCGGGGAGGTGGGGCGACCTAATGTGCTGGTGGGGGTGCTCGCCTCATAGGGCAGTTCCTCTTGATATACCCCGGCTGATTGCACTGAAAGCATACCGGTGCCTGCTCTGCTGTCCTTGGCATCTCCAGCATCTGTAAAGGCTGGGGAGCACCCCCTGACTCCTCTGCTCCTGCCCAATATCCTGGTGAGGTTGATCCCCGTTCCTTCTCTCCCCAATAACCTGACCTCGAGGACGGTCTCTACGACCTCCAATCACTGTATCATCAGTCGGTCTCTTCCGGCTCTTGACTATAAGCTGATCCGCTTCTCTCTTTTTAACCATCTCCAGAATCCTGGCCAAACTCCCCTCTGAAACGAAGAGGAGGGTCTGTCTCATGTCGTCTTGCAGCCCCTTGTAAAACCTCCTGGCATAGCCAGCGTCGTCCAACTGATAAGTGTTCGCATAGCGGGCCAGGTGAGTAAATTCCTGATAATACTCCAGCACCGTCCTGTTCCCCTGCCTCAACCACAGGAACCTATCCTCCAGCTCGTCCCTCGCCGACTGAGGTACGAAATGTCCCAGGAGCGCTGCTCTGAACTCCTCCCAAGTAATATCTACGCAATCCATACCCGCGAAGGTGGTGTCCAACTGTGACTTCCACCACCTCTTTCCATGTGACTCCAGGCAGGAGACCGCCAAAGAAACTGCCTCCTCAGTGGGGCATCGGATCCCCACAAGCATCTCATAAATGGTATCTAACCACTCCTCAGTGTGTACTGCCGATTCCGTCCCCAGGTAGGATGGAGGGGAAGTCCCCGGAAGACACTCATCAAGTTGGCCCCGGGGTTTGGCTGTGGAGTCGGGGCTTGCTGAGCTCTGAAGGCCTCCAGAATGGTCGTCAGTGTTTGCCCAATCTCCGTCTGCTCGAACGGAGCTGGAGCCGGCGAAGGTGGGACCACATTCGGAGCCTAAGGTGTCCCCTTCTGTGGTGTAGGGTTCATCGCAGGCAACAAGGAAAAATTCCATTTGTTAGTGAACGTATGAATGGAATATAAGAAAGGTGTAGGATGGACTTTCACATGTGATTTCCCTTATGGGCACACCACTACTTCCGCTGCTAGTTTGTCCGCAAAATAAGCTCGCATGGGGGTGGCCCAAGGTTTGTGGACTACTTCTCTTTCGATCGAGGTCTCCTCTGATACCACTTGTAAGACCCCCCCCCCCTTTTTTCTTTTTCAACCATCGGGGTCTTATGCCCGGAATTGCCGCTTTGCGGTGTCACCAACACTCGGGGAGGCCGCCACTACCAAACGCCAACTCTGCCGGCCTTTTTCGATCACAAAAAGAGAGAAGTAAGTAAATACACTGAATGAAAACATGTCCACATAATCATATATGAATAAAATCATAGCAAGTCCATCAATATATAGAAAGTAGAAAGCACTGTAAAAGAACAGTATAGATGAAATATATAAGCGGGCTTAGCCCGGTACATCATGGTCCTCACTACAAATCACTCATCGCGGAAGCTATAAAAATACTAAACACTCACGGAGCTGGTCACAGGCGCTCCGGAACTAGACTGCCCCACCTCCATGCGCACCGTACTCCGCTGGTGCTGGTCCCTGGACTGCTGGCCCCTGTCTCCCATTCGGAGCTCCTGTAATGTTGTGGTTCGAAAACCATTAGTCATAAAGACTAAGCCCTATCATCCCCTACCCCTCCCCCCATGGCTCCTAGGCACCGAGCGGAGAGGAGGAAAGGGAAGCTAAAAAGGTAGAGAATAAGCAAGGCGGGTGACAGCGGAACTAGTCTAACAGAAAATATATATTGTATAAGCAGCTAAGTATGAAAGGTACATCTAGTAGTTCTAAAATAGTGAGCAGTAAGGTAAACATGTAGTAAATCAATATATATATATGAAAACAAACAGAAAATAAGTAAGTAAGTAACCTTAACTTATATGAATGCTCATACAAACTTATAAGTTAAGGGGTCTTCTGCAAGGTTCCCATCGTATAAAAAGTCTCATACCAATTTATACGTTGGGGTGTCGGTTGTATGCAAATATGAGTGTAATGATATGTTATGTCATGATTCATGCAAGTGAAACTCACGCACACGATTCTATGCGCACAGACCTTTAGTTCCCCCTGTTCGGGCATCTAGCTTCACTCCCAGGAACCTCCGTAGTGGCAAATGGAGACAGTGGGTCGGGCCCCCCACTCCTAGGCAGGTATCCATACTACCGGGTCTAGCCCTTCAATACGCCCCTAGAAGAACATAACCTAGAGTATCCGCGTACTAATACTGGTTGTATCCACAAGACTTTCTTTGGCTAAGTGTCTCACACCGTCGAGTCTACGTACCGACATCGGTGTGAACGACAGTCAAATACCGAAGACCCACCACCTTATTAAGTATTTAAACCCTCGAGCTCTCAGCTCCCAGGACTGTCCCGTCCGTGAATCTACCTTAAGAAACTACCGACTGAATGACAATCAAACCAACCTACTCTACCTTCTAACTACCGGGGTGTGTGAATGTGTAACCCTAGTTATACTAGTTGCTCTTTTAGTTTATTATTCCTATGGTTTACGTTAGCCCAGGACTGCCCCCGGTATACCCTGTGAAGGGCTCTCAAAGGGCACTAGGAACTATGATGGGCTGAAGCCCAAAGCTCCCTTTCGCAAGTCACTTAATATTATTGATTTCTACCCATTACCCGATCCCTTTCAAATTACTTTGGATCTAACCTAGTGTATTGAGACTCTTCCTCTCTAACCGAGGTGGACGATCTTTCGTCGGTCCCGAACACCACTTAACACTAGACAACCTACCAACCTATCCTCATCTTAACTACTGAGGATGCATTCATACACAATTCCAAACCAATATCCTAATATCCAAATCCTCTAAGTTCATCCTGCAACTTAATATGATTCTAGCAGTTTTTACTAAACGCAGACCATCCTAAGCTACATGAGGTATACAAAGGGAGGTACTCCAAATTGACTTCCAAATCTCCTATAAAATTTACTGGATTTTTATCATAACATAGTTAGCCTAAATCCAGAAAATTATAATTTTCCTAATTAATCTGATATTTATTTAATTTTTCCAAAAGATTGTCCATGGGTGATCTTAAACATGAACTACATGATTTTCTCAAGTAAAGGCCACCCAAAACTTATGATCACTAAGTAACAGATAGGTATCAATAAATACTAATTTTCATGATTTTACAGAATTGATTTAGCCTCTAATTAATTTATCCAATATAATTCCATTAACCATATGTAAAGAAGGAAGTACCAAAATTATTCATCAGAAAATTACATAAAAATTACAGAATCTTAATATGGTACAAAAAGGGCACTGTGCAAAAATCATAATTTTACAGGTTTGCTAGACACCAAAATAATTTAATTAAGTTTTCATGGGAAATAATACTTAATGAAGCAACCCTTAGAAATAGTCTTCCAAAAATCCCATAAAAATTCTCAGAGCTTACAAACACAATAAAAAGTCGTCTAGATAAAGTTCATCAATTTCCAGAAAGTAGTTACTCCATAATAAATTCTTAAGTAAATGATACAAATTACTAAATTGTTAATGAAGTATCCAAAATAATGATCCTAAATTCATAATAAAATCTCCAGAGCTTGTACTAACTTTAAAAACTACTCCACCCAAATCCCATCACTGTTCAGTGAGTTGTAGTGACATTTTCTATCTCTACAAAGTTTGTGCTCTAAACTAGGGTTTGGGTTTTGAGGGACCTATTTACTTTAGAATCCATTTAAATTTCTGCAAGAGGATTCTAACTACCCTAGAATTCTCTCTACCAAGTTTCAAATTATAACCAAGTCATTTGACCACTTGCCCTTCACAAACCACCAAGAGCCATCCTTAGGGTTTGGCCTTGGGTCCTAGGGCAATTATACCCCGATCCACCTCAAAATCCATGAGAGGGTGCTAGGAATCATGCCTAGTCAGTGGTCAAAATCTCATCCTCTGTTGAGGTGATATGACTACTCAAATCACAAAGTACACTCCTGACCTAAAAAATCACTTAATAGGGCAAAGCTTATGTTTGTTCATTTCCAATCTAAAACATCTCCAAATGAGATGAAAAATTATACAAACCCTTATGATGAACCCAGGGACCACTCACCAAAATTTGGGAGGGTTTGGAAGTCATTAAGCTATCTAATAAATTTACCCTGAGATTATTAAATTTTTCTAAAAACTATAGAAAAACATTTTCCAAAAAATCCCATTTTTAGAGAGGCCCTAGGTATAGCTAGTTTAGACTCCCTGCCCAAATTTCAGATTGTTTGGACAAGGGATGAAGGGTGGGCACACCTTTTAGTCTCTACCTAGCTCTAGGTATAGATCCCACCAAAAGAGGTGCCCTGGTCAAACCAGTTGACCAAATTGAGCCAAATCAATTTTAAAATAAAGTCGACCCATAGGGCTACAAATTACATGTTGACCATTTCTTCATATAGAGCCTCTATGTATTCTTCCTTAATTTTTCTAAGTGACTGTTATTTCAGTACATAAAATCGTTTTTAAAGTAAAGAATTTAAATGATCAGCACAGATCTTGAAGTAGATCCAACAGTGCTGGGTCGTCTTCTTCCTCCAGCCTAGGGCCATGATTGGCCGAACCTGTAGCTCTTTCCAGGTGTTGCCCCTGGCCATCCAGCTTCCTCCCTGGACGGCCACCGCCACCACCACCTCCTTTGAGGTGGCGGACATCGCCGGGCGGCGGCGCGGCCGCCGGAGAGGCGGAATCCGGCGAACCCGAGCACTAAGTTTTTCCTGCGGAAATATCCAGGAAGATCACCACTTCCTGATCGGGCTCAGTTGAGCCCGATTCTCAATCCTAAGAAGGCTAAGATCTACCCGTAGAAAGGGAGGAGGGGAGGACCTTGTTCACGGGCTGGAGGCGTGCAGATCGTCGGGATGCCATTGGCGCGGTGGTGGCGTCGCCGGAATTCTTCTATAGCACAGTACAAGCTCCAATCCGTCGGGTCAGGATGGAAACTTAATCTCTGAGTCTAGTGAGCCTTTTTAAAGGGAAGAAATGGGGAGTGGGCGGGTATAGGCTGTTCAGCCATTAATGCTTCCTTAAGAGCATGCTTCGGCCATGGTGGAGGGGAGATGAAACGGCCCGAAATAGCTGGAGGAAGGCTGGAAACTCCTCCTCTCCCCATGAGGACTTGAATCCAGCCGTTAAAGAGGAGGGGAAGGGGCCACGGCATCAAGTGTCATTTATGGCTGTGAACGTCGGTTTCCGGCCATGGTCGTGGCTCCTCCTTGTTTTCAAAACCGACGGCCACGTGGTATTGACCGGTCAACATTTTTAAAATAAGACTTAATTGGGTCTTAATAAGAGAAACGGCCTAATAATGCATTCGGGCCCACTATCTAGACCGGCCCGGTTCAGCTGACCATCAGCCAAGCTAAAACCGCCAGAAAAAGTCTAAGTAAAATAGTGTTGAGTGAGCTCAGCTCACTCAACGCAATCCAAGCTACGGCGTTGAGTGAGCTCTGCTCACTCAACGCCATCCATGATGCAGCGTTAGGTGAGCTCTGCTCACTCAACGCCATCCAAGATACGGCGTTGAGTGAGCTCTTCTCACTCAATGCCATCCAAAATATAGCCCTTCAAGACTATGGCGTTGAGTGAGCTCAGCTCATTAAACGCCATCCAGATTATGGCATTGAGTGAGCTCTGCTCACTCAACGCCATCCAGCGTAATAAAGGTGGAGTTGAGTGCAGTCTGTGCACTCAATGCCGTCTAGCTTATGGCGTTGAGTGAGCTCTGCTCACTCAACGCCATCCAGCCTACTTAAGATGGCGTTGAGTGTAGTCTGTGCACTCAACGCCGTCTAACTTATGGCATTGAGTGAGCTCTGCTCACTCAACGCCATCCAGCCTACTTAAGATGGCGTTGAGTGCAGTCTGTGCACTCAACGCCATCTAGCTTATGGCGTTGAGTGAGCTCTGCTCACTCAACGCCATCCAGCCTACTTAAAATGGCGTTGAGTGCAGTCTGTGCACTCAACGCCGTCTTGCTTATGGCGTTGAGTGAGCTAAGCTCACTCAATGCCATCCAGACTACGGCGTTGAGTGAGCTCAGCTCACTCAACGCCATTCCAAGGCCACGGGCGTGACGGATCGGTCACGGGCGTGCCAGGCCCCTGTTGAAATTTTTGAGCTCGCCGATCATCTTTCTAAGGTCAACGATCGTCGAAGGGATCACGCCCTAGGTCACGGGCGTGACCAACCCGTGACTCGAAATATTGGTGATAGACTTCAATTCTTGGGTTTCCTAGGGTTCTGTTATGACAAAACCACTTCTAGGGGTCTAGTTGGAAATGGGATGTTACAGTGGTGCTCAATCTCTATATGTTTGGTCTGTGCGTGACAAACTGGATTATTCACCAGTTTCAGGGCACTTTCATTATCACCGCACAGCAGAGTTGGACCATGCACTTTTGCATAGACGTCCTCTACTAGTCTCCTGAGCCAGATGGCTTCCCGAGCTGTCAAGGCCAAAGCCTTGTACTCTTCTTCTGTAGTAGATACGGGCATCGAGTCTTGCTTCTTGCTACATCAAGAGATATTGGTTGATCAACATGTGAAGACATAACCGGATATTGACTTCCGGTCATCTGAATCTCCCCCATAATCAGCAACTGAGTATCCTTGAAGAGTAAAACTCGTGTCTCTCCTATAAAGGAGACCCATATAAGAAGTGACATTCATGTACTTCAGAATGTTCCTTGCCGCCATCGGATGAGGCTTCCTGGGTTCTGTCATATACCTACTTACTCGGTCAACCGCATAAGCAATGTCTGACCTTGTAATCGTCAAGTAGATGAGACTCCCAACCAGAGCCCGAAATACCAAAGGATCTGGAAGAATCATCCCTTCATCTCGCAGAAGTTTGATGCACGAATCAAAAGGAGTAGAGCTACTCTTCCCTTCCCGCATGCCGAATCGTTGAACCATCCGTTTCGCATAGCCCTTATAGGACATGAGTATGCCTCTCTCTTTCATCTCCACCTCGAGTCCAAGGAAATGGTGGAGCTCACCTAAGTCCTTCATCTCGAATCTTATAACTAGCTCTGCCTTTAGCCTAGCTACCTCCTCCTTGGAGTTCCCCGTGATGATCATGTCATCCACATACAACAACACCAAGACCAGAAGCTCCCCCTTCTTCTTGATGAACAAGCTCGAGTCTTAATTTGAAGCAAGATAACTGCAAAACTAGAGGTATTTTGCAATCTTCCCATACCAGGCTTGAGGAGCCTACTTCAAACCATAGAGGGATTTCTGGAGCTTGCAGATGTAGTCTGGATGTTCTTTAGATGCGTATCCAGTGGCTGATCCATGAAAATGTCTTTATCAATTTTCCCGTAAAGAAAGGCGTTCTTTACGTCTTGCTGTCACATCTTCCATCCCTAGCAAGCCTCCAAGGCCATCACCACCCGTACTGAAGTCATCTTTGCCATGGGACTAAACGTCTCCTCATAGTCTTCTCCATACTGTTGTGAAAAACCTTGAGCTACAAGACGCGCCTTGTACCGCTCGATGCTTCCATCTGCCTTCTTCTTTAGCTTGTATACCCACTTGCAAGTCACAGGAGTAATGCCATCAACCTTGGGCACAAGGTCCCAGGTCTCATTCTTCTTGAGAGAAGCCATCTCCTCATCTATGGAATCTTCCCATTCCTTGACTCCAGTGGCTTCATTAAAGCTAGAAGGCTCCTGCTCATCCAGGGGGCCTGCGAAGAAACAAGAGACAAAGCTCACTGTGTTTCCTTCGCAATAACGATTTGGTGGCTCAATGGTCCTCTTCGATCTCCGAAGAGTATGCTCCTTGATCACCACCTCCGCTTCTTCTTCAGAATCAGCTCCATTCCCGGGCACACTTGGAGCGTCGCTCCCCCTACTTCCTGAACCAGAAGCCTCTGCCCCAGAGCTTGAAACACTTGGAGCTACTTGTCACACAGGCGGCTCCACCTGAAGAACTTCAGCAACCTCCTTCTAATTTTCATTAATCCTACTCTCTTGCAGCTCAACAGAGCCACCTCTATACGACGTCATTTCATCAAAGACAACGTCTCTTGATACAACTAACTTCCTTGTCGCAGTATCTATGCACTTCCATCCCTTCTTCCGCTCATCATAGCCCATAAAGACAAGCTTCCTTGCATTTGTATCAAGCTTGGTCCTCTAAGCATCTGGGACGTGCACATAGCAGGTTGATCCAAACACCCGAAGGTGTTCCAAGCTGGGTTTCTCCTTGAACATAATCTCAACGGGAGACTTCATGTTGATCAGACTCAGAGGCATCTGATTGATGACATAAGTTGTGCGGGTCATTCCTTCCGCCCAAAAGGACCTGGGAATGCCCTTTGCATGAAGCCTGCACTTGCAGATTTCTGTCAAATGATGGATCTTCCTCTCCGCCACTCCATTTTGTTGTGGAGTATGAGCACAAGTAAGCTCTCTCTGGATCCCGTGCTTCCTGCAGAAGTTAGAGAACTCGGATGAAACGAACTCACCTCCATTGTCTGTTTTAAACTTCTTGATCTGCAGTCAAAGACGTCCCTCCACCAGCTCCTTGAACTCCACAAACAATCGGAAGACATCTGACTTCTCTTTCATGAAATATACCCAAGTTTATCTTGAGTAATCATCAATCAGCACCAGCATGTATCTGCTCCCTCCAAGACTAGCGGTAATAGTTGGCCCCATCAGATCACCATGGATACACTCCAATGGTGCCTTGCTCCTTGTTTGTGACTTGTCAAACAGAAGGCGATGAGCCTTTCCGAATTGATACCCCGCGTAATCATGGTCATCTCCGTAGGATGACAACTTCGACAAGCCTTTCCAAAGGCTTCTCATCATCATAGCTTTCAGCTTGTCCATCCCTACGTGCCCTAGCCTTTCATGCCAGATAGCAGCGCTATTATTGGCCCTCATCTGATCAACATAAGAGCTTATTGTTAAAACAAATAAGTCTCTAACTCTTCTCCCTATATGAGCAACATCAGCCTTTACCGCTGATACGTTGCGGAGAAATTTCACTTCTGTTGGGTCAAATAGAACGTGATTTCTCGTGTCAACCGCATTGGTCACTAAAAAGAGGTTCTTCTTCATGCCAGGTACGTGATACACACTCCTTAACGTGAGTGGACCCTAAGCATTATCCAAAGAAACAATACCCTCCTTCTTTACAGTATGAACATGAATCATCAGCTGTAATAATAGCTTCATTACCTGAGAATATTTGCAACGATGAGAACTTCGACTCGTCTCCAGTAAGGTGATGACCACACCCCGAGTCAACTATCCAGTCATCTTGGTAGTCAATAGTGGAAAGAGCACGGACACACATGCCCGTCAGAAAAGCTCCTCCCCACCCGGCCTCCTCAGCACTGGAACCAGCTCCCTCCTTATCTGTAATATGCCTAGGCTGTAACTTGACCTTGCAGTCATGTTTGAAGTGACCCGGCTGATTACACCTGTAGCACTTCAACTCCTTTCAGTTCTTCTTAGGAGCAGCGCTCCTCTCTTACTGATAGGAAGTTGAAGGCCCATCCGCAGCAGCAGGCTTCTTCTTATTCTCCCATCTCTTCTTCTTCTTCTTATCAGTGAAGAGAGCCTCACTACCTCCTTCAGAGATAGTAACCCCGACCATCTACCTAGTCAGGCTCTCATGTGACGCTAGCAGATTCTCCAGCTCCAGCAAGGATGGCTGAGTCGCCCATCCTTGAACAGAAGTCATAAAGGCCACATATTCCTTTCGTAAACCGCAGATTATGTGTCTCTTCAACTTAGCTTCAGAAATGGGCTCATTAGGATCCAACACTGATATCTCATCGCACAGGTTCTTCATCTTAAGAAAGAACCTTGAGATGGGCAGATCTCCTTGAGTTGCTTTAGCCAACTCATTCTCTAAGAACTGTAGCCGCGCTACATTCTTCCCGTTGAACAGTCTATCAATGGATGTCCAAATATCAGCAGCAGACTCGCATCCTAAGATATGATCAAAGAGCTCAGGTGAGACAGCTCGCTTTAGAGAAAACTCTTCCTTTGTATTGGTCTTCCTCCAAGCTCTCACTTGTTCAGCAGTACCAGTAACAGCAGTCACTTCTTGCTTGTCGTCACCACCGATGACTTCCCACAACTTCTCACCCAGAAGATAGCTTTTCATACACGACTTCCACTTCTTAAAGTTAGTCTCTATAAGAAGTTCAATACCAAGACCCCTTGTGAAAGCTCCTTCCATTACAACAACCACTGATCTAATAGCTTCCAGAAGCGTCGAGCATAACTGAGGTTGATCACTGCTCAAGCCACTGTTCCTTCTGATACAATGTTGAAATTTCACAAGATGATCATGAGATCGCTCTAATACCAAGTAAAAATCTCCAGAGCTATCAAGCTGACAACTTGATCAAGCGGAAACGGGAACCAGGCGCAGGAACACTCCAATCATAAACTGAGCTAAGTAAATCAGAGATAACAGAAGGCAATCACAAGTCTTATATTATCAACTATCTTCATTACAAGGAAAGACATACATGGCGAAACATGATTTTGCCAATTACAAAAGGAGAAGCAAATAAGCAAACAAGAGCTTTAAGTCGGGCGGACTGCCTTAGAGACCGCCGAGACCACCGAGTCCGCCAAGTCTGCCGAGTCCGCCAAGCCGCTACTGCACCACTGATCTATGGAGTCCACGAAGTCCGCGGACAACCCTTTATTCTGCTGAACGACCGCTCTGCAAGCCACCTCCGAACTGAAATAATAAACCGCCTAGTCCGCCAAGTCAGGCGGATAGGTTATTGAACTGGAAATTGCTGAAGAAGAGAAGACTGGCTGGCCGCAAATGCGACCAGTTACAAACCGTTGATTGATAACTGCAAGCTTCACTAATTCCTGACCGCAGTCAGAACCTGACTCCTGGCTTTTCAGTACTAGTCGCACAACTTGCAAATAGCAACCAGTTAAACCTTCTCAATCCGCGCGGACAAGAAAACTGAGGCCGCATCAATTAACCCACGCTCAACTTACTGTTCAACTCAGTTACTGTTGATGTGACGGGGGCTCCTATTTATAGGCACGATGAGGAGTGTGGTCACCGCCCTAAAGGATAGAATCACCACACCAGCTCGCAGCTAGCACCAAGCAGTCTGCCAAATCCGCATGGACATGGTCGGACACCAGCCAAGCCAAACCGCCTGGCACTAAGGCTAGAAGCCAGTCCGCAACCAGGCGGACACCGCACTAGTCCACACATTGCACAACACGCGGACACAGCAACAACCCACACACTGCACCAGTCCGCACGCTACACGCGGACACAGCAACAGTCCACACACCATGCAGACACCGCACCAGCCCGCAACACAAGTCCACGACCAACAGGAACAAACCGCCAGGTCAACCAGCGGACATTGCAGACTCTGCCATCACCCTGGACTTGTCACAGATTGTGACCAAGTCCAGCAACCAACAAAACTTTGGTGCGAGCTCGGTGGACAAGGACCCAGTCCGCCAGCTCCCAAGACAGCCCGCCAACACGCGAACTCCGAGATTCACTAATCCGCTCCACCAGAGCGGGGCCAACAGCCAAAGTCGCAAGCTCTAAGAGAAGTCCGAAAAGAGCGAACTTCGCGGACTCAGAGTGAGTCCGCCCTTCAGCGGATACTCCACCTATCCGCAAGGTTACATTAGGGAACAGCCAACTGCAAGACCATAAGCCGAACTGACGGACACCATCTCTAGGCCGCAACAAACAGGCCGCCCAGACCGCACCATCAGTCTGCCCAGGCTGCGCGGTCTGCCTGATCAACCCCTCACTTTCACTTCACAATTTTCAACAAAGATGACGTTAGAACACCCGATGATTTCCCTAGCAGCTTGCGACGAGCGAAAACTTTGGCAGCATAACGTGTAGAACACTTTTTTTATGATTTAAAACATGCGTCCTAGGCGTGGTATGACATGATTGTCGAGTATCTACTGGGTTGTGGTTATTTAACATCTCAACAAATCTCTAGCTTGTTTATTAAGAAGCTAGGGGATGTCCTTGTATATGTAGTCCTGTATGTGGATGTTATGATAGTGATTAGGAATTATGATGATGAAGTTGTAATACTTTTAGATGAGTTTTTTCCTTTTTGAGATGAAGAATTTTGGTCAACTCCACTATTTCTATGACGAGAAGATTGTTAAGATCGTGGAATGATACAACTCTAAGGAGGGAAAGTTTAGTTCCACTCCACTTGACACCAACGTCAAGCTTCGTCGTGACAAAGGGAGGGTTCTCTTGGATTCTACACCTTATCATACGCTATTGATAAGTCTTACTTATAATACAATTATAAGACTGAATATTTCCTTTGTAGTTGGTCTTATTAGCCGATATATGCAGGAGCCACGTAAGGCAAATTTGAATGCGACAAAGAGGAGACTGAAATATGTTAGGTTAACCCTTGATTATGGGTTGTTTTAAGAAAGGGGCACATAATTTATCTTGCACGGATTTACGGATGCCAACCTTTGTGATGACAAGGATGATCGTCGTTCAACTTCTGACCATGTGTTCATGTGCAGATCAACAAGAGACTCATGGTATAATAAGAGGCAAGATTTAGTTCCTTCTTTACCATTGAAGTTGAGTATAAAGCTCTTTTATTGGTAGGTAGCTCAAGAATGTGCATGGTTACGCTGATTGGTAGAGGATATATTTTATTTAACTGTGTTACAATCATCTTTGGTGACAACAAAAATGCTCTTAATTTTTTTACAAATCTGGTGGGTTATGCAAGGACGAAGCATAATCAGAATGAGCATCATTTCATCTGGTAAAAAATATTTGATGGATCTCTTGTCACGGAGCATGTGCAGAATCAAGAGTACATCGGCAACACCTTCACAAAGTCACTTTCAAGGAATTGCTTCATCCCCTTTGCGGGTTGCATTGCCTTGTATATATATCTATACTATAATATTAAAAAAATATAAGACATGCCAATAACAATGAATTAAAACTCATCTAAAAAATTCCACCCCTTCAATCAAGTTGATTAGACTTGCAAATAACTAAACTGTTCTTCTCCCCTCCCTCACAAATGTTAAAAACCCGATCCTTCCTTTCCTCCAAAATCTACCGACTACTAGACTACGTTGTCGGCAGCGGAACCGCTGATGGGATGGGTCGAGCCCACCGGCAACTTCGCCGGAGCCCAGCGAATTCGCCAGTGGTTGTCCGTCGGCGAATGGACAGGGACATCACAGGTTGTGGCCCTGCCCAGCCGCCGCCGGACAACCCCCGACAAGTTTGACGGGCCCCAGCGAACTCGCTAGTGGGCTCGGGCCAGCCCGCCGACGGCTCCGGCGGCGGCGGTGTAGGCTAAATTGTGTGGCCCCCACACGGTTCTTTTATTTTTTAAATAAAAATAAAATTTTAAAAGTACTTAAATATTTTAATTAATAATAATTTACCAAATAATAAAAATAAATTATTTTAAAAAAGAAAATATGTAAATATAATATTTTAAAATTAAAAAATGCAAAACCCACTGGTGGAGGGCGAAGCTCGTCGCCACGGGCCAGGTATTCTCGTGTTGTGCACAAGGGCAGGAGGCCCGTGCCTGTCGAAGCCCGTCGGGGACAGGCGAAGCCCGCCGCCATAGACCAGGTACTGTCGCGCTGTGCACGAGGGTCAGAGGTCCGTGCTTGTTACTTATATATATATATATATATATATATATATATATATATATATATATATATATATATATATATAGACACACACATTTGTGACAAAATTAGGCTAGGTTTCTTCTATTCATCAAATCTAAGCTAATGGATCAAGAAAATGGTGGACTACAATTTAGTTTTTTTGAGAATTTCCTCCCTCTTTCTCCTCACGCATACTCATGACTTGGCTACGCCGCCGCCGACAGCTTGCTCGACGCTCACCGATGGGGTCGTCGGACCCCAACGAACCCGCTAGGGGTAGTTTGGCAGCACTCTGGTTGGGCCACCGCCGGCGGTGGCCCCGACCTCAAGGCCGAGATCTGGACCTCACGGCTATGGCCACCGTCAGCAGTGGCCCTGCCGGAGCCTCGCCGGATTACCCCTAGCGGGTTCGTCGGGGTCCAGCAACTTCCCCGATGGGCTTCGGGCAGGGCACCGACGACGTAGCCAAACCATGAGTTTGTGTGGTTTTTTTGCTTTTTTAAAAATTCTCTAAAAAATGAGAAAAATTGTTTAAATAATTTAGGTAAATGAAATTTTTTTAAAAGAATTATAAATTAACCAGGTACGTGTCGGGGGAGAACAATTCATGGAGTGATACAACACTGTGAAAGGAAACTTTAGTTCCTCTCCATTTGACACCAACGTAAAGCTTCATTTGAATGAGTGGCATGAGCCACATAAGGCAATTGGTTTTGTGTCTATATATCTATATGCAAAAATCTCAAATCAGTCCCAGAATTTTGGCTACGTTTTAAGATCAGACCCTGAACTTTCAAAGAGTTGAAATCATTCTCTAAACTATCAAAATCAAGCCAATTTAGTCATGTGCAAGTGTATTCGAAGAATGGAGAACCAGACCAAAACCGAACCGAACTGAACCCGATGGTTCAGGTCGGTTCTGTTGAATTCATTTGTCCGGATCCGAATCGTTTTTTTGAAAAGATTAACCAAATCTTTGCCATCAAAATTAAGAGAATAAAAAATAAGGAAATAATTGTTTCTTTATTTGGGGGATTTCCTGTGAAACCCATGGATTAATATATATCCCCCACCACCCGTGAGGTTGAAATATATATACACGGTGAAGGGTAGCCGCCTGTGATAACTTGAAGGAAAA
The DNA here is from genome assembly GCA_039513925.1 of Platanthera zijinensis. Taxonomy (NCBI): domain Eukaryota; kingdom Viridiplantae; phylum Streptophyta; class Magnoliopsida; order Asparagales; family Orchidaceae; genus Platanthera; species Platanthera zijinensis. The sequence goes on from CM077098.1 coordinate 8,823,969, forward strand.
CGCCACCCCGTGCTCACGTTGGAGGAAGGTCACCGCCGTCGCCGGTGGTTGTTGGTGGTGCAACCCTGTGCGGAGGCATCGGCGTTTTTGGTGCCGATCTCGTCGTTCTTGCTTTGTTTTTTCCTCCCATGTGGAACCCTAAATGCATCTCCCGGCTTTGGAGATGATAGCCGCCGGTCTTGGAGGAGAGAGTGTTTGCCGGTCTTGGGGAAGATGATGTGGTACGGGCGTGGCGGTGAAAGCTTGCGGTGGTGCAGTGGCCTTGACGGAATTTCTCTTTGGCGGTATGGGTGTGGCGGCGAAGGCATGAGGGAGTGCGGTGATCTTGATGGTGTTTCTCTCCGGAGGTGCGGCTTGGCGTCGATGGCGCGCGTGAGTGCAGTTGGCCTCGACGGTGTTTCTCCGGTGGTGGCGGGTATTTTGGTAGTCATCGGACAACGAAGGTTCTCAGCGAACCTTGTGTGTCCGTTGTGCTAGCGAATTGCTGTACAGATAATTCTCTCTTCCGCGGATCGAGCGAGTCCGGCTCCTCCACGGTGTAATTTGTATCGGACGTCGGCACATTTCTTCATGTATTATTATTGCAACATTATTTTTGTATGCAGTGATTTTTTCAGATTTAAGCGTTCATGTATCTCTGTATTTATTTGGTTGTGACTAGGGGATAGTTTCCGCATTATATACCAACAAGTTCTCGTTTAGCTTGTTTCAGGTATAGAATTAAAAATACTAGAACTACTTGTTCGGTTCAGTTTGGTTCTCGGTTCCTGCAATTGAATATTCGAGAATCGGCTCGAACCAAAAAATTTAAATAAAAAATTAAAAAAACACACAAATATCCCCTCAGCACTCACTCACACGGTCACAGGTTAGAGTTATTTTCAAATTTCATCCGCGCTCAGCCGCTCATGCCTCACGCCCTCGCGGGTTCTTTTCCAAGCCTTTTCTTTTCGCTGCATTCCGCATTTCCTCCTCCGGATCCTGTGATAGAGAGAAACCAGCCTTCCCGCTCGATCTAAATCAGCTCGGCGCTCGCTACAGATTCACTCAGCCCTCGCCGTGTCTCCTACTTTCTCTTCTCCCGATCAGATCGCCGTGCCTAGGGTTTGTTTGTTCTTCCTTCTCCCATTTCTCCCGCGACAAATTTTTTTCTAGTTCTTTTGTTCTCCTCCATTCATATTTGCAAGATCTGTATGAACAAAGAAAGTTTCTCAATTTGCTTCTGGAGGCTAGTGAAAACATTCTTGATCTGGATAAAACAGTGCACTTGCTAGATGTAAGACACTAATTATTTTCTGATCATAATCTATCCTAATTGTCCTGCAGTACTTTCTTAATAGTCTATCAAACTTTTTTCCTATAATGTATAAATTTCAAAAAATTTGAATTTTGCTTGAGTTATCTTTAAATCTTTTTGTGTGTTTATTTGGATTACTTTTCTAAAATTATGTACTCCAATGTTACTAAATATAACTCTTTTAAGATAATAACAAACGATTTTTTTTCCAATTTTCACCATATATTTTTTTGGAGGATTTACAGTTTTATGAGTGTATTAAGGCTGTGTTTGGCGCAGCTTACCACAACTTATTTGTTCCGGTGAGGTTGGACAAAAATGTCATTGTCATAGAATGTGTTGCGGTCAAACTCGGCGCTCCGGTCGATCCGGACTAACTTGGACCGCCTTAGCTTGCGGAGCGGTCGAGCGCGCACACAGTCAGTTGAAGAGGGGAAATGTACACAAGAAGTTTTAGCGTGGAAAACCCTTCAACCGGGTGAAAAACCACGTGACCGGTTCGCTGCCAGTCAAAATTCACTAGATCAGGGTGATTACAGTATGTTGGGTGAATCAGGGCGACAGACCGCTCCCGTTACAACTTGCGGGGAGAGAGGATGACTATAACTGTCGGCGGGCAACAGACTGCTCCGCCAAAGTGACTTAAACGGTGGAATGCGCGGGATGCTTCTGGCGCGTGCGCCCGGGGGCGACGCGCTTGCGGGCTTCGACTGTCTTCTTCGCTCGACTTCCTCTGACTTTGGGCGCCTCCTTGCTAACTGCGCATTGGTGGGGTGCCAATAGCCGATGGCGGGCGCTGATGGCCGCTGGTGGCCGCTGGAGGTCGCTGGTGGCCGCTGGTGGATGGCGGCGAGAGGTGGCCGACACGGTGGAGGAGGCGGGAGAGCTCTCACCTGAGGAAGAGGGAGAAGAATCGTAGGAGGAAAAGATGAGAAATAAGAGTCCCCTGGGGGTCTTTTTATAGCCTCTAGGGGTGGATCATGGCGGGCCCCACCACTAAAGTGGTGGGGTAGTGGGTAGTTATAACTTTGATCGGACGGCATGGAGGGTATTCCTCTTGATCGGACGGCGGGGAGCCCCCCCCCCCCCCCCATGGAGGCGGGCCGTCATGACGGCGGCGGCGGCCGGACGGCCGGCGAGGGAGGCCGGCCACGGCCGGAGCGGCCAAGGTCACGGCCGGCCATGGCCGGGGCGGCCGCGGCCGGCCGGGGCGGTCATGGCCCCGGTCGGCCATGGCCCCAGCCGGCCGTGGCCGGGGCGGCCACGGCCATGGCGGCCGTGGGAGGGCTGGCCGCAGGCGGTGGCTCGGCCTCTTGCCGGCGGCGGTTCCTTTGGTGGCGGTTTTCCCCATGATGGGAGGGAGTGGGGCCCGCCTCCATCACCACCATGAGAGATCATGGGGGTGGGGCCCACCCATGACTTTCCTTGAGTGGAGATCATGGGGGGACTCCTTGCCTTCTATAAATGAAGGTGTAACCCATCAAATGCCCCCCAAATCTCTTCTGGCCGAAAGCGAAGCGAGCGTGAGGAGCGATTTCTGGAATTTCTAGTTGTCATGGTGGGTGTCGGCAAGAGATCCGAGGCGGCGGCGATGGATCGTGGTTCTAAGGTATTATGTCGTGCGGAGGCTTGGCGAACGGGCGCCTAGATGCGTGCGGGCGGAGGCCGGCGCGGTACACGAGCGTCAAAATGGCGCGCGCGAGGAAGGGCCGCGGGGGCGGGTGCTGGCCGCGCGCGTAGGCAGCGCGCGGGCTGTTTGCGCGCGTAGGCCTTGCGCGCGCGCAGACAGGCCGCGCGCGAAGGCCGCGCGCACGCAGGCCGCGCTCGCAGGCCGCACACGTAGGCAGGCCGCGCGCGTGCAGGCCGCGCGCGCCCGTGCTAGCCGCCTGCGCAAGATTTGTGCGCAGCTTGTGCGTGCTCAAGCGTGGATTGTGTGGTCTTGCAACTGCTAGCTGATTTTTACTCTCCATCATGTGCAGGTAACGAAGGGTTCCTCTGGTCCGATGCGTTTGCGCTCTTCCTTGACTGAAGATGGTGTTGAAATTTGGAGGGCGAAGTACGGGCTTCCTACTGACTTAGAAGTGAGGATCCCGCGGCCCGAGGAGCGGGTTAAGAATCCTCCCCGTGGGTGGCTGACGATTTGTGAAGTATCCCTCAGATCCGGCTTCCGGTTTCTGCCCTGTGATGAGGTGATAGAGATTTTGAAGTTCTACGGAGTGCCTGTCTCCCAGTTTGCTCCGACTGGGGTTGTCTGAATCATGGGCTTGGTTGCTTTCTTCCGTGAGCATGGGGGCTCGCTTTCTTTAAACCAGTTTCGGGATTGGTGCGATGTGCGCTTTGACAGTGGTGGGCGGATTGAGGTGTGCAGCAGCAATTCTTGGCTGGGGTTTGAGGCTCGTAAAGATCGTTGCCACGGTAATACTTTGTTTGGATATGTGAAGAACTCCTGGGGTCTTCCTGAGGTATAGAATGTGCTTCCCGATTGCTGTCATCATGTAAAAGTGAGGGAAGAGGACTTTTCCCAAGTGCTGGGATTTTCTGAGCCTCGTGAGCTGGCCAATCATCTCTTCAACATATATATTTACGTGGAGGAAAAGCGACTGCTGGGATGTGGCATCTCGGTGGGCACGGTTCAATTGGCGACGGCTTCTCAGGGAGGGGGCCGAAAGAGGAAAGCGGCGATGGCTCCTATCGATGACCTTGATTTTGTGGCGTTAGCTTCTGAAGATTCAGTTCCATAGGTGCAATTACCTGTTTCCCCGGTTCCTCGGGCGCTCGCTAGTACAGCGGCTCCACGGATGTCTTCTTCCTTGAGGGCGATGAGTGATGCGGTAAGGGGGTGACTATCTTTTTTCCTTCCTTTTTTGTTTTGAAAATGACTAATTGTGTGTCTTTCTTTTACAGATTGAGACTCAGGCGCAGATTGCAGTGACCTGGAACGATCATTACGTGAGCCTGAAGGACGGATATCTCGCTTTGTAGGAGAAGCTTCGGTTGTCCATGAGCTCGCTTGCCTCCTTGAAAGAGGAACATGACCAGTATATTGTGCGGCTTCGTCGAATTGGCTCAGAGCTGAAGTCCGAGCTAGAAGATACGCATGCGGCCTTGGACGTGGAGAAGGATTTGGTGGAGAGGACTACTCAGATGCTGAAGCATGCAAAGGAGGAGACATCTGGCTTGGGTACCAAGCTGCAGGCGGCGCGAGAGGAGGTTTCAGGCCTTAAGACTCAACTTCGGGCGGCGAAGGCGCAAGTGGATATGTTGTCCTCTGACGACCAAGCATCATAGCTGAAGGCAGTAGGGCTTGCGGAGTACTTGGAGTCGCTAAACTATCTTCGAGATCGCAACTTGATTGCGAAAGAGGTTTGTGATGATATTTGGTCCAAGGAGGTGGAGCCCCAGATGGATGATATACGCGAGGTAGCGCTTCGTCGCGGCGTCTCGAAGGCCTTTCGCTTTTTAGGCAAGTACCTTGGGTGTGACACCTCCAGTTTTAGCTTTGCAGACGTTTCCGGGGACGAGCCCTCTGACTCAGACGCCGATGGAGAGTAGCTGTAGTGCTTATCTGCTGTTGTATGTTTTGTCATACATTTGTTGCTTTTTGCTTTCGTTGTAGCCTTTCAGATTGTTGCCCTTAGGGCTGAGATTTGTTGTCTTCTATGATAGCTTCATTTTTATGTCGTCGTCATACGTTTTGCCCGGATATGTTTTGCCACAAAGTGGTGGTGCAGGAGGGCGTTGGTGGCATCCTCCCCAAATCTTTGAGAGCTTGTTTGAACCATCTTCGATTTTACGGCCTAGCTGCAAAAATAGAGAGGGAGTAGATCTTTGCGAGGGTGTACGAATCAGGCTCGTGACTTAGTTGCGTGGAGCTGGTTTGCGGCTTTGTGCGCGAGAATGGCTCGCGGCTTGGTTGCGCGGGACAGGCCTACGGCTTTGTGCGCGAGACTGGCTCGCGGCTTGGTTGTGTGGGAATTGCCCACGGCTTTGTGCGCGAGACTGGCTCGCGGCTTGGTTGTGTGGGAATTGCCCACGGCTTTGTGTGCGAGACTGGATCGCGGCTTGGTTGCGTGAAACTGGTCCACGGCTTTGTGCGCGATACTGGCGCGCGGCTTGGTTGCGTGGGACTGATCCACGGCTTTGTGCGCGAGACTGGCCCGCGGCTTGGTTGCGTAGGACTGATCCACGGCTTTGTGCGCGAGACTGGCCCGCGGCTTGGTTGCGTGGGACTGATCCACGGCTTTGTGCGCGAGACTGGCCCGCGGCTTGGTTGCGTGGAACTGATCCACGGCTTTGTGCACGAGACTGGCTCGCGGCTTGGTTGCGTGAAACTGGTCCACAGCTTTGTGCGCGAGATTGGCTCGCGGCTTGGTTGCGTGGAACTGGTCCACGGCTTTGTGCGCGAGACTGGCTCGCGGCTTGGTTGCGTGGAACTGGTCCACGGCTTTGTGCGCGAGACTGGTCCGCGGCTTGGTTATGTGGAACTGGTCCACGGCTTTGTGGGTGAAAGGAGGCAGTCTCTCCCGAGTTACGTAAGTCAGGGAGACCCTAGATCATGTTTGAATACACAATATTTGCAGAAAGCAAAACGAGATACTTTGAATAAATAATAGTTTGCACGAGATCAGGCTCGCGACTTAGATGAATCACATAGTTTTGAATTGAAAAATTAATGCTGAGAGAGATCTAAGTGTCTACCTAACTCACCTAGAGGGGGGTGAATAGGTGATTTGTGCGTCAAATGCGGAATAAAAAATTTATCAACAGCACAGACAAGTAATCAAGCAATCACACAGACGACAAAAGATTTATAGTGGTTCCCCGATCTTGGGTACATCCACTTTCCTCACCGATCTAGCAAATCATTAGACTCGGCTACTCCACTATCTCGGATTGCAAATCAATCCTACACCTCGGAACCACGTTCCTACAAACTCAATCCACAATGGATCTACACTCGGAAGATAAAACTTCCTACCACTCGGAGACAAATCTCCTACACAGAAAATTGTTTGAATAAAATTTACAAACAAAAATATCTCAGATCTTGATCTTGGTCTTCGTCTTCTTCATTGAGAGCTTTAGGCTTAATCAGAAAAAGTAGAAGAAGGCTGGACTGATTTCCAAGAAACTGAGATCTGAAATCACCACGATCAACGAGTAATCCACAGGCCGTTGAAGCATAATCGGATTGGATGATTCTTCTTTTCCTTGGATCGATCTAGGTAGCAGCGCTTGAGGGAAAGTCGATCCAAAGCTTCTTCCGGAAAAACGTTAATGGCAGCGGCGACCAGAACGATCGGGATTTTAGGTTTTCCGGATTTCTTTCTTGAAAAGGACTGGAGAGATTTTCGAATATTTATCTTAAAAATAACTTGTTAAATAACTTGTAATAAGTCAAATCTGAAAGGACCTATTTATAGGCTATCTCCAACGGTCATATTCGTAATTAAGATTGACACGTGGACCAATCAGAAAAGGTTAATTCGAAATCTCCGTCAATTCTGGACTTAACGATTTCAGGAATTCTGAACCAACATACTCGGGATAGATGAAATACTCGAGTATAAAGGTCTGCTACTCGAGTAGATAAAAGAAACATATACTCGAGTAATAGAGATGACTACTCGAGTACCTTGGAAGAACTACCTGAGTTACTCTGACAGACTACTCGAGTAAGTAGAAACATCTACTCGAGTACTAATCCAGACTACTCGAGTATAAGAAGGATCTACTCGAGTACTAATCCAGACTACTCGAGTATAAGAAAGATCAACTCGAGTACTAGACCAGACTACTCGAGTATACAGAAACAAACTCTACTCGAGTGCTAAGCCACTTACTCGAGTGTATGAGCGAAGTTACTCAAGTATGTGGACTTAGAAATATTTAGTCTGAACAGCTAGCCTTACTCGAGTATGACTAAGAAACTACTCGAGTATGACTAAGGCTCTACTCGAGTACACAATCACCTACTCGAGTATAAGGAAAAGAGGTACTCGAATATATGAATGGATGTACTCGAGTATATGGACTTAGTCAAATTTCTTGGATGATCTTCACCACTCCATGGTCCAGTAGTCCAAGTGCATGTAGATAAAGTGTACCCCAATAGAGAGGCTATACATGATTCAACACTTTGGATCAGACAATGAGGAATTACATTGTATGGTCCTGTGTTTGGTGACCCACTATAGACTGACATTGGTTCACACTTGGCAATAGAGTCCTGCATACACAACTTAAACACAACATCAAATACAACTTAATTCATCTTAGTTTCAGGTCTGACTTCCCACAAATCTGGGGTATTGTGAAGACAATTCCCAACAATCTCCCCCTATTTATAGAAGTCAGCACCCTTTGCACTAAGATGAATTTCTTAAAAAGAAATGATCATCTATAACAACAATCAATAGAAAATGACTAAAGCAGAGAATAATAGTAAATAAGGAAACCATAATCAGAATTAGATATATTAAATAGAAAGATTATCTAGTTCTACAAAACACTTTTCAGGGGTAATCCTCTCTGTGTTGTTTAGCTCTCTTCAGCTCTTGCCTTTCCAAATAACTGAAAGGTTTAGGGAAATAAGTCTTTGGCCTTGGTGGAGCAGTTGGATTGTTGAATCCCCAATTTCTGTCATGCAATCTGATTTTGATTTGAGAAACATCATACGCTTTCCATTCTGAGTAGCTATAGTACTGATCTTTATTCTCACCAAGATCTGTTACCAACTTCAATGTGTCAAAGATAAGGGACTTGGAGGTAGGACTCCAAACATCTGCATGAACAACTTCTGATCTACTTCCTGAAGCTGGGGCAGGCTCTCTCCTTGGTGCAGAACGGCTAGCAGAAGCGTCGTCACCATATTTCCTTTTCTTTCTAGGAGCACCCGTAACAGAGTGTCCCTGAGAGCTTTGAGGAATATCATCTTGCCACACATCAGCATAAGAGATAGGAGGCTCAGTCATGTCACCAGTAGGTCTAGGTGAGAAGGCTGGCACACCCTCTGGAATGTTAGCATGAGCTGGAGAACCTGAGGGACGATGTTCTTCAAGAGGATCTAGGGACTTTGGAATAATGGTAGGGTCAAGTTGGAAATCTGGGAAGTTCTGATTATGCACTCATACAGCAGTATCATAAATATAGAATTTTACAGATTGAAGCTGAGCTAGGATGTCTGCTTTCATTTCTTTGACTAGACCATCCACAGATGCTTGGGTTTTGGCAGATATTTCTTTGACTAGACCATCCACAGCTGCTTGAGATTGGGCAGATAGTTTTTCAACTTGTTCTTTGACTATCTTCTCCCTCTTACTGATTTCTACGGATAGTTGGGCAATGGCTTCATCTCTAAATGTTCCAACTTCCTCACAAACTTTCATAACATTTGCAGAAGCATCCTTGTCCAATAGAATCTGATTATGTGCAACTGTTTTAGCTTGATTTCTGAGTTCACCTATACTGGTAATAGTATGGTCTATGGATTTGCCACCTAACTGAAATAATCTTTTTAGCTCATCAGTGTTAGCTTGAATTTCAGCAAAGCCTCTACTCATCTCAATTTCAAGAGTAGAGACCTTGTTATTCACTGATGCCAGAGAATCATCAAAGTATTTTCTCTGTTCACAGAGCATTTCCTCAATCTTACTTACAATATCTGAGGAGCTGGAGGGAGCTGAGGCTGGAGCAGAGGCTGAGGGAGCAGGAGCATCCCAGGGGGGATTTCAGCAATCAAAACTGAGCTTTCGGCTCTCTTGAAGGGTTCTACCACAACAGAATCTTCTGTATTGATGAATGAAGGAAGACAGAAGTCTAGTGTCCTCAGAGGAGCATCCATATATTTTGGAGACATGTCCTCGTCATCAGACAGGAGAGCAGACTCTGGATGACCTTGCTCTTCAGCATGAGACTGAGCAGGAGAGGTAGGGGTTTCCTTTGTAGGGGAGGGAGAGGGTTCCTTAGTAGGAGACTGATCTTCTGGAATGGGATCCTCAAGAGATAGCACAACTGAATCATCTTGAAACATTGGAGCATCTGAGCTGAGTTCATCAATCAATCTGTCAATATCTTCAGCAGTAGAGAGGAGGTTTTCTTGAGCTTGAACCTCTGAGAGAAGGACTCCTGGAAGAGGAGAAAGAGGAGGAGTAGGATCTCTGATCTTATCTTGCTGAGAGGGGGCTTCTGAAGCTTGGTGCTGAAGGCTAGATGAGGTAGGATCCCCCTCAACTATTGCACCCGAGGTGGTAGTAGTGTGATGTAGAGGAGGAGAGGGAATCCTGTCATCTGAGACAAGGGGCTCTCTGGAGGTATCTTCTGAGGTAACAACTGCTTTTGGGGCTTGAGCAGTGTTTTGGAGCTTGATTTCATATCTTTGAATGGAGGAGATGGATACCTTCTTCATGTGATGGAGGGGAGTTCCTTTGGAGAGGTTGAACACTTCTGGATTTATCTCATGCAAAAGAAGAGAGATAATTCTTGCAAAATTTGGTTGCTTTATGCTTCCTCTGATCTTATCCAGAATCACCATACCAAACTGGAATTTCTTCCGGCATATAATGGCTTGCATTATATCAAACATATTGTTGGAAATTTCTCGGATGGAGTATGTCTTGCATAGTAGTACCTTGGATATGATGTCTATCAGAAATTTGCTTTCTAGATTGCAGTCTGCCCTGCTGAAGGATACACACTCTAGATCTACTCCACAGAAGAGAGTAGTCCTATCAGAATCTTTAGGACCTAAATCGTCCTCTTCATCAATTACTGGAAGTCGAAGGAGAGTTGCCACTGAAGTTTTGTCCAACCGGATTTTGATCCCTTGTACCTTGGTTTTGAGTACCTTTCCATTTCTCTTGACCTTGAGATTTTTGTAGAATTCCTCCACTGCAAGAAACAGAATCTTGCACGGCGTCTGTAATAGAAATAACAGTCCGGCGGTGTCAAGGAGGATTAGAATATTCCGGAAGTCATCGGAGAGATCGGCGATTCCATCTGTAACTAATTCAGACCCTATGCCGATCTAGGATGAAGGAGCCATTGATCTCTGGAAGAATGGAATCTGGAGAAGACGACGCTCTGCAGTTCTGGGAGGCAAAGCGCCAACGATTACTCAAGAATAGGTGTCGTGGAAATGGATTACGGGATCATTCTATTTATATACATAACCCTAATTAGGTTTAAGAATAGGTTTTAAAATAAAACATACCTTATGGGGGGTGGCAGCAAAAATCGAGGTGTGCGAAAAGAGAAAAATGAAATTTTCAAAGTTCTGGAATTTCCATGTACTCGAGTATATATCGGCATACACGAGTAATCTGTTGTAACCTTCACCAATTTCTGCAACTCTCAGCCCTTGCGAGAATCCACCATCACTATTCCTCTTTGTTGAGCATCCCGAGTTCCGTTTTGAAAAACGAAAACTTGGTATCCTCTAGCGGTTTGGTGAATATATCTGCAACTTGCCTATCTGTGGAGACATATTGTAGATCTATGTCTCCATTCTCCACATGCTCCCGGATGAAGTGATATCGAAGCTCTATGTGCTTTGTCCGGCTGTGGGAGATTGGGTTGTTGGCGATCGCTATTGCGCTGGATGAGTCGCAAAACAGAGGAACGTTCTGGAACTTCATATTGTAGTCTTCAAATTGATTCTTGATCCATAGAAGATGTGCACAACAGCTGCCTGCAGAGATATATTCTGATTCAGCCGTTGAGATGGCTACACAGTTCTGCTTCTTACTGCTCCAGGAAATAAGTCTCCTTCCCAGGAATTGGTATGTCCCGAAAGTGCTTTTCCTGTCGTCTTTACTTCCTGCAAAATCTGCATCTGAAAATCCAATTAGTTCGCTATCATTACTTCTTGGGTACCATAAGCCAAGATTTGGTGTACCTTTAAGATATCTCAAAATTCGCTTTGCAGCAATATAGTGAGATTCCTTAGAGTTCACCTGAAATCTAGCACATACACATGTTGAGAACATTATATCAGGTCTACTTGCGGAAAGGTAGAGCAAGGACCCAATTATGCTTATGTACTTGGTTTCATCAAAAGGTTTCCCTTTCTCATCCTTGTCCAGAGACAGAGCTGAGGCCATAGGAGTCCTCATAGAGGTTGCGTTCTCCATTCTGAATTTCTTAAGTAGCTCTTTGGTGAATTTGGTCTGTGAGATGAAAATTCCATTCTCAGATTGTTTCACCTGAAGCCCTAAGAAATACTTCAGCTCTCCCATACTGCTCATTTCAAACTTCCCTTGCATAAGTTTAGAGAACTTCTTGCAGAGGTTGTCATCCATAGAGCCAAAAATAATGTCATCAACATATATTTGTACCAGTAAAATCTTGTCTTTTATTTCCCTAAGAAATAATGTCTTGTCTATCTTTCCTCTTATGAACTTGCTCTCAAGAAGGAAGCTAGACAGCGTCTCATACCAAGCTCGGGGAGCTTGTTTAAAACCATATAATGCTTTTTGCAGTAAGTAAATATGATTGGGAAAGTTTGAATCAACAAAACCTAGCGGTTGCTCTACTTACACTTCTTCCTTTATGTTACCATTTAAGAAGGCAGACTTTACATCCATCTGATAGACTGTAAAGCCCTTAAGTGAAGCATAAGCAAGGAATAGCCTGATCGCCTCCAGTCTTGCCACCGGGGCATAAGTTTGATCGAAGTAGGTTCCTTCTTCTTGACGATAGCCTTTGGCAACGAGTCTTGCTTTATTCTTTATAATCGTTCCATCTTCGTCCATCTTGTTCCGGTAGACCTATTTTGTCCCGATGACATTCTTACTCTTAGGTCTAGGAACAAGTGTCCAAACTTTGTAACGTTTGAACTGATTCAACTCTTCTTCCATGGCTAGTATCCAGGATGCATCCGAGTTTGCTTCCTCGAACTTCTTAGGTTCAACCTGTGATAGAAAGCTTAAGAATAAATTCTTGTTAGTTGTACCTCTCTGAGTTCTGACACCATCTCGGGGATCTCCTATGATTTGCTCCAAGGGATGATCCTTCAGGTGTCTGAGCTCAAGAGACCTTGCATCTGGGATCTCTTCAGCCATTGGATTTGCATCTTCAGCTGGGATGAATTCTTCATCTTGATCGTCTATCTCTCCAATCGGGGTTGTAGAGGAGATCTTGATGAACTTTTCATTTCTATCTTCAGTAGGTTCATCCAGACTGAGTTCCTTAAGGTTTGTACCTGCATCTTCAATGAGCACACTAGAAGAGTTGCTTTGCAGCAAACTCGTCTCATCAAATACAATGTGTATTGATTCTTCTACCACCAAAATTTTTCTAGTGTGCAGAAAAACTTCTCCGGGAGCCCGGGAACTAGGGACGTTGATGTCGACCGGGATAATGGCTTTTGTTCCGTAGCAGAGATTGTACGGTGTTTCTCCTGTAGGCGTCCTTTCTGCTACACGATATGCCCATAGCACGTTAGGAAGAGCGTCGACCCATTGCCCCCCAACATCTTCTAGTCGTGTTTTCATCCCCTTCAGGATAGTACGGTTAGTCACTTCAATTTGCCCATTAGCTTGCGGGTGTGATACTGCTGTGTGCCGCAACTCTATCTTTAATTCCTTGCACAACTTTGTAAAGGATTTTCTGGTGAATTAGGTGCCGTTGTCGGTGATGATGATTGCCGGTATGCCGAAGCGACACACAATGTTCTTCCAAACGAATCGTTTGGCATTCTCTTCGGTTATCTTGGCCAGCGGTTCTGCTTCGACACACTTGGTGAAGTAATCGATTGCCATAATAATGAATTTCCTCTGACCAGAGGCTAGTGGCAGAGGCCCGAGAAGATCTATTCCCCATTGTGCAAATGGCCAAGCTCCTTGTAGTGATGTGAGGGCTACCGGCGGCTGTCGGGGAACGTTGGCGTGCACTTGACAGCTTCTACATTTTTGGACGAACTCCGTTGCCTCCCTCTTCATAGTTGGCCAATAAAACCCCTGTCGCGGGATTTTTCTGGCTAAGGTTTTCCCTCCCAGGTGTTCGCCGCACACTCCTTCGTGAACTTCGCAGAGCATATATTTGGCGTCTTCTTCTAATAGACATTTCAGGTAAGGTCCTGCGAAGGACCGCTTGTACAATTCTTCATTTATCAAGGTGAATGCGGCCGCTCTCATTCTTAGGCAGCGTGCTTCCTTGTGATCCTCAGGTAGTTGCTGGTTCTTCAAGTAAGCGATTAGCGGGGCTATCCATGACTCTTCTGTTTTATTGATTTCTGTCACTTCCCATGGGCCCTGAATGCTGGGGAAGGCTATTTCTTCTATCTGGCGCCTTCTTGCCTGGTACCGTTTTGAAGATGTGGCTAGTTTTGACAGGGCATCTGCCTTGTTGTTCTGCTCTCTAGGGATATGTAGAATTTGAAATTGTGGGATTTGGAAGAGAAGGGACTTGACGAGCTGCAGGTACTGAGCTAACTGCTCGTTCTTTGCTTCGAATTCTCCTTCTACCTGCGAGACAACAAGTTGTGAGTCATAGTAAACGGTTAGCTGTTTGACTTGGCAGCTGACGGCGAGCCCGAGTCCTGCGATGAGTGCCTCGTATTCCGCCGCATTGTTTGTAGCAGGGAATTTTAGCCGGAGTCCATATTCCAGGGTAACGAGCTATGGACTAATAAGGAGCAGGCCTGCTCCAGCACCTTCAACTCCTGAGGCCCCATCCACATATAGCGTCAATGATCGTCCGGCCACTGCCGGTGAGACTTCTACCTCCGCTGGTAGAGTGTTTTCTACAATGAAGTCTGCCAAGACTTGAGACTTGATGACGGGACGTGGGAGGAAGTGGATGTTGAACTCGCCTAACTCGACAGCCCACTTGACCAGTTGACCGAATGCTTCAGGCTTCTGAAGAATGGCCCGGAGTGGTAACTCGGTCAAGACTTTAATGGTGTGTGCTTGGAAGTAGGGGCAGAGTTTTCTGGCGGAGAAGACTAGTGCTAGAGCTGTTTTGTCTACACCCGGGTACCGGGTCTCTATGTCAGAAAGGATTTTGCTGAGGTAGTAAATGGGGCGTTGAACTCCTCCTTCATATTTAACTAAAACTGACTCAATGATGCTGGCGTGATGGCTAGGTATAGAAATAGAATTTCTCCGGGAGCAGGCTTGGAAAGTAGTGGAGGGGAAGCAAGGTATTGCTTTAAGGATTCGAAGGCTGACTGGCACTCGTCGGTCCATTGGAATCCCGAGCTTCGAGCTCCTCGGAGGATCTTGAAGAAGGGGAGGTACTTGTCTCCTGTCCGAGCTAGGAATCGGGATAGTGTTGTGATTCTTCCATTCAATCGTTGCACATCTTTGAGTGACCTAGGTGGAGACATTTCTTCGAGCGCTTTGATTTTTTCTCGATTGGCCTTTATCCCCCGCTGGGTAACTATGAACCCCAGGAACTTCCCCGAAGTGACCCCGAAGGCGCATTTGCCAGGGTTGAGCCTCATTCCTACTGTCTGAGGATTCTGAAACATTTCTCTAAGTCTCACAAATGGTCCTTGCGATGAATACTCTTGACTAGCATATCATCTACATATACTTCCATTGATCTGCCGATGAGTTCCTTAAAGACTTTGTTCATGAGCCGTGGATAAGTGGCTCCTGCATTCTTAAGTCCGAATGACATCACTCTATATCAATAGATCCCCTTGTCAGTTCGAAAAGCTGTGTGTTCCTCGTCGACTGGGTTCATCCGAATCTGATTGTATCCTGAGTAGGCATCCATGAAGCTGAGAAGTTGATGTCCGGCAGTTGAATCGACCAACTGATCTATCCTGAGAAGTGGAAAACTGTCTTTAGGACAAGCCTGGTTAAGGTTGGTGTAGTCCACACACATCCTCCACCTTCCGGAGGAATTTTTGACCAGGACAACGTTAGCCACCCAAGTGGGGTAACAAACCTCTTGAATGAAATGGGTGTGGAGGAGCTTCTCAACTTCTTCTTCTATTGCTTGGAGTCTCTCGGGGGCGAAGTTTCTCTTCTTTTGGATGACGGGTTTGCATGCGGGGTTGATGCTAAGGGAGTGCTGGATGACCTGAGGGTCGATTCCCGGCATATCTTCCGGGGACCAGGCGAAGATATCCTTATTTTCTCGAAGGTAGGCTGCTAACTCCTCCCTTTCTTGTTGTGGCAAGAGGGACCCAAGCTAAACGGTGCGATCTGGTTTTGTCGGAGAGAGGGGGACCTCAATCAGGCCTTCGATGGGTTCCCCTCACTGCAGAATCGCTTCGTCTTTGAGATTGAAGTCATCAATATTCAGTGTGGTAGGCTTGGCGGGTTGTGCTTGCTTAGAATAGCAGTTCTTAGCGACTTCCTAATTTTCGCGTACTACTCCAATTCCTCCGGGAGTGGGGAATTTCATAGCTAGATGGGGAATGGATGGGATAGCTTTGAAGATAGTCTGAATAGGTCTTCCAAAGATATCATTGTACGCTGAGCTTGATTCTACTACCACGAACTGGACTTCCTGCGTGATCTGCTTTGGAAATTCGCCTAATGTGACTGGTAGGGTGACTGTTCTGATGACTTGGACTGGATGGTTGTCAAAATCGTATACTGGGCCAGCTGCTGCAGTGAGCTGTTGCCGGGATATGTCCATACCTTGAAGGGTGGTGGAAAAAAGGACGTCGACCGAACTGCCATTATCGACGAGGATTCGTTTGACGTTGCAGCAGGGGTCTCCGATACCAGCATTGATTACAAGCGGGTCTTGATGTAGCGTTCGGATGCCGATGAGGTCTTCATCTCCGAATGATATGGTGGTGTCTTGCTTACTCTTTTTATCTTCACGGGTTTCCTTTCCAATGTACACTGACAGTATTTGTGTAGTCAGAACAGGTGATCCGGCAATGGTTTCGATGTTTCCTACCACTTGCCTTCCTCCTCCCGATATCGGCGGGGCATTCTGCTGTACCCTGGGATGCCTAGGCGGATCCTGCTGTTCCTGTACCCTTCCCTGCAAAAATCCGCCGAGCAGTCCTAGACGGACTAAACGCTCAATCTCCTCTTTCAGGCTAGCACAATCTTCAGTGGTGTGCCCGGTCGTCCGATGGTATTCGCAATACTTAGACTTATCGTTCTTAGGATTAGGAGGTGGTTGCCTTGGTCGCTGCAGTGCTGGTTCATTCTGAATGGCGTATAACACATTGGTGCGAGAGGTGTTGAGAGGGGTATAATCTCTAGGAGGATCTCTCTAGAAATCACGCTTGCGCTACCCGTTCTGACGCTCCTCGGGGAATCTTCCCTCCTGGCGCTGAGGAGTCGGCTCTTTGTCTCTCTTTCTTTTCTGTACTCCATCGAACTGTCGTCGATGAGCGTCAATAGCTTCGTTCGCGGCTATTTGTGCTTCAACTCTGCACACCAGATCTGGATAGTTGGGGACGGTTTCTCTCATAAGCGCTGAGTAGAAACCGCTAGGGCGGAGACCTCCCAGGAACATTCCTCACAGGATTTTGGGGTCGACTCCTGGGATCTGGCGGGCTTCTGCAGTGAAACCTCGGAAGAATTCTTTGAGGGTCTCTCCTTCGTTTTGGCGGATTCCAGAGAGATGTGATGGATCGCGAACGATCCTTCGATTAGCGATGAATTGGTTGGAGAACTGCCTGGTCAGTTCGGAGAAGCTGGTAACGGTGCCTGCTCTCAAAGAGTGAAACTACGTTCGAGCTTGCCCTTTGAGGGTGGTTGGGAATACTTGACATAGCAACGGATCAGAAGCATGGAAGATCCTCATGATTGTGGTGAAATGATTGACATGTTCGAGCGGATCGTCGGTTCCGTCGAATGTTTCGATGTTTGGGAGTTTGAATCCCTGCGGGATCGGATGGTCGAGGATTTGCGGGGCCAAGGGGAGCCTTGGTAAAGCGGCCGATGAGGGTGAAAATCTTTTCTCACGGCTTTGCGGTATTCTTCGGCAATGACTTCTCTGATTTCCTCGCGAGTGAGGAGTGGGTGGATGCAGGCATCGTTAACCAGATTGCGGTGGGGGCGATCCGCCCTTGCTTCCCTTGGAGGGGAATGAGTCGAACTAGCGGCATCAGAGTAGTCTTCAAGCTCTTCTTGCTCCGCAGGGGCCTCCTGGTTCCTTACTGTTGGAGTAATTTGCCAGCAGGACACGTGTGTGTGGGACCGACCCCGTGGCTTTCCCCATCGCGTTCCTGGTCTGGGTGTTGACCCCGGTGGGCCCCCTGTGGCGGAATATCCCCGCGGACCTGTGGTTGGGATTAGTCTCACATCGCTCGCAGCGCTCGCTCCTCCGTGTTTATGTACCCCGCCACCCTTCATTTCAATACCTGGGTTTTGAGATGTGATATGGGCGGGCGGGTTCTCACATGGTATCAGAGGGAGGTTGTCCTGCTGCGGGGGTGTGTTGGAGTAATTTGCCAGCAGGACACGTGTGTGTGGGACCGACCCCGTGGCTTTCCCCATCGCGTTCCTGGTCTGGGTGTTGACCCCGGTGGGCCCCCTGTGGCGGAATATCCCCGCGGACCTGTGGTTGGGATTAGTCTCACATCGCTCGCAGCGCTCGCTCCTCCGTGTTTATGTACCCCGCCACCCTTCATTTCAATACCTGGGTTTTGAGATGTGATATGGGCGGGCGGGTTCTCACACTTACTGGGTTGAGCGGTAGAGGATTGTTAGCTAGCGGAGGTGACCTTGGTGGAGCTGGAGGTGCTCCCAGTTTCCGAAGTAATGCGAGCATCTCGGTCTGCTGCTCTTCCATTTGGCGGACACGCCCTTCCAAGGCCGTGACGGGGGAAAAAGTTGCTTCAGTGGTTAGTGGCACGTCTACTAGAGAGTGAGATCGTGCTGGTTCAGTGTGTCCGTCAAGTGCGGATCCTTCGGCAGTGCGGGCACTTCTCTTTGCCATCACGGTTGCAGGGATGGTGAACTCGTTCTGCGAAGGATGCTGGGAATGATTCCCACAGACGGCGCCAAACTGTTGCGGCCAAACTCGGCGCTCCGGTCGATCCGGACTAACTTGGACCGCCTTAGCTCGCGGAGCAGTCGAGCGCGCACACAGTCAGTTGAAGAGGGGAATGTACACAAGGAGTTTTAGCGTGGAAAACCCTTCAACCGGGTGAAAAACCACGTGACTGGTTCGCTGCCAGTCAAAATCCACTAGATCAGGGTGATTATAGTATGTTGGGTGAATCAGGGCGACATGTCGCTCCCGTTAGACCTTGCGGGGAGAGAGGATGACTATAACTGTAACGTCCCAATTCGCGCTAGGCCCCTTGGGTGCGTATTTGAGTCAAGGGGGCTGTGGTGAGCCCAATGGGGGTGTGGGTGAACAGGTGCGAACGTATGGGAAATGAGGAAAACAAGGCAAAACAGTGATTTTGGCCGACACGGGTATGGACACGGCCGTGTCTATACCCGTGTGCCTCATGCCAATATTAGGCTTACCAGTCAGAGAGGTACACGGGTATTGGGACACGGGCGTGTCCCTACCCGTGTGCTGAGGACACGGGTCGAGACACGGCCGTGTCTCTACCCGTGTGCCGCAACCCCGACACGGCAGAAAGATATTCTGGGATGAACACGACCCTAAACACGGCAGGCGACACGGCCGTGTCACCGGAACACGGGTAGGAACACGGCCGTGTGCCTAACCGTGTCTGCGGTGTATAAAAACGAAAAAGATGTGAAACCCTAGCATTTCATCCCCTTTCTTCTGCCCCGAAATTTCTGAGAGAGTTCTCTTGGCTGGAGGAGGAAGAGGCTTGCCGGAGCCATCCTTGGAAGAAGATTGTCGGGCCATCCTTGGCGGAAACGAAATGCCGCTACGAAGGAGTGCGAGGCTCATGGCCGGCCATGGTGGTACCGCTGGACTTGAGGTGAGCTTTCTCCCCTCTCCCTTGGTGCTAGATCTGTAGTTATTTTAGGAGAGACATCGACTCCATAGAGTCTTGATGGTGAGGAGGAGAGTTCTTAGGATAAGCCATGCCTAAGTTTTCTAGGCTTAGTCTCCCTCAACCTTCTCATCATTCAAAGCGGAGATGAGAGGGGTTTTCGTTGAGGGTTTGGCTTTGAAAGGAGAAATAAGGTTGGGTGTGATTTCTGGAGAAGTTTATGCGAGGTCGTTGCAAGGAAGAAGATGAACGGATGCCGTTCATCTCGCCTTAAGATGCGTGCAGAAATCTGATTTCTGCACGCGGCGACCTTTGTGGCCAATTTCAGAGGTGTTCTGGCCAGATCTGGGCGATCGACTCAACACGAAAGTCGTAGCCCTTGAAATTACCTTTCCAACGAGTGGTTGCACGTTTCCATGAGATACCTGTAGCCACGGGAAAGCTGGTTCGAGTCCGCTACGTTCGGGAAAATCCTGTACAGGAAACTGTTTCCTGTACGTATTCGAGTTGAATTTCTGGTATGTTGCGACCAGATCTTGGCGATCGACTCAACACAAAAGTCGTAGCCCTCGCGAATACCTTTCCAATGAGGGGTTGAGCATTGTGATCGGATTCCTGTAGCTCCAGGAATCCCAGTTTTAGTATCGGGCTATCCTATGTTAATGCACTTGTTAATTTACAATGTTAGCACTCTTGCAATGGTTGCGATTTGCTCATTTGTTATCTTGCTCCCATATATTTATAATGTTGTAGTACTGTAATTTAGCATGGTTACTCATTTGGTTGTGTAATAAGGAATAACCATGTATTGGTAGAGAAATGGATTGGATGAGAAGGCTAGAAATTAAGAGTTGAGATTGGTATAGAATATATTTATACAGTTTGGTGTTGAACATATCTATTATGCGAAGTGTTGAGGTGAATTCATTGAATAGATGGGCGTGAACATGATGAACACTATGTGAAGAGGATTTTGTAACCATAATCCGAGCCCAAGGGGTTTATTAACAACCGATGCTTAGAGTTGTAGCCTCCCTACGGGTAGCATTGAGTGAGTTGTTTTGGGACATGTGATGTGCGACGATTCATCGTGTCGCGATATTGAGATAATGACTGTGGCAGGTCTACGGGTTCGCCAGTCGTCACACCGATGGGAGCCAATGGGTAGACCTTGGGCGGTAGGGTTAGATACTTGGTGTCCATAATCCGAGATCTCCTCCGCGCCATGAGAACGGTTGGGCTTGTACCTCGTGCGTTTCTGAGGTTCCATCCGGTTCGAAATCAAAGGCCAGGTTGGGATGTGTTCTTGGTGCACATCTACCCAAGACCCCTTCTGAGCCGTAGTACGCATGTGAGCTCCGCTGTTGTGTTTTTAGCGTTGAGGCGTACGGGGGCCTAGGATAGGTAGTGTGATACCACCTAGTAGTGGAGACGCCCGCTCCACTGTCGCCGTCTGGCCACGACGGACGACGCCTGAGAGGTTAGCTACCTGCTCGAAAAGTGGGAACTTCAAGTCTGTGTCGACATAGCAACTTGCATGTGCGTGCACATGATTCGGTCATAGCATAACATTCATATCATGTCATTCATTGCATACACAAGATCCTCATCGTATAAGTTTGTATGGGCACTCTTATACGATGAGTTACTTTACTGTTAAGTCGATCCTTAACTTATAAGTTTGTATGGGCACTCTTATAAGTTAAGTTACTATTCTGATTACTTATACCTGCTGTCATATATTATAGATATTTGTAGAACTGCTAGTTGTGTAGCGTGGTTTATACTCCACCATATTTACAGTCACCTGTTTGTTTACTTGCTTATATATATATATACATTGTACCTTTGTTCCTTTCCCCGCCCGGTGCCGAGGAGTCGCCGGGGGAGCGGATGTGAAGCCACTTAGTCTTATGACTAACGGTTGCTACGTCTTCCTTTTTAGGAGGAAACCCCGCAGGTAGAGCAGCAACGGACTATGCAGCAGGACAGCCAGGCCCGGACGATAGGACCTGAAGTGGTGGTGCCATCGGCACCGTCAGTGACAGCCGTGAGTGTTTTCATGTAGCTGTTTGGCAAAACATTTCTAGACTCTTGTTCTTTTGTACAAGCCTGTTGTGCTTGCTATCTTCCGCTCTTTTGGACTTAAACTTAGCTGTGAATTGAACTGCTTTACTTTTCTGTTATGGTTGGGTTGGTATGGTATATGTGATATGGATTGTAGCCGGTGGAATAGGCGTCTTATGGTAAAGGCTAACCCGTGTGTTAGTGCTACCGCAAGGTGGCTATTTCGGGCATAAGACTCCCCTCGTGCCGTGTGTTGTGTTCCGGGAGGGGGGTCTTACAATAACTGTCGGCGGGCAATAGACTGTGTTGGAACACCCTATTACTAATTTGGGTAAGGATCACTATGCTTGTCTTAGGAATCCCAGTTGACCTAGTTGTATAGTTGAGAAGGTCAACATTAGAATGAGTCTAGGGCTTAGAACTTAGGTTTGGAGCTGCCCCCAGGACCATTCCATGATCAAGGTTGAAGAGCTTAGTCTAAGGCAATTTACGTCGAGCTCAGGTCGACGAATCGTCGAACTCCGTTCGACGCTCTCTAAGCTCATCTTTTATAAAACGTCGAACTCCGGTCGACGATCTTCGAGCTCAGATCGACTATCTGCTTTTGGCTAGCTTCTGCTGAGTCGTCGAACTCCCCTCGACTATCTTCTAGCTCAGTTCGACGATCCCTCCTTCAAGTTATTTCCCAAGTCGCTGAGCTCGGTTCGACGATCTTCGAGCTCAGATCGACGTTTTCTGTCTGCTTGTCTCAATTCATCTCTGAGCTCAGTTCGACGCTCGTAGAGCTCAGATCGACGTTTTCTTTAGAGAGATCGACGCTTTCAGGAATTCAAATGATGCTGTTCTTTGGAATGTTTTTGAATATTATCAGCATTTATGTCAGAAGATCTCCCAGCCGTTTGTCTTTATTCTGGAGCAAGTTTCAAGGAATTATTCAGAGAATGTTTGCTGGACTTTCCTCTAGAAGACAAGACTCTTTTTGGAAGACATTTATGACTCCCAACGGCTAATTTGGACAAGGAAACTTCAGAAAATTTCTATTCTTCTCTTCTGTATTTTCAAGATATACAGAATACACAAGAAAAAAGTACAACAGATTGACAAGAAAAAAAAGTGAACATACAGAATAGAGAATACTGATAGCAGAAGAACAACAGAAGAACTGTGACTTCAAAAATCTTCTTGCTGACTGAAAAGTGTTCACAATCTCATCTCAAAACTCCAGACACCTCTTTCTCAGCCTTCTTGCTGAAAACATCCTTTGCTGGAGATCAAAGTTCTGAAGACCTATCACCCTAGAGCAAAGCTTCTTTTCCTGAACCTTTCTACATCTCAGGGGGAGCTTTGACATCATCAATCCACTTGTGCTTCTCTCATTTGATTGAGAATAGAGAAGACACCCTTCACTCTTATTTTTCTTTTCCTGCTGTAAAAGGGTTCTTGAACTCCCTTCAAAAGTTTTGTCTGGTTCTGAGAGCCTTGTCAAAACTCAGTGGTGGCAAGACACCTTATCAAAAAATCCAGTTTTGGTTTTTGAGCACCTGATCAAAAGCTCATTGGTGTCAGGACACCTGATCAACTCATCCTGAGTGGATTCCTACCAAGGGTGGTAGAAGAGTGGATGTACCCAGGTTTTTGGGGAACCACTATATTTCCTTGTGTCTTCTGGTTTGTTTGTGTAATTAGTTTGCTGTGTGTTGTGCTTTTTACTTCTTAGTTTTTAACTTCTTACTAGCACTCTACACTATATCATAAATTGAATTTTATATGTGCTGTTTATTCCAACTGTGAAAAACTATTTTAAAATACTCTATTCACCCCCCCTCTAGAGTTGAGATAGATCTTACCCTCACTTTCAATTGGTATCAGAGGCAGGTTGGTTGCTCATACAGGCTAATACCTGAACCAAAAAGATCCTTGATAAGATCAATCTCTTAAGGGGTTATTTCTTATTCAGCCATCTTTTTATTTAAAGACATGGCACAGAACAAAGATTATGCAAGCACCAGACCACCAGTGTGCAACCTTTCTAAGTTTGCACTCTGGAAGGCAAGGATTAGATTATACATGAATTCTATTGATGAAGACATTTTCAATTCTGTCTTGACAGTTTGTCCAACTCCTCCAGCAAGCTCAAGTACAAGTGCTGTTCCACCTCCTTCTAGAACAGATGCAGATATAAAGAAGTAGAAGACTGCAGATGCTAAGGCTATGAACATCTTAGCCCAAACAATGTCTGATGAAATTTTTCAGAAGGTAGCTGAATGCCACTCAGCCAAAGAAATCTGGGACAAACTCTCTGAAATTGTCTCAGGATCTGCTGATGAAAGGAAAGATAGAAGATCTCATCTGATAAGCCAATATGAGAACTTCAAAAAGGGAGAAGCTGAATCAGTGGCTGACATGTACAATAGACTAAGTCTGATTGTCAATGAGCTAAAAACCCTAGACAAAGAAATCTCACTGACTGAGCTGAATGACAAAATCCTGATGTGCTTCCCCAGCACTTGGGATTCAAGAATCTGGCCAATCAAGGATGCCAGAAGTTTAAATGAGATTACCACTGAAGTTCTCCTCGGCAAGCTCAAATCTTATGAGCTGCTCATTAAAAATAGAGAAGAAGAACAAAAGGCTATCTCTCCAGCCACAAGGAAAGAAAAGACCATAGCCTTCAAAGCTGTAGAAGAGGAGCCTGAAAATAAAGCTACAGGAAATGATGAGCTCATAAGTCTACTGGCCAAAAGATTCTACAAGATGGCCAGAAAAGACTTCAGAAAGAGACCATACAAGGGTCATGATAAACCAAGGTATGACAAATCAAACAACAATAAAGAAATTATATGCTTTGGTTGCAGGAAACCAGGCCACATTGTGCCTGACTGTCCAGAAAACAAGAATAAGGACAAGAAGGAAAGAAGAGAAAGAAGAACAGAAAAGGATTACAAGAAGAATAGCTCAGACAAAGCCTCCTCCAGCAAGAACAAACATACAAGGAAGGGCTTTGTTGCTGAGACATGGAGTGAGACTGAAGAAGAATCTGAAGCCTCATCCAGTTCTAGTGATGATGAGGATGATGCAGATGAAAAAGAATTTTGCATGATGGTTGTCAATGCCTCACAGCAAAACTCTGATGAAGAATCAGAATCAGACTCAGAAACTCAACCCGATGAAGATCAGGTAATCAACTCTTTTGACTTTAATTCTGAGGACTTCAAAAATGAATTTAAGACACTGTGCCTAGATTTATTAAATTCTGAGAAGGAGATAATCTCTCTCAGGAATCAATTATCTGAGTACAGTGTCCTAAGCTCAAATAACCTCAAACTCTCTGAGGAGTTAGAATACTGTAGGGAGGAGATAGCTTCACTAAAAAGTGAATTGTCAAGAGCTAAAGAGTTTGAAGAATCCCTAAATGGGAGAAGTATCAGACTGATGGACATTACAAGCACAGTGAACTCTAGACTCAACAGTACACTGGGCTTGGGTGCCTCATCCAGCCAACCTATAATTTTAACAACTCCAATCAAATTTGTCTCTGACAAAGGAAAGGGAGTAATAGAGGTAGCCAGGAAAAATGTAGATCTGTCAGAGAAAAATTTAGTTCAACAGATGGCGTCGAGCAGAGCTCGACTATCGTCGAACAGAGCTCGACGATCTAAGCACAGATCGTCGACCTCAGATCGACGATATCCAAACTCTGAACTTCGCCATAATCGATCTTCAAACAGAGATCGACGATCTGACCCAAGATCGTCGACTTCAGTTCGACGATCGTCGAACAGAGATCAGGACTGTGAACATTCCTTCAATGGCACATCTGGATTCAATCCTAGAAGTTCCACATCCCAAGGCTTTAATCCCTATACTGAATGGATAGTACCTCCTAGGAGATACCATCCTGAAGGCTATAAGGATCAACCTGGGATGTCTTTTGTTTCAGAATTTAAGGGATATCAACCTAGGCCCAAGGTTAACTGGGTCAAAAACAAATAAGCTGTTTATGTGCAGGTGAAGACCTATCCAGCATCAAACCATCAATGGTATCTGGATAGTGGGTGCTCAAAGCACATGACAGGGGACAAGGACAACTTCACTTCCTTCAAAGCCAAGCTTGGACCCAAAGTAATTTTTGGAGACTCAAGCCTTGGAACTACAAAAGGATATGGTGTAGTCCAAATTGGCTCAGTCACATTCAAGAAGGTGGCATATGTTGAAGGACTCAAGCACAACTTGATAAGCATCAATCAACTGTGTGATGAAGGATATCAAGTGACCTTCAACAAAGCCATATGCAAAGTCAAGTCAGTGGACAACACAACTGTGTTGACAGGTAACAGAAGAGGTAACATTTACTTAGTAGATTTTCATTCACCAGTGGTAGATATTTGCCTATTTAATTCCATTTCAAAATCTAATGTTTTATGGCATAAGAGACTAGGGCATATTAACCTTAGAACCATTGCTAGGCTATCCAAAGACAACCTTGTTAGAGGACTACCTTCTGGTCCCTACAAGAAGGAAGAACTTTGCAAGGCATGTCAATTAGGCAAGCAAACTAAAAGCAGTTTTAAATCAATTAATAAAAGTGATTCACCTAGGATTTTGTACCTGTTGCATATGGATCTTTTTGGACCCATATCTATACAGAGCCTAGGAGGGAAATCCTATACTTTAGTGATTGTAGATGACTTCTCAAGATTCACTTGGGTATTCTTTCTGAAGAAGAAGTCTGATAACTTCAAGTGTTTGACAGATTTTCTCAAATGCATTCAGATTGAGTTCAACACTCACATTGCCCTGATCAAAAGTGATCATGGGACAGAGTTTGATTCTCTTCTCATGCAAGAGTTCTGTCAAAGTGAAGGGATCAGACACACTTTCTCAGCTCCTAGAACTCCTCAACAGAATGGGGTAGCAGAAAGGAAAAATAGAACACTCATTGAATCTGCAACTATATTATTGACAGATGCTCACCTACTTCTGTCCTTTTGGGCTGAGGCAGTGAACACCTCCAACTATGTGTTGAACAGAAACCTGATACACAAGCTGAAGGGCAAGACTCCCTATGAATTGCTCAAAGGGAAGAAACCTAAAATAGGCTATTTTAAAGTTTTTGGCTGCACTTGTTTTATTCATAATAATGACAAGAAATATCTAGCAAAATTCCAAGCTAAAGCTGATGAAGGAGTGTTTTTGGGATACTCCATGATCAGCAAGGCCTATAGGGTTTATAATAAATCTTCCTGTAAAATTGAAGAATCTGTTCATATTATCTTTGATGAAGCTAACATGTCTTTCAAGGAGAAGAATGCTTCTACCATAGAACCCTCGCAGGTACATTCTCTAGCTGAAGACTTGAACAAATTGCAAGTTGCTGAAAAGAATGAGAGCAGTGATGATGAAGAAGAAGTTCAACATCTTGAAGAAAATCATCCTGAAGAGCCAGTTGCTGCTCCACTAGAGGAGATAACAACACAGGCTGGTGAACAATCAACACTCCCTGTTGACTTAGTAACAACAAGAGATCATCCAATCACCCAAGTAATTGGAGAAATTTCAGCTGGTGTGCAAACTAGAAATCAGGTCAACCAGAACCTGATGCACACTTGCTTCCTATCTCAAATTGAGCCTCAATCCATATAAGATGCAGAGCAAGATCCACACTGGATCATTGCAATGCAAGAGGAGTTGCATCAATTTGAAAGGAATAAGGTTTGGGAACTAGTGCCTAAGCCAAAGGATCATCCCATTGTTGGAACAAAGTGGGTATTCAGGAACAAGCTGGATGATCAAGGAGTTATAGTCAGAAACAAGGCAAGGCTAGTTGCTCAAGGGTACTCTTAACAAGAAGGAATAGACTATGATCAGACATTTGCACCAGTTGCAAGGTTGGAAGCCATCAGGATATTCCTAGCCTATGCTGCTCACAAAGGTTTCAAAGTGTATCAAATGGATGTAAAAAGTGCATTTCTCAATGGGGACATCAAAGAGGAAGTCTATGTTAGACAACCTCTAGGTTTTATCTCTCTAACTCACCCTGATTATGTTTACAAATTGCATAAAGCATTATATAGTCTCAAGCAAGCCCCTAGAGCATGGTATGAGACCCTAGCATGCTTTCTTCTAGAAAATGATTTTGTTAGGGGGAGAGTAGACCAAACTCTTTTTATTAGAACCCATAAGTCCCATACCCTACTAGTGCAAATTTATGTAGATGACATTATTTTTGGTTCTACTGATTCAAAATTGTGCAAAAAGTTCTCCAAGCTTATGCACTCTAAATTTGAGATGAGTAGCATGGGTGAGCTGTCCTTCTTCTTAGGACTGCAAGTCAAGCAACATGCTGAAGGCATATTTATTTCTCAAACCAAGTATGCAAAAGAATTGGTTAAGAAATTTGGTATGTCTGATGCATCATGTATGAAAACACCCATGCCCTCAAATGCTGTAATAGATGCTGATGAACATGGGAAACCTGTTGATCAGACAACATATAGAGTAATAATTGGCTCTTTATTGTACCTTACAGCTAGTAGGCCTGATATAATGTTTGCCACATGTATTTGTGCTAGATTCCAAGTTAGCCCTAGAGAGTCACATTTAATCTTAGTTAAGAGAATTCTTAGGTATGTCAAAAGTTGTCCAAATCTAGGTCTCTGGTATCCAAAAGATTCAGCATTTGATTTAACTGGATTTTCAGATGCTGATTATGCTGGATGCAGAATAGACAGGAAAAGCACCAGTGGAACTTGTCAGTTCCTTGGTGATAGACTTGTCTCTTGGTTCTGTAAGAAACAAACATCTGTGTCAACTTCAACTGCTGAAGCTGAGTATATGGCTGCAGGCAGTTGTTGTTCACAAATATTGTGGATACAGAATCAGCTTCTAGACTATGGCTACAACTTAGAGAAGTCAAAAATTTTCTGTGACAATACTAGTGCTATCTCTATAGCACAAAATCCAGTCCTCCATAGTAGGACAAAACACATAGAAATTAGGCATCGCTTTCTAAGAGATAATGTAGAGAAAAATAAAATTGAACTTCAATATATTCCTACTGATTTGCAAAGGGGAGATATTTTCACCAAGCCTTTGGATGAAAAGAAACACACCTTCTTCCTCAATCAGTTAGGTATGTTAGATGGAGGAAGCCTAAATTAAATTACAAGATTCTGTAAAGCTAAAACAGACCAAGACTAGGCTAAAAATTTCCTCTCTTTCTATGTCTGTAGAATAAGTTCTGTCTCTGAACTGAGCTCGACGTTTTCCCAGAAAACGTCGAACGGAGATCGACGGTTCTTGAGGCGTCGATCTGAGTTCAGCGCCTCCGTTGAATCTAGGCTTTCCCTCTGTCTGATCCTTGGCCGTCGAGCGGAGCTCGACGCTCTCAATAACGTCGAACGGAGTTCGACGCTATTGGCGGCTCTTCATTTCCCTCTGTATCCCAAATCGTCGAGCTGAGTTCGACGCTTCTTCGAACTGAGCTCCACGATTTTCCTTTTTTGCGTCGAACCCTAATATAAAATCTTTCTTTCAGCCGTCGTTCTCCCTTTGCGCTTTCATACTCTGCAACTCTCTTTCTTTTCCCTCTAAATTCTCTACGCTTGGTCATTTTTGGTTTTCTGTTGCAGGTGAATATGGCTGAATCAAGTGCTGCTATTGATAAGATGAAGTTCGACACAGGTTTTGACATCGACATAAACTCCTTCGATGGAAGCGACCAGCGCTTCAAGGACATCCTAAACTTATTCAGAGAACAACAGCTGACTCCAATAATGACTACAAGGATGAAGATCGCCTCAGAAGAAATTAAAGAGTGGTGTTATACCGCAACAGACGAGACTGAGAATTGTGTTGTCGGCACCATTAAGGGGACTCAGGTACTTCTATCCCCGGCCCTTTTAACAGAAGTTTTTCAACTCAGTACTGGAGAAGACTCCATTGAACTGTCTGGAGAGGAGTTTGACACCATGCTGGATAGGATGGGTCACAATGCAGTCAACCCTCATAAGCTATTGAAGAAAAATCTGGCTATAGAATTTCAATTCCTGGCTGATGTAGTTGGGAAGGTGCTGTTGGCCAAGCACTCCGCTCATGACACCATATCCAGATATCAGTTCTGCCTGATGGGAGCCTTATTAGATAAGAAACACCTTGACTGGGGCTCCATCTTCTTCACTCTGATCAAGAAGAAGATCAATAAGACTGCAGTTAGTTATGGGAGAATCCTAGGGGTCTATCTGCACAACAGGTGCCCTGACCTTTTAACCTCCTCAGGCATGTTCATCAATGCATCCAAGAGGCTTTCCTGTGCCCTCTTCAGTAAATGGGACAGGCAGATCATAAACCCCTCCAGGGCTGCTGCAACACTTCATTCAGGCACAAGGACTATTTCAGTCACTCCTCCAGCAGAAGAGCTGCCTGCTTCTTCCCCTCCTCCAGCCATATCCACCCAAGCCATCACCTCCTCACCACCAGTCTCCACCATAATCATCTCATCCCCAATTACCATTTCCTCACCTATGTCATCCCCTCCTCTATCCATCTTAGAGGAATTCCATCCTCTCTTTTCCTATTCAACCTTCACCCTACCATCCTTCTCACTTACAGATGATTCCTTCATGGATGATTCACCCTCTACTCCTCCTGAGCCACCCTCAACCTCGTCCTTTCAACAAATGCTCCATGACATTCTCTCTCAACCCTCCTTCACACCCTCTCTTACTTCCCCTATCTCCACCTCAACCTCCTCTATCTCCATCATTCCATCTTCTGAACCAACCATTCTCTCTCCACCTTCCTCCACATCTTTAGTTTCAGCCACCATCCCTCCATCCACCTTTGCTCCTGCCTCTGCTCAAGCCCCACTTGAGCATGTAGATCTTCCTAGCTTGGCAGACAGGCTGTATGAGTTGCTAGCTCCCAAGCTGACATCTCTACTGGAGTCTTCCCTGGCTCCACTCCTGAAGCAAGTCCAGGAGCTGTCTACCAAGCTTGCCTTCCTTTCCTCCTCCCAGGCTATCCCTACTTCTGGGTGCCTTGATTCACCTCTCTCTGAACCAAGGCAGGGGGAGATGCCTTATGAAGAAGTGGTTGTGCCAGCTGCTGATCATATGCCAGCTCCAGCTCTTGGATGTGCTTTTGCACTGAATCTGCAGAGGCTGCTATCTATATTTGATACAGTCCATTTCAGCTGTCTGCCTGCAACTCCTGCTGAAGATTTGTCTAAGGCCATTGTGCCTGTATCTATCTGTGATCCCAGCCATATTGATTCCTACATCAAGTCCTGGAAGGCTGTGGATATATCTGATGCTGCTACTAAGGCCACTGTGCCTCTTTCTGTTGAAATTGCTGCTGCTGCTACTGCTGACATAGAGATGATTCCAGCAACTGATGCTGATGAAATTGATGTTGAGACTGCTGCTCCTGCTCTAGTGTCTGCTGCTGCTCTCCCTCCTCTTGCTCCTGCTATTTCTGCAAAGCTTAAAGCTCAAGAAGAGCTTATCAGAAGAATTGATGATCTGTATGATCAACCTCAAAGCTCTGAGAGTGATCAGTACAGGACTGATTCTGATGATTCTGCTAGCACTATTGCCAAGAAGAGAAAAGCTAGAAGTAAAGCAATGATGTTAGTCCCTCCTGCCAAAGCCAAAGACTCCAATGATATTCCATACTACATCCTGCATGACTGCCCCATCTCTGAGCCATGGATGCAATTCTCCAAGAACCAACTGAAAGCCATGAAGAAGAAAAGGAAGCTTGACAAATATGAAAAAGGATCCTCTCAATATCAGCCTCCTCCTCCTCCTCCTCCAGATTCTGGCTCAGGCTCAGCCCCTCAAGCTCCAGTTTCCAGACACAGTTCCTCCCAGTATTATCAAAGATCCTATCAAAGGGGACAGCATCAAAGGGGATATCAATCCAGAAGAGATCAATTTAGAGAAAGCCAGAGAGGCCATAGACTTCATTCAAGGGAAGGGCAAGGTCACCCTGACCCTTCTTCAGGTCCTTTTCCTTACAAGCTGAAAGACACAATTGTCTCCAGGACTCCTTCTACTGATTCTGAAATCATCAACAGATATGAACCTCCTATTCCATTTGAAGATCCTGAGAACAACCCTGTGTCTTGGACAGCCAGAATGAAAGAATTGGCTGCCCTTGATCAAATAAAAGGGGCCAGAGAACAAGGCAAGGATACTTCAAACATAACCACTTTATCAGAGCAGAGAAAGAAAGAACTAGAAAGATATGCATCAAGGAAATTCTTCAATCCAGAAGACTATATGAAGCTGCACCCTGAGGCTGTTGTTCCAAGGCCCAAATCTCAAACTTCTCTAGGTGCAGAGGATGACAGAAGGTCAAAGAAAGAAAGTCAGAATCCTAATAGAGAAATTTTATTTAAAAAGGGAACTGAAAGGAAGTGAACTGTGTAAGCTAATCATTTCATCCACCTTTGGATATCTGCTGTTATTTATCTGTGATCTGCTTTGCTCTACAATTTTGTATTAGCTTCTATATTGTTGTATGCTTTTCATTCTCTATGATTGTCTGTAAATAGTAATCCTAACCCAAATAGGGGGAGATTGTTGGAACACCCTATTACTAATTTGGGTAAGGATCACTATGCTTGTCTTAGGAATCCCAGTTGACCTAGTTGTATAGTTGAGAAGGTCAACATTAGAATGAGTCTAGGGCTTAGAACTTAGGTTTGGAGCTGCCCCCAGGACCATTCCATGATCAAGGTTGAAGAGCTTAGTCTAAGGCAATTTATGTCGAGCTCAGGTCGACGAATCGTCGAACTCCGTTCGACGCTCTCTGAGCTCATATTTTATAAAATGTCGAACTTCGGTCGACGATCTTCGAGCTCAGATCGACTATCTGCTTTTGGCTAGCTTCTGCTGAGTCGTCGAACTCCCCTCGACTATCTTCTAGCTCAGTTCGACGATCCCTCCTTTAAGTTATTTCCCAAGTCGCTGAGCTCGGTTCGACGATCTTCGAGCTCAGATCGACGTTTTCTGTCTGCTTGTCTCATTTCATCTCTGAGCTCAGTTCGACGCTCGTAGAGCTCAGATCGACGTTTTCTTTAGAGAGATCGACGCTTTCAGGAATTCAAATGCTGCTGTTCTTTGGAATGTTTTTGAATATTATCAGCATTTATGTCAGAAGATCTCCCAGCCGTTTGTCTTTATTCTGGAGCAAGTTTCAAGGAATTATTCAGAGAATGTTTGCTGGACTTTCCTCTAGAAGACAAGACTCTTTTTGGAAGACATTTATGACTCCCAACGGCTAATTTGGACAAGGAAACTTCAGAAAATTTCTATTCTTCTCTTCTGTGTTTTCAAGATATACAGAATACACAAGAAAAAAGTACAACAGATTGACAAGAAAAAAAGTGAACATACAGAATAGAGAATACTGATAGTAGAAGAACAACAGAAGAACCGTGACTTCAAAAATCTTCTTGCTGACTGAAAAGTGTTCACAATCTCATCTCAAAACTCCAGACACCTCTTTCTCAGCCTTCTTGCTGAAAACATCCTTTGCTGGAGATCAAAGTTCTGAAGACCTATCACCTTAGAGCAAAGCTTCTTTTCCTGAACCTTTCTACATCTCAGGGGGAGCTTTGACATCATCAATCCACTTGTGCTTCTCTCATTTGATTGAGAACAGAGAAGACACCCTTCACTCTTATTTTTCTTTTTCTGCTGTAAAAGGGTTCTTGAACTCCCTTCAAAAGTTCTGTCTGGTTCTGAGAGCCTTGTCAAAACTCAGTGGTGGCAAGACACCTTATCAAAAAATCCAGTTTTGGTTTTTGAGCACCTGATCAAAAGCTCATTGGTGTCAGGACACCTGATCAACTCATCCTGAGTGGATTCCTACCAAGGGTGGTAGAAGAGTGGATGTACCCAGGTTTTTGGGGAACCACTATATTTCCTTGTGTCTTCTGGTTTGTTTGTATAATTAGTTTGCTGTGTGCTGTGCTTTTTACTTCTTAGTTTTTAACTTCTTACTAGCACTCTACACTATATCATAAATTGAATTTTATATGTGCTGTTTATTCCAACTGTGAAAAACTATTTTAAAATACTCTATTCACCCCCCCCCCTCTAGAGTTGAGATAGATCTTACCCTCACTTTCAGACTGTTCCGCCAAAGTGACTTAAACGGTGGAATGCGCGGGATGCTTCTGGCGCGTGCGCCCGGGGGCAGCGCGCTTGCGGGCTTTGACTGTCTTCTTCGCTCGACTTCCTCTGACTTTGGGCGCCTCCTTGCTAACTGCGCGTTGGTGGGGTGCCAATAGCCGATGGCGGGCGCTGATGGCCGCGGGTGGCCGCTGGAGGTCGCTGGTGGCCGCTGGAGGTTGCTGGTTGCCGCTGGTGGCCGCTGGTGGCTGGCGGCGAGAGGTGGCCAACACGATGGAGGAGGCGGGAGAGCTCTCACCTGAGGAAGAGGGAGAAGAATCGTAGGAGGAAAAGATGAGAAATAAGAGTCCCCTGGGGGTCTTTTTATAGCCTCCAGGGGTGGATCATGGAGGGCCCCACCACTAAAGTGGTGGGGTAGTGGGTAGTTACCACTTTGATCGGACGGCATGGAGGGCCTTCCTCTTGATCGGACGGCGGGGAGGCCCCCCCCCCCCCGCCCCCATGGCGGCGGGCCGTCATGACGGCGGCGGCGGCCGGACGGCCGACGAGGGAGGCCGGCCACGGCTGGAGCGACCAAGGTCACGGCCGGCCATGGCCTGGGCGGCCGCGGCCGCGGCGGCCATGGCCCCGGTCGGCCATGGCTGGGGCGGCCACGGCCGTGGTGGCCGTGGGAGGGCCGGCCGCAGGCGGTGGCTCGGCCTCTTGCGGCGGCGGTTCCTTTTTTGGCGGTTTTCCCCATGATGGGAGGGAGTGGGGCCCGCCTCCATCACCTCCATAAGAGATCATGGGGGGTGGGGCCCACCCATGACTTTCCTTGAGTGGAGATCATGGGGGGGGGGGAATAAATGAAAGTGTAACCCATCAGAATGTATGTTTGGTATAACAAATGTTAAAAAAGAAAACTAATTTGAGACATAATAATTTGGCATGACAATGACATTTTTGTTCAAACTCATCAGAACAAATAAGCCGCGATAAGCCACGCCAAACGCAGCCTAAGGATCTATTTGTTTGGGCGTTTCGTTGCTTCGTTTTGGGCAAATGTCGCCGGAAGGAGGGTAAACAAATGAACCTTCAACGGCGTTTGCTCCGTTTCAATCCGCCCGCCTTGAGAAACGCCCCAAAAAGCTCCGTTTGGAGCAGCCATCTCCCCCCTCCAGTTCGAACACTCCGTTTCCACCCGCCGGATCGACACGCAACCGCCGAACCAAATGGAGCCTTAATCTGGCAATCTACATAAAAATATAGTTTTTCACATTTATAACATATTAAGGCTTCATTTGGTTCGGCGGTGGCTGGTCGATCCGACGGGTGGAAACGGAGTGTTCGAATCGGAGGGGGGAGATGGCTGCTCCAAACGGAGCTTTTTGGGGCGTTTCTCAAGGCGAGCGGGTGAAAACGAAGCAAACGTCGCCGGTGATTCATTTTTTTATCCTCCTTCCGTCAGAATTTGCCCAAAACAGAGCAGCGAAACGCCCAAACAAATAGAGCCTAAAACTCATTGCTTTAAGCCATAATAATATTATGCCAAAATTATTGGTATTGGTGATAGTTTTGTTGACAAAAGATTAAGCCACAACATGATTAATTACTTGAGTTTCTTTTAGTCATTATATACATTAACATATTTATTAACATACAGAATATGATTACGAGTAAAATCGAGAATCGAATCGGAACTGAATCGAACTATTCGGGTCTATATTTTAAAACCGTTGTTCGGTTCCGACTCCATACTTGGAAACAAACCGATCCGAATTTATATATATATATATATATGTATATATATATATATATATATATATATATATATACATATATATATATATATATATATATATATATATATACATATATATATATATATATATATATATATATATATATATATACATATATATATATATATATATATATACATATATGGGGAGATATCAAATGCGGGCAGCCTTAAATGCGGGCGTACGGGCAAGGAGTTTTGAGGGTCAAAGAGGCTCCAAATCGAAAAGTGATCAACATGAAAGTTGTAGATCTCGGTGATCCGAACAACTTTTATGTTGATCACTTTTCGATTTGGAGCCATCTTGGACCTCGATTTGGGCCCCGAAATCTGGGGCGGCGGACGCTTTACTGTAGCAGTTCCGCCGCCCCAGATTTCGGGACCCAAATCAAGGTCCAAGACGGCTCCAAATCAAAAAGTGATCAACATGAAAGTTGTTCGTCTCGCCGAGATCTACAACTTTCATGTTGATCACTTTTCGATTTAAAGCCTCCTTGATCCTTGCCCGTACGCCCGTACGCCTGCACCAGAGTAACCCCCTACATATATATATATATATATATATATATATATATATATATATATATATGTATGTATGTATATATATATGTATGTATGTATATATATATGTATGTATGTATATATATATGTATGTATGTATATATATATGTATGTATGTATATATATATGTATGTATGTATATATATATGTATGTATGTATATATGTATATATATATATATATATATATATATATATATATATGTATATATATATATATATATATATATATGTATATATATATATTTATATATATATAGAGAGAGTAATTATAAAGAGAACTTGTTACTGTTATATAGGGCGCTATATATATAAGTAGATAACTTATATATTAAATTAAGTAGATAACTGGGGCATGTTTGTTTATATATGATGTTTCTTTCTTTTATCAATATCAAAATTGAAAAAGTATTTAACTTTACCTCTATTGAATCATGCCAAAAGTTATTTGCTATATGAAATATAAATGAATTTGTTAAATTTCATAAAAATAAATAAAGTGTTCGCGGGCGAATATTGACTCTTTCCTCCTTCATTGTTCTCTGAACCTTATATAAAAAATCAATAAATTGACCCCTAAATGTTTGTTTTTTCAAAAAGTAATCAACACGAAAGTTGTAGATCTCATCGAAATCTATAAATTTCATGTTGATCACTTTTTGAAATAATACCATTTAGACCCCCAATTTGAGCCCCGAAAAAAGTCAAAAAAAGTCAAAACAAACATATGTAGAATTTATAGCGCGAATCCGGAATATTCGGATTTTGGGGGCCTAAACGGCTTCATTTGAAAAAGTGATCAACATGAAAGTTGTAGATCTCATCGAGATCTACAACTTTCATGTTGATCACTTTTTCAAATGAAACCGTTTAGACCCCCAAAATCCACCCCGAAAAATGCCACTTCCGCAGCCACGCGTCCGTACAAGCTGCGGAAGTGGTATTTTTCGGGGTGGATTTTGGGGGCCTAAACGGCTTCATTTGAAAAAATGATCAACATGAAAGTCTCGATGAGATATACAACTTTCATGTTGATCACTTTTTCAAATGAAGCCGTTTAGGCCCCCAAAATCTAAATATTTCAGATTCGCGCTAAAAAATCCTGTTATAGCTCGAGTGTATGCTCTCTTTTTCCATATATATATATATATATATATATATATATATATATAAATAGGGGTTTACTCTAGTGCGGGCGTACGGGCGTACGGGCAAGGGTCAAGGAGGCTTCAAATCGAAAAGTGATCAACATGAAAGTTGTAGATCTCGGCGATCCGAACAACTTTCATGTTGATCACTTTTTGATTTGGAGCCATCTTGGACCTCAATTTGGGCCCCGAAATCTGGGGCGGCGGAACTGCTACAGTAAAGCTTCCGCCGCCCCAGATTTCGGGGCTCAAATCGAGGTCCAAGATGGCTCCAAATCAAAAAGTGATCAACATGAAAGTTGTTCGGATCATCGAGATCTACAACTTTCATGTTGATCACTTTTCGATTTGGAGCCTCCTTGACCCCCAAAACGCCTTGCCCGTACGCCCGCATATAAGCCTGCCCGCATTTGAGATCTCCCCATATAAATATATATATATATATATAAGTGATAGTGCACAGGGGTCCCCGTGTCCCGCGCGATAGTACTCGACCCGCGGCGGGCTAAGCACGTCTGCATCGGACATGTATTTTTAATATATTTTTTATTATATTTTTTTTATAATCATAATTTTTTTGTTATTTAAAAATTATTAGTTTATTTTTTCTATTTAAAAAGCTAAAAGGAAAACCCAAAATATCATAAATAAATACAAGTTTTTAACTTATATGTGAAAGCATTTGTGGTCCAATGGATTAGTCGTTTGACTTTTGAACATGTTGTTGATGATTCGAATCCCAGATACTTTTTGTAATTTCTTTTTTTAATTTAGTCTTTCTAATTTTTCTGTCCCACATAGTCGTGCACGAAAAGACCCCGGTCCCGGTCCTGGACCGGTCCTGGGCAGGACCGGTCTTTTGGGGCACCGGTCCCGGACCGGTCCTGCCCAAACCGGTCCCGGTCCGGGACCGGTTTTCCCTCTGAAAACCGGGAGCGGCTGGGACCGGAAAAAAACGGTCCTAACCGGTCCCAGACCGGGACCGGTTTTTAAATAAAATTTATTTTTAAAAATAAAAATTAATTTTATTTTTATGTTTTAATATTAATTAAAAAAACAAAAAAACTTGTACATGTACACAAATCACAAAATGTCAAAATCACAAATACAAAATTTTAAAATTGCAATTTGCAAAATAAATAAAAATTTTTATTAAATATGGAATAAAATTACAAAATTAAAATATAATTACAAATGAAATACAAAATACAATTTATAATTAAAAATCCAAATACAAACATTTGCAATTTAAATTTGAAATCAAAAACTAAATACAATTTGAAATCATTCTGCGACGCTCCCCAGATTTAAGTTAGTAAGCTCGTCTTCAACTTCAGACTCGCTATCTTCAATTGACGAGACGTGTTGTCTCCTCCTCAAAGCGTCCAAATGATCCTTGTAGCAAATGCAAATCTCCAAAGATTCTTCGGTCAAACGGCTCCTTCGCTCGTTCAGAATTCTGCCACTCAAAGAAAATGCAGACTCCGAAGCTACTGTACTAGCTTGGATGGTTAGTAAATCGTGGGCCATTAAGGCCAAAATAGGATAATTGTTAGATTTATTTTTCCACCAATTTAAAATGTCAAAATTTTCTATTTCGTGCGCGGTCATAAATTCTTGAAATTGTGTTTTGCTATATAAACCTAATTCGTTTAAAGTGCTCGAAGTTCATTGTTTTTTCTTCGAAGCTAATTCTAAAAATTTATTTTTTAAAATATCTTTTGTTCGCGGGGCGGCGGATTCCTCGCGAGGTCGCAATCTATATATTTGATCGTAATAATTGTATAGATTAGTAAAATCGGAATTAAATTTTGTTACACTAACGTTGTGGTAATCATTAGAAGATTCGTTTAAATCTAAATTTTTATTAATTTCTTCTATAAAATTTTCCACGCCGTCTACACCCATTAAAGGGTTTAACGCCGCCGCACAAGAAAACATAGGTGGCATATGCGTATAATATTTTAAAAATTTTGCCTCCATTAAAAAAATTAACGGACGCCACATTGGGTTAATTTTGTAAGTTTTAAATGTTTCTGTAATTAATAAAAAATTTTCAATGACGAGCGAGCTTGTAGGATAGTAAACTCCCGATAAAACAGTTGTCGTCCTATAAAAACTCTCTAATAAATTAACGTAATCTTCGATTACAGCCCAATCTGACGCATTTAAATCGTGTGCTTCTTTTACGCTATTATAAAATTCGGTTAATAGTGATTTTTGTGACAAAGCCCGTTTTAACATTTTGTACGTGGAATTCCATCGTACGGGCATATCATAAGATGGACCCAAAAAATTTTTACCTTGTGCAATAACAAATTTTTTTAAATCTTGTTTTCTTCGTTTTGAACTATAAATAACACGTAACATAGTACGTATTTTAATAACGTAATCGTTCATAAAATTTAAACTATCTTGCACAATTAAATTCAACACGTGACAAACGCAACGTGTATGAAAAAAAATACCATCTAACATAGGTTCTAGATCATTAATTAAATATTTAATAATCATATTATTATTAGAGGCGTTATCAAATGAAATACTTAAAATTTTATCTTTTATTTTGAAATCTCGAATACACTTAATAATCACCTGGTAAATTGCTTTACCGGTGTGCGGATATTCAAAACCTTCAAAACAAATAATACGTTTATTTAATTCCCAACTATCGGGATCGACCCAATGACAAGTTATGCAAATATAAGAAAGCCCGTCTACTACACCGCTAGTCCAAACATCGCTCGTTAAACTAACTCGTCCCTCGAATGTTTCAAAATAATTTTGTAAAAAAATTTTGGATTGCATGTAAGCGTGTAAAGCATCACGACGAGTTGTAGTACGACTTACCTGTTGATATTTTGGTTGGAGTGCTTCGTGTATGTACGACGTCATTTCGTCGTTGTCGTAGTGGTTGAACGGGAGACTGCTTTTGATGACATTCTCCATTTGTCGCTCCCGTTGCCGAGCTTGGTCATACGTCCAAATCTGCCCGGTCGTTGAAATCTGAGCTTGGTTGGTCTCCGACGGAGCTTGTTTGGATAGATACGATTTGTTGTGTCGGGCGAGAGTTGTGTTGCTGCTGTTAGCCGTCATAAGCTTGCCGCAAAGTTTGCACTTCGCCTTAATTTCGCCGCCGATCCGCACCTTCTCGAAGTTATCCCATACCGCCGCTTTATGTCGGTGCTCGACAATCTCATGTCCGACGGATGCTGAGGAGGACGCCGGCATGGAGGAAGAGGAAGTCATTTGAATGAGTGAGAGAGGTGAGAGAGAGAGTTAGAGAGAGTGAGAGAGAGTGAAAGAGAGTGAAAGAAAGAGGGGGGGTTATAGATTTTTTTAAAAAAAATCAAAAAATTTAAAAATATAAATATATATTATTAAATATTATTAATAATATATATTAATATATTATATAATATTATAAAATAAAATAAAATAAAGAGCCAAACGGCTCTTTAGAAAGAGCCGTTTGGCTCTTGTTATGAGAGCCATTAGGCTCTCATAACCGGTCCCGACCGGTCCCGAAACCGGTCCCGGACCGGGACCGGTAAAAGACCGGTCTTAGACCGGTCTTTTACCGGTCCCGGTCCGGGACCGGTTTTGGTCCCTAAAACAGGGACTGTCCGGGACCTGTGGACCGTTCCGGGACCGGACCGGTCCTATCCGGGACCGGTCTCTGACCGGTCCCGACCGGTCCGGTCCGGACCGGTCTTTTTGTGCACCCCTAGTCCCACATAGTGAATTTAGCATGATTATTCTGGTTTAAATAATAGGAGAGGAATACAACATTTTTAATTTATTATAGAGCAGGTGGGCTATATAGAGCAGACAGTTCTTGATCGGGCAGGTTAAATACTGAGAGGGCGGGCTAGGTTGGGCAAGTTTGCCGGGTTTGCTAAAAGTCTAATCTCATTCAATTTTTTCTATAATTTTTCCCCAAATTTGAATGGCAAAATGATAATTTCATATTGTAGGGTAGTAGTCCTATTAAAATTATAGGTTTAGGACCATCTACTATCTAGGTGTAGGAGCCCTATAAAAATCTAGACGGATGGTCCTGATTGATCGGATGGTATGTTAATGATCGAATGACCGAAAATAGATCGGACAATCCAAATTGATTGGATGGTATGCCAAGTGTGCAACACCATTTTTGTCGAGCGGGCTCAACCATGTAGGGTGTGAGTAGCAGGTGTCTAGCTTCCCCAGACACCCTCTACCCAGACTGGAAAGTGAGGGGCTAGTGGAGTTGGCGAGCTACACCTCGGGTTCGAACTCCTCGTTGAGTTGTGTTGGGTATTGTATCCACAATTACTTGGATTTGAGGAAGCCTCCTGTCAAGCTAAGATGAATTCACAATGTATTTGATGAAATATTTCAAGTTGTGTTTACAGTTATTCCACGCTAAGTACACACCAATGTCAGGGTGCAGTAGGTCAATATACACGGCTCTTTGGCCCATCCTTGCTCCTTGACTGCTCTTGATCTATCACAGCCCTGTACTGTAAATAAGTACACTTCAATAGAGAGAGCACACGTAAGCCAACACACTGATCTGCTCAACGAGGGAGCTCACGGATGGAAAGACGAAAATCGTCTAAGTAAAAATCGTCGAGAATCACTAAGGGTCCGTTCGTTTGCACGGAATTGGAATTCGATATTGGAATTGAATATTGATGAATATTGTGGAATTAAATATTGGTGATGAATTCCAATTCCAATGTTCGTCTAATAAAGAATATTGGTGAATATTGTGGAATCGGAATTCGATTTTTTTTCCTGGGCGCGATTTTTGCTCGGACGCGATTTTTTTGTCCGGGCAAGATTTTTTCACCTAGTCGTGATTTTTTCTCACGGGTGAGATTTTTTCACTTGGCCGCGATTTTTTTTCGCTCGGGCGCGATTATGTCGCTCGGGCCTATTTTTGTCGTCCGGGCGTGATTTTTTCAGCTAGGGGCAAAAAAACGCGCCCGAGCAAAAATCGCGCCCGCGCGAAAAAAAAACCTGCCCGGGCGAGAAAATATCGCTCGCGTCCGGCCGAAAAAATCACGCACGGGCGATAAAAGCGCGTCCAGGAGAAAAATCGCGTACAGACGAAAAAATCGCACCAGGCGAAAAAATAGTGCCCGGGTGAAAAAATCGCACTCGGGCGAAAAAATCGCGCCCGTGCGCAAAAAACGCGCCCGGGCGAAAAAAAACACCCAGGGCGAAAAAATCGCGCCCGGGCGAAAAAAAACGCGCCCGGGCAAAAAAAACGGGTATGGGCGAAAAAATCACGTCCGGGAGAAAAAAATCGCGCCCGGGGGAAAAAAATGCGCCCGGGCGAAAAAAAATCGCGCCCGGGCTAAAAAATTGCGTCTGGGCAAAAAAATCGCACCCGGGCGAAGAAAACACCCACGGAGAAAAAAATTGTCTGAGGCATTTTTTTCGCCCTGGGCGCTTTCTTCGCCCGGGCGCAATTTTTTCTCGCCCGAACAAAAAAAACGCGCCCGGGCAAAAAAAACGCGCCCGGGCGAAAAAAACGGGCACGGGTGAAAAAATCGCGCCCGGGCGAAAAAAATGCGCCCGGGCGAAAAAAACACGCCCGGGCGAAAAAAACACGCCCAGGCGAAAAAAAAATTGCGCCCAGGCGAATAAAATGCCTGGGCGAAAAAAAACGCCCGGCCGAAAAAAAATCGCGCCCGAGCGAAAAAAATCGCCCCCGATCGAAAAAAAAACGCGTCCGGGCGAAAAAAACATGCCCGTGCCAAAAATA
Source organism: Platanthera zijinensis (assembly GCA_039513925.1). Lineage (NCBI taxonomy): Eukaryota > Viridiplantae > Streptophyta > Magnoliopsida > Asparagales > Orchidaceae > Platanthera > Platanthera zijinensis. The sequence goes on from CM077098.1 coordinate 8,866,569, forward strand.
CGCGCCCGTGCTAAAAAATTGCGTCCTGGCGAAAAATTCGCGGCCCAGCGAAAAATTCACTCCCCGGCGAAAAATTCGCGATCGGGCGAAAAAAACCCGTCACGGCGAAAAAATTGCACCCGGGCGAAAAAAATCGCGCCCGAGAAAAAAAATCGCATCCGGGCTTAAAAATGTATCTCGATCGGAATTGTCCAATTCTTATATAGATTGGAAGGAATTGTCTTTAGTTCAAAATGAATTCTGCGGAATTCATTAAAATTTAAATTCCAACGTCAAACGTGCAGACGAACGATGGAATTGGAATTAGACCTTCAATTCCAATTCCAGAGGCTCAATTCCGTGCAAACGAACGGACCCTAAGTGATTCTCGCCGATTCGACGAGAATCACTCGTGATTCTCGCCGATTCGACTAGTGATTCTTGCCGAATCGTCGAGAATCACTCGCTGATTCTTGCCGATTGCAGCCGGCTGTCTCAACGCCGTCTTGATTTCTGCTTAAGGCAGAATCGTCGAGAATCACTAGTTGATTCTCGCCGAATCGTCGAGAATGACTTTGCATTCTTGCCGATTCGTCGAGAATGAATTATGATTCTCGCCGATTCTCTCCGGATGGCAAGATCTTCAGCCAGAATTCTGCCAAGTAGAATTCGGCGAGAATCATAAGTGATTCTCGCCGATTCGTCGAGAATCACCAATGATTCTCGCCGAATTTGCCTTAGGCGAATTTCTTCTGCTCGCTGGACCGGTCCAAATATTCAGGCGCTGTTTTGAACCGGAGCTAGGGTTTCTTTTTGTGGGGCTCACAACGGTCATTTGTATGACCTACTGTATAAATACTTTGGCATTTTGAACAGTAATGAGAACGAATCCACAAGAACGAAAACCGAGCCGCCGACGTGACCTAGATCGCGGATTTCTCTTCCACCGCCGCCATCGCCGCTCTGGAAGTTAGTCGCCGTCGTTGATCGAGGATACCTCCTGATCTTCCGGCGACAGAAGCTTTGCCAAGCAACGCATCTCACGTGTCCTTCTTGAGATCCTTTGTCTCTTGGTTTGTAGATCGGGAATACCTTCCCTTTCCGAATCGATCGAGACGATTGATCCAAGGAAGACCGTTGGTAGACCTTGCTAGCATAGCTACGAAGGTTGGATCTCTAAAGCTCAGCCGCCGCACTTCTTGCCGCCGCCGATCCCGAACGCCAAGCCGCCGCTCTTCTTTCCGCCGCCGGTTTTGTGGAGATTCATTCTAAGTGAGAGCTAAGGTCGTGGACTCTTCGTCTTCGTCAAGAACGCGTCATCGAACGAAGAGGGACACCTAGCACTCCATAAGTAGTTTGTATATTTTATACATTCCATTCTATTTTGTTGTAAAGGAACGTAGGTTCCTCGTTGTAAGGGTTGGGTGAAACCCGTGGTGGAGGAGTGGTGACTCCTTCGTTTGGAAGGGTTCCTTCCGTGAGTGTGAGGATTGGATTTCAATCCGGTTGGTGAAGTGACCGAGTCGTCCCTTGTTGGGAGATAGGTCGAAGGGGGAAAGTGGACGTACCCAAATCGGGGAACCACTATAACTGCTTGTGTCTGTTTGTGCTGTGTTGTTTTGTTTACTTATGCAGGTAGAATTTTAATTCTGCTAAAATCGCTGCAAGACACCTATTCCCCCCCATAGGTGAAGGTAGTTGGCACTAGGTTGACTTTCAAGTGGTATCAGAGGGAGTTTGCTCATCAAAGGGGTTAACACCTCGAGTAAGTTCCTGCCTCTAGTGTCAACAAGGAGATCAGACTCAAGCATGGAGTTGGATTATGATGTCCCTCCTCTAAGACTCCCCTCATGTATAAAGGAGTACTATCCTGTATGGAAAATGAGAGTACTATTTCATCTGGAGGCCATCGACCCTCGAGCATCACTCATTCTGGAAGAGGGTCCCTTCATTCCCATAAAGGCTTCTTGCTCGGGGAAAGATCTCTAAATCCCCAAGTGTCCCAAAGAGATGTCGGAGACAGAGCTCTCACTGTTCAACCTGGACAAGGTGATTCGTCAGATCATCACTGATGTCTGGTCTGGGCCATCTCGCTCTAAATTGGACAAGTGTAGGACGGCCAAGTCCATGTGGCAAACCATCTCAGACCTCATGGAGGGATCAGAGAAAGAAGAGATCAGTGGTCAGCAAGAGGATGAAGCCTATGTGGGGGTCCACATTTCTGAAGATGAAGGGCATGATCAATCTGTCAGTATCAGGGCTCCTATGTCCTTGTCAGAGACTAAAGAAGTTGAGGAAAGCAGTTCTGATGAAGCTGACTCAACAGTCTCTGCCTATCTTGACGGTAACCCTGAACAGCAAAGCCAGGAGCAGGTAACTTCTTCATCATGCCCCTCTCCTCTTGCAGTTCCTGAAGACAGGAATAGTTCAGAGGATTGTCCCTCTAGTGATGCAAGGGATATGAATAGCTTCAATCAGAAGATTGAAAATCTTGAATCCCTTCAGTGTGCTCTTCAGAAGAGCAACTTACTTGTTGAGGAGCAAGCTAAGGAGATTGCTCAGCTGAAGACCTTGATGAATATCCAATTGGAATTCATCAAGGTCAAGGACTCAAAGATCTCGGATCTAGAAAGTCGTCTAAAGACCGAGAATAGAATAGTTTCTAACTTTTCCACGATAGATGCTATCAAGAGAAAAGAAGAAAATGGGTGGATCTCCCGAATTATTAATTCATGAAGAAATGGGGAAACTGTGTTCAGACCCCCCCACCCCGAGTAGGAAGGGCACTCATCATGCCTTCAGGTATGACCATAGAAACAACGTTGGTCACTGCAAGAATGATCAGCCCTCTGGTGGAAATACCCACAGTGCCAGAGCTGTCATGACTACCCATGAGAGAATACCCAAGGCTCATTCTGAACCCTTTGTATTCTCAGCCTCAGCCCCAACTCATCATGAATATGCAGGAACCAGCTCTCACTACAGTACTTTCCACCCTAGGACACAGGAAAGGGGGGTCAGGAAACATGTGGTAAGTACCCATGGGGCCTCTGGAAGTGTGCTGACTGAAAGGAAGGCACCACCTCCCAGGCCTCATGACACTCACCACATGCATTCTTTCCACCCTCCCACGTGTCACAGTGGAAAAGGCAATTTTGTGAGCAGAACCAGCTCTATCCCGTTTAGACCTGAGATCATGACTACCTCAGTCAGTAGGTCGGGTCTGAAACGGCGATACAACATTCACGAGTGTTGGTGCTGTGGCAAGGTGGGTCACTTTGCCATAGATTGTTGGCACAACCCCTCTGTGTCAAGGGCAAGGGCATATCCACCTCCTCTGGGCAGAGTTAGCCTTCCTGACAGGATTCCTGTGGGAAGGCATTCGAGTTTTTATGCTGACAAGAACCTAGGACCCAATACATATTGGGTTCCTAAGGCAAGGTAATTCTCTTTTGCAGGGCAGTCTAGGTTCCTGTAAACATGATGGGAACTAGACAGGAGATGTTCCAAGAATGACTTGGAACAAGTACTTGGAATAAGAGCAGTGTTATCTACAATGACATACTCAAATTGAACACCTGGTGTGTCTTAAACTGAAGATCTGAATGATAAATCTTATGATCCCAGGTACTTGCGTTCAGTTTCAATATTTGAGTCATATTATATTGATATTTACATAAATATATATATACTTATATATCCACACAAATTTGTGAATTCCTTCTCTAAAAGGTAAGTGGTTATGTGTCTATATACACATATATGTTTTCACACCTGAGGACAGAATGAATCTGTAAAATGACCTTAATGTACTATCTGAAGAATTCTTTATAGTCACACATTTATAGATGTGAAAAGGGATCTAAATAGGCATAAGTCAGCCCATTTAAAATTAAGGAAGGTACGTCAATGGGTGTTACAACAGATTACAATTGATATCGGAATATTGTGTACATCTCGATCAAGAAATAACTTGAAGGCAAATTTGCATGCCTCGGTTATTGACTAGGGTATAACAAAATTAATATGCCACTTAAAGTTGTTTAGAAAATTCCGTCGAAATCCACGGTTAGAAAACTTTTAGAAAACCCAGTCAAAATCCCGTCGAAACCGCCCGGCTCGGAATAGTACATATCGCGCCTATTCCGCCGACCCTTCATATCCCGTCGATCCGCCTCTTTCTCTCATCCCGTCGACTTCCCGTAACAGCAAGAATCCTGACTCCGTGTCCCGACGATTGAGTTCCAGAGTTCCGTCGACCAAGTCTAGGGTTCTCGTCGATTGACTTCCGACGACTCCTTCCCGAGCGCATCCAAGGTTCCCCGTCGACATAGTCCCAAGGACGCAAGAGATTCAGGCAATCCGGTCGATTCCCATCAATCTCGTCAATTCCGTCGCCTTCGTCCCGCCAAATCCTCGGCATTAGGGTAACGGCTTCTTCCTCCTTGCAATGGCTTGTTGATAGTGTAGCTTCCTACTAGAGTTACTGACAAGGCTTAGACTTGGGTATTTCCTCCTTAGGTTTAAAATGGCTCCAAGAACCACCGCCGGCCTGGTCCCTGGATGCGAACTGGTTCAAACTGGCTTTTCTCATGCCTCAGATGAGTTCAGGAACATCATTCTTATGCTTGAAGAGGCTGGACTCACATTCATCCTAGAGCACCCATGCAAAATACTGAATAAGGAGGTGATGGAATTCTTTACAACTGCAAAACTTCGGCGTGAAGATACTGTAATCAAGTGTAAGATTGCCGGTGCAAGGATCAAAATGTCTGCAGGGAAACTGACACAATACTTGCAGCTCTCCAACTCTGATCAAGAGGATTATCTGGAAGAACAGGATCGAGCCAGGACCCTTCTGTTCTGTGGACTACCAAGAGGAATCAAATCTATCAAGAGGAAGGAAATGAACGAGGAAGGGAAGCTTCTGTCAGACATCGTCGGGAAAGCCCTGATCTGTAAACCAGGCTCCCACGATCATATCTCGGGTGAGATGTTCAAGATCCTAGTGGTCATCGTCTGTCGGAAGAGATTCAACTGGGGGGCCATGCTGTTTGAGAGAATAAAGGATACTCTGCGAACCCCCAGTTTTGGACGGATTATTAGTCTTTTTCTTAACCAACTAGATGGAGACAAGTTTGATATGAGTAAAGGAGTTCCCCTCCACTATCTGAAGAAAATGGACTCCAGTGTCTTTAATAGATGGGAGAGAAGGATCGGGCACGCTGCCGTAGGTGAAGAACGAGATGATTCCCCAGCTGAGTCCCATGGGAATGAGGACAATAGGACTCCAGCAGACTCCGTGGCTGTACCCGGTGAAGTTCCTGATATGCTGACTGCAGGAACTAAGGGGGAGTCTCTACCCGCTCCTACTAATGTTAGATCTGACATCTCTCTGATAGCAAGGGATGCAGTTGAGAACCTGGAAGAAGAAAGTGAGGATGTGGAGAAAGATGAGGCGGCCCTGGACAATAATGATATGGGAGATGGAGGTGCTGATCTGGAGGATGATGAACAGGATGTGGACGATACTGCAGTTGAGAATAAGAACATGGATGATGAGGATGAGGAAGAAGGAAATGTGAGGTAGGAAGTAATGGAGCCTCAGGATGACACTGCAGTTCCATCTGAAAAACAAGCTCCTGAGGTAGTTCCTGAGAAAACCAGTGCAACTGTGGAGGGGGAGTCCTCTCAGCAAAGGCTGGTGTGTATTCCTGAGAAACATACAAAGGATGCCAACATTCCCCCTGTGGAGACTGTGCATGTCTCTAGCTCATCCAGTGAATCTGCGGAAGGAGAAGGCCAAGGTATGCCTCAGGGTCATCCATTGCAAGCTAATCTAGCTAATCATACCGTGAACATTGTTTAAGGAATTCTGGATGAACTCAAAGTTACTTTTGAGAAAGCACAAGACAAAGTTCTAAAAAGAATTAAGGAATCTGAGGATCTGATGCTAAAGAACGTAGTTGAAATTAATCACAAGCTGGATGTAATGGAAAAGAAGTTCGAGGAAAAGTACATAGCAGTCGGCACAGCTGTCTCTCTTCTTATACAAGGACTTAAAAAGAACACGGATGACCTGGCAGTGGTTAATCAGAATTCACATGTTGTAGCTAATAGCATCCAAAAATTTGATGCCAACATGGTGACTCTGAACGCGGATCAAAAGACCCTGCTGAATGAATTTTCAAAAACAGTAAAGCACATTGATGTGTCCCTGCACGCTTACGCAAACTCAATTGTTGTTGAAGACAAAAAGGGGGAGGAAGATTATAAAGCTAAGATGGCAGGGCTTCAACAAGTAATACTCGACAACTTCGATCAGACTAATAGGTATGTTTTTGAAACGGCCCACTGGTTAGTTCAACAGGCCTCAGGCATTCACGGAGATAAATCGTGTCTTCCAAAGGAGGAAGGAAACAATCTGGGATATCCGAATAGTTATCCTCCTCGAGAGGAACAAGACAAGCCGGGATATCCGGTGACTCATTACATGAAGAAATTGGAGGAGACGAAGAAAAAGAAGCGGCCTCGCGAGAAAGATAATCTATCATGGTCTTGAAATGCGAACTAATATTATTAATAGAAGTTTGCAATTCAAGATACTCATTATCGATAGCATTAAAATTAAAATGCGGAGGCGCGGCGCTTTGCGGGGCAAAGTCATAAGAAAAATACGGGTTTCCCGCCTCCCAAGTAGGATAAAAATTGGGGTAAGGGTCAAATTGGCCATTTTGACCTTCCCTAGAAAAATTAAAATCAAAAGAGGGAGGGGTTCCCGAAAGACATTCAGAATAGAAGTGGTCGGGCGACCCGCAAGAAGCGCAAAAATACGACGATTCCATAAAAAAAAACTGCTACCAAAAGGAAAAAGAAAAATTACTTTTTTTTTTATTTGTTTTTTTTAGATATATATATTTTTTTGAAAAATAGATTTTTTTACGGCTTGGCTCTCGAACTTCCCGAGGACTACCCGGTGAAGGGTTCGCCCGGTACTAGGTAAAATGGTGGCGCTTAAAGCCCCTTACCCTTTTCGAGAGATTTTAGGTTGGGTAGAATTTAGATAATGTGGGTTGATTATATAATAATAATAATAATAATAATAATAATTTTTTGTGTTTTTTTAGTAGAAGTAATAAATTCGAGGCTTTCGTAATATTGCCAAAAAGAGTCCCCGGCAACGGCGCCAAAAACTTGATAGAGAAAATCGTATTCTCCAATCTATACTCGATTAAGGCAAGTGTACCTATCGAAATATAGTATAGGATATGAAAAATATCAAGGTCGTATAAAAACTCGGGGCAGGCAAGTACTATTACTCACAACAACTCTATTATCCTACCGAACGATTAATGATGTTTGAAAATTAAAATAAACTAAACTTAAAGAGAAATAAACTATTACGAGAAAAGAGTGCGCGATCGACGATTCACTTTGAAATAAAATAACGAAATAATTTAGTTTAACAATTGTAAATCTATTAAGACCGTGACGGATCCGATATTAGGAAGTAATCTCGCTAGAGCATTAAATCCCCTAACTTGTAGACGTTTTGACCGAAATCTCTTTACAAGTCAAAATGGCCTAAAGTCGCATTATCGAAGTGACCCGCACTATTGGATTTGACTCCAATCCGGAGGATTTACGTCATCCTATCTCTAGGGGTGCGTGCAACTCCTTCCTTCCTTGAGTGATCTTTCATATTCACGAGCCTCTCGGCCACTCGAATATGAGATCGGAATCTACTACCGTATACTAGAAATACGGAGTCGATACGAGATAATTCAAGGAAGGATCAAAAATAGAAAACTACAAAGGAAAACATAAAAATAAAGATATGTTATTTCACTGCAAAGATCATCGCGATCGGGCACAAAATAAAGTTAGCTACGCATGATAAAGAAAGAAAACAAAAGAAAGGAAAATTGCATTATCATTAAACTAGAAATGAGAGTACATAAAATAACAAAAATTACTACACTATTGCTTGGAGAAATGAAATAAAACAACAAGAAAATAAATACTTGAAATGGAAGCTTGCACTCTAAATCTCTACAAAATCTTCACTCAAAACTACTTTAGACTAAAACTACTTAACTTCAAACAAAGGGGGAGGGGTTTCTTTTATAGGAGAGGGAGAACATTCTAGATGGAGGGAAGACATAGGGGTGGCCGGCCACTTCAAGTTGGTGGTTCATGCATGGCTTTAATGGGGGAGAGAGATAAGGGAGAGATTCAATGCATTATATTTATGGGAATGAAAATATAAAAATAAAATAGATAGGGGGGAATGCATGTAGAATAAAGAGGGTGGAAAATAATAAAAGAGAGAGAGAAAAAGAGAGAGAAAGAAAGGAAGGACATGAAGTGGCCGGCCCTTGCAAGGGTGAATGCATGCATGCAATTAATTAAGAGAGAGGGAGAGAGAGTTAATGTGGAGGAGAAAGATGCATGCATGAGAAAGGGGAAGAATGTGGCCGGCCATGCATGTGGGCTGCATGGGGGCTTGGGTAGAGGGAAAAGGGCTGCTCCAAGTGGGCTAGGTTTGTAGGCTCGGGTTGGGCTTTAATGGAACTCGGGCTGCATCAAGTGGAGGGGGCTGGGCTGCTCCAAATGCTTGGACTGCAAGTAGTGGGCTGCACCAAGTGGAGGCTCGGGTAGCTTGAGTTGGGCTGCACCAAGTGGAAGACAGCTTGCATGATGGAGGATTGATGGATAGCCGGCCAACCTACAAAATACAAAAAATAAAACATACATTAGTTAATTATAACATGAACAAAAGATAAAAATAAAAATAAAACATAACCTATCACATAACATAACATAATATTATAATATTTATATTAAAATAAAACATAAGTTAAACATATAACATAAAATTAAACATAGAACATTAAATTAATTATAACTACTAATCATAATATAATCTAATACATAATACATATAATAAGATTATATTGATTTTTATATCAAAAATTAAAATGACATCAAAACAAGCATACAAAACACAAATTTATAAAAATACTTAGGAATTTAAGCTACTGAATGACCCCAAAAACGATGACTAAAACTAGTCATTATGCTTGCAGTTATTCCACGCTAAGTACACACCAATGTCAGGGTGTAGTAGGTCAATATACACGGGTCTGCGCAACGTAATCTCTCGTTGAGCAGATCAGTGTGTTGGCTTACGTGTACTCTCTCTATTGAAGTATACTTATTTACAAGTATAGGGCTGTGATAGATCAAGAGCAGTCAAGGAGCAATAATGGGTCAAAGAGCAGCTCACGGGTGGAAAGACGAAAATTGTCTAAGTAGAAATCGTCGAGAATCACTAAGTGATTCTCGCCGATTCGACGATTCGACGAGAATCACTAGTGATTCTCGCCGAATCGTCGAGAATCACTCGCTGATTCTTGCTGATTGCAACCGGCTGTCTCAACGCCGTCTTGATTTCTGCTCAAGGCAGAATCGTCGAGAATCACTAGTTGATTCTCGTCGAATCGTCGAGAATGACTTTGCATTCTCGCCGATTCGTCGAGAATGAATTATGATTCTCGCCGATTCTCTCCGGATGGCAAGATCTTCAGCCAGAATTCTGCCAAGTAGAATTCGGCAAGAATCATAAGTGATTCTCGCCGATTCGTTGAGAATCACCAATGATTCTCGCCGAATTTGCCTTAGGCGAATTTCTTCTGCTCGCTGGACCGGTCCAAATATTCAGGCGCTGTTTTGAACCGGAGCTAGGGTTTCTTTTGGTGGGGCCCATAACGATCATATTGTATGACCTACTGTATAAATACTTCGGCATTTTGAATAGTAATGAGAACGAATCCACAAGAACGAAAACCGAGCCGCCGACGTGACCTAGATCGCGGATTTCTCTTCTGCCGCCGCCATCGCCTCTCGGGAAGTTAGTCGCCGTCGTTGATCGAGGATACCTCCTGATCTTCCGGCGACAGAAGCTTTGCCAATCAATGCGTCTCACATGTCCTTCTTGAGATCCTTTGTCTCTTGGTTTGTAGATCGGGAATACCTTCCCTTTTCGAATCGATCGAGACGATTGATCCAAGGAAGACCGTTGGTAGACCTTGCTAGCATAGCTACGAAGGTGGGATCTCTAAAGCTCAGCCGCCGCACTTCTTGCCGCCGCCGATCCCGAATGCCAAGCCGCCGCTCTTCTTGCCGCCGCCAGTTTCGTGGAGATTTATTCTAAGTGAGAGCTAAGGTCGTGGACTCTTCGTCTTCGTCAAGAACGCGTCATCGAACGAAGAGGGACACCTAGCACTCCATAAGTAGTTTGTATATTTTATACATTCCATTCTATTTTGTTGTAAAGGAACGTAGGTTCCTCGTTGTAAGGGTTAGGTGCAACCTGTGGTGGAGGAGTGGTGACTCCTTCGTTTGGAAGGGTTCCTTCCGTGAGTGTGAGGATTGGATTTCAATCCGGTTGGTGAAGTGACAGAGTCGTCCCTTGTTGGGAGATAGGTCGCAGGGGGAAAGTGGACGTACCCAAATCAGAGAACCACTATAACTGCTTGTGTATGTTTGTGCTGTATTGTTTTGTTTACTTGTGCAGGTAGAATTTTAATTCCGCTAAAATCGTTGCAAGACACCTATCCCCCCCATAGGTGAAGGTAGTTGGCACTAGGTGGACTTTCAAGTTGTGGTTTCCAAATTCAACACTTTTTTGTGCGGTTAGCGTAGACCGTAGCTTGCCCAAAAAATCTTGAGAGAGTACCATTACTTGAAATGAGGGGCAAGGAATTGACCCAGAGGACTTGTCGCCTGTGAGTGGCTTCGTGACCCAAAAGAAATTTGAATATTTCACGAAGGTCATCATGGATACCCTGCACTTTGGCCTCATGATGCGAGTCGGTGAGTATTCGACCCCACGGTCCCAGTACTCGCCCAGCCGGCATTAGACGAGGAGGCATCGGGTATGCGAGTTGGGAAGGAGATAGTGGTGTAAGGAGCGAGAGATCGTTTCAGGCACGTGAGTTGTTCCACGTCTAGCCGGTGGTTTCCTAGTCGAGCAAGCTAGTTCATCGAGATCCAGCAGCTCGCACGGAAGGCTCAGGGAGCCCCTTTTGTGAGCTCATCCTTTCGATCCTGGTGCTAGAAGGCTTTAGAGATCTAACATGTCTTTCTATACGGGCAAGGATGATCAAGTTCAATATGTGCAATGGTTCGAGGACGCGGTCCCCATCAGGCAGATGCTAGATGCCTTCAAGTGCAAGCTGTTCGCCATCAATTTCAAGGAAAAGGCAAATGATTGGCTCCACCAGCTCCCCTCAAGAACCATATAAAATTTAGAATACTTGCCTAGCGGGTTCTTGCCGCCCTCCTCAACATCAAAAAAGAGGAAGAAAGGAGATAAGACCATCTTCCTGATAAAACAGAGGATGGAGGAGACACTGGCGGATTACACCAATCACTTCTAGGAGGAAATCCTCCTAATCCAGGAGGTTTCGGGACACCTCTTGCAGATGGCCTACACTTTGGGGTCGTAGCAGAGAATTTTCAGAATGGAGTTGATCGGGACCCCCACGACCCTTTGAGGAGTTAATCGACCGAGCTGCCAGGGAGATCAAATGTGAGGCAACCAATCCTGACTTTTTCCCGGGGTAGTCCAAGATCATAGGAGGGGGAGTGAAACCGCAGGGAGCGAGGATGTCAGCAGGAAGAAGGGAGAAGAAGAGAAGAGCCAAGGAAATAGGAGTTCTGGGAGAAGGGATGTGGGAATCAACTGCTAGCTCATCGGCCAGTCTGGAGGCCGACAGGAGGACTGACTCACATTCAAGGAAGAGAAGTACGGGGTGGGGGAACCACTGGACATGCCAGGGATGGTTCAACCCTCTAGGATGGAAGTCGGGCCCGAGGCTGCTACCACCCCAGGCAGCTCCTACTAGTTCTTAACAAATCCGCACAATGACCTCCCCATGGTGATGATCGGTCATATCCTCGAACGACAGCCATCTCTTATTCCTTTGGACTTCGACTCGATCGCCCGGGCCCGGACAAACCTCGCACCATTCGCGAAAGAGGTGAACTGACATACGAGAGTCGTGCTACCGAAAAAAGAAGAACAATCCCATGATCCTTGTCAGCCCCACTAGAGAAAACTGCGTAATAGGAACGCTGCAAAACCAGAGTACGTACATTGATTGCCTCCTCAACAGGTGGGACCCGAAAACCCGCCTTCAAGCACCCCTCTTAATCGCAAAGTGGCCCACAGGAGGGAGTTGAATGCACTCCAATGGGGACGGGATCACGGTCTCGACGTCCTTCAAAATCCCAAAGTGCTTCCTCCAACTGTCCACGCGGGCATAAGTCAAAGATGACGGAAGGCACATCGATCACTACGGGACTGCGCCCTTCGACACCTGTAAAAAAGAGAAATAGACGGGCATCAACACAGAAGCAAGACCAAGAAAAAGATCCCTCATTCATAGGAACTGGGATGATGGCGCATGGACGGCCACGTGCATCCCCGCCGCGCGCAAATGCAACCAGCCGCGCGCATGCGTAGGTCGCCTTGGGCGTGGCCGACCTCACGTGCTGGCAGCCTCCCCCACGCACTGCCTCCGTGCTTGCCGTCCCCTTCGTCGCGCATACGCCGCTCCGCGAAGAGTTTTCATCCGCACTTTCTCCCGCTCGTTTCGCTCCACGCTTTACAGTTGTAAAAAAATAACTAACCTTCTTCTGGGGAGACATGACGATTGTGAAAATCCGCCAACTCCGAGCCAAGGTCTGTAGGCTCGGAAATCTCTGCAACAACGTGAGAAAAGAACTTAGCCACTACAAAAAAAACTTCATTAAGCAACGAAAATAAGAAGGTTAAATAATTTGTTGCTAATTAGCATCAAATTTAGTTAGGTATATGATATTTGTTTTTACATAAAAAAATAACAACGAAAAAATTCGTTGTAAAAATAGCAACGAATTATTTTGTTGTAAAATACTTGTTGCTAAATAGAAACAAAAAATTTTATTTCAAAATTTTTATACTAATTATTTTAGATTAAATATTTATGGAGGGAAAGATTCAATTCCCTCCAAATATTTTCATCTCACTTTTAATAAAAAAATATAAATTTATAAGTTCTTAAACAAATTAAAGAAGCCCTTGATATCCTCATTCTCATCCTGATATCTGCTCCCCTGCCGAGATCATCACTCTCATGCACGATCTCCCCTCCGAGCTCGTCACACACCCGCGCGATCTCCCCGCCTTGCCCCAGCGAAAAATAAATAAATATATACATATAAAATAAATAAATAAATATATATAATATATATAGAAATATATATAATATACAGAAATAACAATATATATAAATAATTATATATAATAAACTATATAAATATTAAACTATAAATAAAAATATATATTTATATGTATATATAAATAACTATATATATATATATATATAAATAACTATATATATAAATAAATAAATAAATATATATATCAATATATGTATAAATAAATAATATAAATTTGTAATTATATATATATATATATATATTACTATCACCTAAAAATAAATTAGTTAATTAGAAATGTTGGTTAGATAAAGGAATTATTTATGAGAGGTTTTCGGTTCGATTTTTAGCAGGTGCATAATTAAAAATATTTTTTTGTATATAAATATTATTTTGATTTATCCAACGAATTTAGCTACAAATTTTTTCGTTTATAAATTGCTTGTTAATTAAAATTAGCAACGAATTTTGCTCCTTACTAATCAAAGTTTTTTTTTGTGAACAACCCTCTATAATTTAAAGACCCAGAGGGGGACTCATAATGGAAGGCGTCCAGATTGAAAGAATATTACTTGCCAGATTTTTCTGTCCCAAAACAGGCAGCGAATAAACCTCAACATTTGACTAACATCTCACAAATTATGTCAAATAATCTTCTTATGACCAGGAGAGTTCCAAGAGATACTAGAAATTAAATTTCCTCATTCATCGCTTCGCGGACTTGTGAAAATTTTGTGGCATTTGATAGGGTCCCCATGAAATTTCCGAGCCGAGCTAGTCCAAGCATAAGGGGCCCAACCGGATTAGTAGTATGCAGAGAACCGCAAGCACCCAAGGAGATAAGGAGGAGGCACCAGGCTCGCGCCCGAGCAGGCACGCCCACGCCTCACACGACCAGCAAGCACGCGAGCGTGGCCTGCGTGTGGGCGACGTGCATGGCTGCGCGCGACCAGCCCACGCGGCCGAGCCCCGTGCAGCCGCCCGCTACGCGCGCGCCGCCGCCTCCAGGTGCCTTGCTTGGGCTTCCGAAACTGCCCGGGGGAAGGGGACACTCTTGTCATTTCAGCAAAATTGGCAATCCGTATGATCAAAATGAAGCGACGTCATTCGCCAGCACAAATCACTCCCCGACAGAATTACCACCATAACCCTCCAAAAACTATAAATAGACCTCCATGCTTTCATTTGAAGACAAGCAACTCCAGATGCAAGGGAGAGCTCAGAGGTTTTCCGACGAAATCGTAGACTTAGGCAAATCCTCCGCTCAAGAATTCACTCCGCTCTCATCCTTGCGCTACGTTTTCCTCACGCCTCAAGTGACGTCAACCGCCTCCGCGAGAGCACTCCCATCTAGGCTTCGCATCAACGAGAGCGCTCCCTTCAGAAGCTCTGTGGACTTAGAAGATTTTCCGGCCGAAACGCTTCCACCAAGGTTCTGTGAGTTCAACGACATCTCAAGGACGGAGCGCTTCCATCAAGGCTCTGTTGACTTAGTCATTTGCTCCTCGATGCATTTCATCTTCTACACTTGTAACGAAGTAGCGGTCTGTCGCCCTTCGAGATCAAACTCCAACCTTTGTAAACACACGAGATCTCGTGAAATTTGGCTCGTCACAGTTCCAATCACGTGGTTTTTCACCATTTCCGGCTTTTCCACGTCAAAAAGCCCTCTTTCCATTTGCTGGGGTTTTCTTTGACTGTTTGCCGGTTCGATTCCGAGCTAAGACGGTCCGATTTCTCCGGACAGGAGAAAAAGTCAGGCCACCCGCAACAAAAACAAATAATGAAAGTGGGTTTCATTGAATTTTGTAAAGATTGTAGACAAGTTAATTATGATTAGGCTATTTCGTACTATGGAGAAAAAAATCACAATGTCATAATTACTTTAAAACCTGCATGCTCGTCAAAACAATTGTTATTTTTACTCATTAGTCATTACAATATATTTATTTAAGAGACAGGTTTTGTGTTTTTATATTACATAGCTATGTTTTTTTTTATTTCTCTACGTATTAGTACATATTTTTAAGTGGACCGTACAAATTTTTTATCAACTTGATTAGTTGATTATAGGCTTCTAAATTATTGTTTCTATGGTCCACTAATACAACTGAATGCACAAAATCTAGTATTGAATTTTTATGATTTTTTTTGATAAAATTCATAGTTTTCATATTTGTTTTTTTCTGAGAAAAAAAAACAAATATTTCATTCAACCATATTTTTCAAGAGAGATCATATTCAATGCAGTGGATGGTAAAATAGAAATGATACAAAAGAAAAGAGCCGCAATAGAATGGGACATCCGATTCGCACTCTGACGAACAAAAGAAAAAGTGAAAGACACTATCATCCGCAAGGAATCCAGGATGTCCTTCACAATAGGCCAGTCCATCAAACTTGGAACCATCCTCGTTATAACGGTATAAATCAGGTTAGCACAATCATCCTAAAAAATTACTGCTCCTCATTCCCGAGAAATAGCTAGATCCATCGCGAGACGCGCTGCCATAGCCTCCGCCACCATCGGACAACCCTCATGTGGAGCACAATCCACCCACCAATTCACCCACCAATCCAACACATAACCACCTGAATCCCGGGCCACAACCCCCATCCCCACTCTACAAAGATTTTGGCGCGCTGCACCATCAAAATTTATCTTGACCCGTCCCTCCTCATGGGGCATCCACTTTACACTCGCGGGCATCCCCAACTATCCATCTTCACTCATGGCAGCACAACATGCCGTGAAATACGACTTGGCAAAAAGCACAGTCACCATATGGTCGGCTGCAACACCCCATCCCAAACCATCTTGTTCCGCCTCCACTAAATCGCCCAGCACAGGGTCGCGAAGAGGCCAAATCCATAAACCGAAAGAACCCGATGAACCTCGCGGATCCAAGTTTTCGGGGACCCAGAGCGCCACCAAGACGGCAAACCCGTGATAACAATCATATTCCAAACAGAAGTCACATCGGAACACCAAAAAATAGAATGCCAAATATCCTCCCCAGCCTCGCCACCAAAAGGACAAACCAACATAACCCCCATGTGAGGGCGTCGCAAGTTCACAGCCGAGTTTTCACACTTGTTAATTAAAAACGATATTTCTAAATAATAAAAGGAAATAATTGATGCACTGCTCGCAATGAGAAAAATTTATCTCTTATTGTTCTTAATTTTTGCATGCAATTTCAGTGATAAATAACAGATAGTAGCTAAACACTAATCGGCAAAGGTTATTATAGTTAGTAAATTGAGGCTGTGTTTGAGGTGACTTATTTGCTCAAATGAGATTGGACAAAAACATAATTGTCATGCGAAACATCTTATGCTTTAAATTAATTTCTATTTTTCATAAATTTGATAACATTTGTCATGTCAAATATATATTTTATGACAATTATGTTTTAATGATATTTTTGGGGCAAATAAGCTGCCCCAAGGGAAGCCTAAATGGGTGATAATCAAACTTTGCTTGCAGGCATAAGATAGGAACTTAACACTGTTACTGTGGGACACAAAAATGGCTTCCTCAAAGGTGCCCTTTAGTCCTTCCCATTGGGGGGAGCAGGCATTGCTAAGAGAATGAGATAGAGAGAGAGAGAGTTGAACTTTCTAGGTCTTTGTGTTTTTGACCAGGTCAAAAAAAATGTCAGTCAACTGATGGAACTGTTGACTGATGCATCAGAATCCACAGCAGGCCAATGCCCTCTTCCCAAGTTTGCTTCTTTTTGGCTTTCCATCAGGGCCAAAATCACAGCTTTTAATTATACCACTTCATTCTGCCATGCGCTGTCACGGCTCGCCGGAGCAATGCTCGTCGCATTTTGACAAAACGACAAAGATAGCCTGGTTCCCTTTTCGAGGGAGTACGACGATGTAAGAAGCACCACAAGACCGATATTTACGCTTTTACCCTTTTTGTTGTTGACATTTTTGTTCAGGGGAATTGGATGGACTTCCGCCGGTTGCCAACATTTTGCTTACATAGACCGCTTGATATCAAAGTATTATTGAGTCTAGGGCTCTGTTTGGGAACCGGGTACGGTGGCACGTCAGGGAGGAGAGAGGAAACGGCCGTCCGCAACGGTCGAATGGTGTTCGGGCCGACAGTCACAAAACGTCCGGTTTGTCCCCCTTTCACGCCGGCTGTTCTCAGCTGGAGCTCCCAGTAGCTTACCAAACAACCTTCCGCCGTTTCAGCCTGACCGGAATGGTGTCCCGCCGGAAAACCAAACAGAGCCTAGGAGAGATACGGCTCCGTTTGGACGGCGGTCGTAAACGCATGAGTTAAATTGTCTTTTGTTAAGGGTCGCCTAATTAACAAACATTATCCGTTTGAACATTAAAATGGATGAAGGCTGTGTTTGGCGCGGCTTATAGCGGCTTATTTGCTCCTGTGAGATTGGGCAAAAATGTCATTGTCATACCAAAATCTTATTGACGCCGCGGCCCCTCCACCACTACTTGAAGATTATCCGGTTGCCGAGGCACAACAACATAAAGATTTCAGGCGTCATGACAACTCCACGGACGCTAACGGAAAGCTACATTACAACCTCCGTCCGCGGCGCACAAAGCTTATTTGAATCTCTAAAATAGTTTATATTTATTTTCTATTTTATTTCTTTTAAAAGCAACTTATAATATTTTATTTTCATTTATGGTGTGTTATTAACCACCCGAATGGATGAGATCTTCATCTCAATCTTGGATAGTTGGATTTAGGCTTCATTTGGTAGAGCGGTTGCGGTTGTAAAAGGAGCTGTTGTAAAAGGAGGTTTGTAAAAGGAGCTGTTGGAAAGGTGATGTTGGAAACGGAGATTTGTTTGGATAGTCTGTGTTTGCAGAGCTTTTCAAAACTGAGATCCATTTGGTAAAATAACGTTTTGATAAATTTATTAATTTATGGTTGTGATTTTTTTTCTGATATATATATATATATATATATATATGATATATAATTATATACATTAATATATTTTAATATATCTTTACCACTATAATAGAAATACTGTGGTCTGCATATAGCATGAGTTCGAAATTAAGAGGAAATTAGGTGGCCGTTGGATTTCAGATATTTGATCATGAACCGTTGGATCAAACCAACCCTATCTCCAGACTTTTTACTAGGGGTCTTAAACCTATTCTAGGAGAGTCCTAAACCTATGCGAATTAATTTAAAAATTGGGTTAGAAAAAACAATTGGCCAACCCACAAGGACGCAACCCGCAAGTCCCAAACAGCCCACGAAGTATTAAAGCCCGTCAGCCCGAAAGGACGCAGCCCGCAAGCCCGAAACAGCCCACGAAATATTAAGCCCGCCAGCCTTTAATTCAAATTGTTCATTATTACAGCGCACCGAAACAAATATATACCCAAAAAGAATTTTTTTTCTGGCGATGTGGGACTAAACAGGCGGGTGAACAGTCCGCCACTGTTCACCCGCCTGTTTATAATATTATTATAATTTTAATATAAATATAATTTTAATATAATTATTATATATACAAAACAGGCGGGTGAACAGTTCGCCCGCACTGTTCACCCGCCTGTAATTTTTGTATATATATATTTTATATTTTATTATTTTATTTTATATTATATTTTATTATTATATTTTATTATTATACTTTATTATTATATTTTATTATTATATTTTATTTAGTGAATAGTGCTCCGTGAAGCCCGCCGGGGGGCGGGCGAAGCCCGCCGGGGGGCGGGCGAAGCCCGCCGTCGCCGGCTGGGTACTGTGGCGCGTGGCCATCGGGCCGAAGGCCCGTGCCTGTCACTCGTATATATATATATTTATTATAAATAATATATATATATATATATAAATGATACTGTTAAACTATATACTATATACAAAATTATAAAACAGCTGCTCCGCCATCCCTCCGCCTTACTCCGCCCTGCTACTGCCATGGCTCCTCCTTGCCTCCGCCGTGTTCCTCCCCTGTCTGCCTTCCTGGAACCCAGGTGGGGTCGCCGGACCGCGGCGAACCTGCCGGAGGTAGTTCGACGGGGCTAGGAGGAGCCACCGACGACAATCATAAGAATAGGGATAAACGCGGCAGTGGGAACGGAGGGCGTAGTTCGACGGGGCAAGGAGGAGCCACCGACGACAATCATAAGAATAGGGATAAACGCGGCAGTGGGCACGGAGGGCGGAGGTGCGCTGGGCACGGGAGGGCGGCGCTGCGCTGGACACGGGAGGGCGGCTCAGCAAAATTTCCTCCTCCTAAACGCGGCGAACTGGAGGTCTTCTGCTGTGGTTCCTCCCGCAAATTTTAGAACAGCAATAAATGACGCGCGGTTCGAATTTGGAGCGGAAAAACAAATGGATTCCAGTTGTATTCACGTTTTGCTAAAACGCACCGGACCAAAAAAAGCTTAACCAAATAAACCCTTAATTTGTAACTCCTATAAATATGAGATTTTTATGAGATGAAAGGAGACTTTTTTTGAAACCCTAAACCAGCCCGCTTGTCTAAGGAGATTCGGCCAAGCTTGTGAAAAGCCGCCCCCTCTTGTCTCTTCTTCTCCATTTCGGCCTCCCCTCCGTGGAGCTTTCCGGCGTGATTTCTTGGTGCGACTCCAAGGAAGAAGGACGGCAACCCCACTCGGCGCGATGCCGGTGGACCATTCGGTGCAACGCCGGTGGAAATCGTGGAGAGAGTGATTCTCCCACAAGTTATCTAGTGTGTTCTTCCTACGGTTGGGTAAACTCTCCTCCTTTTTTAAGTGCTTCTTCTATTAGATTTGTGGAGGTAGAACCATCGTGTTCTCCGTGATTTTAAAATCTTAAACGCTTTCAAATCTCTGAATAAAATTGTTATTGATCACGTTTCTATTTCCGGATCGGGTAGATCCATTTTGCTTGACCGGATGTTGGCTTGTCGCCTTGGTCTTGCCCTTGAAAAGGATTGGCAACCTTTGCGTTTTCTTGGGGAACAAGTCGACTCTTATTTTGATCGCTGTTTTAGAGTTGGCACGCCTCCGATTTGTTTATTGGTTTGTATGCGAAATGGTACGTGTTTGTGGGTGATA
Organism: Platanthera zijinensis; assembly: GCA_039513925.1. Taxonomy (NCBI): domain Eukaryota; kingdom Viridiplantae; phylum Streptophyta; class Magnoliopsida; order Asparagales; family Orchidaceae; genus Platanthera; species Platanthera zijinensis. The sequence continues at coordinate 8,886,879 of CM077098.1, forward strand.
GATTCTTGCGTAGGTGCGAACGATCAAGAGTGCGTTGTAGGCGAACTAGAGTTTTCCCTCGTTTAGATCTCCGTAGTGACATACGCTGCGTCAATTTTGTATCAGAGGCGGTCGTCTCAATTTCTTAATTGGAACATCCTCGCTTGAGTTTTCTCGGCTGGCACAATAAAAAAAAACAACAAATTTTTTTTCTGCTCTGCCAATAACACTATAAAATATGTAATTTTCAGCGAAAAGTTAAAAAAAAAAATTTAACGTCCTACATTTTTATCACGTTGGGAAATTATAAAAATATTTTGTTTTCAATATATGGTCAGCCCTAGGAAAAATCATCTTTCCAAAAAAATTCTACATCTAAATTCGCACTAGACTAGGAACGGAATACACTACACCTTCATCATCTAGGATGGCTGCGAATGAGCAAGGGAATCCCAACGCTGAGGCTATAGAGGGTCTACGTAACGAAATGAATGAGATTAGGACCATGTTAGGACAAATCCTTTTGAATCAAGGAGGTCCGCCACCGCCACCCGTTAATGTTGAGCAGCCCCACCGACGCCAACAAATCCCTGATTCGGATTCTGATGGGTACTCTACCTGAGTGCCCCCTCGAGAACACCGCCACGAGCGAGGATTTGATATTACTAGGGCCATTAAGATTAATGCCCCCACTTAAGATGGCATGGGAGATCCCCAGATTTTCCTTAATTGGATTGTGGACATGGAATGTTAATTCGAATGACACAATCTTACGGACCCTCAAAAGGTCCAAGTTGCAAGGATGAAGTTAACAGGTTGTGCGAAGACGTATTGGCTGAATGAGGAGCGGAGGTTAGGAACTGGACATGGAGACCCACTTATAGGTTGTTCGGTGATAAAAAATATGCTAACCGATCAGTACGTCCCTACGTACCCCGAACACAGATGTTCGATGAGCTTGCCACCCTGCGACAGAGCTCAAATTCGGTAGCTGAATACATGGGAGAGTTGAAGGACCGTATGGGCGTTGTGATCTTAGGGAGATCCCCGAGGTCACCTTATCTATATTTCGTAAAGGGCTTCAACCCGAGATTCATAGGAAGCTCTTGCGATATGGTCATACGGAACTGAACACGACTTTCAATGCCGCCCTTGACATTGAAAAACATCTAGCCTCGAAGGCCCACTCCCGTTATTCCCACGTGAAGAATAAGACCACCACTGGAGCATCTTCCTCCACATACCCGGATAAGGGGAAGTTTAGGTCCACCGAGTCGAAGTCGGTAGTGATCACTGCTAGGAACGCGAGGAATCCCGCGAGTGAGCGTATCCCCATAGGGAAGGTTAATAAGACCAATGCTACATGTTATTCTTGCGGCATTCAAGGTCACTATGCCTTTGAGTGCCAAACGAAGACTAAGGCCATAGCCATTTTAGAGTCGACTACCGACTGTAACGCCCCGAAACTCAAAAGAGGGACGGGTGGCATTTTGAGCTAAGTCTAGGACTTGGTAGAGGTCATACGACCTGGGACACGGGCATGTCCCAGGGGCGTGTCGTGCTCGGGTTTGGAGATGGCCGAGTGGTCGACAAAATTGAAGTCGACGAGCGTCGAATAACAAACACAGCCTGGGAAACGGGCGTGTCCTAGGCCGTGTCCTACTCAGGTTGTTAGCCGAGTTATGTTGGGGGAGAGAAACGGTCTGAGCCCAGGTGTGTTCGGGTCTGACACGGGCGTGTCAAATTCGACACGGGCGTTTCGAATGCCCATGTTCTCCTCGGGTTGGTGTTGGACCTGTGTCGATGGAAGAACACGCCCAGCTATACGGGCGTGTACTGGATGACACGGGCGTGTCGAGTGCCCGTGTTATTTTCGGGATACGACGGTTTCGGTGTCGAATGAGGCACACGGTCTTGGACACGGGCGTGTCGCAAGTCGTGTTCGACCCAGGAAGTTCATTTTAAGTGCGAATCGTGGCCGTCCGTTTCCTTATTTTGGGATCCAATGGCTCAGGGATGTTCTTGCTGGGATATACCCGGGAATAGGGCTTAGAAACCCTCATTTCTTTTGGGTTCAATCTCTTTTTAAGTTCTAGAGAGAGGGGAGAGCAAGGAGGAAGAAGGAAGAGAGATCCGGTCGTCGGAGAAGATTCGGAGCGCCAAATCGTACGCCGAGTCCAGATCTATGGAGGCGAGATCATCGCGGTGCTTTCCAACCGTATAGATTTCCATGGCACCAAAAAGAAATACTAGGGTAACGATTCTCTTCTTGAGTATGTGAAGCTCTCCATCTTTTGCATAAGGAAACCCGCTCCCGCGAGTTTGCGGTGAGTGTGCGACGTTCCTTGGGGTAGATGTGAATAGTCCCCCTTATTTGCATGTAGAGTCCAAAATCGAGATACAGACATAGGCATGGTGTGTGAAGCCTACCCGGACAAGTTGGTCTGGATCGGTGATGTTTTCATTGTGCATGCTTAGCCGGAGAAGACTCCGTGCCTTTGGTTGTTTTCGGGTTTTTTACGCGGTAGATTGCAATAGGGAGTCTTGGGGATTAACTCCAAGGTGCACCCGGAAAACTGGGCGGAAACGCATTTCTGCCAACTTGGTGGCCTGGGAGCCAGCCTTGAATATAACTGGGTTATGTGCGTGTTTGATCGTTTTAGGACTCGGGGAACCTTGACCCACGCATATGGCTTATATTGACGTTGTGGTGTGAGCACCTGGTTAGGAGGAACCGTACCCGCTCTGTGTTGTTCGGTTAAAGCGACCTAAGGTACATGGTACTTACCGTTAGCATAGATGGAGAGTCTTAGGTTTAAGCCAGAAAGAATAAAATGCTCACAAGTATTGCCGTCCAAGGGGCGGTGGTGAGACCGCGGTTTTGACCGGGTTAACCGTGTAAGTGCCCTGAGAGAATGGGGTGTGCGGCCGAATAACACCCCTATCCGTCGCATGGTATATAACAGTAGGTCCGACCGGGGCCCGATGCCATATACTACAGACAGACCAAAGGGTTACAGAATGAAACCATACTTCCAATCACAAATGTTCTACACAGAGCAACTAGCGAAAACTTTTAAGTAGTTGAAAAAACCCAATAACATATAGCATATATCATGAATGTCCACTTACCACAAAAGGAAAGAAGTATCAAAATACACAAAAGTACTTGGCCTTATGGCCTTACAAATATTCACTCAACAACATAGTGTTTTACAGACATCGGCTCGCAGGCCAGCCACAAATGATTAAAATAAAATAACAGTTCGCTTTGGCCTTCGAGGGCCAGCACAACAGCTTGGGCTTCAGCCCGCTATTTGGCACTTGGTTCCGCAGCACCTGCAAGCAATATTCCACCGTACGGTGGCAAAAAAAGCAACGGTTAGCTAAAGCTGACCAAATTATAACGACCCCGCCCCTTATTTGGGACGACGGTGCTCCTTCCCTGCATTATATTAGTATATCCAAAAATCCTTATAAAAGTACAACCTATCACACTTCACCATAGGTGGGGGCTCGCCCGGTCGCCCACCCCGTGCACTTAGGGCACATTGACGGTGTACCGGACTTCCCGGATACCACCTCCATTCAGAGGTCCTTGACTTGACGGTTACTTTGAGCATTTTAGTCTTTACGGCCCCACGCCTGAGACTCTCATTATGCCACCGACGAGATCCAATTTCCGCTACTCTCATGTCATAGTCTACATAACGCAGGTACAGCTCCACCATTTCTCGTTGCTCAAGTTGCCATACCGTCTCCGAATACCGTAGTACTCATGGCCAAACCTGCAGGGCGCGGGTCAGTTTTTTCTTTCCTATTCGGCTCTTTGGCCTAATAATACTGAACCCCATGGGCTCACCACTTTCCAAAGAAAGGCCCTCCAGGTCACCTGGAGACATGCCTCACAAATGCATAACTTTCTTGAAGCCATTGCTGACGGTAATCCAACCGTCGTGCGGTAGGGGATAAACTGTCATTTCTTCCTCCGAATCTCATAACAACCACATCAACACCCAGTTATGTACGAGGTTGGCCCCCAGACCACCAAGTTGGCAGAAATACCTTTCCGCCCAGTTTTCCGGGTGCACCTTAGAGTTAATCCCCAAGGCTCCCTGTTGCAATCTACCGTGTAGAAAAAAACCGAAAAACAACACAGTTCGGAGTCTTCTTTGACAATTAATCCATGCACAATGCAACATCACCGATCCAGACAAACACGTCCAAGTAGGCTTCACACACAATGCCTATGCCCGTACTTCGATTCCGGACTCTACATGCAACACAAGGGGGACTATTCATATCTACCCCAAGGAACACCGCGCACTCACCGCACACTCACGGGAGCGGGTTTCCCATGCCGAATGGAAGAGGACTTTACATGTCCAAGTGGAGAATCGTTACCCTTGAAGTCCGTTTTGGTGCCATGGAAAACTAGCCGGGTGGAAAGCTTTGCAACGAGAATGCCTCCGCAGATCCTGTCTCGGTTTTCGATTAAGTGCTTTGATGCTCTGTCGGCAGCTGGAATCTTCCTCCTCCTTTTTCCTTGCTCTCTCCTCCCTCAAAGACTATAGAAAGAGAAAGGTCAAAAGAAAATGAGGAGTTTAACCCCCACTCCCAGCCTTAAGGAAGCAAGATTAATCCTAAGCCGTCAGATCTGGTTTAAAGAAAATGAACGGCTCAGATCCACCCAAAAAATCACTTAAATAGGCCGAACACGGCTTTGCACACGGCCGTGTCCTAGGCCGTATGCCTCGATCCAGCCACGATTATCGAGCACAAAAAATAACACGGGTTGGGACACGCCCGTGTCCCAACCTGACACGCCCGTGTCGGGTCCTCGACACGCCCGTGACCATGGGCCGTGTCACAAATAACCACCACGCCAACCGTCACGTCCCATAGTGGACACGGGTGGCGACACGCCCATGACAGACTTGAAACGCCCGTGTCAACCAGTACACGCCTGTGTTACGGGCCATGTCCCTCAGTCGCCACAGGACCAAACTTCCTTGAGAAGGACACGGTCATGTGACACGCCCGTATCCCATGCCGTGTGCCTAACACGCCATGGGAAACGCCTATGTCCCAGGCAGTGTTCGAGCACTCAACGCTCGTCGACCTCAACTCGATGACCCGAGCACGACACGACCATATGACACGCCCGTGTCACCGGCCGTGTTCACCCTACCAAGATCCGAACTTGGTTCAAACACCGCCCATTTCACTTTTGAGTTTCGGGGCGTTACAAATCTCCCCCTTAAAAAATTTCATCCACGAAATTATGTAAAGGTACACAAAACAATTTAAATATTACCTGAGTGGAATAATTCGGGGTATTCTTCCAACGTAATCCACTCTCGTTCCCAAGAACGCTCCTCACGTCCACATTTATCCTAACGGACCTTAACCATTCAGATTTCCTTGTTGCGGAGACGTTTGACTTCAAAGTTCTCCCTACAAACTTGCTTGACCTTTGACGTCAACTCATTAACAGGCGGCACTTGATCAAGCGTAATGACCTGCGAAGGCTCAAGTACCACCTTCCGCAAAACCGATACGTGGAATACATCGTGTAGCCCACTCAACTCAACCGACAACTTCAACCGGTACGCTGCTTCACCACTCCGCTCCAGGAACTCAAACGACCTTAGTTACCTCTGAATCAGCCTCTTCAGGCGTCGAACTCGCGAGACACCATTGTACGGCTTGATTTTCAAATACACCCATTTGCCAACACTGAACTCCACATTCCTATGCTTGGCATTATAGTATTTTGCTTGCCTCTCATGAGCGATATTTAACCGTTCCTGAATCATACGTACCATTGAAATGACGTCATCCATTGCCTGACATTTGTATAACTTTGACTCGCCTGTCTCCAACCAAGAGAACGGCGTGCGACACCTTCTCCCATATAGGGCCTCGAAAGGCGCCATTCCAATACTCGCTTGATAACTGTTATTATATGCAAACTCTACCACGAACAGGTGATCTTCCCACTGTTTTCCGAATTCAAGATGCACATGCGGAGCATGTCCTCCATCGTCCTGTTGACCCTTTCGGTCTGACCATCCGTCTGCGGATGAAAGGCTGTGCTGAAGCTCAGCTTAGTTCCCAACAATTTATGCACCAGCCTCCAGACATTGGACGTGAAGCATTCATCTCAGTCACTTACAATACTGCGGGGTGCACCATACAACCGAAAAATGTTATCCATGTAGAGTTTGGCTAACTTTTCCACCGGATCATCCTTTTTCAGTCTTGGCTACCAAAACAACTTCTACAAACCTCTAAACATTTTGTGCTCCCCGAGTGAATTGAGTACTTGGTATAATGAGCCTCGAAAATCAATTCCTGCCGAAGACTCTCCACACTTGGGACGCACAGAAGACTATCCTTACACAACAGTTCGTCTTCAACAACATAATGGGAATATGACCTATCAAAAGAATCATCTATGATCTTCTTGTCCACGCAAGTGATCTCCAATGCCTCCAAATCTCGCGCCAAAATGTATGTCGAAGGCGTAGTTCCTCAGGAACTCCATCCACCTCCGCTGCCACAAGTTTAAGCCCTTATGATCCAATAAGTACCTCAGGCTCTTGTGATCGATTTAGATGTCGACCTTCACACCGAATAGGTAGTGTCTTTACAGCTTCAGGGCGAATATCACGGCCGCTAACTCCAAGTCATGGACCGGATAAATTCTCTTGCGTACTTCTAGCTAACGCGAGCTATATGTTATTTCACTCCCATGCTGTAGCATAACACAGCACAAGCCACTACTCTAAGCATCGCTGTAAATCTCAAATCCTTCGGTCCTACTCGGTGAACATGGAATAGTTGACGAGGTCAACCGACTTTTCAGCTCTTCGAAAGCTTGTGCGCACTCCAGCGACCACACAAACTTTTGATCTTTCTTCATCAAAGTCGTGAGGGTAATGTTATCCGCTAGAGGTTTTCTATGAAGCGTCTGTACTAGACGACCAGTCCAATAAACTTCGGACTTTTTGCAAACGCAGATAACACAAGCAACTCACGTATCGCAAATATCTTTGACGGGTCCACCGCGATACTTTCTCCACTCAAGACGTGACCAAGAAACACTACTGAGGGTAACCAAAGCTCGCACTTGGAGAATTTGGCCTACAACTGATTTCTCCTCAACGTCTCCAATACTAAATCCAGATGCTTGGAATGATCACTCTCATACTGAAAGTATACCGGTATGTCGTCAATAAAGGTTATCACAAACTGGTTCAGGTACTCACTGAACGCCTTATACCTCAAATCCATAAACACGGACGACACATTTGTCAACACAAGCGGCATACCGATGAACTCATACTGCCCATATCGTGTGTTGTATGCCGTTTAGGGAATGTAACTTTCCCTTATCGACAATCAATAATATCCGGATTTCAGGTCCAACTTGAGTACACAGTTGACCCAATGAGTTGATCGAACAGATTATCACTTCTTGGGGTTGGATACTTATTCTTTTCCGATAACTTACTCAACTTCTAGTAATTATTACAGAGTTATAAGCTTCCATCCTCTTTTTAACAAGAGGATCGGTGTACTCCAAGACAATAAACTTGGATGCACATAACCTTGTTCCACCAGCTCTTGAAGTAGTATTTCAGTTCCGATATCTCATAACCTATAGCTAGAACCAATCTGACCACCTTACGTTTGAAATTAATGTACGTGTAACGCCCCAAAATGTTGTAGGAGCGACGGGGATCGCTTTTGGCCAAGATAGTTTTTGTGGAGCAGGTGACACGGGTCCCGACACGGCCGTGTCGGAGGCCGTGTCGGCCGTGGCGAGCTCGGTCGTCGAGATGGCCGTGTGGTCGACCATGTTAAGGTCGACGATAGTCGGGTATGGAACACGGCCAGGCACACGGCCGTGTCCTAGGCCGTGTAGCATCGGGTCGTTTCGAAACTTTTCTGAGGTATTGCACACGGGGCATGACACGGGCCCGGACAGGCCGTGTCCTAGGTGACACGGGTGTGTCAGGGGACGTGTCAGAGGCCATGTACTTCTCTGACTGAAAATGTTGAAAACGGGTGCCGTGACATGGGTCACGACACGACCGTGTGGAGCGAGACACGGCCGTGTCGAAGGCCGTGTCAGGAGCCGTGTGCTGGTTTTCGAATCGATCGAGACGGCAAATGGGTAACACGGCCAGGCACACGGCCGTGTTGCAACCCGTGTTCGGCCCAGATTTTCTAATTTAGGTTCCGATCGTGGCCGTTCGTTCTTTTCCTTGGAAGATCCAACGGTGGGGGGCCTCCCTGGGCGGTTTAAGGCCGGGAATAGGGTTTGAAACCCTCATTTTCCTTTGGGGCTTTATCTCTCTTGATTCTAGAGAGAAGGGAGAGCAAGGAGGAGGAAGAAGGCCAAGTTCCGGCCGCCGGCGAAGCTTCGGAGGTCCGTTCCGCGAGCGGAGTTCAGATCCGCGAAGGTGGGAGCGTTGCGGTGGTGTTCAACCGAGCAAATCTTCTCCATGGCTAGGAAGAGGGGACGGAAAGTAACGACACTTCTCCTCTCGGTTTTTAGGATTTAGGATGCATGAATAGCATCCCCTTCCTTTCATGTTTTGAGCACCGGATCTCTCAAATGAGAGGGATTCGTGTAGCCTTGGTTCAAAAGGAACCTCCGGGTTGATCGTGTTCATCCCGGCATGCTTGCATTAGAGATCCGCTCCGTTAGCGGATTAGGCATTGTGGGTGAAGCCGTGGTCGCGACCGATAGTCCGACCCGGTGATGTTGCATAGCGAGCTTCGGTAGAAAATCCGTTGCGACAATACGCTGTTGTGTGTATGCGTTTTCCCCCTTATATTTGAGTGAGTACTCGTAGTCGGAACCGGACGAGATTAGCTCCGCTTTGTGCGGTAGATGGTTTCCTTGGAGCACGGGAAAGACACGGTGCGAGTGGCAATTGGGGTGGGGAAACCTTTGTTTGTGCTGTGCTAAGGCGCGGCTATGTCTCCGTGGTTGGCTGGCTATCCCGTGACGCACAAGTCATGTGGGGAAAGTGTCCCGGCGAGACTAGCCCTTGCGTGAGACTGACGAGAATGCCGAGCGGAGGGCAAGCCCGGGCAATGTGGCCATGAGCGGGTGGGGTCCAGCAAGGCTTCTTAGAATCGGTTAGTGTGAGACGGAACCCTGACGAGCAAAGTCAGAATATGCGGGCAAGCCTAGGGTTTAAGAACCATGTGCGGGTGGGGCCATTGCAAGGTTCCGTGTGACGGCCTGTGTACCGTTGGGGACATGGTGTTTCCCTTTTGTTTGCGGCTTTAAGCCAATGGGGAAACAGAAGTACCCAATGTTTGATGTTGTGCTAGATGCATACGAACTAGGGTGCCTTGGGTGAAACCCGGGCTGCATTTATGCTGCATAGTAGGCCCCTTTCACTTTGTACAAAACATAGAGAACATGCATGCTGTATGAGACATCCAAGCCTGTTTTACCACTTTATTATATATACTCTTTTGGTATACGAAGTGCTAACTTGCATGTGGAGTGGTACCCCGGGGTCCGTTAGGGACGGCCGGGAGATGTGTTTGTTACACAGTAGAGGTCAGCCTTTGCTGACCCACGTTACTTCAAATCCTTACAGGGCAAGGATCACATGCAGGAGCTAGCGCGCCGGGCGAAAAGCCCTAAGCCTCGTGAAGTGTTGTTGTGCTTGGCTAGTTCCTTTTCCTTGTTTTGCTGATGTTGTTTGATCATGTCCGGCTTGCATGCCGAGGTAGCCTAGGAATGCTTGGCACATTTATATTTTGTTTGGACTATTATTGTGTAAGGCCTTAAGGCCATTTGATACTCTATCGTTAGTGGATAACTTCTGTCGGTTGTTCTGTTTCCGCTGTGTATGTCTGGAGTTTTGAGTTTGGGTAGTTTTCATATCATCTTTTAATACTAAAGCTGTGTCGTCCAAATGTTGTGGGGCCCCGGCCGGACCCATATTATATGGTCTTTACAGGGGAGGTGTTACAATTTGGTATCAGAGGGAGGTTTGCATTCCAAGGAGAAGTTTCGCGGTCGAAAGTATAAGTCGAGTCGCGTATTAGAAGTTATCCACATAGGAGTATCGCGGGACCATGAGTGTCCTTGTGTTCGAGTCTTGCGATTAGAGGCTGATTTGTGTTTTCTTACTTGTGTTTAGAGTGCAAGCAACGAGGCTGGGACCTCGAGGCCAAGAGAAGAGCTCTCGGTAAGTAGTGCGGCTGCGCAAGGTCCGCTAGGGATGGGGGTCACACCGGCCGACTTCTGCCGCATGCTTGCAGAAGCAATGGTGGCGGCCCAAGCTGCAGCGACAGCATAGGTAGCAGCTCCCGTTGCTCAGGTAGGAACTCCTACTACCCCGGTCACGGCAGCAACCGCGCAGGTTGAGGAGGCCAGGCGGGCGGAGCCGCAGGCCGAGAGAGTGGTTGTCGGGCATGGGGACCGGAAAATGAAGTACTTTTTGAGTTTCCATCCTCCAACCTTCAAGGGAGTTGGAACGCCCACAGATGCGGAGGACTGGTGGGCTAGAATTCAAGAGCTTCTGAGGGCAGCAGAGGCGCCGGATGAGAAAAAGGCGGAGTTCGCAGCCTTCATGCTAGAAGGAGATGCCAAGTTATGGTGGGTGAGCCATAGTGGCCGACAGTTTCTAGGACGCACACCGTCCATCGAGTAATTTGGGGATGCCTTCCTGAAGAAGTACATACCCGCCTCAACAAGGTTAGCCCTCCAGAGGCAGTTTCTACATCTTGTGCAGCGAGACAAGACAGTGGATGTGTATGTTCAGGAATTTACTCGATTGGGTCATTATGCGGGGACGACCATGGCGGACGATGAAGAGAGGGACAATCTCTTCTACCATGGATTGAGGGAGAATCTAAGACAACCCCTCATATCGATGAAGCGTGCGGGCTTCAACGAATTGGTGGAGGCGGCCCGAATTTTGGAGAGCGATATGGAGCGATCCCAGCGCCGAAAGTGTTTCACACCCAAGCAGGGGGAAGAGAAGAAGTCGGCTCAGTCCCATGGAAAGGCGGAAGGGAGCCGATGGAAGAAGAAGCCTTCCCCGTTTAAGTCGAGCGAGAAAAGTAATTGGACGTCTGGAGGGTCACGCTTTAAGGGACCGCAGACGTGTTACAGTTGTGGCAAGCCAGGCCACATAGCAAGATTTTGTACCCAAGGGGGCGCTGAGCAAGAGCCAAGGCAGGAGCAGACTGTGCGCTCCGGCCCCAGTGCCGCAGAGAAAGGGAAGATGGAGGAGTCGAGTGCTTCTCGGTTTCAACCAGTGCAGCCAAGGGCCTATAACCTTGGGCAACAAGAAGCAATCCGTCAACCCGATGTGGTGACAGGTACGAGAATTCAACCTGCACCTTAGATTTCTTCCTTTCAAGCCTTTTTATGTTTGTTGCATGTGTGTAGGCTTTGTAGTGGTATCAGGGTACCCCGCTAGGGTACTTTTCGATACGGGAGCGTCGCACTCCTTCCTTGCGGAAAGTTTCATCCGGAGGATTGGAGTTGAGTCCTTCTCAACGGACTCAGAGTTGAAGGTGCGCATGCCCAATGGGTCATCTATGACTACCAGAGCTAGAGGCCGGATTTGTTGGAGTCTTGAGGGGGTCGACTTCGCGTTGGTAGCGGCGATCTTGCCATTGTCCGAGTTCGATGTGATCTTGGGGATGGACTGGCTAGCGGAGCAGCGTGCCAGTATCGACTGTTTGTCCAAGGTGGTAACCCTGAGGAGCGTGGGGCAAGCAGAAGTCAAGTTTGAGGGCCTGCATGGAGTGGTCTGTTCCCTAGTTTCGGCACTTCAACTAGTGCGAGCTGTTAACCAGGGAGGTGTAGCTCTAGTAGCGTTGTTGGAGGTTAGCCTTTCCAGGCTGTCTCTTGGGGAAGTGCCCGTGGTGGCGGAGTTTGGAGATGTTTTTCCCGAGGAGCTACCGGGAGCACCTCCTCGGCGGGAGATTGATTTCTCCATCGAGTTAGTGCCCGAGGCTAGACCGGTGTCGCGTCCACCATTTAGGATGACACCAAAGGAGTTGGCCGAGCTCAAGGTTCAGTTGCAGGAGCTTTTGGAACAAGGGTATATCAGACCCAGCTCTTCACCGTGGAGTGCGTCGGTGTTATTCGTAAAGAAAAAGGATGGTAGTATGTGTTTGTGCATAGACTACCGAGAGTTGAACAAATTGACAATCAAGAATAAGTATCCGATTCCTCGGATAGACGATCTCTTCGACCAGTTGGTGGGGTCGGTGGTGTACTCCAAGTTGGACTTGAAGTCCGGATATTATCAATTGCGGATTCGTGACGAAGACATACCCAAGACAGCGTTTGGTACGAGATATGGTCATTTTGAGTTCTCGGTGATGCCGTTCGGGTTGACGAACGCGCCGTCCGTGTTCATGGACTTGATGAACCGAGTGTTTCGCTAATACTTGGACAGGTTCGTCGTCATTTTTATCGATGACATTTTGGTGTATTCCAAGTCGGAAGCGGAGCACGAGGTGCACTTGAGGACAGTGTTGCAAGTATTGAGAGAGAACCAGCTCTATGCAAAGTTCTCCAAGTGCGAGTTTTGGTTGGAGAAGGTGGCGTTTTTAGGCCATGTGATTAGTGGGGATGGGGTGGCGGTAGATCCAATGAAAGTGGAAGCCATCAGAGATTGGCCAGTTTTGAGGACTGTGGCGGAAGTCCGGAGCTTTCTTGGACTAGCCGGGTACTACCGAAGGTTTGTGGAAAACTTTTCGCGAATAGCTCTACCCCTCACTTCGCTAACTCGCAAGGATCAGAAGTTCGTGTGGACTCAATAGTGCAGTCAGGCATTTGAAACCCTGAAGGAGAGGCTGATGATGGCATCAATCCTAAGTCTACTAAAGGGGACCGAAGGATTTCAGATTTTCAGCGACGCATCCGGATGTGGTTTAGGGTGCGTGTTGGTGCAGCATGGCAGTGTGATAGCTTTTGGGTCGAGGCAGCTGAAGCCTCATGAGAGAAATTACCCCGTCCATGATCTGGAATTGGCGGCGGTAATTTTTGCTTTGAAACTGTGGAGGCACTACGTTTACGGTGCGAAGGTGGAGATCTTCACGGACCACAAGAGCCTGAAGTATCTCCTGAATCAGAAGGACCTAAATATGCGGCAGCGCAGGTGGGTCGAGTTCCTTGGGGACTACGAGGTGGCGATTCAGTACACGCCAGGAAAAGCCAATGTGGTGGCGGATGCTTTGAGTAGGAAATACTCGAGGCAAGGAAGTTGGATTGAAGCTCACGATGAGCGGTTAAGGCGGGACTGGGAGTCCCTTGGTTTGGAATGTGTGGCAAGAGGCGAGTCTAGCGTGGCTCGGCTAAACTGGATTGAGATGCAGAATGACTTATGCGATCGTATTCGGGAAGCGACCCGTGTGGATGAGGAGTTCCAACCCTTCGTGGAGGAAGCTCTTAAGGGCGAGGGTAGCGCCTAGGAGATGGTTGATGGGGTTATGAGGAAGGGCGGAAGGATTTGTGTACCGCAGTTCGACAAGCTCCGCGAGGAGTTGATGTATGAGGCCCACTTCACTAAGTACTCCGTTCACCCGGGTGGTATAAAGATGTACTTGGATTTGAAGAAGTCCTATTGGTGGCCTGGGATGAAGCGGGATGTAGCTTTGTGTGTGAGTCGGTGCCAAACGTGTGCCTTAGTGAAGGCCGAGTGTCAGAAGCCGGGCGGGTTCTTGAAGCCTCTTCCAATCCCCGAATGGAAATTTGAGGACATCTCCATGGATTTTGTGCATGGGTTGCCTAAATCGCAGCAAGGCAATGATGCTATTTGGGTGATTGTAGACCGCTTGAACAAGTGGCACATTTCATCCCAAACCGGAAGGAGGACGGTGTGGAAAAGTTGGTGGAGTTGTACGTCCGCAATATTGTGCGACTTCATGGGATTCCGAAGAGTATAGTCAGCGACCGGGATGGACGTTTCACGTCTAAGGATTGGCGGTTGGTGCAGAAGAGCTTGGGCACAAAACTCAAGTTCAGTACGGCTTTTCATCCTCAAACCGATGGGCAAACTGAGAGAACGAACCGTACTTTGGAAGATATGCTAAGGATGTGTACTCTCGACTTCGGCAAGAAGTGGGAGGATCACCTCTTCATGGTGGAATTTGCGTATAACAATAGCTACCAAGCTAGTATCAAGATGGCGCCATATGAAGCTCTTTATGGGAGGCGGTGTCGAACACCGATGTATTGGACAGAGGCGGGAGACACAAAGCTTTTGGGGAAAGAAGTGGTAGCCGACGCTAGTGAGCTAGTGCGGACCATCCAAGAGCGCAGGAAGGTAGCTCAAGACTGGCAGTCGAAGTATTTCAATGCTCGCCACAGGCATGTGGAATTCGCGGTGGGCGACAGAGTGTATCTTAAGATCAAGCCGTTCAAAGGCGTTTCACGAGTTCGCCGACTCAAGAAGCTGAGTCCGAGATTTTTGGGACCATTCAAGGTCATCGAGCGAGTGGGAGAGGCAGTGTATCGGTTGGCGTTGTCCACGGAGCTAAGCAGTTTGAATGACATTTTTCACGTCTCCGTCTTGAGGAAAGCCTTGTTAGAGGCCAGCATGGTGATTGAACCGGCGGCGGTGCCGGTAGAGGAAGACTTGAGGACGCGAGTACGTCCTATCGGGATAGAAGAGTCGGAGGTTCGGCAACTGCGGAACAAGGAGGTCCGACTCGTAAAAGTCCGTTGGGACAATTGTGGCTGCGAGGAGCTCTCATGGGAGCGAGAGCAGGCCATGCTGGAGGAGTACCCTGAGCTTTTCTCCTCAGGTATCGTTTAGAATTTGTGTTCTTTCCATGTTTTAAATTTCGGGACGAAATTCTTTTAAGGGGGGGGGGGGAGAATTGTAACGCCCCAAAATGTTATAGGAGCGACGGGGATCGCTTTTGGCCAAGATAGTTTTTGTGGAGCAGGTGACACGGGTCCCGACACGGCCGTGTCGGAGGCTGTGTCGGCCGTGGCGAGCTCGGTCGTCGAGATGGCCGTGTGGTCGACCATGTTAAGGTCGACGATAGTCGGGTATGGAACACGGCCAGGCACACGGCCGTGTCCCAGGCCGTGTAGCATCGGGTCGTTTCGAAACTTTTCTGAGGTATTGCACACGGGGCATGACACGGGCCCGGACACGGCCGTGTCCTAGGTGACACGGGCGTGTCAGGGGCCGTGTCAGAGGCCGTGTACTTCTCTGACTGAAAATGTTGAAAACGGGTGCCGTGACACGGGTCACGACACGGCCGTGTGGAGCGAGACACGGCCGTGTCGAAGGCCGTGTCAGGAGCCGTGTGCTGGTTTTCGAATCGATCGAGACGGCGAATGGGTAACACGGCCAGGCACACGGCCGTGTTGTAACCCGTGTTCGGCCCAGATTTTCTAATTTAGGTTCCGATCGTGGCCGTTCGTTCTTTTCCTTGGAAGATCCAACGGTGGGGGGCCTCCCTAGGCGGTTTAAGGCTGGGAATAGGGTTTGAAACCCTCATTTTCCTTTGGGGCTTTATCTCTCTTGATTCTAGAGAGAAGGGAGAGCAAGGAGGAGGAAGAAGGCCAAGTTCCGGCCGCCGGCGAAGCATTGGAGGTCCGTTTCGCGAGCGGAGTTCAGATCCGCGAAGGTGGGAGCGTTGCGGTGGTGTTCAACCGAGCAAATCTTCTCCATGGCTAGGAAGAGGGGACGGAAGGTAACGACACTTCTCCTATCGGTTTTTAGGATTTAGGATGCATGAATAGCATCCCCTTCCTTTCGTGTTTTGAGCACCGGATCTCTCAAATGAGAGGGATTCGTGTAGCCTTGGTTCAAAAGGAACCTCCGGGTTGATCGTGTTCATCCCGGCATGCTTGCATTAGAGATCCGCTCCGTTAGCGGATTAGGCATTGTGGGTGAAGCCGTGGTCGCGACCGATAGTCCGACCCGGTGATGTTGCATAGCGAGCTTCGGTAGAAAATCCATTGCGGCAATACGCCGTTGTGTGTATGCGTTTTCCCCCTTATATTTGAGTGAGTACTCGTAGTCGGAACCGGACGAGGTTAGCTCCGCTTTGTGCGGTAGATGGTTTCCTTGGAGTACGGGAAAGACACGGTGCGAGTGGCAATTGGGGTGGGGAAACCTTTGTTTGTGCTGTGCTAAGGCGCGGCTATGTCTCCGTGGTCGGCTGGCTATCCCGTGACGCGTAAGTCATGTGGGGAAAGTGTCCCGGCGAGACTAGCCCTTGCGTGAGACTGACGAGAATGCCGAGCGGAGGGCAAGCCTGGGCAATGTGGCCATGAGCGGGTGGGGTCCAGCAAGGCTTCTTAGAATCTGTCAGTGTGAGACGGAACCCTGACATGCGAAGTCAGAATATGCGGGCAAGCCTAGGGTTTAAGACCCATGTGCGGGTGGGGCCATTGCAAGGTTCCGTGTGACGGCCTGTGTGCTGTTGGGGACATGGTGTTTCCCTTTTGTTTGCGGCTTTAAGCCAATGGGGAAACGGAAGTACCCAATGTTTGATGTTGTACTAGATGCATACGAACTAGGGTGCCTTGGGTGAAACCCGGGCTGCATTCATGCTGCATAGTAGGCCCCTTTCACTTTGTACAAAACATAGAGAACATGCATGCTGTATGAGACATCCAAGCCTGTTTTACCGCTTTATTATATATACTCTTTTGGTATACAAAGTGCTAACTTGCAGGTGGAGTGGTACCCCGGGGTCTGTTAGGGACGGCCAGGAGGAGATGTGTTTGTTACACAGTAGAGGTCAGCCTTTGCTGACCCACGTTACTTCAAATCCTTACAGGGCAAGGATCGCATGCAGGAGCTAGCGCGCCGGGCGAAAATCCCTAAGCCTCGTGAAGTGTTGCTGTGCTTGGCTAGTTCCTTTTCCTTGTTTTGCTGATGTTGTTTGATCATGTCCGGCTTGCATGCCGAGGTAGCCTAGGAGTGCTTGGCACATTTATATTTTGTTTGGACTATTATTGTGTAAGGCCTTAAGGCCATTTGATACTCTATCGTTAGTGGATAACTTCTGTCGGTTGTTCTGTTTCCGCTGTGTATGTCTGGAGTTTTGAGTTTGGGTAGTTTTCATATCATCTTTTAATACTAAAGCTGTGTCGTCCGTATGTTGTGGGGCCCCGGCCGGACCCATATTATATGGTCTTTACAGGGGAGGTGTTATAGTACGCACGCTGCTCTAAGAGTCAGTCCATACCAAAGATTACGTCGAATTCTACAGACAGTAATAGGGACGCTTGCAAGTTGAACTCCTGACTCCCTATCCGTGATTTCATACAACAGACTCTATTCGCGTATATAGAGCACCCGTTAGGCAGCAGTACTTTCGATTTGTCTCTTTCCATGGAAGAAGGAACTCCAATGCGCAATACACATCCTTCGGACAAAAAGGAATGGGAAGTTCCCATGACGAATAGTGCTTTCACTGGACACTACGAAAATCAATACAAATCCTATCACAACCAACCATAGGCTAACATGCATAAGGCAACAAGTATCTAAAGCTGACACACCAAAAAATTAAACCATACCTGTCACCAAGTCAGCATGTTCCATGACCTCCTGATGGCGAAAGCTGTACACTCTAGGTTAGGATGGAGCATACTGAGATGAAGTTGCCTCCAACCCCTTGACCTTCTCCTCATAGGTTGCTCTAGGCTTCATTTTGGACTTCAGACGTCCGCTCTGACACTCTCAGGCAAAGTGTCCCAGCTTTCCACAGCAAAAGCATGCGTCCGGGTCTCGGCCAATAGTTGTTCCAGATGCACCAAAAGAAGGAACTAGACCCGACCTCCTTGCCTTCTTACACCATCTACGGAAACCGGACTTCGAGGTGGGTAGCGCCTTGAACTATGTCTTCTGAACACGGGAGTCTTTCTTCTCTTGGACTCCCTTCATAGCTTTCTCTGTCCCCTGATCGTCTTTATGACAATCTCAGGCAAAGTGACCAAACCTTCCACATTTATAACAGTAATTTGGAATTTAACTAGCAGATACGTCAGGCCTCACTTTACTCCTCTTTCGGTATACAGACTTTGTGGGACCTGGGGAGTTTGGTAAGGTGTACACTTACGTCTGGTTGATTCTGGCCAGATCTGTTTCCAAAGCTCTAGCCGACTCCACTAACGCTCGGAACCCAAGTAGCTTTGGTCCTATGAGTAGCAGTCGTAATTCATCGCACGCGCAGACCGTTGTAGAATCTATTAGCTATAGTCTACTCGTTCTCCAAATCAAACCCTGGGTAACGCCTTATGATAAGAAACGCCTATAAATACTCCTCAACTGAGTGCATACCCTGCACTAAAAGCATATTCAATTGCTGATCCAAAGGTCTTATACATGCAAGTTGTTCCATCACACCACTCAGTGTTGAAGTCACCCTAGGGACCGGGGGCTGCACTTGCCCTCCAAGTTGTGCTTTAGTCACAGCGAACACCACTTCAACTATCCTTCTAATGGTTTCAACAGAAAGAAGGGTCTCAGGCACGCTGTTAAGTGCGATATTCTCTGTGGAGTGCTGACTTAGCGACTGCCCCACACCACTCGTAGTCCCCTATATAGCATAACTTTCGATTATGCGACATACAAATTGCTAAAAGCAATCATTGGAACACTCAGGTTCCTCAAAAACAAGAGTATTTTCATTCCTAAGTGAACATTCATGGGTTCTTTGTATGTTATAACGATGACGCACATACATATGCTCACCACCCCTTAAAAGAATTCGCCCACGAATTCCAATAAGCAAGACCGGAACCGGTAGTCTGATACCAAATTGTAACACCCCTATCTATCACATGGTATATAGCAGTAGGTCCGGCCGGGGCCCGACGCCATATACTACAGACAGACCGAAGGGTTACAGAATGAAACCATACTTCAAATCACAAACTTCCTACACAGAGCAACTAGAGAAGCTTTTAAGTAGTTGAAAGAACCCAATCACATATAGTATATATCATGAATGTCCACTAACCACAAAAGGAAAGAAGTATCAAAATACACAAAAGTACTTGGCCTTATGGCCTTACAAATGTTCACTTAATAACATAGTGTTTTACAGATATCGGATTGCAGGCCGGCCACACATGATTGAAATAAAATAACAGTTCGCTTTGGCCTTCGAGGGCCAGCACAGCAGCTTGGGCTTCAGCCCACTATTTGGCACTTGGTTCCGCAGCACCTGCAAGAAACATTCCACCGTACGGTAGCAAACAAAGCAACGGTCAGCTAAAGTTGACCAAATTATAACGACCCCGCCCCTTATTTGGAACGACAGTGCTCCTTCCCTGCATTACATGAGTACATCCAAAAATCCTAGTGAAAGTACAACCTATCACACTTCATCACAGGTGGGGGCTCGCACGGCCGCCCACCCCGTGCACTCAGGGCACATTGACGATGTACCGGACTTCCCGGATACCACCTCTATTAAGAGGTCCTTGACTTGACGGTTACTTTGAGCATTTCAGTCTTTACGGCCCCGGGCCTGAGACTCTCGTTATGCCACCGACGAGAGCCAATTTCCGCTACTCTCATGTCATAGTCTACATAACGTAGGTATAACTCCACCATTTCCGGTTGCTCAAGTCGCCATACCGTCTCCGAATACCGTAGTACTCATGGCCAAACCTGCAGGGCGCGGGCGGTTTTGCCTTTCCTATTCAGCTCTTTGGCCTTATAATACTGAATCCCATGGGCTCACCGCTTTCCAAAGAAAGGCCATCCAGGTCACCTGGAGACAGGCCTCACAAATACATAGCTTTCTTGAAGCCATTGCCGACGGCAATCCTACCGTCGCGCGGTAGGGGATAGACTGTCATTTCTTCCCCTGAATCTCATAACAACCACATTATCACCCAGTTATGTACGAGGTTGGCCCCCAGACCACCAAGTTGGCAGAAATGCGTTTCCGCCCAGTTTTCCGGGTGCACCTTGGATTTAATCCCCAAGGCTCCCTGTTGCAATCTATCGTGTAGAAAAAACCGAAAAACAACACAGTTCGAAGTCTTCTCTGACAATCCATGCACAATGCAACATCACCGATCCAGACAAACACGTCCGGGTAGGCTTCACACACAATGCCTATGCCCGTACTTCGATTCCGGACTCTACATGCAACACAAGGGGGACTATTCACATCTACCCCAAGGAACACCGTACACTCACCGCACACTCGCGGGAGAGGGTTTCCCAGGCAGAAAGGAAGAGGACTTCACATGTCCAAGTGGAGAATCGTTACCCTTGAAGTCCGTTTTGGTGCCATGGAAAACTAGCCGAGTGGAAAGCTTTGCAACGAGAATGCCTCCGCAGATCCGGTCTCGGTTTTCGATTTGGTGCTTCGATGCTCCGCCGGCAGCTGGAATCCTCCTCCTCCTTCTTCCTTGCTCTCTCCTCCCTCAAATACTTTAGAAAGATAAAGGTCAAAAGAAAATGAGGAGTTTAACCCCCACTCCCAGCCTTAAGGAAGTAGGATTAACCCTAAGCCGTCAGATCTGGTTTAAAGAAAACGAACTGCTCAGATTTACCCAAAATGTCACTTAAATAGGCCGAACACGGCTTTGCACACGGCCGTGTCCTAGGATGTGTGCCTCTATCCAGCCATGATTATCGAGAACAGAAATGAACACGGTTTGGGACACGCCCGTGTCCCAACCTGACACGCCCGTGTCGGGTCCTCGACACGCCCGTGACCATGGGCCGTGTTGCAAATAACTGCCACGCCAACCATCACGTCCCATAGTGGACACGGGTGGTGACACGCCCGTGGCAGACTTGACACGCCCGTGTCAACCAGTATACGCCCGTGTTTCGGGCCGTGTCCCTCTGTCGCCACACGACCAAACTTTCCCGAGAAGGACACGGTCATGTGACATGCCCGTGGCCCATGCCGTGTGTCTGACACACCCGTGTCCCATGCCTTGTTCGAGCACTCAACGCTCGTCGACCTCAACTCGATGACCCGAGCACGACACGTCCATCTGACACGCTCGTGTCACAGGCCGTGTTCACCCTACCAAGATCCGAACTTGGTTCAAACACCGCCCGTTTCACTTTTGAGTTTCGGGGCATTACAAATCTCCCCCCTTAAAGAATTTCGTCCACGAAATTATGTAAAGGTACACAAAAAATTTAAATATTATCTGAGTGGAATAATTCGGGGTATTATTCCAACGTAATCCGCTCTCGTTCCCAAGAAAGCTCCTAACATCCATTGTTATCCCAACGGACCTTAACCATTCAGATTTCCTTGTTACGGAGACGTTTGACTTCAAAGTCCTCCATGCGAACTGGCTTGACCTTTGACGTCAACCTATTAACAATCGACACTTGATCAAGCGTAACGACCTGTGAAGGCTCTTATACCACCTTACGCAAAAACGATACGTGGAATACATTGTGTAGCCCACTCAACTCCACCGACAACTTAAACTGGTACGCTGCTTCACCACTCCGCTCCAGTAACTCAAACGACCGTAGGTACCTCTGACTCAGCCTCTTCAGGCGTCGAACTCGCGAGACACCATTGTACGGCTTGATTTTCAAATACACCCATTCGCCAACACTGAACTCCACATTCCTATGCTTGACATTATAGTATTTTGCTTGTCTCTCCTGAGCGATCTTTAACCGTTTTTGAATTGTACGTACCATTGAAATGACGTATTCCACTGCCTGACGTTTGAATAACTTTGACTCGCCTGTCTCCAACCAAGACAATGGCGTGCGACACCTTCTCCCATACAGGGCCTTGAAAGACGCCATTCCAATACTCGCTTGATAACTGTTATTGTATGCAAACTCTACCATGAACAGGTGATCTTCCCACTGTTTTCCGAATCCAAGACGCACATGCGGAGCATGTACTCCATCGACTGTTGACCCTTTCGGTCTGACCATCCATATACGGATGAAAGGCCTTGCTGAAGCTCAGCTGAGTTCCTAACAATTTATGCACCAGCCTCAAGACATTGGACGTGAAGCGTTCATCTCAGTCACTTACAATACTGTGGGGTGCACCATACAACTAAACAATGTTATCTATGTATAGTCTGGCTAACTTTTCCACCGGATCATCCTTTTTCTGTCTTGGCTACCAGAATAACTTCTACAAACTCTAAACATTTTGTGCTCCCCGAGTGAATTGAGTACTTGGTATAATGAGCCTCGAAAATCAATTCCTGCCGAAGACTCTCCACACTTGGGACGCACAGACGACTATCCTTACACAACAGTCCGTCTTCAACAACATAATGGGAATATGGCCTATCAAAAGCATCATCCATGATCTGCTTGTCCACGCAAGTGATCTCCAATGCCTCCAAATCTCACGCCAAAATGTATGTCGAAGGCGTAGTCCCC
Organism: Platanthera zijinensis; assembly: GCA_039513925.1. Lineage (NCBI taxonomy): Eukaryota > Viridiplantae > Streptophyta > Magnoliopsida > Asparagales > Orchidaceae > Platanthera > Platanthera zijinensis. The sequence continues at coordinate 8,909,243 of CM077098.1, forward strand.
CAGGAACTCCATCCACCTCCGCTGCCACAAGTTTAAGCTCTTATGATCCAATAAGTACCTCAGGCTCTTGTGATCGATTTAGATGTCGACCTTCACACTGAATAGGTAGTGTCTTTACAGCTTCAGGGTGAATATCACAGCCGCTAACTCCAAGTCATGGACCGGATAAATTCTCTCGCGTACTTCCAGCTAACGCGAGCTATATGTTATTTCACTCCCATGCTGTAGCAGAACACAACACAAGCAACTGCCCTAAGCATCGCTGTAAATCTCAAATCCTTCGGTCCTACTCGGTGAACATGGAATAGTTGCCGAGGTCAACCGACTTTTCAGCTCTTTGAAAGCTTGCGCTCACTCCAGCGACCACACAAACTTTTGATCTTTCTTCATCAAAGTCGTGAGGGGGTAATGTTATCCGCTAGAGGTTTTCTATGAAGCGTCTGTACTAGCCGGCCAGTCCTATAAACTTCGGACTTTTCGCCAATGCAGATAACACAAGCAACTCACGTATTGCAAATATCTTTGACGGGTCCACCGCGATACTTTCTCCACTCAAGACGTGACCAAGAAATGCTACTGAGGGTAACCAAAGCTCGCACTTGGAGAACTTGGCATATAACCAATTTCTCCTCAACGTCTCCAATACCAAATCATGATGCTTGGAATGATCACCCTCATACTGAAAGTATACCAGTATGTCGTCGATAAAGGTTATCACAAACTGGTTCAGGTACTCACTGAACGCCTTGTACCTCAAATCCATAAACACGGATGACGCATTTGTCAACACAAGTGGCATGCCAATGAACTCATACTACCTATATCGTGTGTTGTACGCCGTTTAGGGAATGTCACTTTCCCTTATCAACAATAAATAGTATCCGGATTTCAGGTCCAACTTAAGTACACAGTTGACCCAACGAGTTGATCGAACAGATCATCACTTCTTGGGGTTGGATACTTATTCTTTTCCGATAACTTACTCAACTTCTTGTAATTATTACAGAGTTATAAGCTTCCATCCTCTTTTTAACAAGAGGACCGGCGTACTCCAAGACAATAAACTTGGATGCACATAACCCTGTTCCACCAGCTCTTGAAGTAGTATTTTAGTTCCGATATCTCACAACCTATAGCTAGAACCAATCTGACCACCTTACGTTTGAAATTGATGTACGCACACTGCTCTAAGAGCCAGCCCATACCAAAGATTACGTCGAATTCTACAGACAGCAATATGGATGCTTGCAAGTCGAACTCCTGACTCCCTATCCTTGATTTCATACAACAGACTCTATTCGCGTATATAGAGCACCCGTTAGGCAGCAGTACTTTCGATTTGTCTCTTGCCATGGAAGAAGGAACTCCATTGCGCAATACACATCCTTCGGGCAAAAAGGAATGGGAAGTTCCCATGATGAATAGTGCTTTCACCGGACACTCAGAAAATCAATACAAATCCTATCACAACCAACCATAGGCTAACATGCGTAAGGCAACGAGTATCTAAAGCTGACACACCAAAAAAGTAAACCATACCTGTCACCAAGTCAGCATGTTCCATGACCTCCTGATGGCGAAAGCTGTACACTCTAGGCTAGGATGGAGCATACTGAGATGAAGTTGCCTGCAACCCCTTGCCCTTCTCCTCGTAGGTTGCTCTAGGCTTCATTTCGGACTTCAGACGTCCGCTCCAACACTCTCGGGCAAAGTGTCCAAGCTTTCCATAGCAAAAACATGCATCCGGGTCTCGGCTAATAGTTGTTTCAGATGCACCAAAAGAAGGAACTAGACCCGACCTCCTTTCCTTCTTACACCATCTACGGAAACCGGACTTCGAGGTGGGTAGCGCCTTAAACTCTGTCTTCTCAACACTGGAGTCTTTCTTCTCTTGGAATCCCTTCATAGCTTTCTTTGTCCCCTGATCGTCTTTACGACAATCTCGGGCAAAGTGACCAAACCTTCCACATTTATAATAGTAATATGGAATTTAACTAGCACATACGTCATGCCTCACTTTACTCCTCTTTCGGTGTACAGACTTTACGGGACCTGGGGAGTTTGGTAAGCTGTACACTGACGTCTGGTTGATTCTGGCCAGATTTTTTTCCAAAGATCTAGCCGACTCCACTAACGCTCGGAACCCAAGTAGCTTTGGTCCTACGAGTAGCAGTCGTAATTCATCGCGCAGACCGTTGTAGAATCTATTAGCTATAGTCTGCTCATTCTCCAAATCAAACCCTGGGTAGCGCCTTATGATAAGAAACGTCTGCAAATACTCCTCAACTGAGTGGGTACCTTGCACTAAAAGCATGTTCAACTGCTGATCCAAAGGTCTTATACATGCAAGTTGTTCCATCACACCACTCGGTATTGAAGTCACCCTAGGGACAGGGGGCTGCACTTGCCCTCCAAGGTTTGCTTTAGTCCCAGCGAACACCACTTCAACTATCCTTCTTATGGTTTCAACAGAAAGAAGGGTCTCAGGCACGCTGTTAAGTGCGCTACTCTCCGTGGAGTGCTAACCTTGTGACTGCCCCGCACCACTCGTAGTCCACTATATAGCATAACTATCGATTAGGCGACATACAATTGCTAAAAGCAATCATTGGAACACTCAGGTTCCTCAAAAATAAGAGTATTTTCATTCCTAAGTGGACATTCATGGGTTTTTTATGTTATAACGATGACGAACATACATGTGCTCACCACCCCTTAAAAGAATTCGCCCATGAATTCCAATAAGCAAGACCAAAACCGGTAGTCTGATATCAAATTGTAACACCCCTATCCGTCACATGGTATATAGCAGCTCAGTTGGTGATGAAAGTTGAAAGAACTCCATAGTTAAGCGTGCTCGGGCTGGATTAGTACTGGGATGGGTGACCTCCTGGGAAGTCTCCGTGGTGAGCGCTTGATTATCGAGTTTGCCGCATCAAAGGGAGGTTGTGACCACCAACAACCCGCCTGTGGGCTGGAGAGGGGTTGGGTGCTTGGGCTGCAGCCCGGTAGCATCGCCTAGAGCGGAGCCGTGACATTGTCATGTTGGATCGGCTAGGGTCGTTACACACACCATGCAATTTTACGACCTGTTCAACATAAAGTTTGGCCAACTTTTTTATTGAATCATCCATCCGATTTGGAATGAAGTATGACACTTTTGTCAACTGGTCCACGATCACCAAAATGACATCGTTTCCACGTTGCGATCTCGACAAACCATGACCGAAATCGATAGATATGTCGTCAAACTTTCACTCCGGTATGGGTAACGACTTCAAGAAACCACCAAGTTTTTGACATTCAGCCTTTACTAGGGCGCAAGTATGACACTTCGCCATATAATGAGCTATGTCCTTCTTCAACCCTGGCCACCTGAATAACTTTTTCATGTCCTTGAACATCTTTATGCTTCCTGTATGGATTGAGTACTTTGCAAAGTTTGTCTTGCACAACAATAAATCCCGTAATTTGCCCACATTTGGGCCACACAACTGACTATCCTTCCACAAAAGATCATCGTTAATAAAGAACTGGGAATTTGACCTATCCGTAGACTCTTCCAAATAGCATTTCATGCTGCCATCCAGCTCTAACGCTTGATGCATTCTGTCAGCGAGGTCCTATATCACCTCCGTCAAGTTTAAACATGCATTTTCACTAGAGCTCCCAACAACACAAGCGATCTCCAAGGCCTCCAAGTCTCAAAAAAGATGCTCATCATGCATCTATATCTAGTTGGCCTATGCTGGAGCCCTACGACTCAACGCATCTGCGATAATATTTCCCTTCCCAGGAACATAGTGAATCTCAAACGTATAGTCCCCAAGGAACTCCTTCCACCTCCTTTGTTGCATATTAAAATCCTCTTGGTTCAATATATATTTTAGGCTCTTATGGTCCGTAAAGATGTCAACCATCACGCCATACAAGTAATGCTGCCATAACTTCAGGCAAATATCATAGCCGCCAACTCCAAGTCATGGACTGGATAATTTATCTCGTGCACCTTCAGCTGGCGAGAGCCATAAGCTATAAACTTCCAGAATTGCAGAAGAATACAGCCTAAACCACCCCCTGAGGCATCGCTATAGATCTCATAGCTTTCCGCACCACATAACGAACACAAAATAAGCGTCGTGGTCAGACGACTCTTCAACTCCTCAAAATCTCACACGCACTCTGGCGTCTAAATAAACTTCTGATTCTTTCTTGTCAACGTAGTGAGAGGAAAAGAAATCCTCCAAAAGTTCTCTACAAAGCGCCTATAGTAGCCGACAAGTCCAAGAAAACTCCTGACTTCCGCAACAGTAGTCAACACAGGCCACTCACATATCGTAACTATCTTTGCCAGATCCACGAAAATACCGTCTTCACTAACCACATAACCAAGAAAATCCATTGATGATATCCAAAACTCATACTTAAAGAACTTGGCATAAAGTCAATTCCTCCCCACGTTATGCAGAACCAACCTCAAGTGATTCACATGATCCTCTTCTGACTGAGAGTATACCAGTATATCGTCAATAAAGATAATCACAAAAATGTCCAAAAAATCTCTAAAGGTCACGTGCATCAAGCCCATAAACACCGATGACACATTTATTAACCCAAACGACATTGCAGTGAACTCATAATGACCATAGCTTGTACCAAACACTGTCTTGGGAATATAACTTTTCTCGATCCTCAACTGATAATAGACGGACTTCAAATATAGCTTCGAATAGACAATTGATCTAACCAGTTGATCAAATAAATTATCGATTCTCGGAATCAGATACATGTTCTTTTCCTTTAGCTTGTTCAGTTTACGGTAATCAATGCATAGGTGCAAGCTTCCATCCTTCTTCTTCACAAAGAGGGCTGGTGCACCCCAATGTGACATACTTGGACGTATATAACCTTGATCTAGCAACTCCTATAATTGAACCTTCAGTTCCACAATCCCCTATGGCGCTTCTAGATACAGTGAGCATGATATAGGTTTCGCACATGACACCAATTCAATAGTGAGGTCGAACTCTCGCTGAGGTGAAATCCCAGGGTGATCTTTAGGAAACACATCCGCAAAGTATGATACAATTGTAATATCACTCAAACTGGGATTCGGCTCTACAACCTCCAATAACGTGAAGAATAACTCCGCGCCCTTACGAACTACCTTGACCACTTGGTGAGCAAACATCAGTATCTTGCTCGATCCTCTTATACCGCTGAATTTAGTCTCGCATTCGGTGTTCTGCCTCAGTGCGACTTCCTTTAAGTTGCAATCAATATATGCATGCTGCTCCAAGATCCATTCCATGCCAAGGATTACATCAAACTCATATATCGACAAAACAGATGCTTCCCACCCAAAGTCATGACTTCCTATCCACACCTTAACACAAAACTCTCTACCCGTGTTCACCCTTTACCCTTAAGGTAGTGTTATCCCAGTCTCATATTTAGTTCGAATAAAAGTACTATGAGAAATAACACAAATCCTTTAATAGAAAGGGATACAATGCACACAGTAAAAAAGAGTTCTTATCGGCCTGGTGAACAATAGGTTCGATCCTTGTTTGTACAAGTAAAACATGCATTCTTATATAAAGTAGAAAGTACAGTAGTCTATTACAGCTACTCCCTTATTCACACTTGTAACATTATTTTATTTTGCCATTACCGGAGGTCCATTGTGACATTCTCGAGCATAATGTCCCCCATTGCCACACGTGTAATAAGTAGGTGGAATTCTTCCTTCAGCTCTCTGGACATAGCCTTCTTCATCCATGAAAGATCACTATGACAATCTACAGCTATGCGTCTCAACTTTTCACAAGTATAACAGATAATTGGGCCTCGTCCAGAAGTTGCTTCAGAAACATCAGATAAAGAAGCTGACCTAGATAATTTTGACTTCTTGTTCCACCTTCGATACCCAGACATTGAATATCTTAGTACTTTAAGCTCTAACATCCGGTAGACTTTTGCCAAATATATCTCCAAAGATCTAGCCGACTCCACCAATATCTGAAATCCAAATATCTTTGGCTCCACCAATAAAAGTCATAATTCATCATGCAGATTGTTATAAAATCTATTGATCTTGGTCTTCTCATCCTTCAACACAAATCCTGCATAGTGCCTTAGCATAACAAATGTATATAAGTACTCCTCGACCGAGTGCTCTCCTTGCCCAAAACATATATTCAACTGCTGATCCGAGGCTCTTCTTATTACAATCTGCTCAAGGAAACCAACTGACATTAAAGCTACCACAGGGACAGGGGGTGGCACATGCCTTTCAGATTGGGCATTGATCATTGCGAAGACCACACCAAATATAATCCGAAGCATTTCCATAGACGGAGGAGGTGTAGACACCTCAGTTGGTGCACTAGTCTCTGCCAAGCGCTGGTGTTCAGAATGCCCCACACTGCTTCACAAATATTGACACGCATGACCATAAGCCCCATACACTCATGGCATATTTTCGGTGTTTTGGACTTTCCCAAGCCCACCACAATCCTCAGTCCCAAACTGATGGTCAAATTCAGTGTTTTGGACTTTCCTAGGCCCACCACCATCCTTAGACCAAGACTGATGGTAAAAATTGAGCATTCCAATCTTTCCGACCCGTAGCCTATGAAAGTCCACCTAGTGTCAACTACCTTCACCTATGGGGGGGGGAATAGGTGTCTTGCATAGTCTTTTAACAGAATTAAAATTATACCTGCACAATTAAACAAAACAACACAGCACAAAAATACGCAGGCAGTTATAGTGGTTCCCCGATTTGGGTACTTCCACTTTCCCCCTTTGACCTATCTCCCAACAAGGGACGACTCGGTCACTTCACCAACCGGATTGAAATCCAATCCTCACACTAATGGAAGGAACCCTTCCAACCGAAGGAGTCACCACTCCTCCACCACGGGTTGCACCCAACCCTTACAATGCGGAACCAACGTTCCTTTACAACAAAAGAAAAATTAGAATGTATAAAATACAAACTACTTATGGAGCGCTTGGTGTCCCTCTTCGTTCGATGTAGATTTCTCGACGAAGACGAAGAGTACACGACCTAAGCGCTCACTTAGAGAGGATCTCCCCAAAATCAGCGGCGGCAAGAAGTACGACGGCGGAGCTTTCGGGATCGGCGGTGGCAAGGTTTGCGGCGGCGAGCTTTGTAGATCCAACCTTCGTAGCAAAGCTAGCAAGGTCTACCAACGATCACACTTGGATCGATCGTCTCAATCGATTCGAAAAGGGAAGGTATTCCCGATCTACAAACCAAGAGACAAAGGATCTCAAGATAGATACGTGAGACGCATTGCTTGGCTAAGCTTCTGTCACCGGGAGATCAATATGAATCCAAGATCAACGGCAGTGACTTTCTCTACGAGCGACGACGGTGTTCCGAGCGGCGACGGCGGCGGAAAGAAATCCGCAATGCTTTAGGTCACGATGGCGGCTCGTTTCTTATTCTCGGTATTGGGGGGGGGGGGGGTCCGTGAAGTTCGAAATACCACAGTATTTATATAGTAGGTCATACATTATGACCGTTGTGGGCCCCACCAGACGAAACCCTAAGCCTGGTTCAAACAGCGCCTGATAACATGGTCTGGTCCAGCGTGCAGCAGAAATTTGCCTAAGGCAAATTCGACGAGAATCATTTGTGATTCTCGACGAATCAGCGAGAATCACTTATAATTCTCGTCAAATTTTCCTTGGAAGCAATTTAGCCAGAGAGCAAGCCATCTGGAGAGGGTCGGCGAGAATCATTTATTCATTCTCGACGAATCGGCGAGAATGCAAAGTCATTCTCGCCGATTCTACCTTAGCAGAATTCTGGACGGCGCTGAGACAGCCGGGTTATTCTCGCCGATTCTGACTTGGCATAATCCTTTAAGGCATTGAAAGCGTTGAGTCAGCCGGATACGGTCGGCGGGAATCGACGAGTGATTCTCGACGATTCGGCGAGAATCACTAGTGATTCTCGTCGAATCGGCGAGAATCACTTAGTGATTCTCGTCGAATCTAACTTAGATGATTTCTCGTCTTTCTTCCCGTGAGTTGCTTTGATCCATCCTTGCTCCTTATCTGCTCTTTATCTGTCTAAGCTCTGTACTTGAAAATAAGTACACTCCAATAGAGAGAGTACACGTAAGCCAACACACTGATCTGCTCAACGAGGGATTACGTTGCGCAGACCCGTGTATATTGACCCATTGCACCCTGACATTGGTGTGTACTTAGCGAGGAATAACTGCAAGCACATCTTGAAGAAAATCATCAAATACACTATCTATTCAAATTAGCTTGTATAGGGGCTTCTTCAAATCAGGTACATTGTGGATACAATACCCAACAATCTCTCCCTATTTGAAGAAGCCTAAGCCCTACAAGCTAAGGTGAATAGAGCATATGAAAATCATAAACTACGAATTCAGTTGAGATTGAAATTCATTACCACTTTCCTGAGAGCATACTTGGAGCAACCTTAGCCGAGAGGGTAATCCACCTTAGCCTTAGCCGAGAGGGTAATCTCCCCCTTTTCGGCTTCTGCAAATCTGGGACTTTAGCACTTGCCACAATGCTCCCCCTCAGTTCGTGCATCTGTGCTTACTCTTGAGTTTTTTGCAGATGCTCCCCCTTAATCCAAGAGCCGGGAGCCTCTGTATTCTTCATTCCTCAAGGTTTAGCATACCCAGTTCAGTTTTGAAGAGACTGAACTTGTCTTCGTCTAGGGGCTTTGTAAAAATATCTGCAATCTGCTTATCCGTGGGGACATAGCAGAGAGAGATGTCCTTGTTTTCCACATGCTCCCGAATGAAGTGGTAGCACACTTCAATATGCTTCATCCTGCTGTACGATACGGGATTGTTCACAATGGCTATAGCACTTGAGGAGTCGCAGTACATTGGTACTTCTCTGAACTGCAAGTCATAATCTTTGAGCTGATTTCTGATCCATAGAAGTTGTGCGCAACAGCTGCTTGCTGAGATGTACTCAGATTCAGCTGTGGAGGTTGCGATACAATTCTGCTTCTTACTGTTCCATGAAATAAGCCTTCTTCCGAGGAATTGACACGTCCCGGAAGTGCTTTTCCTATCATCCCTGCTTCCTGCAAAGTCAGCATCTGAAAAGCCTATTAGCTCGACATCATTGTTTCTCGGGTACCACAAGCCAAGATTAGGTATACCCTTAAGGTATCTAAGAATTCGCTTTGCAGCGACATATTGAGATTCCTTAGTGTTCACCTGATATCTGGCACAAACGCATGTGGAGAACATAATATTCGGTCTATTAGTAGTAAGATAGAGCAGGGATCCAATTATGCTTCTGTACTTGGTTTCATCAAAAGGTTTCCCTTTCTCATCCTTGTCCAGAGACACAGTGGATCCCATTGGAGTCCTCATAGAGGTTGCACTCTCCATTCCGAATTTCTTGAGGAGTTCATTTGTGAACTTCGTCTGAGAGATGAAAATCCCATCCTCAGACTGTTTCACTTGAAGTCCCAAGAAATACTCCAGCTCTCCCATACTACTCATTTCAAACTTTCCTTGCATAAGTTTGGAAAACTTCTTGCAAAGGTTGTTATCCGTTGACCCAAATATTATGTCATCGACATAGATTTGCACCAGCAAAATCTTGCCTTTGACTTCCCTAAGAAACAATGTCTTATCTATTTTTTCTCTAGAGAACTTGTTCTCAAGAAGAAAACTAGACAGAGTCTTATACCAAGCTCGAGGAGCTTGTTTTAAGCCATATAAAGCCTTATTAAGAAAATATACATGATTGGGATAAGTCGGATTAACAAAACCTTGGGGTTGTGCGACATATACTTCCTCTTTCAGGTTGCCATTTAAGAATACAGATTTCACGTCCATCTGATAGATAGTGAATCCTTTGTGCGAAGCATATGCCAGGAATAATCTGATCGCCTCGAGCCTTACCACTGGTGCAAAGGTCTGGTCGAAGTCAATCCCCTCCTCCTGTCTGTAACCTTGAGCCACCAGCCTGGACTTGTTCTTTATGATGATACCGTGTTCATCCAGTTTGTTTCTGAAGATCCACTTGGTGCCGATCACGTTCTGCCCCTTTGGTCTGGGAACTAGCGTCCAGACGTTACATCTTTCAAATTGATGCAGTTCATCTTGCATGGCCAATATCCATGCTGCATCCTTGTTCGCTTCGTCGAAATTCTTTGGCTCAACCTGTGACCGAAAGCTAAAATGCAGAATCTCATTAATTGTACCTCAGCGAGTTCTGACACCGTCACGGGGATCTCTGATGATTTGATCTCTGGGATGATCCCTCACGTGACGAAGCTCTAGCAGTCTGGCATCTGGAGCTCTAACATTTTCTGGGGCTCCTTCCTCTTCAGGGAGGATAACTCCATTCTGACCGTCATCATCTCCGGTAGGTGTTGTGGTGGAGACTTTGACGTACTTAGGAGTTGCATCTTTAGCGGTCTCATCGAGACTAAGCTGTTCAATTCTTGTACCTGCATCTTCAAGAAGACCACTGGAAGAATTGCTGTTAAGCAAGCTTCCTTCATCAAATACCACATTTATGAATTCCTCTACCACTAGGGTTTTCTTATTGAAAACCCTATATGCCCGGCTATGGCTACTATAGCCCATAAATATTCCTTCGAAGCATTTTTCACCAAATTTAGTACGCGGGTACTTCCCATTATTTAGTACATAGCATCTGCAACCAAAGATCCTAAAATAGGACATGGTTGGTTTCCTGCCTTTCAGTAGCTCATAAGGCGTCTTACGATGGCTCTTGTTGATCAAGGCCCGGTTTTGTACATGACAAGCTGTGTTGACAGCCTCTGCCCAGAAGTATTATGGGAGAGAAGCATCATTCAACATTGTCGTGCAAGCTTTAATGAGTGTTCTATTTCTCCTCTCCGCAACTCCATTCTGCTGAGGAGTGCGCGGGGAGGAAAACTCATGAAAGATACCAAGTTCTTCACAGAACTCTGTCATAGCACCAGACTCAAACTCTGTTCCATGGTCACTTCTGATTTTGACCACCGAGCAGTTAAGTTCGTTCTGAATCTGCTTGACAAAACTGGTGAAGATGTCAAACGTATCAGACTTGCGTTTTAAGAAGAACACCCAAGTAAAACGAGAGTGATCATCAACAATCACTAGCGTATAAGACTTGCCTCCAAAGCTATGAACTTGCATTGGACCAAACAAGTCCATATGCAGAAGATAAAGACATCTGGAGGAGTCTTTGTCAACGATGCCCTTAATGGTAGCCTGAGTCTGTTTGCCCTTCTGGCATGCAGGACAGGGGCTATCTTTGATGCACTTAATGATGGGAGCATCCCTTACTAAGTTTTTAGAAAACAACATACTAATAGTCTTGAAATTAATATGTGCCAATCTCTTATGCAATTGTTCACAAAGAGATGCACTGCCTGTTGCTACTAGGCATACGGGGGTAGATGAATCTAAACTAAGAAAATCTAAACAGAAGATATTTCTGCTCCTAATGCCTGTTAATACCGTCTCCAAAGAGGCACACGATATTATCAGGCATTTATCCTTGCAGAACTTAACGTCATAACCTTTATCACATAACTGACTTACACTGATCAGGTTATGATTTAACCCTTCAACGTAAGCCACGTTGGTGATAGAAATTATATCGTATGAAATCATACCATAACCCCTGGTGACTCCTCGATCTGATCCCCCAAAGATGACTTTGGGTCCATTCTCAACTGGAGACTAATCACGCAGCAAGCTTCTTGTCCCGGTCATATGCCGGGAGCATCCACTGTCCAAGAACCATATGGGAGTTTTGGTGGCCTTTGGACATTCCTGCAAAACAGAATTAATTTCCCTTAGGAACCCAATCGAACTTGGGTCCTAGATTCCTCGTTAGCATACTCCCCCTCGGATGGTTAGCCCTACGAGTGGTCTGCCTCGCATTACCAACATGAGGAGTCTCGTTATTCCTCAGATTAAACTAGCAATCCATGGCAAAGTGACCAACTTTGCCACAACACCAACAGTCAAACCTGTTATAATTTCTCCTAGGCACCTGCTTCACCCTTGGAACGGAAGGTTCAGCCGGGGCCTTGGACCTGGAGGTGGAGGCATCATGATGACAACAGTCGCAAGATTTCTTCACCTCCTGGTTTCTCAGTATAACAGGCTTGGCCTTTGGTGCCTGCTTCCTATTATGTCCGCTAGAGAAGTGGCCATAATCCTCCATTTGAACTTCCTCATAAGATGCCTTGAAGACATTCTCGCCAAAGTTGCGGGGAAGGCCCACCCCTAATACCGGCTCTTGGGCTTTTCAACCGAGGGCCGGAAGAAGTGGCCATAGGTTGACTCAAAGTCCTGTTCATTGTAGGGAAAGCCAGGCTTCCTGAATACAACAGGGTTGAGTGGGGCCTTTCCCTTTTCTGTAGCAGAGGTCTTCTTAGCAGCCTTATTTCTCATCTGCTTTTTGTTTCTCCTAGATGATTTACCAGGCACACCCACATGCCCCAAGCCAGCCCCCTTAGCCTGAGTAGAGAAGGTATCAACCAGTGGAAGAACAGTCTTTGGCATAGATAAGCTTTGGACAATCTTCTTTTCTGCCGTAAGTTGTTCTTCCAACTTATTGATTTCTTCCTATTTAAGGTCAAGGAGACTTAGAGACTCTGAGTGCTTAGAGATCAGGTCCAGGTGCTCCTGTCGGAGAGAAATCAAGCTAGTGATCTCTTCCCTTAGGGTGACACCCTCGACCCTAAGGAATTTGACTTTCTTTTTCTGAGCCCTCAATCTCTTGCGGCATTCCTCGAAGGTGTTGAGCAAAAGCTCATACTTTTCGAGGAGCTCAGCTTCTCAGGCAAATGGGCTGTCCTCAAGATCATCATTAGGAGACTCATAGTCAGAGTCGGAGAGGGGGGTACGAGCTTTTACCTTCCCAGTGAATGGGGGGCATTCTCCTTCTAAGTCAGAGCGACCCACAAGCCCGAAGTAGGCTTCATCATCATCACTGGAGTCTGAGGAATCAGACTCACTCAGTGTCTTTGACTTTTTGGCGATGTAGCTTCTCTCCTTCTTTTTATCTCTCGAGGTTCTGTGCTCCTCGCCCTTCCCCTTATCTTCCTGCCTTGTTGTCAGTCAGCCACGACGTGTCCTGGCTTATTGCATCCAAAACAAATGATGTCAGCAGAGCGATGTTTGTTCGGTTTAGATGCATACCTGTCAGAAGAATAGTTCTTCTTCTGAAGCCTGGAGGAGGAGCCGTCTCTCTTTCTTTGATTCCTCAACTTGAGGAACTTCTTGAATTCTCGGGTGATGAGGGAGAAATCTTCCTCAGACAACTCTGAGCCAGAGGAGCATGGATCGTAGTCTTCCTCCTCATCCTTTTTCCCCGAACAGGATGAAGCCGTACCCTTGCCCTTCCTGGAGTGAATGGCTTTTAGGGCCACAGTATTTTCCTTGGCTGCGGCATTCTCTGCTTCTTCTTCAGCTTTCCTCGTGTTCAACTGGAGCTCATAGGACATGAGCTTCCCAAAGAGTATCTGAGGATCAGTTTCAGCTAATCTGCCAAACTCTCGGATGGCGCAGATCTTCGTGTCCCATTCCTTAGTAAGGGACCTAAGGAATTTATCATTAAGTTCACCATCTGTGAACACTCTTCCATATCCCTTGAGAGCATTGACGATCTTGAGAAAGTTCTCGAAGGTAACTCCGATCTCTTCCTTGGGCCCCTACCTGAAGGCCTCATATTTCTGGTTTAGGAGGGATCTCCGATCATCCCTCACTTCATCTGTGCCCTCCATCAGGATAATCAAGCTGTGCCAGATATCCTTGGCTGTCCTGTAGTTACAGAAGTTCTACATCATGGAGTCATCGACTGCGCTGATTAGTATGTTCTGTGCCTTCTTATCAAGTCCGACCAGCACCATCTCGTCCTTGTCCATTTCAGAAAGCTTCTTTGACACCATTTTGGTAGGATCAATGGTGGAGGCCTTAGTGGGAATATAAGGTCCCTCCTCCACGATCATGAAGATTCGAGGGTTGACTACTTCCATGTAAAATCTAATCCTTTCCTTCCAGATAGGAAAGTTTAGCCTGGTGCACACTGGGATCTTGCCTGAGTACTTGGGTCCGTCTATAGTAGATATCTGCCTTCTTCTTGACACTAGTCCCAGGAACTTACTCAAGGTGTTAACCTTATTGCTGAGTAACCTCCCTATGATACCACTTAAAAGTCCACCTAGTGTCAACTACCTTCACCTATGGGGGGGGGGGAATAGGTGTCTTGCACAGTCTTTTAGCGGAATTAAAATTATACCTGCACAATTAAACAAAACAACACAGCACAAAAATACGCAGGCAGTTATAGTGGTTCCCCGATTTTGGTATGTCCACTTTCCCCCTTCAACCTATCTCCCAACAAGGGACGACTCGGTCACTTCACCAACCGGATTGAAATCCAATCCTCACACTAATGGAAGGAACCCTTCCAACCGAAGGAGTCACCACTCCTCCACCACGGGTTGCACCCAACCCTTACAATGCGGAACCAACGTTCCTTTACAACAAAATAAAAATTAGAATGTATAAAATACAAACTACTTATGGAGCGCTTGGTGTCCCTCTTCGTTCGATGTAGCTTTCTCGACGAAGATGAAGAGTACACGACCTAAGCGCTCACTTAGAGAGGATCTCCCCGAAATCGGCGGCGGCAAGAAGTACGGCGACAGAGCTTTTGGGATCGGCGGCGGCAAGGTTTGTGGCGGCGAGCTTTGTAGATCCAACCTTCATAGCAAAGCTAACAAGGTCTACCAACGATCACACTTGGATCGATCGTCTCAATCGATTCAGAAAGGGAAGGTATTCCCGATCTACAAACCAAGAGACAAAGGATCTCAAGATAGACACGTGAGACGCATTGCTTGGCTAAGCTTCTGTCATCGGGAGATCAAGATGAATCCAAGATCAACGGCAGTGACTTTCTCCACGAGCGATGATGGTGTTCCGAGCGGCGACAGCGGCGGAAAGAAATCCGCGATGCTTTAGGTCACGATGGCGGCTCATTTCTTGTTCTCGGTATCGGGGGGGGGGGGGGGGGTCCGTGAAGTTCGAAATACCACAGTATTTATACAGTAGGTCATACATTATGACCATTGTGGGCCCCACCAGACGAAACCCTAAGCCCGGTTCAAACAGCGCCTGATAACATGGTCCGGTCCAGCGTGAAGCAGAAATTTGCCTAAGGCAAATGTTTCGAGAATCATTTGTGATTCTCGACGAATCGGCGTGAATCACTTATGATTCTCGTCAAATTTTCCTTGGAAGCAATTTAGCCAGAGAGCAAGCCATCCGGAGAGGGTTGGCGAGAATCATTTATTCATTCTCGATGAATCGGCGAGAATGCAAAGTCATTCTCACCGATTCGGCGAGAATCACTTTAGTGATTCTCGCCGATTCTGCCTTAGCAGAATTCTGGACGGCGCTGAGACAGCCGGGTGATTCTCACCAATTCTGACTTGGTAGAATCCTTGAAGGCGTTGAAAGCATTGAGTCAGCCAGATGCGGTCGGCGGGAATCGACGAGTGATTCTCGACGATTCGGCGAGAATCACTAGTGATTCTCGTCGAATCGGCGAGAATCACTTAGTGATTCTCGTCGAATCTAACTTAGATGATTTCTCGTCTTTCTTTCCGTGAGTTGCTTTGACCCATCCTTGCTCCTTGTCTGCTCTTGATCTGTCTAAGCCCTGTACTTGAAAATAAGTACACTCCAATAGAGAGAGTACACATAAGCCAACACACTGATCTGCTCAACGAGGGATTATGTTGCGCAGACCCGTGTATATTGACCCACTGCACCCTGATATTGGTGTGTACTTAGCGAGGAATAATTGCAATCACATCTTGAAGAAAATCATCAAATACACTATCTATTCAACTTAGCTTGTACATGGGCTTCTTCAAATCAGGTACATTGTGGATACAATACCCAACAGCCTAAGACTCTAACTATGCCAACAACGAAAGCCAAGTATTTAGGCAATTAAGTATAAGAATGACATAACGCAAGTACAGATCAGCCATTTCCCATTGCTCAAACTGCCATGCAAACACTAAAAGACAAGGCAATCAAGGCAGATGACATGGCACGGGTCAACCTCCCCTTTCTTGTATCAAACATACATAACCCTATTATGTTTCAAGGCTGGTACTCACGGCCACCACAACTGGGCACTACAGGCTCAACAGCTCAAAATACTACCCATCTTGTCTCATGGATACATGCTTCATAACCACAAAACATCTCACTGGGAGCTAACACCAGCGGTAGCACTACTGCTACGCGATAGGGGGATAGAATGAAATTTCTTCCCCAAAATTTGGGTGTTTTCCTGGAGACCAACTCCAGTACTCTCACTGCAGCAACCTGTAAATGCAAGACTTCGTAAACTACATGTTTAACTATGAAGACTTCTTTGGTATGCAAATAAACAAAATAACCATCACCAATCCAGACCAAGCTGTTTGGATGGGCTTATCACATCATGCCTATTCCATACTTCGATTCCGAATGCTATATACAAATTTATTATCAGGGATATCATCGATCAACCCATTGAAAATCCCTTCTCTCTACACAGATTAGTGGGGGACTTCATGCAACTATGCAAAATTATGGACTTCACATGTCCAAGAATGAAGATCGTTACCCTTGTCGGTCATTTTGGAGCCATGAATATGAACTTGATCTGGATGGAAATGATCGCAGCGCTTTCCTCTCCGCAAATCTAGCTTCATCTTGGTAATCCAACAACAGGAACACTTCCTAGAGCTTCTCCAAAGTCTAGAACAAACTTTCTCTTTTCTTTCCTTCTTTCATCTTCTTCCTTAACACTTGAAGAGAAAGAGAGAGAGATAAGAACTTAAAGAGAGAGAGTGGAATAGATGAAATGAACCTCCACTCCCCCACTCCCTTGGTTAAGTCACACTGGTTTCCCCTCGCCACATGATATCATGCTCAGAAGGAATGGATGACCACGATTCAATTGAGATTTCATTTCAAAATAGCTACTGCCGTGTGGTAACTCGCTACTACCACGAGGTAACTTAGGTGGTTGTAGTGGTCTTGTACTACACCTTTTTGCCGCTCAATGACCGCCTCAACACGTCACGACACGTGACACAATAATTCTAGCAGTACCTCTACCGTCACGCGTTAAGTGCCAGAGACAATATTTGATTAATTCATTATCTACTGCCACACAGTACCACACTACCGTCGAGCGGTACCTTCCAAATACACTGGTATATTTAATCCGTTATATACCGCCGGTGCTAGATCTTTTGCCTGGCCGTAACCTCCAGTGACCATCTTTTTATTGTTTTCTGGAAATTTTAGGCATTACATTCTACATCTCCTCATTTTCTTCAGGTGTGCTCGGGCACTGTTCAACGATAAGTCTAATTTGAGCTATAAGAAGTGTGCTTGTAGGGTAATGCTAAAGTTGTTACACATCGGATGTGTGCAACAAAATTTATAAGAAAACTCTAAAGATTTAATAGGACCTTTGATGCGCTAATGACAAGTGCACCGGTCGCTCAAGTAATATAAAATGTGAGTGTAAATCCCCAAGTATTGATCTCAGAGGAATGCAAGATAGGGAACGTGATTTTATTATTTGGAAAACCAATTATAATGGTTTAAACTAAAACAGGAGCTTTGAATTTGGTATTCAAAAATCAAAAGATAATATAACTAAACTATTGTGGGTTGCATACACCGCTTCGCAAGGTGGATGGAGTCTATGCAGGCCGTGATGCACTGCTTTGGTAGGAGGATGGAAGAGAAGGCTAGCATAGGGAATGGTTTGCACTGATGAAATTTGAGAGTCGAGAGCACCTCTTCACAATGCATGCCACTAGCAATTGCTAGTGCGGCCACACTCACGATGGGGGAATGGAAATGATGAGATGGCGACGCTCCTCGAACAAACGACAAAGAGATTTCATATAGACATGAAATACACTAAATTGTAAACGAGGGTTTAAGAACAATCATTCATACAACAAAGGAATTAAGAATAACAATACTACAATATGGAGGGAGTGAGATTACAACCAAAGGGGCAGAGACTCGTTGGAGGTTGACGACAAAAATCTAGGGTTGTCAAGCCTTGTCCAAGCTTGAGATCCAACTGTCATCCAGTGTATGGAAGAGCCGTCACCTTCTTATAATATACCCATCTTCTTCATCAATTGCCTTCGACCATGACCTCGCCGGAGAACTCCAAGGGTGTAGCAAAAAATTCCTCAAAATGGAGCTTAGGGGCAAACAGTGAAGGAGGCCAAGAGGATCTCCTAGCATTTGATTTTCAAGAAAAATATGGCCGTAGGACCTCATGAAGGTGGGCGGACCTAGAGCGATGAAATGGGGCAGAACTGAGCTCTTAGATGCAAAAACTAGAAGAATATTCGAAATAGGGAAAACTCTTGTGCTTAAATAGTAAAACATTAGAAAAAGAGGCACGCATGTTCGAACGCATTACAATGCATGAATCGTATGATATTAACCACACAGGAATCGCCCAGCTTGATACAGTAGGAGTCCGTTCGATTTTGATCACAACGGGTAAAACAACTTGTGTGAGAACATATCACACGGTTAATGACAGATCACTGAAAATTAGGACAAACATAACAGATCGTGCATTTTCCTTCTCACACGGTTGAATCCAATTGTGCGTGAAGAAAACACACAGACAATAATTTCATAAAATTTTAGAAAAAAACACGAGATCATGCCATTTTGATCACACACATGTAAAACAGCCAGTGCAAGAACAAATCACACGACCCAAGGTAGATTACTAGAAATGGGCGTTATAGGCATTGCACAATCGCGCCGATCATGTGTGAAGAAAATCCACGACCGTGCAATTCCTACAAAAAATAACTTGACACCATAGGAGGTCTGCCCACCTGCACAACAAACCAACAGTTTGGAACACACCTTCAACACAAGCAAAACAACAAAAAAAAGAATGGGGAGCACCATTTTATTACTCCCATCAACATAGTGCACAATTGCACACCACAATAGACCTAAACAGTGCACTTTGTGTAAGAATAGTTATCTAATACAATAGAAGCATTTAAGCACAAAATGTGAAGTATGAGTGAGTGAAAACTAGTCCGGATGAGTCTGAAAAAGCACTATATATATCAGACTCATCACACACAAAGACAGCCATTTGCTCGTCCCGAGCAAATAATCCCTCAAGTGGACCAGAAAATGGAATAGCTGGCTTAGCAACTATGAATGTGGAGTACCATGCGAAGTCACATACACATGCATATAGAAAATTAGTAGAAGAAATTTCTAATTATACATAATATTTTATAAATTTCTGAAAGCACATTTTTTTTATTATTTCTACTCAAAAATTGAATCACAGTGAATCATCCGGTCGCACATAGGAAGAAAGTAGACTAATCACTGATTTGAGCATTACCAAAGACCGAGGCTCTGGACAACCTCCAAAGAAATCCATCAATATTTGTGACCAAAAGCTTGCCCTTCCACACTCTCTCCACAACACTGGTTTGACTCAATGCGCGAATCAGTGGACATTAGGTTTAGAATGGGGCTTGAGTTTAGGTGAGGTATACAATGATAAAATCGGTGGCTCACACACCTAACCTGAATGAGCTAACACAAAACACTATCCTCATAACATAAAAATAACACACAGGTGCACCATACCCCTAGACTTGGACTTGACTACATAGGTGTGTGCACCGCCTACTCCCAATATAAATCCTCACATAAAGATTTTTAAATTTAGCTCTTTTCATGTTACTTTTTTTCTTTTCTAATTTTTTTTTCACAAAATTTCCAGCACATATTTACTTTGGAGCACATCTACGCATACACAAATATAATCTCCATATCAACACCCCAATCATGAAATTAAAATATAACCAGAGATCGAATTTGAGTGTGCGAGTAGAATTGGATTTTAGGCTCTGGTGAGATAATAATGGAGCGAAATCAATAAAACGAGGTAGGCACAATAAAGTTAGTGAGGATAAGACGATAGGAATGGTACATAGGCTCAACCTAGCCAAAATGAATGCCTAATTCACACTCGCGCACTTTACTAACTGTATACCCATTCTTCGAGAATAGCTTAGGGGCAAGTTCTTAGCCACCTAGAAATACTATCCTTCCTCCCAACTCAAGAAATACGAGGCTAACGACCATCTACACACATTCCTATTCTACCATTTGATTCATACCTAATTCACCAATATTTGAGTAGAAGAAACTATATTTATGCTCAAAGAAAAGTATAAACTAAGAGAATAAAAATAAATTGAATCTACTCGAATTTCTACATGAGATGTGAGCACCCGACTAGGAGTATTACCTCAGTCAACATTTTACTCCGTCTCACAGTCCTAAGCCAACACAACAATTCACAAAATCACGCAAAAGAAATAAATTTAGCTCGTGACATGCTAATGATTAAGCACACGCTCATGTGGGTGGTATGATGTGCGGTGAAAATGATACTACTAAATAAAACTAAAATAAATGTACTTCTAGTATGCAATGCACTTGTGCATGTGCAGTGGGTAACAAACACAAAAATCACCCTCCCCCAAACTTAATCTAGACAATCCAAGCAACTGATGGAGAAATAAATATAAAAAAGAAGCTAGGGGAGAGATTACCCATGCTCAAAAATGAGCATACCAGAAGATTGACATTAATTTTGAACAAAGTTCCACGCCAACCACAAAAAAATCATCACACCTGCGAGAGAATACTCGATACAACAATGATAATAACAAAAATATAGCATTATATTAAACAAAAACTGAAACTTGGGTTGTCTCCCGAAATTCCTTTTGTTTACCATCCTTAAGGTGGACCAAATACCTATATTAAACATTTATAAATAGTTCTCAGCAAAGTCTACTAATAGTACCCAAGAGAACAAACACCACAAATTCAGCTAGAGGAGCAGAAATAACAAACACAGCAGAAGCAAACCAGTCTGGAGAACCATCATGAATTAGCTATATGCCGACTTGTGGTGGTTCTACCTCGCCATGCGAGGTTGACAGGAGGTGAAAGCTTTAGGGCCCAAGGGAGATGTACCTCCCTTGCCCCTAACCTCCTCCTTCTTGCACCGAAGGGCAATAAAACGCGTAATGCACAACAAAATTTCTTGCTTAAGCTTCTCCACAGTGGGAGAATGTCATCGAACACTAGATACCTGCTCAAAATCAATTTTTATTTTCTCAAGAGCAACAGTGGGATTCATTTCCTCACCCTTCGCGGGTGACAGATCAACCCATCAGACCTATTTTATCATTTACACACCAAATAAAAATTATAAGCAATGTTTGAAGAATTTGCGGTCATTCTTGCCACATCAACACTCAACTTTGAAGTCTCGTTTCTTTCATCCATCACAGCTTTATCGTCCATCAGATCCTCAACTACTTGCTCAACAACTTTGCCCTCCAACTTAGCACTTATATCAGTCCTCACCTCATCTTTAACATTCCCTTTATCAATGGTTTCCATCAACTGCACAACTCCCGACCTACATTCTTTATCACTCAAAGCCTCATCAAAAATAATAGTAGATAAAACATTGAGGTCCTTGGTAGTTATGGGTGGACAAACATGGTGTGTCACTTTTGGTGGCAAAGTAACACAACCATCGATGATATGAAGAGTGGTGCCACTTTCTTTCAAGAAAGGGACACCCAAAATAGATATGAAATTATTCTCCCTTGGTCCCAAAACTTTTGTCCACAATAACCTCAACCTCCTTAACTTCTCCTTAGGTTTCCACCATAGACCCATTTGCGAGTACAAGGGATGTACGATCATCAACATCAATATTTAGACTAAGATTTTCAGCATCTTGCAGGGCAAGGATGTTGTGTGATGACCCCGTGTCACACAACACGGTGGTTTCAATGTCATTTATTGTGCACTTAACTACTAAATCGCCCTTATGGCCACCAACTGACTCCGCTAAAATCTTCCCTTGTTCATAAGGATTTTTTAGTTGTACTAGGAAGAGCACCATGAGCACGCTCAGATATCACTTGGGCCAATTGGCCCAATTGCATCTCCAAGTTCCTTATTGAGGCAGTCTAGTTGGCCATATTGGATAGGTCCATATCCACAAATTTTTCTATCCTCTCCTCCAAAGCACTTTTTCTCTGGACTGGAGCACCCTGGTTATAATCGGTCGTGGCAGCCTCAGTTGGCTACCAGAGGATTGAGCATCAAATTGATGCTGGCTCGATTATCATTATTGGACTAGAGCATTTTGATTCCAAGAAAAGTTGGGGTGATTTCTCACACCCAGGTTATAAGTATTTGAGAATGGTGGCGAATGATTTTGATTGATCACATAATTAGCAGTCTCATCAACATTCAAATTATAAAACCTAGATGAAAGCTCACCAGCTGGGCACTCATAAGCACGGTGATAGTGGTTTCTACAACCCTAGCATGAAATAACCATCACCTGAGCAGAAGTAGAGGCATGCCTCTTCAACAAAGCTATATTATTGAATGGTTATGGTGCCTCATCAGTAGGTGGCCTCGTAGCGTTCACTTCAAAAAAATCCCCTTGTGCTTATTGGGGAGTTCTTACCGGCCATCCAAAAGGAGCTGTGGGAAGCAGTGTCCTGTAGGATTTATAGTGCATCCTCAGGAGTGTGGTTCATCATGCTCCCACCAGCTGTAGCATCGATCATGATATGGTAGTTTGGCTCTATTGCAAAATAAAAATTTTCAACCATGTTCCATGGTTGGAACTCATGTTGAGGGCACTTCTATAACGGTCCAGGCCCGCCAACCCTGCGGGACCCACCTGGCACCGCCGGCCTACCAGAAGTCCAGACCCGGGCCCACTACTGGTAGTCAGCCTATCACATCAAGCCTGCAGACCATGCAACCCAACCCCTCACCGCGCCTGTTTTTCAGCAGCGGTAGGTTGTTGCCACTGGGGATCGAACCCAGGACCTTGATAAGAGACTCTTTACCACAGCTCTCATCACCAACTGAGCTGCAGATCAGTTGGTGATGAGAGTTGAAAGAACTCCATAGTTAAGCGTGCTCGGGCTGGAGTAGTACTGGGATGGGTGACCTCCTGGGAAGTCCCCGTAGTGCGGGCTTGACTATCGAGTTTAACTCATCTAAGGGAGGCTGCGGCCACCAACAACCCGCCTGTGGAGGGAGAGGGGTTGGGGTGCATTGGCCTGCAGGCTTGAATGTGATAGGCTTACTGCCAGTAGTGGGCCCGGGTCTGGACTACTGGTGGGCCGGCGGTGCCAGCTAGGTCCCGCGGGTTGGCGGGCGTGGACCGTTATAAAAGACTTGTAAGACCCCCTTTTTTTTCTTTTTAAAACCCGGGGTCTTAGGCCCAGAACCGCCGCTTTGCGGTGACACCTTCACGTCCTGAAGGGTCATCACCACAAGGCGCCGATTCTGCCGGCCAATTCGATCACAGAAGAGTAGCACAATAATTAAGGTAAGAACAATGCAGTCCACAATAATAAATCACATGTATATAAGATAAAATCTCCACGAAGGGAGTGTCCACAGAATATCAATAATCAGAGTACTGTAAATGCGGGCTTATGCCCGATACATCATGTCCTCACTACAATCTCTCATGCGGAAGCGAAAAATAGAAACTACTCAGGGTCGAGACTCACGGTCCCGGCTGTATGAACTCCGGAGCTAGACTGCCCCATCTCCAGGCGCACCGATCTCTGGGGCTGCTCCTCCATGCTGGACTCCACGATCCCCTAAATGATGCGGTTCGAAAACCGTTAGTCATAAAGACTAAGCCCTATCATCCCCTACCCCTTTCCCCATGGCTCCTAGGTACCGAGCGGGGAGGAAGAAAGGGAAGGACATGACGGTAGAGATTAATCATAAAACAGATGGCAGCGGAACTAATCTAACAAGTTGTATTCGGTGAGCAGTTAATATAATTGTTATAATAGGTCTAGCAGTAAGAAAAGCAAGTATATGAATTTAACCTTCACTTATGCGAGATCACATAAGCAAAAGGGGTCTTTTGCAAGGCTCCCATCGTATAAGTGTCCCATACCACTTATACCTTGGGGTGTCGGTTATCAAACAGCAATGGTTGTTATTATATATATCAAATTAACCTTTGATTTATAAACTTGCCCACACAAGCTTATAGACCAAGGGGTCGTTTTGTAGGTCCTAATGTATAAGCGTCCCATACCACTTATACTTTAGGTGTCAGGGTTTAATGAATCGATTATGCTATGACATGCGTGTGGGTATGATGAAACATGCAAGTGCAACTCACACACCCGACTCTGTGCACACAGACCTTTAGTTCCCCCTTTCGGAGCCGTTACCTCCCAGGATACCTCCGTAGTGGCGGACGGAAGCGGTGGGTTGGGCCTCGCCCACCTCAAAACCAGTAAAAGCACCACTGGTCTGACCTATCGTACACCTCAACGCTTGGTGCACTAAGCGGACGCCTGCGTACTCTTGCCGGCTGACGCACCGGACTTCTGTTGGCGAAGTGCTAATCACCCCGCCGAGTCAACGATATCGGTGTCGGTGCAATCGAACTCCCCGATATCGAAAAACCCACCACCTTAACTTTTTCCTATTTTATGCACATGCAAGTTTAATCGTACACACACAAAAACCGAGCCGAAGCTCCCCGGACCAAAACGTCCGTATCCAAACCAACCGAGCCGAAGCTCCCCGGACCATCCCGTCCGTCTCTTAACCAACCGAGCCGAAGCTCCCCGGACCAAAACGTCCGTCTCCAAACCAACCGAGCCGAAGCTCTCATCAATCTTCCTATGCCAACCGTGTTTGTGAAAGGTGCAGCCCTAGTTACTAAGTTACTCTTGTCAGTTTGTTATTACAGTTTACGTTAGCCCAGGACTGCCCCCGGTATTCCCCGTGAAGGACTCTCAAGGGGCACTAGGAACCAAGACGGCGGCATTACGGCCCGAAGTTCCCTTTCGCAAGACACTTATTGTTATTGGTTGATCTCCCTTAACCCGATTCCCTTCTCATATTACGTTAGACTATCCTAGGGTGATTTTTAACCTTCCTCTCTTCGGGAAAAGCGATCTTTCGCCGAACCCGAGCACCTCTTAACTCTAGCTATCACCACTTCTCGCTACTCTTTATATCTTCCTATTGCATTTTCCTCCACTATTGCCCACCCAGACAAAATGATTAACTCCAATGTCTTCCTCAGATCATGTCCTATTGCAATTCACAAATTTGTTATATGCTGACCGATCTAGACTATATGTCGAACATGTTATGCTATGATCTAATACTCATCCAAATGCCCTAAATTATTTATTGGGGACTTATCATGATATAATTAGCCTAAATTCAGAAAATGGTAATTTTCCTAATTTATCTGATGTTTAATTAAATTCCCCGAGAGTCCCAAGGGCTACCGGTTTGAACATGAACTACCCTAAGTAATCATGCAAGATGTCCAGCAAATTTATGATAAATAGTAGGTTATCTCAATAGATTAAATCCTAAGTATCATAATTTTTCTATCATCAAAAGGGCATGAAAAACTATTTTAGAAATAATCTCTACTTCTGTTGTTTATGAATCAAGTACAGAAAATATTCTTCCAAAAATTATAAATAATTTATGCCATGCAGATAAAGGCCTAAAATTAGCACTGGCCAAGTTTCATAATTTTCCAGCAAGTAATTTATCCATAATTAATTTTTAAACAACAAAACCCCTTTCTAATATCTGTGAACAAAGTACTAGATTTACTCAACATAAAATTCTATAAAAATTCAGGGATCAATGTTCTACTAGTCAAGATCTAAATTCAGAATTTTAACTGATTATAATTAGTTTAAAACCTCCAAATATTTGAAACAACAAATCGGGCTAATAATCCTTTAACACATGAAGTATAATATTTATTAATCATAAAATTCTAGGAAAATTTCCATAAGTTTAAAACATCCTAAAACTCTCTTCTCCCGAGTTTCATAATTTTTGGATTAGATTTAGTGCTTAAAATAATTAAATTATATTTCTATCCTAATTCAAAATCTCAATTTTCGAGGTACCTAATTACCTCCAATTCCTTCACTATTTCAACCAGAGGGTTTTCAGCATATCATGCCACTCTCCTCCAAATTTCAAGGGCATACAAGAGCTTTTGCTCTTATGTCCTTCACAAACCTCAAAACCCTTCATTTAGGGTTTGAGCTTGGATCCTAGGGTAAGTC
Source organism: Platanthera zijinensis (assembly GCA_039513925.1). Lineage (NCBI taxonomy): Eukaryota > Viridiplantae > Streptophyta > Magnoliopsida > Asparagales > Orchidaceae > Platanthera > Platanthera zijinensis. Next base: position 8,935,563 of record CM077098.1, read on the forward strand.
AACCCTAAACCACTCCATTTTACTCCAAGCAGGTTATAACACCCTTCTAAGTCAGAGGTTGGAATATTAGCCTCTGTTGAGGTGATTTGACCTCTCCGAACTCTTAGTGCACTTTCTACTAAAAGTCGTCTCACTAATGCCGAGTTAAGGGTAGAAGATTTCTCACCCAAAACTCCTCCAAATTAATTGGAATTTTGTACAGACCTAGGTTTTATAGCCAGGGACCACTCACCAAAATTTGGGAGGATTTGGAGGTCATTTGACCACCTAAATAAATTCCTCTAAGTTTATTAAATTAAAACAAAAACTTTAGGTAAAGTATCTCCAAAAATTCCCATTTTTGGTTTGCCTTTAGGTATAACCAAGGTTAACCCCCTGCCCAAATTTCAGGTCATTTGGACAAGGGACGAAGAGTGGGCATCCGTTTTAATTTCTGCCCAACTCTAGGTACAGCCCCCACTAAAACGGGTGCTGCGGTCGAACCGCTTACCCAAACGAGTTGAAACCAATTTTAGATTAATCTAGACTCGAAGGGCTATGACTTTCGTGACTGGACACTTTTCCCAAAACGGCCTCTAAGTGTCTTATTTTGCAGCCTCAAAATATACTCAGACATTATATCTTTCCTCTATGTATTATGTACTTAAATTATAAATTATAAAACTAATTTACTATTCATCTTCTACATGAACCCGAAAACCAGAACTCAGGAAGTCATTTTTCCTGTAACATTTCCGTGATCCGTCGCCGGCCGTCCGGTCACTTCCCTGGCCAGCCACCACCACCACCACCTCCGTTGAGGTGATGGCTAGCGGTCGGCGGTGGTTTGGCCGCCGGAGGTGGCGGTTTCCGGCGAACTCAAAAATACCTTTTTCATGGTTTTCCCATGAAAACGAGAGATGGGTCCAGCTCCGTTGAGCGCGAACTTCCTTTCTAAGAATCCTAAGATCTACCCACGAAAGAGAAGAAGCAGAGGAGGACCTTGTTCGCGGTTTGGAGGCGAGAAGAACGACGGGGTGCCATGGCGCAGTGGTGGCGTAGCCGAACTTCTCCTACAGCAAGAACAAAGATCTGATCCGTTTACTTGAGCGTGTAAACTTCTCCTCTTGCCCCAAGTGGTCTTTTATAAGTCAGAAAGTGGGGAGGTGAAAGGGTAAAGCCGTAATGGCCATGAAGGCTCCTCTTAATAGCCTTTCGGTTACAGTGAAGGGATAAGAAATGGTGGAAAATGAACAGGTGTGTCCAGTTGGCGGTTTCCTATTGGACCAACACTTCCTCCTTTATTATATAATTATAGAAGGAAAAACGGCCCGTAATCACTCCTGGTGTAACTTCCCACACCAACATTTATTTCTACGCGTGTTAGAATAATTTAGGGCCTGAACCGTCGTTTCGGCCAATGTCACGGGCGTGACATATAGGTCACGGGCGTGACAGGCCCGGGTGACAATTTTGGGGTCGACGATCGTCGAATTGAGATCGACGGTCGTCGAAGGGTGGTCACGCCCTAGGTCACGGGCGTGACACCTAGGTCACGGGCGTGACAGGCCCGAACGGCAAATTCTGAGGTCGACGAGCGTCGAACTGAGATCGACGATCGTCGAAGGCTGGTCACGCCCTAGGTCACGGGCGTGACACTTAGGTCACGGGCGTGACACTTAGGTCACGGGCGTGACAGGCCCGAGTTCAATTTCGGCGATCGTTTTACGGAGATCGACGATCGTCGAAGGAGTCACGCCCCTGGTCACGGGCGTGATACTTTGGTCACGGGCGTGACATGTCCGGGCTGCAAGGTCGACGATCATCTCACGGAGATCGACGATCGTCGAAGGAGTCACGCCCTTGGTCACGGGCGTGACATCTTGGTCACGGGCGTGACATGCCCCGGCAGCATGTTCGACGATCGTCTCACGGAGATCGACGATCATCTCATGGAGATCGACGATCATCGAAGGAGTCACGCCCTAGGTCACGGGCGTGACGGGTCGGTCACGGGCATGAACAACCCGTGACCCGAAGTCTCGATCGATTTATTTCAATTTTTGGGCTTCCTAGGGTTCTCTCACGACCAAACGACTCCTAGGGGTCTAGCCGGAAATGGGATGTTACAACTTCTATAAGAGGTCCAGAAACCTCTCCCATGCCTTAATAAGGGTCACTTGATCATTTTGACAGAATGTGGTGATCTCTCGCCTCATGCTCATGATCTTATCAAAAGATGAAACTTGGCAAGGAACTTTGATGACAGCGCATCCCAAGTCGTAGTAGAACCTGGCCGAATAGTGTGGAGCCATGTCTTTGCCTTTTCTCGAAGAGAGAATGAAAACAATCTTAACTTCACAATATCGTCAGAGATGTCAGTATACTGGAACGTCCCGTAGATCTTGGAGAACTCTGCCAAGTGAAGATGGGGGCCTTCACTTGCCATCCCCGAGAACTAGGCATTATTGCGAATGATATTCAAGATGGCTGGCTATATTTCAAATTGATTATTAGTAATGACTGGTCCAAATCCAGGGTACACACTCCCAATAATGGGAGTGGTATAATCACACATTATCCGGGGCCTTGGCCGGACCACATCATGTTCATTAGTAGCTTGACCAAACCTTGGGCACATCCTCTCCCCTATGGTGATTCCCATTGATACTGATACCATTTATGACAACAGCAACCGGATAGTGCATACGTAGCATCTAATCTATTTTAGGATCAAACTTAACTATATAACCAGAGCCTCTCCCATGTATATAACTCAAAGCAGGAACAAACATAAATCAAATACAATAAAATCTTTATAATAGTTTCCTAACAAAAAAATCACATGATGCATGCATTCCCTGGCAATGATGCCAAATACTTGATGCGCTAATGACAAGTGCACCAGTCACTTAAGTAGTATTAAATGTGAGAGTAAATATCCAATTATTGATCTCAGAGGAACACAGGTTAGGGCGCATGATTCTATTGTTTGGAAAACCAATTATAAAGATTTAAACTAAAACATGAGCTTTAAATTTGGTTTCAAAAATCAAAAGAAAACCTAATTAAACTAATATGGGCCGCACACACTGCTTTGCAAGGTAGATGGAGTATACGTAGGTCGTGATGCACTGCTTCGGTAGGCATATGGACTAGAAGGCTAGCGAAGGAATGGTTTGCACTGGTGGAATTTGAGAGTTGAGTGCGCCTCCTTATAATGCATGCCACAAGGAATTGCAAGTGTGGCCATGCTCACGATGGGGGAATGAAAAAAATGAGATGACGTCGCTTCTCACTTGCACAAACCACAAAGAGATTTCACATAGACATGAAATACACTAAATAACAAACTAGCGTTTAATAATAATAGTTCATAAAACCAAGGAATTAAGATGAACAATACTATAATATGGAGGGGGTGAGATTACAACCAATGGGTCGGAGACTCGTTTGAGGTTCATGACAAAAATCTAAGGTTGTTAAGCCTTGTCTGATCTTGGGCTTCAACGACCATCCTGGGTTTGAAAAAGCCATCCTCTTCTTTTAATGTACCCATCTTCTCTATCAATTATCCTTGGCCATGACCTCACCAGAGAACTCCAAAGTTATAGCAAGAAATCCCTTGAAATGGAGCTTAGGGACAAACAAATGGTGAAGGAGGCCAAGATGATCTCCTAGCCTTTGATTTTCAAAAAGAATATGGACGGAGGACCTCATGAAGATGGGTAGCAGTGGAGAGGTGAAGTGGGGTAAAATTGAGCTCTTGTACTCGAAGAATGGAAGAAGATTCAGAATAGGGTGAACTCTTGCGCTTAAATAGTAAAATAATAGAAAAAAGCCATGCACGATCGAACGCACGACCGTGCATGCATCGCGCGATATTAACCATACAGGAATCACCCAAACTGATAGAGTAAGAGAATGTGCGATTTTGATCACACATGAGCAAAATATCCAGTGCGAGAATAAATCACACCGTTAATGACAGATCACTAAAAAATTAGGTCAAACAGAGCAGATCATGCTTTTTCTTCCCGCACGGTTTAATCCAACTATGCATGAAGAAAATAAAGTAAAAATAATTTCATAAAATTTTAGAAAAAAACAAAAGATCGTGTGATTTTTAGCACGCATAGGAAAAATAGCCCGTGCGAGAACAAATCGCACGACCCGAGTCTGATCACCATAAATGGGCGTTGTAGGCATCATATGATCGCGTTGATCGTGCGTGAAGAAAATACATGATCGTGCGATTCCTACAGGAAAGAACTTGGGCACTATAAGAGGTCTGCCCACCTGCACAGCAAACCAACAGCCGGGAACACGCCTCCAGTACAAGCAAAACACTAGAAAATAGAATGGGGAGTACCATGTGCTTACTCCAAGCAACATAGTGCGCAATTGCACACCACAATGTGCCTAAACAGTGAGCTTGTGTGAGAATAGTGAACTAATGAAATAGAAGCATTTAAGCATAAAATGTGAAGTACGAGTGAGTAAACCTAGCACGGATTAGTCTGAAAACACTATATATATTGGGCTCATCAACCTTGCAGAACTATTAATCAAGAAGTAAAATACAATAAATATAAGGTTACCTGTGTGGAATTGAGTCTCTACTCGATTAAGACGCTCTAGATGTTCCTTGTTGCCGAGTTCACGAAAGTACAAAAATAGATCTATATCTTTACAGGAGTCCACACAAATGATGGAGAATACCAAGCTCTTGTCTAATAAGATCTAGGTTAGAAGGAGTGCCCTCAGTGCCTTTATGAATTGCTAGATTTGTTCAAGGAGAAGCGGTGCGAAGGCTGGGATAAGTATCTTGAAATAGATGCGGTGAGATCTTAGATTTTTGATCGGCAAACCCTTTTCCAATTAGTGCATGCATTCCACACTCCTTCATTTGAGAATAACAAATCCCGAATGTATTTGATCATAGTGTGTTTTTTTGGTGTGCAGATATCATAGGAAGAATATTCTGGTTTGATAAAGAGTTGAAAATTTTCGAAGAAGGTATTACTGGCAATAGTTTACTATCACCAGGCGATAGAAGGATGATGTCAGCCATGACCCACACGATCTATACACGATGCACATTATTCTGAGACATTGCTAGGCAATATCGATATCGTGGTGCGATAGCCCCACGCCAATACACGATCTTCATCTTCACAGAGCGGTTATCACAGAGTGGGACACGTGGTAGCTGGAGAAGATATCACATGCGATAATGCAAAAATTATAAATAGGATGGATTTCGGGAAATTTTAGTTACACACCTCCTAGAGCTTTCATTCCCATGTGTTCCCGGCTAGATAACTCCAGAAACCAGAAAAACTCCTAAGTGCCTAAGGAAGTTCAAGAGAAAAGAAGAAACCATTCATATATTTCAACTCCAGCGATCTTTGCAAGGATTCATTGTCTTCTTCAACGCTCAAGACCAGAGGGAGTTTTTATTTTCATTCTACATTTTGTATTCTTTTCATTACTCTTTATAAACAGTAGATAATTCACCGCCTTGTGAGTGGTGACTAGGCCCTTATGCAGTTTATGGGGAAATTGTCACCTTGTGTGCAGCGACTAGGTCATGGAGTGATCTAGGGGGAGGCTAGAGGATGTATCTAGGGAGAGATAGGCTATAGCCTGTCAGTCCTTAGGAGAAAGACTAGTGAAATCACAAAAGAAGATTTTCATCTGTAGCCTCTATTCCAAGCTCTATTGAAATCATTATTCATGTTCTTTATCATTTGTGAAATAAAAAGATCAATTCAGTTTTCCATAAATTTCTAAGTACTTGTATCATATTTCTGATTGTGAGAATTTCTACTTAAGTTTCTTTATTATTTTGCTGAGTTAAAAAGTTCATTATAAATTTTATTTTCCCTTATTCACCCCGCTTTAAGGGTGCCTCAAGATCCAAAACTTGGTATTAGAGGTAGGTTACTACAAAACGGTATTATCACTGGGAGTAATGATGCATAATGATCACGCATTTTCTAAGGGACAAGGAATTAATAGACTTCCCTTTTTCACTTGCACTAATTATAACTATTGGAAAACTCAAATGCAATGTTTTCTAATTTTTTTAGATATTAACGTTTGGGGAATGATAGAACAATGCTATGCTCCACCTATAATTGTAGTTGGAAATGTTAATATTGAAAAACCAAAAGATAAATGGGATGACTTAGATAAGCTAAGGTGTAAAAATAATGCTAAGGCCATGAACACTTTATTTTTTGCGTTTGATAGAATTGAGTTTAATAGGGTTTGTGCTTGTGAAATTGCTAACGATATTTGGAATTTACGTGAAGTCACTCATGAATGTACTTCATAGGTGAAGGATTCAAAGTTATTTAAACTAGAGTCAGAATTTGAAAAATTCAGGATAGAAGTTGAGAAAAACTTTGATTCTATGTACACATTATTTACAAAGATCGTTAATGATTCCAAAGAACTTGGCAAGAATTTCTCCAACAGTGATTTAGTTAAAAAGATTCTTAAATTGCTTCCCCCAAAGTTTAATCCGAAGGTGACCACCATCTCAAAGTCACACGATCTAAAGACTCTTCAAATTGAGCGGCTCATCAGGAATCTCAAAACGCATGAGGTGTAGTTAAATATTCAACAACAAGAGTAAAACTTGGAGCCGAAGAAGAAGGCATTGGCATTGAAATAAAAAAAGTAAGAAGAGAGTGAAACTTATGAAGAGGATGAGGAAAGTCTATTTGTGAAGAAGTTTCAAAGATATATGAGAAATCTGGAGAGGAGAAATTCATTTAAAAGTACTTTAATAAGAAGGAGTCAAGTTTTAAGAAAGGAAAAGGAAAGGTCAATGATGAAGATGATTGGGAACATCCGCCACCTGAATGCTTTCACTATAGAAAATTTTGATATATTCGAAGCAAGAGCCCAAAATATCTACAAGAGCAAAAGGAAAAGAGGCACAAAAGAAGGACACGAAGAAGTTACTAAAGGCAGAGACTTGGGATGATTCCTCACTTGAGGTTTCAAGTGGATCAAGTTCCGAAAATGATTAGGAGGCCAACATGTGCTTGATGGGAAAGGGTGCAACACCCTCTGATGATGAATGTAGTGTCCAAAGTGACACTTAGTTAACTTCTCCTACTTATGATGAATTATATTCTGAATTTTAACAAACCTGTAAATTTTTTGATAAAAGTTTAAAGGATATTGCTTTATTAAAAATCTGAAAATTAAGTTTTATTGAAAGAAAATAAAAAATTATCAACTGAATTAAAAGTGCTAGGGAAGGAGAAGATGACTTGTCAAGAGTGCGATTATTCTTTGATAAAGATTCAAGATTTAGAAGAAGCTCTTGCTAAGTTTCAATATATTATTGAAATTCTTACTAAGGAAAAAAGGGACTTAAAAAAATCTCTCAAATCTTCCCGTTCTCAAGTGTAAGAAGGCAAGAAGGCTTTTTGCAAATCGGCGTGTCATGCTTATTACTGAAAACACTACTTTGAAAGCCCATATCCATGAACTAAATATGGAGATTAAAAAAATTTAAAATTGGCCAAAAATCACTAAATATGATTTTAGCCAATCAGAGCTATACATTTGCTAAGTATGGGCTAGGTTATGTTATTGGAAGCTATTACTCAGTGATAGGTGCTATTGCTGGCAATAATAAGAATTCTATAAACTTGAACTTTAAAAATTAAAATGTTAATTCCTCTGTTAATACATCTTCTAGTAAGAGTCTATGATAAATTTTGAAAAAGGCTTAATCTCCTTTTATCACATATACCAAATGTAATAGGTTTGTACATACCTCTGACTTTTGTAGGAAGAAAGATCATACCTTTTTTAAATAAGTTTGGGAGCTTAAGGTTTCTACCTATACTATGGGAGGAACCACTTGGGTAGCTGGATCTATACTCTCATCTCCTTTCTAGGTGTATTGACAGCCTAAGTACAAAGAAGACGAGTGGTACTTGGACTCAGGATGTTCAAAACATATGACAGGTAATAAGTCGAAGTTCCTTAGCTTAGAGATGAAGAAAGGAGGAGTAGTGTCCTTTGACGACAATGGAAAAGGAAGGATCATGGGCATCAATATAGTGGGTAAAGATTCTTTTACTATTTTGAATGTTTATATGTAGATGGTTTGAAACATAATTTTATTTCTATAAGTCAAGTTTAAACATTTTATTTGAATCATCTACAAACTTGTGCAAAATTATTGATTCGAAATCACATGAACTTGTACTTACTACACCTCAATTTCATAATGTCTATATGATAATATGTAACGACTCCACCCAACAACATATAATAGAAGGTTCGGCCGGGGCCCCACACTATATGCCATAAATAGACGGCGAGGTCACAGGTTAATACCACTACACCATCGCATCCTAATTCAGAGCATGCTAGCGGAAGATTTTAACAACAACGATGAAATCATACCAGGAATGTCCACTATAAATATATAAACCACATTTATAAATCAACTCATGAAAGAGTGTACATCAAATACACACAAGCTGGACCTTAAGGCCTTACAGTTCCTCTTTTAAAAGTGTGGATTACATACATCGGACGCACAGGCCGGCCACACATGAACAAAATACAAGAGAAAGCAGCCTTCAAGGGCTAGCAGTAGCAGCAACAACTGCAGGGACTTCAGCCCTTTTAGTTCCCACTCGGTCACCAGCACCTACACAGGGACAGCCCACCCAAAAGATGGTAAACAAGGCAACGGTTAGCATTCAACTGACCAATTTATAACAATCCTACCTCTTTCCCGGTGCAGTGGCATTCCTTCCCTGCAGGCATTGCAATGCATAGACAGATATCATATATATTGTGCTCTCACGCAAAAGGAATCCATCAAAACCGTCAGCCACACAGCCCAACGATTCGTGCACTCAGGGCACATTTTTGGTGCACCGGCGAACCAGGGTCAACACCACCGTCTACACGGTATTGAGCATTTAGTCTTACTGGCACGCAGGCCTAAGACTCATGATTCCACTAACGAAAGCTCAATGCCTTGACGCTCTCTTGTACATTTGACATAACGCAGGTATGGATCAACCACCCCCCGTTGCTCAAGTCACCATGCCATCACCGAGTACGGCATACTCGCGGCTATAACCAAAGGAGCCGGTTGGTTTCACCTTTCCTGTTCGACACAAAGCCTTATTAAGAGCATTCAACTTACAATAGCCATAACGTCCACCAAGGACTGGCTTCACAATGGCCACGCTGTCCGCCAAGGACTGGCCTCACTGCCCACAAAGGAATGGCCGCAGCACAAGCAATACAAGGGTATTTCCTTAAACTCCTCATTCCAGTACTTATTGCTACTCCCCTTCACATGCACAACCCTTCGACTCCACAAACCACACATTTATATGCAGAGTCTTCTCTGGTGCGCAATATGCAACATCACCAATTCAGACCAACCTTTCTAGATGGGCTTCACACAACATGCTTATCCTGCACTACACATTTCTGGGTCTAAATGCAGACTCACTTGGGGATAACAATTATCAACCCACGGGGATCACTTACTCTTCCAACTTTTTGTGGAGGATCCCATGCTCATGCATAAAGGAGGACTTCACATGTCCAAGAAGGAAGATCGTTACCCTTGATAATCTCTTGGGATCCATAGAAATCTTAGCCGGTGGAAAGGACCGCAGCGATCTTGCCTCCACAGATCTTGCCTCAGATCTCTAAACAGAACTCTAACGCTCCCGCAGTGGCCGGATCTTCTCCTCTTCCTCCTCCTAGCTCTCCTCTTTCACTAAGATCTTGAGAGAGATAATGGCTAAGTGAAGAATGATATCTTCACTCAATCCCGGAGATAAACCCATCTGAGAATACCTGGGTCCATTGGATTAAGGATGAGGGAAACGAACGACCACAAATTGGCTGAAAAGTCTAATTTTATGGCTGACACGGCCTATTACACGCCTGTGTCACAGGCCGTGTACTGTAAGCGATACACGAACCAACTCACTCAGAAAAGGACACGGCCCTGTGATACCCCCGTGTCACAGGCCATGTGTCCTGACACAGCTTCAGACACGCCCATGTCTAGCTCGTGTTTGACAGGCCGCATAACCTTGGACATAACCCGAGAGGGACACGCCCTCTGACACGCCCGTATGGCTGGGCGTGTGCTTCACTCAATGATTGTCGAGCTCATGGCATTGAGTGTCGAGAGCATGGACTTGAGTGCATACCTAGAAGGACATGGCTTGGGACATGCCCGTGTCCCAGGCCGTGTGCCTCACTCAATGCCTTCTCAAGACCAAACCACACTCAATGGCTTCTCGAGAAGCCCGCGCAGGACACGCCCTAGGACACGCCCGTGTCCCAGGCCATGTCTAAGCCTGAATTCCAAACTTTGGAAATTTTGGATTTTCGGGTGTTACAACCCTCCCCTCCTTAACAAAAATTTCATCCCGAAATTTAGGCACAATAAGGAAATCCAACAATCAATAAAGATATACGATATATAACAAAATGTACGGTCAACAAAGACGCACGATTATATAGTTTAAACAAACAACTCGGGAAAATCCACGCGTATGGTCTGCTCCCGCTCCCATGTTAGCTCTTCACGGCCACAATTGTCCCACCGGACTTTGACCATCCCGATTTTCATGTTCCGCAATTGTTTCTCGGCTCTGTCTTCGATCCGAATGGGCCTAACCTTCGTCGTTCGCCCATACTCGACCGATATACTATCATTCTCTACCACTTGAGCTGGATCCTTTACGGCTTTTCGAAGCACTGAGATGTGAAACACATCATGCAAGCCACCAAGCTCTGTCAAAAGAGCTAGTCGATAGGCAGCTTCCCCAATTCACTCCACCACTTCAAACGGACCAAGATATCTCGGACTTAGCTTTTTCAACCGCCGAATTATGGACACGCCTTTGAATGGTTTGATCTTAAAATATACCCAATCGCCCACCGCGAACTCCACGTTCCAATGCTTGGCGTTGTAGTACTTTGCTTGCCGATCCTGGGCTATCAGTAGCCTCTCACGAATAGAGCGTATTGTCAAAGTAGCTTCTTCGACATCCTTACGCGGATATACCTTTGATTCGCCTGCTTCCGCCCAAGCTAGCGATGTACGGAATTTCCGACCGTACAAAGCTTTATATGGAGCAATACCGATGCTCGCTTGGTAGCTATTATTATAGGCAAACTCCACCTTATAGAGATGATCTTCCCATCTCTTACCAAAGTCCAGGGCGCACATTCGGAGTATATCTTCCATTGTTCTGTTGGTCTGCTCAGCTTGGCCATCTGTTTGGGGATGAAAGGCCGTACTGAATGCTAATTTTGTGCCCAATAACTGATGGATTAACCTCCAATCATTCGACGTAAATCGCCCATCACGATCACTGATGATGCTCCGGGAAAACCGTGCAACCGGACAATCTGCTCCACATAGATCTTTGCCAAAGTTTCCACTGAATCGTCCCTCTTATTCGGTAGGAAGTGAGCAACTTTTGTCAACCAGTCTACAATCACCCAGATTGAATCATTCCCGCGTTTAGATCTCGGCAATCGGTGCACGAAATCCATTGAGATATCATCAAACTTCCACTCCGGAATCGGTAACGACTTCAGGAAACCTCCAGGCTTCTGGCATTCTTCTTTCACCAAAGCACAAGTTTGACATTTAACCACATAACGAGCTATGTCGCTCTTTAAGCCTGGCCACCAGAACATCTTCTTCATGTACTTATACATTTTTGTGCTCCAAGGGTGAATTGAGTACTTTGCAAAGTGAGCTTCGTACATCAACTCTTCTCTCAATTTACCCGCACTTGGGATGCACAATCGGCCATCTTTGCGTAACAAGCCATCATCCCAGTAGAATTGGCCATCTGACCCATCCTTTGCATAGCGTTGGAGACTCTCATCAAGCTTCGTTGCTCGCTGAACCCTGTCCGCAAGGTCATACTACACCTCTGTCCAGTTCAAGCATGCATTGGCTATGGAATTCTTGTCAACACAAGAAATCTCTAACGCTTCCAGCTCCTGGATCAGACGCTCATCATGCATCTGCAACCAACTTGCCTGCATCGGAGTCCTTCCACTCAAGGCATCAGCGACCACATTTCCCTTCCTGGGAGTATAGTGAATATCAAAGGTGTAGTCCCCAAGGAACTCCATCCACCTTCGTTGTCGCATATTCAGCTCTTTCTGGTCCAACAGATACTTTAGGTTCTTATGATCTATATAGATATCCACTTTTATGCCATATAGATAGTGCCGGCACAATTTAAGCGTAAAGATCACCACCGCCAACTCTAAGTCGTGGATGGTATAATTCCGCTCATGCACTTTTAACTGGCGTGAGCCATAAGCAATCACTTTATCAAACTGCAGAAGAACGCAGCCTAAGCCACTCCCTGACGCATCACTATAGATCTCATAGCCGTTCTGTACCACATGGCGATGTCAACACAGGTACCATGGTCAAACGACTCTTCAGCTCTTCAAATGCTCGCGCGCACTCCGACATCCAAACGAACTTCTGATCCTTTATCGTCAAGGTGGTAAGAGGCAAAGCGATCCGTGAGATGTTTTATACAAACCGCCTGTAGTACCCTGCCAAACCAAGTAAACTTCTAACTTCAGCCACTGAGAACAACACCGGCCACTTGTGTATGGCGCTTATCTTTGACGGATCCACTGCTATACCCTCTCCACTTACCACGTGGCCAAGAAAATCCACTGACGATAGCCAGAACTCACACTTTGAGAACTTGGCATAAAGCTTGTTCCTCCGCAAGGTGTGCAACACCATCCGCAAATGATTCACATGATCAACTTTTTACTGAGAGTACACCAATATATCATCAATGAATACGATCATAAAGAGATCCAAGTACTCTCGGAACATTCAGTGTATTAGATCCATGAATACCGAAGACACATTACATAGCCCAAACGACATTACCGTGAACTCATAATGACCGTAGCGTGTTCTAAATGCTGTCTTGGGAATGTCACCTTCCCGAATCCACAATTGGTAATATCCGTAATTTCAAATCCAACTTCAAATAGACGGTTGACCCTCACTAGCTGATCGAACAAGTCATCTATCTGTGGAATCAGATACTTGTTTTTCTCCGTCAGCTTATTAAATTCATGATAGTCAATATATAATCGTAAAATATCGTCTTTATTTTTCACAAACAGAACAGGCGCGCTCCAAGGTGACATACTTGGGCGTATGTTTCCCTGTTCCAGCTACTCTTGTAGTTGGACCTTTAACTCCACCATTTCTTTTGGCGCGACGCGATATGGAGAGCGGGCCACAGATTTTGCACCTAGCACCAACTCAATAGAGAAGTCAATCTCCCGCTGTGGTTGTAACCTAGGAAGATCCTTAGGAAATACATCGGCAAACTACGATACAATCAGAACCTTATGCACACTGGCCTTTGGCTCAACAGCCTGAACAAGCGTGAAGAATAACTCCGCGCCCTTTCGAACAGAATTGACGACTTGGAGTGCAGACATCAAGGTCCCTCTCACTCCTCGCATACCAGCGAACTTTGTCTCAAGCTCGGTATTCTGGCCCAGTGTGATCTCCTTTGAATTGCAATCAATACAGGCACGCTGCTTCAAGAGCCAGTCCATGCCAAAGATCACATCAAAATCTGATATCGGTAGCACAGATGCACTCAAACCGAAATCCTGACTTCCTATTTGAATTTCAACATCGCAAGCTCTATCCGCAATCATCACACAACCATTCGACAATAATACCTTCACCCTATCTATCGTCCCACGACTTGGTACTCCAATTCGTGACACAAAGTCCTTAGACAGAAAAGAATGCGAAGCACCTGTATCAAATAGGGCTCTCTCCGGGTTATTTCGATCAGGACAAAGCCTGTAGCACACACATCATGCACAAGCTACAAACAATTTATGTAATAAAACCAAAGCAAGCAATATCTTAAATCGAACCTGTGACAACGTCACTCTGCTTTATAGCCTCCTGCTGGCCAAGATTATAAACTTTGGGTTGCGCCTTGGATGTAGAGGACTCTACCACTACTTTGCCCTTCTCAGCATAAGACGCGCCCGTCTTTTTTCCCCCTTTGGCTGAGCAACCCTACAATCACAGGCTATATGCCCCACTTTGCCACAGGTAAAGCAGGTACAAGGCTCCTGCCTTGAAGTTGCTCCTGACATCACAGTCGCAGAAGTTTGCCCAGAAGGCTTGGACCTCTTGCCCCACTTCTTCTGGTAGTATGATTTTCATGGGCGGGGTGCTTTGAACTCTGGCTTTATTACAGCCAAGTCCTTTTTACCTTGCACCCGCTTTATATCTTTGTCCAGCGCATGCACAGTATCAACCAAGGCTTGGAACCCTTGGGTCACCGAACTGGAAGAGCAGGAACCTCAAATCGTCCCGCAAACCTTCATAGAACCGATTTGTTTTCTGTTGTTCATCCTCAAAGATCGACCCCGCACATCGTCCAAATTTTGTAAACTCATGCAAGTTTTTATCAATGCTACTTTCTCCTTGTGTTAACTGTTAGAACTCATTCTCCATAGTAATGCGTTGTGCCGCTGGCAAATGCTTTGCCAAGAACATTCGAGAGAATTCCTCCATCGACACTTGAGTCAACTGCGTGCCCGCTAAATGGTATAACACAACCTCATCCCGCCATAACCGAGCCTCACCTTCTAACATGAAGGTAACCAAGGTTACCTTCTGATTTTCCTCCATCCCGATCCCCGTCAATATACGCTTGACACGTGATAACCAATCCTCAGCTTGTGTTGGGTATCCCTCGCCCGTGAACGTAGGTGGATTGAAACTCATGAAGTATTTTAACTACAGTTCAGCTGCTCGAGGGTCTACAATAGGTTCCGGCCTTACAACAACTCATTCTAGCATCGCTGCCAGCTGTGCTTGCCCAACAGGCTGTGCTCGAAACATTGCAAAGAGGGCCTCAACAACTAAGCAGACGGTTTTCGTAGAAGGAGGAGGTGTAGGCACCTCAGCTGGTGCCATACTCTCATCAGATTGCTGGGGCTCAGAGTACCCAGCACTACTACGAGTCACCTATAGGTGGATAAGAAACACATTAGCGACCTAAGGCAAGCAATAACAACAAGATAGGAACGCGCAGGTCCCTAAAACAAGTGTATTTGCATTACTTAGTGGACATTCAAGAGTTCATTAATGTTAAAGCGGTTCGCACATACACGTGCTCGCCACCCCACAAAAGAATTCGACCACGAATTCGAATGAGGAAGACCGAGATAAGCTGATACCAAAATGTAACGACTCCACCCGTTAAACAACATATAATAGAAGGTCCGGCTAGGGCCCCATACTATATGCCACAAACAGATAGCGAGGTCACAGGTTAATACCACTACACCATCGCATCCTAACTCAGAGCATGCTAGCAGAAGATTTTAATAACAACTATGTACTCATACCAGGAATGTCCACTATAAATATATAAACCACATTTATATATCAACTCATGAAAGAGTGTACAACAAATACTCACAAGCTGGCCTTAAGGCCTTACAGTTACTCTTTTCAAAGTGTGGATTACATATATCAGTGCGCAGGACGGCCACACATGAAAAAAATATAAAAGAAAGCAGCCTTCAAGGGATAGCAGCAGCAACAACAACTGCAGGGACTTCAACCCTTTCACTTCCCACTCGGCTCACCAGCACCTGCACAGGGACAACCCACCCAAAAGGTGGTAAACAAGGCAACGGTCAGCATTCAGCTGACCAATTTATAATAATCCTACCCCTTTCTCGAGGCAGTGGCATTCCTTCCCTGCAGGCATAGTAATGCATAGACAGATATCATATATATTGTGCTCTCACGCACAAGAAATCCATCATATCCGTCAGCCACACGACCCGATGATTCGTGCACTCAGGGCACATTTTTGGTTCACCGGTGAACCAGGATACACCACCTTTTACACAGTATTGAGCATTTAGTCTTACTGGCGCGTTGGCCTAAGACTCTCATGATGCCACTGATGAAAGCTCAATGCCTTGATGCTCTCTTGTACAGTCAACATAATGCAGGTACGGATAATCCACCCCCCATATCTCAAGTCGCCTTGCCATCACCGAGTACGATGTACTCACGGCTTTAACCAAAGGCGCAGGTCGGTTTCACCTTTCCTGTTCGACACGAAGCCTTATTAAGAGCATTCAGCTCATAATAGCCATAACGTCCTCCAAGGACTGGCTTCACAATGGCCACAATGTCCGCCAAGGACATGCCTCACAATGGCCACACTGACCATAAAGGACTGGCCACACCACAAGCAATACAAGGGTATTTCCTGGAACTCCTCTTTCCAGTACTTCCTGCTACTCCCCTTCACAGGCACAACCCTTCGACTCCACAAACAACATATGTTTATACGCAGAGTCTTCTCCAGTGCGCAATATACAACATCACCAATCAAGACCAACCTGTCCAGATGGGCTTCACACATCATGCCTATCCCATATTACACATTTCCGGGTCTAAATGTAGATTCACTTGGGGATAACAACTATCAACCCACGGGGATCACTTACTCTTCCACCTTTTTGTGGAGGATCCCATGGTCATGCATAAAGGAGGACTTCATATGTCCAAGAAGGAAGATCATTACCCTTGACGATCTCTTGGGATCCATAGAAATCTTAGCCGTTGGAAAGGACCGCAGCGATCTTGCCTCCACAGATCTGGCCTCAGATCTCTAAACAGAACTCTAACACTCCCGCAGTGGCCGGATCTTCTCCTCTTCCTCCTCCTAGCTCTCCTCTTTCACTAAGCTCTTGAGAGAGATAATGGCTAAGTGAAGAATGATATCTTCACTCAATCCTGGAGATAAACCCAATTGGGAATACTTAGGGCCATTGGATTACGGATGAGGGAAACGAATGGCCACAAATTGGCTGAAAAGTCTAATTTTGCGGTTGACACGACCTGTGATACGCCCGTGTCACAGGCCGTGTACTATAAGCGGCACATGAACCGACTCACCCAGAAAAGGACACGGCCCTGTGATACGCCCGTATATCCTGACACGGCTTCAGACACGCCCGTGTCTAGCCCGTGTTCGACAGGCTGCATAACCTTGGACATAACCCGAGAGGGATACGCCCTCTGACACACTTGTATGGCTGGGCGTGTGCTTCACTCAATGATTGTCGAGCTCATGGAATTGAGTGTCGAGAGCATGGCGTTGAGTGCGCACCAAGAAGGACACGGATTGGGACACGCCCGTGTCCAAGGCCGTGTGCCTCACTCAATGCCTTCTCGAGACCAAACCACACTCAACGCCTTATCGAGAAGTCGAAGCAGGACACGCCCTGGGATACGCCCGTGTCCCAGGCCGTGTCTAAGCCTGAATTCCAAACTTTGGAAATTTCGGATTTTGGGGTGTTACATAGTATTTCATGATCTTTCACATTCTATGTTAAAATATTTTTTTTAAAAATAAAGAATTAGAATTGTTGCATAGGCATCTTGGTCATTCTAGTGCTAAACAAGTTGCAAAACTTTCAAAAAATAAGTTGATAAAAGGTTTACCTTTATAAGATGAAAAGATACCTTCTTTATGCATGTTGTGTCAAAAAAGAAAATTTTCAAAATTTACATTTAAAAGTAAAAATGCTATTTCTACTACAAGACCTCTTCAATTAATTCATATAGATCTATTTGGACCGGTTACTACACAAAGTCTAGGAGGTAGAAATTATACTTTTATTTTAATTAATCATTACTCAAGATTTTGTTGGACTATTTTTCTAACTTCCAAATCCGATGCGTTATTTGAATTGATAAAAATATGCATTCATATTCAAAATGAGCTTGATTGAAAAATTAAATCATACGCTCAGATCATGGAAATGAGTTTGAAAATGATAGGTTAAATTTTTTTTTATATCAAGTTAGGTATAAAACATGAATTTTCTGCTCCTCACAAACCACAACAAAATTCTGTAGTGGAGAGATAAAAAAGGACTCTTCAAGAACTAGATCGTACTATGCTTTTTGAATATAAATTACTTAGATATTTTGGGCTGAAGCTGTTAGTACTACATATTATATGATAATTACAGTTATGTTTTGCCAGTTTTTAAAACTAAATCCTTGTAAATTGTAATTTCAAAAGAAACCAAATGTATCATATTTTAGAGTATTTGGATGTAAATGTTTTATTTTGAACACAAGATACATTAGGTAAATGTGATGAAAAATCTGATGAAAGAATTTTTATGGTTATTCTTCAACTAATAAAGCTTATAGAGTTTATAATAAAAGGATCAAAATAGTTGAAGAATCAATTCATGTTAAGTTTGATGAGTTTTTGTTCCTTGTGTAGATACTAATCCCACAGGAAATGAAGAAGAACTACTTCATTCTTTGGAACATGATGACGAAGAATTACTTGGAGATCAAGAAGAAGAAAAAGGGGAATATAAGAAAAAGTTGAAGAATATGTGCCTCCAAGTGAACTTTGATTTTCAAAAGATCATCCAAAAGAAATTATGCCATTTGAGAACCATCAAGAGGGGTTTGTACTCATTCGTCTTTTACATATTTTTTTTTTCAAAACTATGTTTTGTTTACGATATAGAACCAAAAGATGTTTTAAATGATGAATTTTTGGTTTTAGCTATGAATGATGAACTTAACCAATTCAAACATAATAAGATTTGGAAACTTATAGAGAGACCTTTTGATAATATTATAGTAGGAGTAAAAGGATTTTTAAAAATAAATTAAATAGTGAATCTAGAATTACTTCGAACAAAGCTAGCTTAGTAGCAAAAAAATATGCACAAATTGAGGGAGTAAATTTTGATGAAACTTTTACACCCGTAGCACGTCTTGAAGCAGTTAGGATTTTTCTTATAATTGCTAGTTTTAAAAGATTTAAATTATTTTAAATGGATGTTAAAACTGTATTTTTAAATGAGTACAATAAGGAAGAAGTACATATAGAACAATCACATGGATTTGTTAATGAAAAGTTTCCTTATTGTGTTTATAAGTTAGAAAAAAAATATTTTATGGTTTTAAAACAAGCGCATCGCACATGGTATGAAAGATTGACTTTATATTTATTAAAGAATGATTATAAAATGGGTAGTGCAGATAATACACTCTTCGTTAAGTATATCGATAATGATTTGGTTGTTTTACAAATTTATGTTGATGAATTTTTTTTTTGGAGCCACTAATGAAGAGTTATACAATGATGTTGTTTTAGTTATGAAAAATGAATTTGAAAAGAGCATGATAGAAGAACTTATATATTTTTCTAAGATTTCAAATTACTCAAAAACATGATGGTATTTTCATTCATTAATCTATTTATATTCATGATGTTCTTAAAAGATTTGGATTTGAAAATCTTAAGCAAGCTAATACTCCTAGGAGTATTTCATTAAAATTAGGAAAAGTTGAATGCAAAGTTTCTATTGATCAAACATTATATAGGGGGATGGTAGGATCATTATTATATTTAACTATATCTAGACCTGATATTATGTTTGATGTTTGTTTATGTACTAGATTTCAGGCTAATCCCAAAGAATCCCATTTAAAAGGTTAAACAAATTTTTTAGATATCTTATTGGCACATCTAAATTAGGTTTATGGTATCCTCATAATGATTCATTTATTTTATATGGTTGTTCTGATTCAGACTATACTGAATGTTCATTAGAACGTAAAAGCACTAGTGGCACCTGTCATTTTTTAAGCCCTTCACTTATTTCATGGTTGAGTAGGAAGCAAGAATTTTGTTGCCCTATCCACCACCAAGGCTGAATATATTACACTAAGTACTTGTTGTGCACAAGCCATTCAGATGAAATAAACTTTAGAAGACTTTGGAGTACATCAACATAGTGTAGAATTAAGATGTGATAGTAAAATTGCAATTGATCTAACAAACAATCCAGTACTTCATTCTAGAACTAAACACATAGATGTTTGACATCATTTCATTAGAGACCTTATTAAAAGGGATAATGTAAAATAAGCTTTATAGGAATCGATTCTTAAATCAAAAATATTGTTTCTAAACCACTTCCCAATTCTCATTTTTCTCTACTAAGATTAGAGTTAGGAATTTTATATATTTCAAATTGAATTAATTAATTTTAATAAAAAAGTTAACTAGAAATCTATTTAATTTTAGCTTCCCCAAATCGAAACATTATAAATGGAAATTTCATGAAAAAAATTTAAGATCTATATTTTCTCAAACATTATTTCACTTAACATTTCATCAAAACTCACATAAATTCTATAGATCTAATGATCCTATAAGGTTATAACCACAAAAGCAAAACTTTTTTTAAAACTATTCTAAGATCTAGTTTGATCCATCAAACTCCATATTTTTCTCATGAAATCAATAAGAAACTACAAATGAGTGTTCAAATCTACTTGAAATCCAATATTCCTAAAAATTTTCATGAGATCCATGAGAAAATACCTTGATTTGTGTGTTTCTCCTACAAAAATAATGTGCACTCGCATCAGGGCTTCAGGAAATTAGAGCCAAAGTGAGATTTGGAATAAGATTCAACTTTTTATTTAAAAATGATATCGCGGGGCGATATTGCTATTTTTTCGTGATAGCACAAATTTACATCAACTTTCAATTTCTTTATTTCCTCTTGTTTTGCATATGTTATAATTGCTCTAGTCAAGTTTTTGTTTGTTCTTCATTTATTGATAATTTTCAATGTGTGTTTTTTAAGTCAAGTTACTTATAATATTGTATAAGTGATTTCATGCCTTGTATATCTTTCATATATAATGAACTAGTGGTTAACAAATATTTAAAATTGTTTTTGCATGCTTCTATGTATGAGTAATAGTTTATATTAGATAATGAAATTACACACACACTATTTGGTAAACTACAAATGTATTTAAATTTTTTGTTTACGTGAATGTGCATTGTTAAACATTAACAGCTTGAAGTACATATTCCACTCGCTTCATCATTGATTCATGCAAATATTTTTTATAATCTCATGGCCAATAAAAAATGTTATCTATTTTTGCAATACAAGTGAATTCAGAGTCCTTCGTTTAAAAAAATTAAATAAAAATGCTGTTTTAAACAGATTGCAAAATGAAAATAAATTGAGAAGGATACTCCACCAAGTACTACTCAACTTCCTGATAAGTCTTAATGAGCATTGTGTTGTTGACCACCTTGGAAAGAATCATAAAGCAACTTGTGTAAATATGTTTGGCCATTTTCCTCAGCATTAGTGTGCCCTGAATTCTTTTATGAATGATAAGTTATTAATGTATATTCAATGTTGTGTTTTCTCAATTCATCAGTTCATGCGATTGTTAATATATTCACGTGTTTACTTTACCAAAGCTCAACATGTTCACAACATTATCTCTTATAAACTTTCTTCTCATGAGAATTGGACTAAAAATGATTTCATCATTTCTATCTCTTCTGAAGTAGTTGTATTTGATAACTTCGAATAATGTTTACAATGTTTTAGTTTACCTAAATATTATTTCTACATATTGTTAACATTATCTTTACTTGATAACCCCACATTTCCGTCTAAGCTTCAAAAGCCTCTTTGAAAACCTAATCATATGTCTGTTTATACCCAAGGATATAAGATAGACATGTGCCTTCACAATCTGCATACCCATGACTTTATATCAGAGTAAATAGAATATCATTGTATTATCTCAACGCTATTCAAAATTGCATCTTATCTATACGATGATATCATCATGAAGAGCGACATCATCAATGTCTTATCAACACGATTCTATTCAAAATAGCGTCGTGTCAATACGATGCTATTAAAAATAGCGTATAGTTAACTCGACAAGAAAATCTTACGGGTGTTGTTTTGTCTACTCGATGCTATTCAAAATAGCGTCTTGTCAACACATTGCTCGTTAACTTGATGACATACCACCCGATCAACCCAACTCCAATAAGTTATAAGATTATTCCGTCACTCATATCCAATATGAGTAATCCCAACACAATTCTTCCTCCAACTTCTCCAAACACTATAATGTACGACCCTATAGGCTTATATTGCGTTGGAAGTGAGACTAACTACTTGACTACTTCCAAATCTCCTTGGAAACTCTAACAATCTCCCACTTGATCTAGAACATTTTTGCAAATGTCTCACAAGCAATGAGCGACATCTAACAATGCATTATTGCTAGCCCGTGGCCAATTTATCAGTGTTGTCATGTCCTTTTGTCCATTACATCAAGATTAAACTAGATGCATGGACCATCACTACAACAAATTACACTTATAGTAAGGACCTAAATCATTACAATAAGTACCAAAAATCATTACAAAAACTCTTTGGTAACGAAAAAAACTTTATGTAACGGTCGTCCTCTAAAGCTCGACGCTAATACTTCTTGTAACGAATGTATGTTTGTCGTTACAATAAATTAGTTACAATAGTAAAAAAGATTCTGCTGGTCGGCCGCCGCCGCCCACCGCCTCCCGCCGTGCCTGCCCGCGAGCCCACGAGCCCAGCATATTTCAAAAATTCATTGTGGAATGGGCAATATAAACCCAAAATTGATGTTTTAACTGGCGGTGTGGGACTAAAAATGGCCAAACATATTGTGAGAAAAAATTACTATTTGTAACGTAACATTAGTGTTGTTACAAATACTTACATTTATAGTAACAAATTAATTTTTATTGTAACAAAATATAAGATATTCGTTACACAAAGTACTTTTTGGTAACAACAGAAAAAATTCGTTACTAAATATAGCTATTAGTAACAAACTATGTTTTAGTTATATTTCAGTCCTTACAACATGTGCAGTTTGTTGTATTGCATATCACCCTCATAATTATTCAATCCCAATTTCTTGATCTAGGATGAATTATCAGGAATTGGTTAGCTCAATATCATATATTGATTGAACTAAGTATGACCCTATATTTCTTAGTCTCATTCCATCAAGGGGTCTATGGATGCAACTTCTATCATACAAGAAGACAATTCCCATATCTGTCTACACAGAATCACCCAAATGATTTGTAAGGTACCCAATAACCACCCTTATCATCAACCTTTTTCAAAGAAAACTTTAGATGAAATCAAAGCATGTCCTAGCTCACTAAATGAATGTTGCGAATTCAGGTCAAAGAATCTCAAAATCTTTGTTACTTGAGATTTACTTGTGACACATTTGTATAACAATGCACAAAGTAGTCTTAGGATGGGTTTGCCTAGTATAATTGTTCACTAACAAGTATTTATATGTTGACTTAATATCACAATATCATGACATGTAAGAACCGGCCATCAGGTAACCACAAACTAGTCTTAATGTATCTTCATCGCCCTAATTTCTTAGATGATACCTTGATAAGGGACCATTTATAAATGATGCTTTTAATAAACATTAGTCCTCATATTTAAGTCACGCACTTGAATTCCTTTAGAAGCAAACATTCTTAAGATATTTTTTATGTTAATTAATTTATTACATACAAAAATTCACATAATAAAAAACATGTCATAAATATAAAAATAAATATACAGTGAAATTCATCATATGAATATACAACTGATGCATATATAATCCATAAGTCTCCCACTAGAGTTGATCATTCAGGTATCTTATACCCATTAATCTATTATGATAATCATGCTTTCTCGGTGTAGGAGGATTCATAAGTAGATCTATAATATTTTCCTCAGTTGGTACTCTGTATACACTCACATCTCCTCGATCAATAATCTCTCGAATAAGACGGAACTACCGAAGTATATGCTTGGAGCACTGATGAGATCTAGGTTCCTTGGCCTATGCAATGACATCATTGTTGTCACAGTAATGAGTTACTAGATCAACAATACAAGGAAGTTCATCAAGCTCACCGATGAATTTCCTAATCTATATTCGATCTCGTTCGCCGTATTTGCAGTAGCGATATACTCAACCTCAATTGTAGAATTATCAACTATCTCCTGCTTTGAAATCTTCCAGCTCACCGCTCCTCCATTCAGGCAAAACACAAAATTTGGCTGAGACTTTGAGTCATCCCTATCATTTTGGAAGCTATCGTTCGTGTAACCCTTTACAATGTGTTCTTCCTTTCCACCAAACACAAAAAATACATCCTTTGTCCTTCACAAGTACTTTAGGACTTCTTGATGACTATCCAGTGACCATTACTAAGATCAGACTCATAT
Organism: Platanthera zijinensis; assembly: GCA_039513925.1. Lineage (NCBI taxonomy): Eukaryota > Viridiplantae > Streptophyta > Magnoliopsida > Asparagales > Orchidaceae > Platanthera > Platanthera zijinensis. The sequence continues at coordinate 8,959,812 of CM077098.1, forward strand.
CTACTAGTCATGAAGTATATAATATATCAGGTCGAGTATGTAACATTGCATGCATGATTGATCTAATTGTTGAAGCATATGAAATCAACTTTATGCAGTTCATATCTTCCAAAGATTTAGGACTCTAATCCTTAGAGAGACTCATACCATCTGACATTGGTAAGAATCCCTTCTTAGACTCAAGAAAGTTGAACCGCTTCAACACCTTCTCAATGTACGTACTCTGGGTTAAACCAAGCAACCTATTCGATCTATCTATATAGATCCTAATACCAAGTATATAAGTTGCTTCACCCAAGACATTATAGAAAAGTAGTCCCCTAGCCTTTTCTTAAAAATTTGTAGGGTATAATTCCATTACCAATTAAGAGTATGTCATCTGCTTATAATATGAAGAATATGACAATGCTACCACTAATTCTCCTATAAACACAAGTCTCATCTTCATTCTTGATGAAACAAAACTCTTTGATTTTCACATCAAAATGTTGATTCTAACTTTGAGAAGCTTGTTTCAATCCATAAATTGATTTCTATAGCTTGCATATTTTAGTGTCTTCATCTGAAAGTACCAAACCCTTGGGTTGTATCATGTACACTTTCTTAAGGAGATTTCCATTAAGGAAAGCCTTTTTGACATCCATTTGCAAGATCTCGTAGTCATAATACATAACAATAACAAGAAAAATTATAATGGACTTTACCATGAAAATATGATAAAAGGTCTCATCATAGTATACACCATGTATTTGCTTGAAACCTTTAGCCACCAATCCCCCTTGAATGTATGAACATTCCAATCTATACCAGTCTTCTTCTTGAATACCTACTTGCATCTTATGGGATGCACCTGTAACTCCCCAGTTTCCAGTCAATAATTTTAATTCTTGTAGTGATGTAATTTGACGTCAGGGAGTTACGTTGGCTCATAGTTAATGGGTGTCATTTGTTGGAGTATGGGTTTGCTCAGTGGGTTTTCTTATGTTGCTAGTTTTGTTTTTGTTGTGCACCCTACCTCGCGAGCCGGGTCTATTTTGGTGACACGGTGGCGCTTTTTATAGGGATGTGGTGGAATTTTGTCTTCGGGTGGTATTTTACCCTGGTTTGGTTCGTCAGAATTCGATTTCAATTTAGTCATTAGATTCGTAGCACGAGTATTTAGCTACGATGCGATTTTCGTAGGAATCCGAGGTCGTTTGGATTTCAGATTGTTTTGGGATTTATTTGTATTAAATGTAATGTAATATTATATTATAAACTAATTAAGTATTATATGAGTATTTATATATATGTATTTGCATAAAAATCAAAACCCTACTGTTTATCGTCTCCTTAAAATTGAACGGCGGACTTTTTGCGGAAGAGGGAGTTCGGCAGACGGAGCGTGTGTTCGGCTGACGATAGGAAGAGCTCCGATGGTCGGTTTCATTATTTGATTAGATATTTGGAAAGCTCTTGGCGAGGGCTACACGATCGTGGTAAGTTTTCCTCGTTTCTACATTTTTTGTACGTTAGGGTTAATGAGTTTGACCCCTTTCTCCCTCCAAAAGTTTTAGGAAATATTGCTAGGGCCTTTCTACGGCTGATCCGTGTCACAGTGCGGGCGGGCGGAGCTTCTTTCAGAGATTTCAAGGCAAGTGGATCTCTCCCCTTTCATGTCCATATTATTTATTCTTAACTTCTTATCTTTCCTCCTCCCTTAGAGTATAGGAGTAGTGTAGAATGAGTTTTGGAAGAACCTCTAGGTTAGGGCTTGATTTCGGCCAAAACCACAAAAACTAGGAATTCGGGTTAAGTAGAATTCGGCGTATATCGTGAAGGAATCAGTCGAGTATCATTAGGAAAGTTTTCGCCGAGTATAGGTGTAGAGAACCTTAAATTCTTCGGGTTTAGGCAAGGGATATTTATCGAGTATCAGTATGTAGCCTAAGTAGAATTCGACGGGTAGCGGGTAGAAATTCAGCGAGTATCGCCGAATTTGGATAAGTCATTTTCAATGTGTATCATTTTGAGGTCGCCGAATATCATAGGTTAGCTTAAGACAGTTCGGCGAGTATCGCCAGTCTGTTCATCGAGTATCGACAGGAAATCATCGAGTATCGATAGGAAATCATCGAGTATCGCCAATTATCGCAAGGCATTTTCGCCGATTTGATGAGTATCGCCTTATAACTCGTCGAGTATCCATATGTTTCGTCGGGTATACTCGCCGAATTTGTCGGGACTTGGAGTTTTTCGCCATTTCGTGTAAGATTCATCGTGTATGGTCCTTAGGGTAATTTTAGGGCTTTTTAGGTATGTCTTTGGGTTTAGACTTGGGTTTTGGTTGGGGTGTTCAGTTATGATGTTTTCTTCGGCTAGGTAGGTTGGCTGTGGATAAAGGACCACCAACTGGATGCCGGTTTGTGGGTCATTACACTTGGCGGTTTGGTTTGGTTTTGGTCTCTGTTTTTATGGACTATTGGATTGTGTTTGGCTAGGTGTCCACCACCGCAGTGCCCTTTTGAGACATTTTGGTTTGGTAGTTCGGGTTTGGACGTTTTGGTCACCGACTCCGACACGATTGTTTTTACAAAGTGTTAATGACTCACATCTTCGAGCTGTTTTGTGCTTAGTTTGCTTCTTAGATCAGTTTATGTTATTTATGCTTATCCTTGCAGAATTTTTTTTGTCAAAGCATGGCTTTATTCCGCACTCGGTGCATATGTTCATTTAACTGCTTTATTACAGACTTTTACTTACCTACATTATTTGACTAATCAATTGTGGTTTTCAACATTTCTTGTAGTCGGGTTTGGTAAAACCTTCCTTGAATTTGAACTTTACCTGATTATTTCCTTGCCACTTGTATTTTCTTGCTGAGGTGTTCTTATTTTGAATGCCTCAGGTTCAGGGCTATAGCCGGTGGAGCGGCTGAGTTGGGTTGTAGCTTGTGGACTGCAGTGTTGCAGTGTTTTCTCCTCACCGTCATGAGGTAGTTATTATTTCAGTTTTTAGTTTTGACTTGCATACTCTCAGTAGGTTCGTGTCAGGTTGTTGACGCCAACTGGTAGTTTTCTTTGAAATATTGAATACTTTGCTAAGCTGTTAGTTTATCTCTTGTGGTTGTTTTTTACTTGCTCTCTGGGAAGGTATTATGCTAGGTTGCATGTTATATATTTTAAAGTATAAAATTACTATTACTACTCCATACATACCATATTTGAAACCTAAATAACTATATTTAGCGATCGTAAAAGCTACTTTCATTACTATTATAAATCTAGAGTCTTGCATACCATGAGTTGTCCTCTAGGGATTTTTATACTCATATAAGACGTCTAATCTTATAAATAAAGTATTTTCCGCAGCGTATACCTATATTTTCTCGTGGACTAGATGAGCCACTAAGTTGAGGGATACAGCTAACCCTTTAACTAAAACTGGATTTTCTAAAAAAAAACTTATAGATCTTTCATAAAGTGTTTAGTTGGAGTTTTGCTTGAGCGTTTGCAGTTATCCCTTGCTGACGTGGCATCATGACGCGTGTTTTTCCTTACTCTGATATATCATTTAATATGGAAAAAAGCGGGTTGTGATAGTTGATATCATAGGGATAGATTGTTTGACAATTGGTCGAACAACTATCTCTAGTTAGTGTTGGTTGTCCAGTGTCATTTCATACATACACCGATGTAGAAAAACATTTAAGTTGTCTACCTAAAACACCTAGAGGGGGGGGGGGGGGGGGTGAATAGGTGAGTTGTGCGTCTTTTTATAGAATAAAAACTTTAGCGATCTATGCACAAGAAATAACCAAGCAAACATAGAAGACACCAAAAGTTATAGTGATTCCTCAACCTTGGGTACGTCCACTTTCCAATCACTGATCTAGCAAAGCACTAGACTCGCCTACTCCACTATTCTCGGATTGAAAATAATCCTACCACTCGGAACAACGTTCCTACAACCCGATCCAAAAAGGGATCTATACTTGGAAGATGAAAACTTCCTACAACTCAGAGAACGAGGCTCCTACACTCGGACAATAATCTCCAACAATAATAAAATGAAATCTGAAAATACAAAAAGTAATTCTTTTCTCAGATCTGGAAATCTCTCTTTAGGTCTTCTTTCTTGATCTTTTCGGCTTTATCAGAATTTGTAGAAGAAGTCTCTCGGTTAGATCTATTCTGAGAAACTTGGACTCACACGACCAAGGAGAAGATGAAGATTGAAAAATCTCTTAATCTGCAAGTAGATCTGGATCGGAAATGGCCTTGGCGATCTTCAAGATGAGCGACGGCTTCTGTAGAAAATGGAAATAGTCGGCCGATGCAGAAATCTTAGAATGATAGAATATTACGCGCTTAGGGTTAGTCAAAATGAAAAGACCTTTTATAGGATCTCCCTAACGGTTAGATTTGTCATTAATGATGTCCACGTGGACCAGTCATATCAAAGAATTCAAAAAATCGATCTAACAGAGACTTGGAGAAAATTTTAGAAAATGAGGACAACATTTCTCGAGTGAGAATAATACTACTCGAGTGCTATGACTAGCTCTCGAGTGGATATCAATGATTACTCGAGAAGAAGTATTTCTAGAAATACTATATAGAATAAGAAAAACTCGAATGGAGTAAATATCATTCGATTGCTAGAGATACTACTCGAGAGGTGAAACTGGACTTCTCGAGAGCTTGACTTAGAGAAAATTTTGGAATAAAAGTTGATCACTCGAGTACTGAAAGTGGACTACTCGAGTATTAAACAAACTACTCGAGTACAAGGATTTGCTACTCGAGTGGGGTTAGAATCTTCTCGAGAACTATACTTCTGTCACTCGAGATAAGCTGCTCATCTACTCAAGTACTAGACTTGACTACTAGAGTGTTTAACTTAGAAAATTTCTGAGAACTAAAAGCTTAACACTCGAGAATGAGAGAAGGTCTACTCGAGTACTGGGCTTGGTAACTCGAGAGCTAGATTAAAGCTACTCGAGAATCACTTCCTTTACTCGAGTTTCAGACAAGACCTACTCGAGTGCTTCTAAGGTTCCTACTCGAGTACTATAATTCCACTCGAGTAAAACACTTAGAAAATTTTCAGCTTTATGAAAATTTTACTTCTTCAATCCAAACAGCTACATGTCATCCTTCATCAAACCTAGTGCTTGAAAATGAAGTGTATCCCAATAGAGAGGCTACACATGAGTCAACACCATGGATCATATAATGAGGGATTACATTGTATGGTCCTGTGTTTGTGACCCACTATAGACTGACCTTAGTCTACACTTGGCAATAAGTCCTACAAACACATAACTAGAACAGGATATCTGATGAGTCCGATTTATATAGGGTTTTTAGGACTCATCTGGGGTTGTTTTCTAACTCTTGCACTTCATTTCAACCGGTTATCAGTTACATTTACATCGTTCGATCATTTACCATATAGTGTATTGTTTTAGCCCATGGGTGTGCAATTGCGCATTCTTTTGTTGGGGGTAAGCACGTGGTGCTCCCCATGGTTCTTTTTGTTAATTTTATGATGTGTATTGGTGCTTGGAGCTTGTGCTCCAGCTTGATTTTATTGTAATACAGGTAGTCGGTACATCCCGAATTCCATTTTCAGTTCTGTGTAAAACGCACGGTTGTGCGCATTTCTTCACGCACGATTTCAGTGCAATCGTGCATTCCACACAGCATTCCTAGGGCATCTGTTTCTACCCGTGCAATTTGTTACCGAACAGTTTCGGCAAAATCGTGCAAGAAGGAATCGCACGGCCTGCACCTTTTGCAAAGCTTTCCAGTGATCTGTGGTTAATCGTACGTTTCCTTCACGCACGGGCGAACGCGCCCGTGCGGGAGTAAAATGCACGGTTCCCCTATTTTACCCTATTTTCTTTGCTCTGTGTTTACGCATGCGATTTCCTTCACAAACGAGCGGAAGTTCCCATGCGCGAGGAAACGCACGGGTCAATGCATCTCTCCCGCAAGCCATTTTTTCACTCAAAAATCGCACGGTTCATGCACGGTCGTCTGCTAGACCGTGCGTGACCAATTTTTTGATCTTTTTCTATTTAAGCGCAGATTTCCTGCCATTTTGAGACAGCTCGATTCCAGCCCTTCCTTCCGCATTTCTAGGGCGAAACTCTGCCCTTCCACCAAGGGGAGGAGATCCGGGTAAGCATTCAATGCCAAACTCAAGCCAAAGCTTCCTCTCGGCCTCCTCCTTCATCCTTGAGCTTCAAGGAGAGCTTTGACCTAGCTTTCTCCAACAAGCTAGGAGAAGTTTGTGCCATCCTCCACCGGCTTGTGACACGAAGAAGATGGGTCCATTGGGAGTGAGTGACTGCCTCCTCTACCCCAGGCGTAGTTGAGGACCGAGATAGGATGCAGATTGACAACCCGACGAATCCTACCGTGAATCCTTAGCAAGACTTCAGATCTGGTTGATTTCACACACTTTTCTTCTCTTGTTGTTGATTGTGTAGTTGATCTCATTGTATATGATGAAGTTGAACTTATTTTTATAAACATATGTACACAATCATGTCTATGTGATTTCATATTTATGTTATTTGCTTGAGGTGCGCCTTTATTTTCCATCCCCACCACACCGTGCCGCACTAGCAATTGCTAGTGACATGCGTAGTGAAGAGGTGCTTACGACCCTCAAATTCAACTATTCTTTTGGTTCTTACGCTTGCCTACTCGTCCATATGCCTAGCGAATCGGTGCATAACGGCCCGTGTAGTCTTCCATCCCGCCTGGCAAAGTGATACATAGAGGCATTGCATAGGAGTAGTTGTTTGTATTTTATTTTCTTCATTCGCAATAATCAAAACCCCCCTTCGTTAGCTCTGACCTAAGGAATTCAAGCTCAAGTCCTCCTCGAAATTAACTCCCCCCTTACTATGTTCCCTTGAGATCGATACTTGGGGAAATTCGCCCATTTTATATTACTTGTGCGACCGGTACACTTGTCGTTCAACGCATCAAGTTTTTGGCGCCGTTGCCGGGGAACACAGTCGTATCAGTTTTTGGAGAGGGAGATAGGAGATAGAAGCCCTTTTCCATTTGTTCATATCATGTTTATTCTTTGCTTCAGTTTTTAAATTTTGTTGTTTATTCTTCTTTGTTCCTTTTCTAGTTTTAATCTTTCAGCAGCAGACATTCGTTTTCTTTTATCTACTGGTGTGTAGTTAATTTTTGCTTAAAATATTTTTGTTGGTGAATTCTTTCTTGCTGCACCATATTTTCTTATATGAATATCCGTTGTAGATGTTGTGGGGATTATAGGCATGGTAGTGATGAGTGCCCCACTGAAGATAATGAACTTGATTCTCGTGGTTTTGTGTATGGAGCACCGTCCACTTATTGTACTTCAAACACCATACCCCAGTCTTATGGTCACTTTTCTTTTGCACCTTCACCTTTTTCTTATTCCTCTCCGGTCCCACCTGGACCGAGAAGTAATGGAAAATAGTGTTTTTGTTGTCGTAGCACTGAGCACGTACTGAAAGATTGCGTAGAATTTCAGCGCCAGCTGGAGGAGGATGATGAACCGGATATTCGACTCATTCCATCCACCTCTCAATCGGCTTCCCCTTCTGATTCTGATGATATATTCACAGTACCACCTTGTCTATGGGGGACTGCTGCGTATATACACATTAGACTTTTTACTGATCGGTGTGACGGCATTATGGTGCCGTCTCTACCCATGCATTCTTCCCCTCTTTTGGATTCACCCCCGGAGGAACCTGTACATATTATCGCTGATGTTGTTGTTCCTCTGCCTTCTTTGCAAGAATTATCTATCCCTATTTTTAGTGAGTCAGTTGATGATGTTAGACTGGATTGTGATTAAGAGCCTGATGTTGCGCCCATGTGTGACGAGGATGTGATTCTCTTCAATGGAGAGTATTACATCTTGGAACATGATGATGCACCCCGGTGGGTTGATGAGGAGATCTTTTCTCATGAGGAAGTTTTCACTTCCTTGTTGGTGAGGAGGTCCAAATAACCACCGAGGACCTCGAGCTCTCGGATTCCCCTCGCCATGACTCATATGACACCGACCATGATCTATGCTTGGATCCTGCTGAGAGCGAGACCAGTACCACTCCCCCTATTGTTGATTATTTTAGTTCTTCATCTTCTTTATTTCTTGATCCCCTTTCTATATCCTAGCCCGTGCGAGTTGAGTCTTTGCAGGTGCTTCAGGAGAAATTGGAGCTTTGAGCTTGATTCATCGATGATAACATCCTCTTTTGCAAGGAGGTTGATTCCTCCTCTATTAAGGAAGCTCCATTGATTGCTTTCTCCTCCTGTTGTCTCCCTATAGACGATACCTTGCTAGGCAAGGATATATTTTGTGGTGAGATGAGTGAGGACCAGCGCTCCTCCTCTTCTTACTTCCTATTTCCTCTGCCTGCGAGGAGCAGGTATGATTATTTAGGCAGAGGGGTAACTGCTCTATCTCCGTATCGGTACCAGCAACGGATCATGGAATAGTTACCTGTGCACTTTTCTTTTCATAGGCCCATTAGCTAAAAATGTATAGAATTTAATAAGTCGTGCTGGGATGACAATAACCCCAATACTTATCTTACAATTTCTGTATTTTTATTTTCAGGTCTATATTAGTTTTAGTAGTTCTTTGTATTTTGTATATTTTTGTTTTGTTTTTGCGGAGCTCACCCCTGCAGGTATTCATGACAACTTTGTATTGACGGGGTTGTGATTCTTCGTATGGCGGATCTGCTTGTGTTTTTCAAGCATCTTCTGGTATACTCATTAACTGAGTATTGGGTAACCTCTTCCCTTAGCTCTATATGATTTTAATTTCTATATCATATGCTGTGTAGTTTAGTTTAAGTCTGGGGAGAGCAGTATTGTTTCCTTTTGCACATGCATATTTCATGTGCATACTAGAAGCTTTTATTGTTTTATTTTGATTAGTTCTGGGCATCACACACCACTGCACTAACATGAGTGTGTGATTAGCTGTTAGCATGCTGTGAGTTTAACTCGTTTCTTTTGTATGATTTGGGAAAATTATTGTGCTGGCATAGGATTGTGAGATGGAGTAAAATGTTGACTCCTGTAGTGATCCTAGTCGAGTGCTCTCGTCTCACATAAAAATTTGAGTAGATTTAATTTTTTTGTATGCTTATAGTTTTATAATTTTCAATTTGCATAAATACATTTTATTCTACTCAAAAGTTGGTGAATCCGGTGTGAATCGAACGGTAGTGTAGGGATGTGTGTAGCCGTCACTAGGCTCGTTTTGCTCGAGTCGGGAGGAAGGATCATCTTTCTTGGTGGCTAAGAACTTGCCCCAAGCTACTCTCGAAGCATTGGTGCATGGTTAGTCTGGCGTGAGCGTGATGTAGGCCATCATTTTGGCCCGATTGAGCTTTGTACAGTTCCTAACGTCATATTCTCGCTAAGCCCCGTTGTGCCTACCCCTCTTTTGATTCAGCTCCACCATTATTTCACCAAAGCCTCATAGCCAATCCTATTCGCACACCCAAGTCGAGCTTTAGTGTTTTACATTTGCATTTTGGGATGTGATGTGGTGGTATTCATGTGGATATGTGGATGTGCTCCAAAGCTTCTATTTGCTGAAATTGTGGAAATAAAGAAAATGATTTGAAAAAAATATATGTGAAAATGAAAAGTAAAAAAGAAAAAGCATGATTGAAAATCCTATTGGAGATGTGGTTGTATTTGGAGTAGGCGGTGCACACACCCATATGTTAAAAGTTAAGTCTGGGGGTGTGGTGTACTCGCATGTATTTTGCTTAGCAGATGGATTCTTTTTATGATAACTCATTTGGGTTAGGTGCGTAGCTTTTCTATTTATCTTTGTTTACCTCACCGTAACCCAAGCCCCATCTCTTATCCTAAAGTCCTACGGATTCACGTTTGAGTCGAACTAGTGCCGTGGAGAGAGTGTGAACGGGGAAGCGTATGGTCCCCGACAATGGTGGATTCCTTTGCAGGTGATCCTGAGCCCCAGTCTTTGGCAAAGCTCACCTTAGTGGCCTGCTTACTTTCTTCCAATGCGTGACCGGTTGATTCACCGTGATTCCATTTATGAGTAGTAATAAACTGTTGATACGCATTGTGAAAAGTATAAACTACTTTGCATACTTAGAAATTTCCTCTATTTATATTTTTACGCGTACGAGCATGTGACTTCACATGGTACTCCATATCACAATTTTTATGTTAGCTAAATCATTTTCCCTATCTGCATAGATTTTGTTTGCTCGGGACGTGCAAACAGGTAAGTCTGGGGGTGTGATGAGTCCGATTTATAAAGGGTTTTTAGGACTCATCTGGGCTTGTTTTCTAACTCTTGCACTTTATTTCAACCGGTTATTGGTTATATTTTCATCGTTCGGTCATTTACCACATAGTGCATTGTTTTAGCCCATGGGTGTGCAATTGTGCATTCTTTTGTTGGGGGTAAGCACGTGGTGCTCCCCATGGTTCTTTTTGTTCATTTTATGATGTGTATTGGTGCTGGGAGCTTGTGCTCTAGCTTGATTTTATTGCTATGTAGGTAGTCGGGACATCCCAAATTCCATTTTTCAGTTCTGTGTAAAATGCACGGTCGTGCACATTTCTTCACGCACGGTTTCAGTGCAATCGTGCATTTCACACAGCATTCCTGGGGGCATCTATTTCTACCCGTGCGATTTGTTCCCGCACAGTTCACCCAAACCGTGCGAGAAGGAATCACACGGCCTGCACCTTTTGCCAAGCTTTCTAGTGATCCGTGGTTAATCGTGTGTTTCCTTCACGCACGGTCAAACGCGCCCGTGCGCGAGTAAAACGCACGGTTCCCCTGTTTTACCCTGTTTTCTGCGCTTTGTGTTTACCCGTGCGATTTCCTTCACGCACGGGCGGAAGCGCCCGTGCGTGAGGAAACACACGGGTCAACGCATCTCTCCTGCAAGCCATTTTTTGCATGCAAAAATCGCACGGTTCACACACGGTCGTGCGCAAGACCGTGCGTGACCAATTTTCTCATCTTTTTCTATTTAAGCGCAGATTTCCTGCCATTTTGAGACAGCTCGCTTCCAGCCATTCCTTCCGCATTTCTAGGGTGAAACTCTGCCGTTCCACCAAGGGGAGGAGATCAGGGCAAGCATTCAACGCCAAACTCAAGCCGGAGCTTCCTCTCGGCTTCCTCCTTCATCCTTGAGCTTCAAGGAGAGTTTTGACCTAGCTTTCTCCGTCAAGCTTGGAGAAGTTTGTGCTATCCTCCTCTGGCTCGTGACACGAAGAAGACGGGTCCATTGGGAGTGAGTGACAACCTCCTCTACCCCGGACGAAGTTGAGGACCGAGATAGGACACGGATTGACAACCCGACGAATCCTACCATGAATCCTCAGCAAGACTTCGGATCCGTCGATTTCACACACTTTTCTTCTCTTATTGTTGATTGTGTAGTTGATCTCTTTGTATATGATGAGGTTGAACTTATTTTGCTAAACATATGTATACAATCATGTCTATGTGATTTCATATTTATGTTATTTGCTTGAGGTGTGCCTTTATTTTCCATCCCCATCACACCGTGCCGCACTAGCAATTGCTAGTGGCGTGCGTAGCGAAGAGGTGATTACGACCCTCAAATTCTGCTATTCTTTTGGTTCTTATGCTTGCCTGCTCATCCATCCACCTAGCGAATCGGTGCATAGTGGCCCTCGTAGTCTTCCATCCCGCCTGGCGAAGCGATGCATAACGACATTGCATAGGAGTAGTTGTTAGTATTTTATTTTCTTTATTTGCAACAATCAAAACCCCCCTTCATTAGCTCCGACCTAAGGATTTCAATCTCAAGTCCTCGAAATTAACTCCCCCCTTACTGTGTTCCCTTGAGATCGATACTTGGGGAAATTCGCCTATTTTATATTACTTGTGCGACTGGTACACTTGCCGTTCAACGCATCAATATAAAATACAACTTAATTCATCTTAGTTCAAGGGTGACTTCATACAAATCTAGGTTATTGTGGATACAATACCTTACAATCTCCCCTATTTCTAGAAGTCAGAACCCTCTACACTAAGGTGAATTATATCAAAAATGAAAAGAACTAGATGTTGAAAATAAGCACAGAATGAAAAGCATAAAAATTAAAGATAAGGAAATGAATCATCAAAACTAAAGATTTATATAAATAGAAATGTTTCAAGATTTTTTTGCTCTACACAGATTCAATCCTCAATCTTATAACTATGATCATTCTTAGCCTTGATGTTGCTGTTGTTGTTGCTGATGCTGCCTGTACTTTTTTTTTCCTATTGTCTCCTCTAATAATTGAATGGCTTGGGATAATACTTGGGAGGCCTTGGAGGTACAGCAGAATTGTTCCTCCCATGTTATCTATCATATATTCTTCTCTTAGTCATAGACTTTTCATACATGTCCCACTCATGGGAGCTGTAATGGCTGTCTATTTTCATTAAAGTCCAAAACAAGCTTCAGAGTATCAAGAATCAAAGATTTCTAAGTTGGGCTCCAGATTTTAGCAAATTCTTGGGCTTTCTTTTTCTTTGCCTCTGGATTTGGAATTGATTTGCTGGCAGAAGCTCCATCTCCATATTTTCTTCTCTTTGGGATCTATATTTCAGGTAGGTCTTGAGGTATATCAGATTATCATACCTGAGCATAAGATTCTGGAGGAGGAGGAGCTTCCCCTTGAGGCCTAGGAGAAAAGGTAGGATGAGCAGGCATCTGAGCAGGCTGAACTTCTGCAAGAGGGTTTAGATGATGTGGAATGATATTAGGATCAGCCTGGAAATCTGGGAATATTCAATTGTGTATCCAGACAGTAGTGTCATAGGTATGGAATTTTATAGATTGAATTTGGGCTAGTACAGCTTTATTAATTTCATCCATTTTTGCAGTCCATAGAGTCTTGATACTAGTATCAAACCTTTAAACATGTTCTTTCACAAGTTCCTCCCCCTTTCTTATTTCTACACTTAGCTTCTCTATGGCATCATCTTTGAAAGTGCCCACCTCTTCACATATCTTCATGAGGTGCTCTTGGGCCTTCTTTTCAAGTTGAATCTGATTATTTGCTAGGGTGACTGATTGGTCCATTACCAAACCAACACTGGTTATTGTATGATCTAGAGCTTTGCCACCTATCTAGAAGAGGTGCTTCAGTTGATCAGTGTTATGTTGAATCTCAGCAAATCCTGTGCTCATTTCCTTTTCCAGAGCAGTGACTTTCTCTTGAACAACTTTCAGTGAATCATCAAAATATTTCCTTTGATCAATGAGCATATGCTCTATCTTACCAAGAATATCAGAAGCAGCAGTTGCAGAAGAAGCAGTAGCAGTAACTGGAGCAGAAGCATGAGTAGCAGAAGGAGTAACTGGAGGAGGAGGTGTAGTCCAAGGAGCAATTTCTTCAACAACTACTGAGCTCTGAGCTCTGTTAGTGTGAATCATGATATCTCCTTCCTCACCAAGAATGGTCAGAAGAGTGAAATCTAACCTCCTCAAGGGTTCTTCAACTGGTTCTGGAGACGGTTCATTCTCATCTGAAATCAGTATAGTCTCTTCTTGTACATTCTCAGCAGTAGGGGAATGGTCAACAGGGGACTCTGGAGATGCTATAGGATATGGAGTTTGAGTAGGTTCCTTGGATGGTTCTTCAACTTGGTCCTTTTAGAGGGGGGGGGGGGGTAGAGGCTCTTCTGAGCTAAGCTCTTCAATCGTCTTATTAATGTCTTCTGTAGTAGAGTGGATGGTCTCTAGTACCTGAGTATCTGACTGGAGTTCTTTTGAAGTGGATGGATGGAGAGATGTATCAGGAGGAGGAGTAGGCATTCTGACTTGTTGAACAGAGGAGGAAGGCTCCCCCTCCGCCGATGCACCAGATGTGCAACCAACATTATGTAGAGAGGGAGATGTGGTCCTTTCCTCTACAGCTGGTTACTCATTGGCTTGGGCAGCCTGGGTAGGATTCTGCAATTTAAATTCCCACCTCTTTATGGAAGAGATTGATAACTTTTTCATATGGTGGAGGGTTGTACCTTTGGAGAAATCAAACTCCTTAGGATTGATCTCATGCAGCATCAAAGAGATAATCCTTGCATAATTTGGAGCCTTAATGCTCTCCCTTATCTTGTCCAAAATCATCATACCAAATTGAAATTTCTTTCTTGAAATGATAGCTATTATCATATAGAAAAGATCTGTAGAAATGAAACTTATGGAAGTCGTTTTGCAAAGTAAAACCTTTCCCAAAATGTCAACTAGGAGCTTTCCCTCAGCATTAAGGTCTGGACGTCGGATGTTCTTGATAACCTCAGATATTCCACAGAAGCTATATTCACGATCATAATCTTCATCTGTGATGTCATCTTCTTCATCAACCACAGGCATTCTAAGTAAATGAGAAACAGAGGTCTTATTGAGCTTAATCTTGATTCCCTTAACCTTGGATTTTAGAACTTTCCCATTCCTCTTCACTTTAACATTCTTGAAAAATTCTTCTATCTCTGGAAATAAAATCTTACACGGCTGCTGTAGAACAAAAGTGAGACCGGCTGTATCGAGTAGAATGAGCAAATTCCTGAAGTCATCTGAAATTTCTGCTATCCCAGCAACGAATAACTCACTGCCTATCCCGACCTTCGACGACGGCGCCATATCCTTCAGAGAATTGCGAGAGCTAGACTGTAAGAAGATGTTGACGGAGGTGTGCTCTGTATCAGCGACAGAATACGAAGAGTCTTTCGAGAGATAGAGGATTTGAATTCGTGTAGAACCTTGAAATCCGATTTTTCCTATTTGTGTAACCCTAGTAATGATGATTAAGAATGATTAAGCTTAAACATACCATAGATAACATCGAATTTGACTTCGGGTTGCGTAAATGAAAATTTGAATGAAATCCAGAAAATGTTGGGTCATTTCTCGAGTGGAAGTTTATTACTCGAGTGAAGGAATGACGGTACTCAAGTGGCGGTATGATAGTACTCGAGTGACATCTTTCTGCTTCTCGAGAGGAAGTTCTACACTCGAGTGGCTTACGTCGTTCTCGAGAATTCAAGATAGTACTCGAGTGGTCTTCGCCAAGTACTCGAGTAGTCATTACCTATCTCGAGAAATGAAGTTCAACTTAGAGAAATTCCAACTTTTTTTACTTATCCTTGATTTCTGAGCTGTGTAATGCATCCTTCTTGTCTATTCCTCTTTGTTGAGCATACCAAGTTCAGTTTTGAAGAAAGAGAACTTGGTCTTGTCCAATAGCTTCGTGAATATGTTTGCAATCTACCTATCTATTGGGACATACTGTAGATCTATGTCCCCATGCTCCACATGCTCCCAGATGAAGTGGTGCCTTAGCTCAATGTGCTTTGTCTGGCTGTGAGAGATTGGGTTGCTGGCTATTGCTATCGTACTGGAGGAGTCGCAAAACAGAGGGATGTCTTTGAATCTTAGATTGTAATCTTCTATTTGATTCTTTATCTAAAGTAGTTGTGCACAACAACTGCCGACAGAAATATATTCTGACTCGGCCATTGAGATTGTGACACAATTTTGCTTTTTGCTGCTCCAAGAAATGAGTCTCTTTCCAAGGAATTTGCAAGTCCCGGAAGTGTTATTTCTATCATCTTTACTCCCTGCAAAGTCTGCATATGAGAAACCTATTAGTTCGCTATCATTACTTCTTGGGTACCATAAGCCAAGATTCGGTGTACCTTTAAGGTATCTCAAAATCCACTTTATAGCAGCATAATGAGATCCTTATAGTTCACTTGAAATCTAGCATAGACACATGTGGAGAACATTATGTTTGGTCTACTGGCAGTAAGGTAGAGCAAGGATCCAACTATGATTCTATACTTTGTTTCATCAAAAAGTTTCCCTTTCTCATCCTTGTCCAGAGACACACCTGAACCCATTGGAGTCCTCATAGAGGTTATGTTCTCCATTCCGAATTTCTTAATTAACTCCTTGGTGAACTTAGTCTGCTAGATGAAAATTCCATATTTAGATTGTTTCACCTGAAGTCCTAAGAAATACTTCGCTCTCCCATACTGCTCATTTCAAACTTCCCTTGTAAAAGTTTAGAAAACTTTTTCCAGAGGTTGTCGTCAGTAGAGCTAAAAATAATATCGTCGATATAGATTTGCACTAGCAAAATCTTGCCTTTTATTTCCCTAAGAAATAATGCCTTATCTATCTTTCCCCTTGTGAACTTGTTCTCAAAAAGAAAGGTAGACATCGTCTCATACCAAGCTCGAGGAGTTTGTTTCAAACCATATAAAGCTTTAGATAACAGATAAGCATAATCAAGAAAGTTAGAATCAATGAAACCTGGAGGTTATTCCACATACACTTCTTTCTTTATGTCACCATTAAGGAAGGCAGATTTCACGTCCATCTGATAGACGGTGAATCCTTTAAGTGCAACATACGCTAGGAACATCCTAATTGCCTCCAGCCTTGCCACTGGAGCATACGTTTGGTCGAAGTCGATTCCTTCTTCTTGTCGATATCCTTTAGCGATGAGTCTGGACTTGTTCTTTATGATAGTTCCATTCTCGTCCATCTTGTTCCTGTAGACCCACCTTGTTCCGATGATGTTCTTACCTTTGGGTCTTGGAACAAGTTTCCAGACTTGACATCGCTTGAACTGATTCAACTCTTCTTCCATAGCCATAATCCATGATGCGTCCGAGTTTGCTTCCTCAAACTTCTTTGGTTCAACCTGTGAGAGAAAACTCAAATATAAATTCTCATTAGTAGTACCTCTACGAGTCTTGACACCATCCCTGGGATCTCCTATGATTTGCTCCATCGGATGATCCTTTAGATGTTTGAGCTCTAGAGTCCTTACATCTGGAGTGTCTTCAACCACATGAGTGATTTCATCAACTTGGATGATTTCTTCATCTTGATCATCAACCTCTCCAATAGGGGTTGGAGTGGTGAACTTGATGAACTTTTCAGCTTTTTCTTCAGTCGGCTCATCAAAATTAAGTTCTTTCAACTTTGAACCTGCATCTTCAATGAACACACTAGAAGAGTTGCCTTGCAGCAAGCTCGTTTCATCAAATACAACATGAATAGATTCTTCTACCACCTGGGTTTTCTTATTAAATACCCTATATGCCTTACTATGGCTACTATACCCTACAAAAATACCTTCAAAACTCTTTTCACTAAATTTAGTAGTATGATACTTGCCATTGTTAAGAACGTAGCATTTACAGCCAAAGATTCTAAAATATGAGACAGTCGACTTTCTGCCCTTTAGAAGTTTGTAAGTTGTCTTATTATGGTTCTTATTTATGAGTGCTCGATTTTGCATGTGGCATGCAGTGTTGACAGCTTCAGCCCAGAAGTACTCCGGTAGTGAGGCATCACTCAACATAGTTCTGCAGGCCTCTATGAGTGTTCTATTCCTTCTCTCAGCTACTCCATTTTGCTGGGTAGTACGAGAAGAGGAAA
The DNA here is from genome assembly GCA_039513925.1 of Platanthera zijinensis. Taxonomy (NCBI): domain Eukaryota; kingdom Viridiplantae; phylum Streptophyta; class Magnoliopsida; order Asparagales; family Orchidaceae; genus Platanthera; species Platanthera zijinensis. The sequence goes on from CM077098.1 coordinate 8,977,303, forward strand.
ACTCACGAAAGATACCTAGGATTTTACAAAATTCTGTCATGACCCCAGACTTGAATTCAGTTCCATTATCACTTCTGATTTTGACTACGAAATAGTTATATTCATTCTAGATCTGCTTGACAAAATTTGTAAAGACGTGGAAGGTATCTGACTTGTGTTTTAGAAAGAACACCAACACAAAGAGCAAGTAATCATCAACAATAACCAATGTATAATCCTTACCTCCCAAACTTCTAACTTGAAGTGGACCAAACAAGTCCATATGAAGTAGGTGTAAACTTCTATTAGAGTCTTTGCCAGTAATGCTTTTAAAGGTAGCCCTTGTTTGCTTTCCTTTTACATATGCATGACAAGGTCTATCTTTAACGCACTTGACATTTGGGGCATCACGTACTAAATTAAGAGAAAATAATTTATTAATAGTTTTGAAATTAATATGTGCTAATCTCTTGTGTCATTGGTCACCAAGAGACGCACTATCTTTTGCCAAAAGACACACTGGTGTAGAAGAGTCTATGCAAATAAAATTCAAACAAAAGATATTCCAACTATGAGTGCCTGATAAAATCGTTTCCAAATTATCAACCAATTTTATCAAACACTTGTCAGCATGAAATTCAACTATGTATCCTTTATCACAGAGTTGGCTTATACTTATGAGATTATGTTCTAATCTTTCAACATAAACCACATCCGAAAAGGATACACTACCATTCGTAATCATACCATAGCCTTTCGTAATTCCTCTGTAAGAACCTCCAAATTTGACCTTTGGCCCGTTCATGACTAGTGAGTAATTTTGAAGAAGGCTTCTAGTCCCGGTCATATGCCGAGAGTATCCGCTGTCCAAATACCAAATGGGATTTCTGGTGGCCTTTGGACATTCCTGCAAAATGAAATCAGGTTTCCTTAGGAACCCAAACTTATTTGGGTCCTTGGTCTCTAGTTAGCTTGCTCCCCCTACGTATGTTAACACTGTGAGCGGTCTTTCTCACATTATTAACTCGAGGGATTTCATAATGTTTGGGATTAAACCAGCAATCTATGGCGAAGTGACCAATCTCGCCACAACACCAACAGTCAAATCTGTTGTATCTTTACCTAAAGATCTCCTGCTCGACCTTTTGAGATTATGGTCTAGCAGAGGAAGTAGAATTAGAAGTAGAAGCTTCATGATGATGACAGTCACATGGCTTCTTCTCCTTAGTAGGCTTTTCTATAACGGGTTTAACTCTTGGATCTTTCTCGATATTGTGACCATGATTATAAGGTTCATAGCTCTGAAGAGTGATCTCCTCATAAGGTGCCTTGAAGACACTCTTGCCAAAGTTCCGGGGATGAGTCCATCCTTGGTAACGAGACTTGGGCTCTACGTAAGTAGGACTAGCAAAGTGACCATAGGATGAATCCAGATCAAACTAATTTGTCGGAAAGATAACCTTCCTAAATGTCATTTATTCTAGAGGAGCTTTCCCCTTCTCCTTGTCTAGTGCTTTCTTAGCGGCCTTATTTCCCCTTTGGGATTTATTTCTCCTAGAAGATTTACTAGGACCAGCCACATGGCCTAAGCCAGTACCTTTAGCCTGAGCAGAGAATTCAGCAACAAGCGGAAGAATTGTCTTGGGCTTGGAGAAACCTTCAACAAGTTTTTTTTCGGCTGCAAGTTGTTCTTCCAACCCCTTGATGATTTCCTCTTTCAGATTTAGGTGCTTGAGAGCCTTATTGTATTCTTCCATAACATCATGTAAGTCTTTCTTGAGGAAGTCCATCATTACAATTTCCTCTCTCATATTGCTCTCTTCAGCCTTTAGAGATTTGATCTCCTTAGCCTGAGCTCTTGCCACTTTATGATATTTGTCGTAGGCTTTGATCAACTCTTTATATTGAGACATGAGTTCAGATTCCTCGTCAGAAGAACATTCCTCATTCTCATGGTCAGAATCACCAGATTTAGAAAGAGGGGTGTGAGATTTTACCTCCCTAGTGAACTGGGGCTCTTCTTCTTCGTCAGTATGTGCCATGAGCCCAAAGTAGGCTTTCTCTTCTTCACTTAACTCAAATGAGTCAGTGTCGCTGAGAGTCTTGCCCTTTTTGGCTACCAGGCTTCTCTCTGTTCTCTTATTGTGGTAAGAGGATTTCTTCTCCTCTATTTTTCCACCCTCCTTCTTATGGGGGCAATCAACAATGACGTGACCTGGCTTATTACAACAGTAACAAACTATGTTAGTAGAAATATGTTTGTTCGGTTTAGAGTTGTACCTATCCTGGCTACTTGAGCCCTTCTTGCATCGATCACCATCATGTCGTGATCTTCTATACGAGGCATCCTTGCCTCTCCATTGCTTCTTTTTGTTCAAGAATTTCTTGAACTGTCTTGAGAGTAGAGAGAACTCTCCTTCAGATAGTTCTGAGCCCGAGGTACTTGGCTCCGAGGTTTCTTCTTCACTTTCTTCTTGTGCAGGGGCAGGTAAAGCAGCTTTGGCCTTCCTTGAGCTGTCTGCCTTAAGTGCGACAAACTTCTCCTTGGAAGAGAACCGACTCTTCTCTTCTTCAACTTTTCTAGAATTTATTTGAAGCTCATAAGATATCAGCTTTCCGAAGAGGTTTTGAGGATCAGTCTCAACTAACTTGCCAATTACCGGATGGCACAAACTTTGTTGTCCCACTACTTAGTAAGGGACCTCAGAAATTTGTCATTCAGCTTTCCATTTGTGAAGACCCGGCCATATACTCTTAGGCCATTAACTATCTTGAAGAAATTCTCAAATGTGTCAGCAATGGTGTCCTTGGGTCCTTATCGGAAGGATTTATACTTTTGATTCAGAAGGAATCTTCTGTCATCCCTAACTTCTTCTATACCTTCCATCAAGGTGACGAGGGACTGCCACATTTCTTTAGCAGATTGGGAGTGAATCAAATTTTACAGCATCGAGTCATCGACTGCACTTGCGATGATAATTTTTGCCTTTTGTCTAACGAGACAAGTGCAATATCATCTTTGTCGAGATCCATCAATTTCTTGGGGACTTTCTTTGTAGGATCTATAGTGGAGACAGTCATTGGAACATAAGGACCTTCTTCAACAATCATGAAGATCCTTGGGTCCACAGCTTCCATGAAAAACTTAATCCTTTCTTTCCACATGGGAAAGTTGGTCTTTGTACATAGGGGAAGCTTGGCAAAATCCTTGGCCTTGTCGATGCTTGGAAAACTCTAGAGACAACTTAGGACAGATCTGATCAAGGTGTTAACCTCTTAATGATCAACCTCTATCTGATACCAATTGAAAAAAATTTAAGTTGTCTACCTAAATCACCTAGAGGGGGGTGAATAGGTGAGTTGCGCGTCTTTTTGCGGAATAAAAACTTTAGCGATCTATGCACAAGAAATAACCAAGCATACATAGAATACACCAAGAGTTATAGTGGTTTCCCAACCTTGGGTACGCCCACTTTCCACTCACTGATCTAGCAAAGCACTAAACTCGGCTACTCTACTATTCTCGGATTGAAAACAATCCTACCACTCGGAACAATGTTCCTATAACTTGATCCAAAAAGGGATCTGCACTCGGAAGATGAAAACTTCCTACAACTCGGAGAACGAGGCTCCTACACTCGGAGAATAATCTCCTACAATAATAAAATGAAATCTGAAAATACAAACAGTAATTCTTTTCTCAGATCTGGAAATCTCTCCCTAGGTCTTCTTTCTTGATCTTTTCGACTTTATTAGAATTTGTACAAGAAGACTCTCGGCTTGATCTATTCTAAGAAACTTGTACTCACAAGATCAAGGAGAAGATCAAGATTGAAAAATATCTTGATCTGCAAGTCGATCTGGATCGGGAATGGCCTTGGCGATCTTCAAGATAAGCGGCGGCTTCTATAGAAAATGGAAATAGTCGGCCGATCTAGAAATCTTAGAATGATAGAATATTACATGCTTAGGGTTATTAGGGTTAGTCAAAATGACAAGACATTTTATAAGATCTCCCTAACGGTTAGATTTGTAAGTAATGATGGCCACGTGGACCAATCATATACAATAATTCAAAAAATCGATCTAACAGAGACTTGGAGAAAATTTCAGAAAATGAGGACAACATTTCTCGAGTGAGAATAATACTACTTGAGTTCTATGACTAGCTCTCGAGTGGATAACAATGACTACTCGAGAAGAAGTATTTCTGGAAATACTGGATAAAACAAGAAACCACTCGAGTGGAGTAAATATCACTCGAGTGCTAGAGATACTACTTGAGAGGTGAAATAGTACTTATCGAGAGCTTGACTTAGAAAAAATTCTGGAATAAAAGTTGATCACTCGAGTACAGAAAGTGGATTACTCGTGTATTAAACAAACTACTCGAGTACAAGGATTTACTACTCGAGTGGGGTTAGAATCTTCTCGAGAACTATACTTCTGTCACTCGAGATAAGCTGCTCATCTACTCGAGTACTAGACTTGACTACTCGAGTGTTTAACTTATAAAATTTCTGAGAACTAAAAGCTGAACACTCGAGAATGAGAGAAGGTCTACTCGAGTACTAGGCTTGGCTACTCGAGAGCTAGATTAAAGCTACTCGAGAACCACTTCCTTTACTCGAGTTTCAGACAAGACCTACTCGAGTGTTTCTAAGGTTTCTACTCGAGTACTATAATTCCACTCGAGTAAAATACTTAGAAAATTTTCAGCTTTATGAAAATTTTACTTCTTCAATCCAAACAGCTACATGTCTTCCTTCATCAAACCTAATGCTTGAAAATGAAGTGTATCCCAATAGAGAGGCCACACATGAGTTAACACCATGGATCATATAATAAGGGATTATATTGTATGGTCCTGTGTTTGGTGACCCACTGTAGACTGACATTGGTCTACACTTGGCAATAAGTCCTACAAACACATAACTAGAATAGGATATCAAATACAACTTAGTTCATCTTAGTTCAAGGGTGACTTCATATAAATCTAGGTTATTGTGGATATAATACCCAATAGATGTGTCATCAGTATTTCTTGGTTGAAGCATGAACACTACACTCATAGTATGATAAGAAGTATACGAGGCATATTATGTAGTATGGGATGCATAATGTGTTTGTATATGGATCCACCATAGGTGGCAACCTGTAACGGTTATATAGTATGGGATGCATAACAATCATCACATGGGTGCTCATCAACACATTTTCTTTTTTTACTGCATGCGATGTTATGTAGTATGGGATGCATAACATTTCATGTATATGCCGCTCATGACATGCATTAAGGCCTTTTTTGATTGCATAACACAACATGCATGAGAAAACATTGCATCAACACGCATGCCAAGCTAAAGATTTATATGATGAAATATGTACACACATGGTTTTGAGTCAAAAAGAATAATAAATTCATGTATTCATGGTTTAGGCACATGAGTCAGTAGGATGATAGTATATCATCCTAAGTTTAAGCATGACATAATAAATGAAAATCCCAGAGAGTGTTAGCAGCATGAGCAAATATTTTATTTCAGATTGTCTGAACTAAGTTGTTTGGTTCTAGCGGTTAAGCTAGGTTTTGATTAGACATTCGTTGTTCGCTTTGATGCCGCCTAAGTGTCTGGTGATGAGGTCAACTCCCCAGTTGGAGGGAGAATCGCCTGGTGCCTAGATTAAGGCCGTGATAGAAGGATTGTGGCAGAGCAGTGAGGCTCTCTCAAGGTAAATGTTGGAGATGCAGTCACAGATCCAGGCGTTGTTGTCGGTTATTGCTAGTCAGCCGCTTAGAGTGCAGGACCAGGCTATGGGTCAAACCATACCTGTTCCCCCTGCTCCTCTGGTGCCCCCAATTTTGTTGCCTCCAGATATATCATTTATTTCGCATTTCTAGAGACTAAGACCCCCCTACTTATGATGGTAGGGCAGATTTTATGGCCCTGGATGATTGGATAATAGCCATCGAGGAGATGTTTGCTTACTCAGGAGTTTTGGTGGACTAGAGGTTGATGGTCGCTGCGTATCAACTCAAGGGACTTGCTAAGAGTTGGTGGTTGAGAGAGGAGGAGAATATTAAGGATGGGTGTTCTGGGGAATCCTTTAAGGAATTGCTGCTTAAAAAGTTTCTACCGTCGATCGAGAGAGACCATTTGATGAATGATTTCTTACACCTTAAACAAAGGCAGCTTATTGTTTCCGAGTACATGGTGGAGTTCAGCAAACTGAGCCAATTTTCCCCCGACATGGTGTCTTCAGAGTCGAACCGAGTTAAATGATTTCTGGGTGGTCTTAGGAATGACATCCAGTAGCTAGCTAATGCTTATGGATCCGAGAGCTATGCTGAAGTTGTGGAGGCTGCTCAGAAGGTTGAGGCAATTTCCAGTGCTAAGAACAGAGGTCAACCAATGAGGAAGGATAAGAGGAAGACTGGTGAGGGTAAGAGTTCTTAAGAATCTGGTGTTAATTCAGGGAAAAGAAGCAAGGAAATATGCAGTTTCTATGGCCGGCCAGGACATTCATTTGAAAGATGTTACCAGAGATTAGGAGCTCAGAAACAGGAGCAGGTTCATGTAATTCAGAGTGCTCCTAAAGGAGATTTAGTTTGTTTTGCATGTAAGAAAAATGGGCATGATGCTGCCCACTATTGGTGAAGGAAAAGAGTCTGCTATCAGTGTAGACAAGAAGGACATTTCAAGACAAAGTGCCCGCAGTTTCAGCCCACGCTGCAGCCAGTTCCACTTCAGGTTTTGCCACTGCCGAAACAATTGGATAAGGGAAAGAGCAAGCTGAACGTGATGTCTTTGGAGGAAGCTCAGACATCTACTCAAGTGATTTCAAGTTAAATTCTAACATAGTTTTAGCTTTTAATTTGTAGCTGTAGTATCGACGTTTGTTCCCTTAGACGTGTGTGCGATTTTATAGGAAAGTTTAAGGTAAAGAACTGCTGGGCTCACATTCCTTTTGATTCTAGTGCTACCCACTTGTTCATGGCTAGAACCTTCATAGAGCATCACCGTTTGACCCTCGATCGTGGTTGCGACGCGTTGAGTGTAAAATTTCCCTCTAGCGATTCAGTAGTGTCGGACCAAGGCATTCAGAGTTGTCAGATTATGTTAGGTGATTTTGTAGCCATTGCTGATCTGAAGGTGTTAGACTTGGAAGACTTTGACATGATTTTTGGGATGGACTGGTTGTCTAAGTATGATGCGACCATCTAATGCAAGGTCGAGCGCTTGGACTTCAAGATGGACAACGGTCAACCCAGGAGTGTTTATGGTTTTCCGCGCCAAGTGTCTTCGATTATTTCTACGGTACGTGCTCATAAGCTTGTAAATTCCGGATGTTTGCCTGTTTAGTTTTTGTGTTGGCGACCAATAGTAGTTTGCCGCGAGTTGAGGAGATTGCTATTGTGCGCGAGTTTCCCGATGTTTTCCCGATAACCTTCCTGGTATTCTGCCTGAGAGAGACGTGGATTTCATCATAGATCTGGAGTCGGGTACCCGTCCTGTTGCTAAGGGACCGTACCTTATGCCCTGCATGAGCTGGAGGAGTTGTGTACCTAGCTAGATGAGTTGCTTCAGAATGGTTTTATTAGGCCGAGTTCTTCGCCTTGGGGTGCTCCCGTTTTGTTTGTAAAGAAAAAGGATGGATCGATGAGGCTTTTCATCGATTATAGAGATCAGAATAAGGTGACCATCAAAAATAGATATCCTCTGCCAAGGATTGATGATCTGTTTGATCAGTTGCGTGGTAGCTTTATGTTTTCAAAGATTAATCTTCGTTCAGGCTACCATCAGTTGAGGATTCGTGAGAAAGATATTCCACAGACTTCTTTTCGTCATGACATGGACATTTCGATTTCCTGGTCATGTCTTTTGGATTGACTAATGCACCCTCTGCCGTTATGGATATGATGAACATAGTGTTCAAGGACTTTTTGGACCATTTGTGGTCGTGTTTATAGATGATGTTTTGGTATATTCCCGCAGTGCTGAAGAGCATGCCAAGCACTTACAGTTAGTTTTGTCTACTTTGAGGGAGCATAAGTTGTTTGCTAAGCTGAGCAAGTGTGAGTTTTGATTTCCTCAGGGTTCTTTCTTGGGTCATGTAGTTAATAAGGACGGAATTTCTATTGACCCAGAGAAGATAGCTGCTATTATGGATTGGATTAGACCCGCCACTCCAAAAGAGATAAGGAGCTTCTTAGGGATACCAGACTATTATAGTAGATTTGTGGAGGGTTTTTCTTCGTTGTCTATGCCGCTGACTTAGCTTACACAGAATAACGCAGCTTTTGTTTGGAGCGATAAGTGTAAAGAGGCTTTTCAGGAACTAAAGAGGAGATTGTGCACTGCTCCGATTTTGGACCTTCCTACCGAAGGGATAGAGTATGTTGTGTATGTGGACACATCACACATTGGACTTGGATGCGTGTTGATGCAAGAAGGCAAAGTGATAGCGTATGGGTCATGACAGTTAAAGACTCATGAAAGGAATTACCCTACGCATGATCTAGAGATCGCAGCTGTGTTTTACGCCTTGAAGTTATGGAGACATCTGTTATATGGCGCTCTGTGCAAGATTTATACTGACCATAAGAGTTTGAAGTATGTCTTCACCCAAAAGAAATTGAATTTGCGCCAGTGGAGGTGGTTGGAGTATGTGGCAGATTATGACGTCGAGATCCAATATCATCTGGGCAAAGCCAATGTGGTAGCTGACGCCCTAAGTAGAAAGTCAGTGAAAATTTTAAATCTTTTGGTGGATTCGTTGGTGGAAGAATTTCTTCTGATGGATATATCGGTGGGGATTAGCGACTCGCCCAACAGTTTGGAAGTGTTAGAGCCTTCATGGATTTCACTAACGAGGCTACTTTAAAGGGATGATCCCGATTTGCTGCACCTTTATAATAGAACTGCGAAAGGGGAATTGTCGGACTTTTTGATTGATGACGCGGGTACTTTGAAGTACCGCGGTATGTTTTGTATCCCTTATATTGAAGATATTCGAGTTAAGTTGTGCAACGAGGCTCATGGTTCCAGTGTTGCCTACCACCCTATTTCTACCAAAATGTATAAGGATCTCAAACAGATTTCCTGGTGGTATGAAATGAAGGGAGATATAGATAAGTATGTATCAGAATGTTTTACTTGCAAGCGAGTTAAGGCCGATCATAGTAGGCCTGGAGGCAAGTTGACGCCCTTAGAAATTCCAAGTTGGAAGTGTAGAGCATTTTGATGGATTTCATTACTGGATTGCCGAGATCTCCCTGAGGACACGATTCAGTTTGGGTTATAGTGGACAGATTGATGAAGTGTGCTCACTTCGTGTCGTTCAAGATCGACTACTCCATGAAGAAAATAGCTGAATTATATTTGGATGAGGTCATCAGGTTATATAGAGTGCCTGTCAGTATTGTATCAGATCGAGACTCTTGGTTTACGTCTCGCTTTTGGAAGAGTTTATAAGAGGGGTTGGGTACTGACTTGAGGTATTCCACCGCCTATCATCCGCAGACAAATGGTTAGACAAAAATAGTAAATCAGATCATGGAAGATATGATCAGATGTTATATTTTAGACCATGGAGGAGCGCGGGATGAACATCTGAGGTTGATGGAATTTGCTTACAATAACAGTTATCAAGAAAGTTTGCAAATGACCTCGTTCGAGGCTTTGTATGGGAGGCATTGTAGAACGCCCTTGTTTTGGGCCGAGGTTGGTGAGAGACCGTTGTTGGGTTCTGAAGTGTTAGAAGAGATGGATTTTTCTGTAAAGCTTATTCGAGAGAAGCTTCAGATAGCTCAAGAGCGCTATGAGAAGAATGCCAAATGACGTAGGACCGATTTGGAGTTTGCTGTTGGGGACATGATGTTTCTTAAGGTTTCCCCAATGTCTGGAGTTAAAAGGTTTGGCAAGAACAATAAGATAGACCCGAGGTATGTGGGACCGTTTAATGTTGTAGAACGAATTGGTGTGTTAGCTTATAAGATGGATTTGCCTGCAAGTTTTCCCGGTGTGAAAGACATTTTTCACGTAAGCCAATTGCAGAAGTGTGTGCTGAGCGACCTACAAATTATTGATGTTGTGCCCTAGTTGGAACCTAATCTTTCATATATTGAAGTTCCTGTTCGCATTTTGGATACTCAAGATCAGGTGTTGTGAAGGAAGACAATACCCATGGTGAAAGTTTTGTGGCGGAACCAAGACGTGGAAAGCGCGACTTGGGAGTTGGAGTCAGCTATGAGGGAGGATCATCCTCATATGTTCTCCTAGTTTCTTTTGGTAAGTGTTTCTTCGATAGCCTTTGGCAGGTTTTTATTCTATTTTGAATTTGTTTCTTTTCATGTCAAGTTTCGGGACGAAACTTCCATTTTGGAGGGGTGACTGTAATGCCCCTATTTTTCAATCAATTATTTTAATTCCCATGGTGACGTAATTTTGACGTCAGGGCGTTACGTTGGCGCATAGTTAACGGGTGTTATTTGTTGGAGCATGGGTTTGCTCAGTGGGTTTTCTTGTGTTGATAGTTTTGTTTTGGTTGTGCACCCTCCCTCGCGAGCCGGGTCTATTTTGGTGACTCGGTGGAGCTTTTTATAGGATGTGGTGGCGTTTTGTCTTCAGGTGGTATTTTACCCGGGTTTGGTTCGTCGGAATTCGATTTCTATTTTGCCGTTAGATTTGTAGAGTGGGTATTTAGCTACGGTGCGATTTTTGTAGGAATCCGAGGTAGTTTGGATTTCAGATTGTTTTGGGATTTATTTGTATTAAATGTAATATAATATTGTATTATAAACTAATTAAGTATTATATTCGTATTTATATGTATGTATACGTGTAAAAATCGAAACCCTACTGTTTATCGACTACCTAAAACCGAGCGGCGGACTTTTCATGGAAGAGGGAGTTCGGTGGACGGAGCGTGTGTTTGACTGATGATAGGAAGAGCTCCGGTGGTCGGTTTCGTCATTTGATTAGAGATTTGGAAAGCTCTCGGCGAGGGCTACATGATCGTGGTAAGTTTCCCTCATTTCTCCGATTTTTGTATGTTAGGGTTTGCGAGTTTGACCCCTTTCTCTCTCCAAAAGTTTAAGGAAACGTTGCTAGGGCCTTTCTACGGCCGATCTGTATTGCGGTGCGGGCGGGTGGCGCTTCTTTCGAAGATTTCAAGGAAAGTGGATCTATCCCCTTGCATGTCCATCTTTTTTATTCTTAACTTCTTCTCTTTCCTCCTCCCGTATAGGGTAGGAGTAGTGTAGAATGAGTTTTGGAAGAACCTCTAAGTTAGGGCTTGATTTTGGCCAAAACCAAGAAAACTAGGAATTCAGGTTAAGTAGAATTCAGCGTATATCATGAAGGAATCCGTTGAGTATCATTAGGAACGTTTTTGCCGAGTATAGGTGTAGAGAACCTTAAATTCGTCGGGTTTAGGCAAGGGATATTCGTCAAGTATCGGTATGTAGTCTAAGTAGAATTCGGCAGGTATTGGGTAGAAATTCGGCGAGTATCGCCGAATTTGGATAAGTCATTTTCGACATGTATCATTTTGAAGTCATCGAATATCATAGGTTAGCTTAAGGAATTTCAGCGAGTATCGCCTGTATTTTCGTCGAGTATCGATAGGAAATCGTCGAGTATCGCCGATTGTCGCAAGGCATTTTATCTGATTCGCCGAGTATCGCCTTGGAATTCATCGAGTATCCATATGTTTCGTCGGGTATACTCGGCGAATTTGCCGGGACTTGGAGTTTTTTGCCGTTTTGTGTAGGATTCATCGTGTATGGTCCTAAGTGTAATTTTAGGTCTTGTTTAGGTATGTCTTTGGGTTTAGACTTGGGTTTTGGTAGGGGTGTTTGGTTATGATGTTTTCTTCGGCTAGGTAGGTTGGCATTGGATAAAGGACCACCAATTGGATGCCAGTTTGTGGGTCATTACACTTGGCAGTTTGGTTTGGTTTTGGTCTTTATTTTTGTGGAATGTTGGGTTGTGTTTGGCTAGGTGGCCACCACCGCAGTGCCCTTTTGAGACATTTGGGTTTGGTAGTCCGGGTTTGAATGTTTTGGTCACTGACTCCGGCTCGGTTGTTTTTACCAAGTGTTAATGACTCACATCTTTGAGCTGTTTTGTGCTCAGTTTGCTTCTTAGATCAGTTTATGATATTTATGCTAATCCTTGCAAGTTTTCTTATCAAAGCAGGATTCGTTCCACCCTTGGTGCACATATTCATTTAACTGCATGGTTTGGTAAGACCTTTCTTGACTTTTAACTTTACTTGATTATTTCCTTGCTACTTGTATTTTCTTGCTGAGGTGTTCTTCTTTTGAATGTCTCAGGTTCAGGGCTGAAGCCGGTGGAGCGACTGAGTTGGGTTGTAGCTTGTGAACTACAGTGTTGTAGTGTTTTCTCCTCACCATCGTGAGGTAGTTGTTGTTTCGATTTTTAGTTTAGACTTGCATAATACTAGTGGGTTCATGTTAGGTTATTGATGCCCACTAGTAGTTTTCTTTGGAATATTGAATACTTTGCTAAGCTATTAGTTTATCTCTTGTGGTTGTTTTTACTTGCTCCCTAGGAAGGTTTTATGCTAGGTTGCATGTTAGATATTTTAAAGTATAAAAATCACTATTACTACTCCATGCATACCATATTTGAAACCCAAATCACTATATTTAGCGGCCGTAAAAGCTACTTTCACTACTATTATAAATCTAGAGTCTTGCATACCATGAGTTGTCTTTTGGGGAAGTTTATACCCAATATAAGATGTCTAATCTTGTAAATAATGTATTTTCTGCAGCATATAACTATCTTTTCTCGTGGACTAGATGAGCCACTAAGCTGAGGGATATAACTAACCATTTAACTTAAACTGGATTTTCTATAAACAACTTATAGATCTTTCATAAAGTGTTTAGTTGGAGTTTTGCCTGAGCGTCAATAGTTATCCCCTACTGACGTGGTATCATGACGCATGTTTTCCTTTACTCTGATATATCGTTTAATGTGGGAAAAATGCGGGTTGTGACAGTACCCCTTCAGGTGGTTCCACCAAGGTCAAAACTTAGTTTACATGCATGGAGTCCATTTCTAATTTCCTGGCCTCAAGCACTTCTCGGAGTCCAGTCTATTCATAACCTCTTGGTTAGTTACAGGCTCATCATCATGATCCATAAGAACCACATTGCCTATTTGAGATATGAAAAATCCATATCTCTCAGGTTCAAATATAGGTCTACCAGATCTATATAGGACTTATTTTTCTTGAGCAGACTCGTTATCTATAATTGTTTATAGTCCTTTCCTAAGTAACAATTCCATTTCATTTCTTGTTTGTGGTTCTTTAACTTCTTCAAGTTTTATCTTTGCAATCTATCTGGATAAGAACTCTTTCTCTAGAAAGACACTACTTCTTGCGATAAACAATTTGCCCTTAAAGTGATTATAAAAAGAGTATCCTTTAGTTTCTTTAGGATACCCACTAGATGACATTTATCTGATTTGACCTCAAGTTTGTTAGGTATTTGATGTCTCACGTGTGCCTCACAACCGCAAACCTTTATAAAAGACATACTAGGACACTTCCCAGTCCATATCTCATATGGTGTCTTTAGAACAATTTTTGTCAAAACATGATTTAGTGCCAAAGTAACTATCTCTAAAGCATATCCTGTAATGCCCCGGAATTTTCAATAATTAATTTAATCGCTTAAATTGCATAATAACGACGATAGGGCATTACGCTAGTTCAAGTGTTGAGGTGCGTCTGCAATTTCTTCCTTAGTATCAACTATATATGTATAAATATGTAAGGTAATACCAAAATTTGACTTAAAACTTCCTCTATAAAAGTTGATCAACCCTTAGAAATTAGGTTTACGGGACCTCCCTTCTGTTCTGCCGAACCAGATCGTGAGAAAGAGCACGAATGAGTCGTTCTTTTCAGAATGCTTTCCGTCCACAGCCGCTGGAGCTCGAGCACAAGAGGTCGTCGTCGGAGTAAAGTTTCGGACTGATCTCGCCCGAGGTCTTCGTGTGTGCAGTGAGTTCTTTTATTTTCGTGGAGTTTTGGAGTCGTAGTGAGTGGCCGAAACCTTTGTTTTTGCACCAAATTTTTCATAATTTTATTGTTGGGGGTTCTTCTCAGCCGATCAGTGGCATGTTGTGCTAAAGGGGCCAAAAACCTTGAGATTTGAGGCAAGTGGCATTCAATCCCTCTTATTTTGAAGCTATTGTTCTTTTTTATCTTTCTTCTTTCTTTTCTTTCTTGTTAAGATGCAAGGTAAAAATGTTTTGTCTCTACGACGTTCATAATTTTGATTTTGATATTATGTAAATTCTATCCTATGCCAATTCTTCGAATGTTCTCGAGAAGTCAAGTGAATTCATCAAGTGATCTCGTGAGGTTTAGCCGAATTCATCGAGTGTCTAAGTAGAATTCGTCGAGTGTTCAAGTATAATTCATCGAGAGGTTAAGTGGAATTTGTCGAGTATTCTCGTGAAGTCTAGTGGAATTCATCGAGTGATCTCATGGAGTCTAGTGGAATTTGTTGAGTGTTCTTGTCAAGTCTAGTGGAATTCGTCGAGTGATCTCATAAAGTCTAGTGGAATTCGTCGAGTGCTCTCGTATTTTCACATGGAATTCATCAAGTTCTTAGGTAAATTCATCGAGTGAAGCTGTTTGTACTTAGAAACTTCTAGATCTTTCTCCCTTACGTCTTTGTGATAACCCGATGCTAAGTCTTTTGCATTTTCGGTTTAGTATTTTATTTATATTATTATTTCAGACTTTTGGTTGGCAGTGGATAAAGGACTAGCACCTTAGTCCCTATTGTGAATCATCACGCCTGATGAATTTATTTATTTGGATTTTTGGTGGGTAGTGGATAAATGACCACCACCTTAGTGCCTGTTTCTGAGGATGTGTTGGTCTGATGGTTTGTGTTGGAAAGATAGCCACCGCCTTAGTACCATTTTACGTTCTGCATTGATAATTCACTCTTCAAGTTAATAAATGTTATTAATACTACTATATATATGCATATACTTTGTACATCAATATGAGTCCTTTTCGCACTTAGTACAAGCCTTTCTCCTTATATGGCCGCTTTGTGACAAGCTAATCATTCTCCTTACCCATATGTTATTTCTTTCGGTGGTTTTGCAGCTTTTCCAGTTGGGTTGGTAACCCACTTATCTTATTAAATCTTTTGATTAATGTTTGAGCCTCCTTTGCGCACTTGTGCTGAGGAATTATTTTCTTTTGAATGCCTCGACTTCAGGTCAGTAGCAGGTAGTGCTGACCAAGCTTGTTTGGCCAGTATTCTGTAGCCATTTCTTTCCCTCTCCCAGTTGAGGAGTGGTTGTGTTTCTTTTCCTTTACTTCTGAAGTTCATACTTTTGTTGTTAATGCTATGGGTTCATGTCAGTTTTTTGGTGCCCATAACATAGTTTCTTGTGTATCAGTCTATTGTGCTTCTGTCTCCGCTACTACTGTATTTTCACTATTGAAGTGATTCTCTATGGAAATGTTTTATGTTAGTTTGCATGTTAGTTACTTTTACAACTAAACAGATCTGCATTTTGCTTAGATTCATCACATCTCTTTTAACTTAATATTAACCTACTTTAATGAATTTAAAACTCTTTTCCTTTACTCATACTAAATTTAAAGATTGCATATCATTAACATGTTCGTTTGGTTTTCACGTTCATGTAGGATAAATGAATGTAGCAAAGTAAAGGTTTTCTATTGTGAATTATATTTTCCTATTTTATGGACTAGTGTACCCACTAAATCGAGGGACACAGTCTTGGACATTAAACTAAATTCACGTTTTCAATCATAAGGATATACGTATTTTATGAAAATGATTAGAAGTTTGTTCTTGCTTGAGCGTCTGTAATTGTCCCCTGTACGACATGAAATCATGACACGTATTTTCTCTTACTCTGATAGTGCTCTAAACCTTGAGAAAATACGGGTTATGACATATCCCCAAAAGGGAACAGGCAGATCCACATGACTTATCATTGATCACACCATGTCTAATAAAGTACGATTAATCCTCCCAGAAACACTGTTATATTGTGGTTTTATAGGTGGAGTAAGTTGTGATACAATACCACACTCTTTTAGATGGTTACAAAACTCATGACTCAAATATTCGCCATCTCAATTAGATCAAAATGCTTTAATCCCCCACTGGTTTTGTACTTCATTCTTAAATTCTTTGAACTTTTCAAAGGTTTCAGATTTGTCCTTCATAAGATAAACATATCCGTATATACTATAATCATCAGTAAATATAATGAAGTAGTAGAAATCACCTCTTGCCATAGAACTCATGAGTCTGCAAACATCACTATATATTACACCCAAAAGACCATCAACCCTCACTGTATGGCCAGTTAATGGGGATTTATTCATCTTGCCTAATAAGCAGGACTCACATCACTCAAATGATTATAATAGTCCATCTTTATGGAACTTGGATATACGTTTCTCATTTATATGTCCTAAATGAGAATGTCAAAGGAACGTAGGATTCAAGTGATTCATTTTTATTCTTTTAGTATTCTCTATGTTATAGATCAGATGGTTTCAGTTCAAAACATATAAAACATTGAACAATTGGGTTATGGATTAACACACTTCATTCTTATAACTAAAATAATTATTATTCTTTATAATAAATGAAAAACCATTCATATCCAAACATAAAATAGAAATAATATTTCTAGTTATATTTGGAATATGATAATAATTATCTAGTTCAATAGTAAGCCTAGTGGGCAAAGAAAGAATATAAACTCCAACGACAATGACATCAACTCGCTCCATTTTCCTTGCTGAGGTCTACCTCTCCTTTACTCAACTATCTTTTCCTTCTCAGTTCCCGCACAATTGTACAAATGTGAGAACCATATCCAGTACTCAAGATGGAGTAGAAAGATTTATTTCAATAACAAATACACCTGAATAAGAAGTCATACATCCCATCTTCTTATGCAGATCATCAAGATAAAGAGAACAGTTCCTCCTCTAGTGCCCTGCCTTACCACAATGGTTGCACTTCCCTTCATTGTCCAAACCCTTCTTCTTCAATGTTTAAGACTTAGCATCAAGATTATACTTAGATACTATATTCATCTTCTTTGATCCCTTGGCCATGCCCTTACCTTTATGCACCATCAGTATAGAACTAGCAGACTTAACATTCTTCATTTTTTCTCGACAATTCTCAACATGCCTAGCAGCACAAATAGTGTCTTGTCAATATCATTCCTATTGTTATTCAAGATGTGCTGCTTATAATTGTCTAGCAATGATTGTAGGGTTAGATTAGTTTCAAACTCTTGGCCTAAGGGAATGCCCAGTCTCTCAAGGTTTTCGATGTACCTAATCATCTTGTAGTGATTGCCTTAGACATATTAAACCTCTCTTACTGAGTTTTCCCTTGAAACATTTTCTTTAGGTGCTCAATTTTCTCATAACCATACGTGGTCTCGTGTTGCTTTTGAACCTCAAAGGTCATTATAGCAAGCATAAGGCATTCAAAATCTAACGAGTCATCTTTATACTTCTTGAAAGCATCTTTGTCTACTTGGGATGCATTCCTGGCTTGCTTCTTTGGCAGATCATCTTCCAAGACATAGAGCATTCATTTTTGCTTGAGGACACTCCTCAAGTTCTTATATAAGTTAAGAAAGTTTGTCATATTGAGCTTGTCCTTCTAAAGGATAGCTCTCTGGGACAGGATGGAGTGTGATCCACTTGCCATGAAATTTCTACAAAATTATGCAAAATAGTTTTAATACTATATTTTTAAAAATATATTTTTTCATTTAATAAGGTCTTTTATTAAATACCCCCTATTTTATTCAAACTGAAAACACTTGATAGCAATTCAGAGAGTTCGTATGAACTACTCTATAATGTTCAAGATCTGTATTTCACTCAGTTATAAGCCAACTTTTGTTGATCACACTTAATGTGGCTATTTATTTAGGCAACATTTGTCAATTTCATGATCATGCAACTCTTGTATGGATAGTGAATAACATTTATTTACATCCATCTTATGGTGCATGCCAGCCTTATGCCTCTAAGCACATAACCTTTGAGGTCACTTAGTTAAGTTGGACCCGATGTCCATAGTGGGATATCATAATTATTCGCTTGTACCCTTACTAAGATAAATTAATGCACCTTACTTTGGCAAGACCACACTTCATTGTTCGAGGCAGGAAGAATTTCATCCATCGGAAGACAACCGTATACTTAATATTTGGTTTAAGGGATTTTTCATAATTGGCGCTTATATATTAATCGTGATTAAAAATTAATCACTTGCACACTTTTACAAAATACTTGAAAATAATTACACCATTCTCATTCGAGATACATCCCATATATGCATAAAATAAGATCATCAATACTTGATGTCTTAGGGTTAAATTAGACTATTTATAACAATTCTAAATCTTCGGATTTACAAGTACCGGACATAAGCACAAACATCTCCACTTGTACAATAAATAAGCTCGCCTCTCATTATTGAATTCAAATCCAAGACAAATTTTTGGTTCACAAACCACAAAGAGAGATGGTTAGTGCTAAAGAGAAACAAGGACATCATAACGAAATCACAAGCGCTCTTAACGGGGTTCCAAGGGGTTGCACCCCTAGAGGAGTCTTAGGGACAGATTCCCTAACATTGTTCAAGGGGTAGCGCCCTAAGTAGTGGTCTCACTGATATATCAACGAGCAGGGTCAAGGGGCAGATCCCTTGTGGGGTGTGAGGTGGAGCCCTAATGAATTTTTGAAAAACAATCATTGTTTTCTCATAAAAATACATCAACATATGATGTTATTACATGTATAAATTTGGACATTTGGAATTGTTCTAAATCTCCTAATTTATATGTACTTGCTTCAAGATAACTTCTGAAAAATGGCAATTACTACAACCTTGCTGTGATACTACTATAGGGTTTTGCTAAAGTGGTTACACATCAGTTGTGTGCTGTGGAATTTTATAAGAAAACCATAAAGAGTTAATAGGACTTGCAAGAACCATTAATAAAAAAATCAAACATAGTTAATATAAGGTTACTTGTACGGAATCGAGTTTCTGCTCAATTAAGATGCCCGAGATGTTCCTTGTTTCTAAGTTCATGAAAGTATTAAAATAGATCTACACCTATACATTAGTCCAAACGAATGATGGAGAACCCCAAGCTCTTTTCTAACAAAATCTGGGTCAGAAAGGAGTGCCCTCAGTGCCTCCATGAATTGCTAGTTTCATTCAAGAGGCGATGAGAATAAAGGCTGGGATGGGTCTCGCAAAATAGATGCAACAAGATCTTAGATTTTGGCTCGGGAAAACCCTTTTTCATCCAAGATTTAAAAGCCTCTTTGAAAACCTATTCACATGTCTATTTATATCCAAGGATATAAGACAAACACGTGCCTCCGCAGTATGCAGACCCATGATTTTAAACTAAAGTAAAAAATGTCATTATGTTATCACGATACTATTCAAAATAGTATCTTATCTACACGATGACATCGTAATGAAAAGCCAAATAGTCAATGTCATTTTGTCAACACAACACTATTCAAAATAGTGTCATGTCAACACGACACTATACAAAATAATGTATTGTTAACTGTACAAGAAATTTTTTGAGAGTCATTTTCTCTACTCAACGCTATTCAAAATAACATCTTGTCAACACGATGCTATTCATAATAGTGCCTTATGAAAGGAGGGAGTTATTCAGATCTACTCTAGAGGGGGGGGGGGGGTGAATAGAGTGTTTAAAAACTTTAGGCTGTTTTAATCTATTCTATCAGAGTTTAAAAATAGGTGATACCAATAAATATATAAGCAGAAGGAAAACTAGAGAACTATTCCAAATATCACAGAAACTAGCAAGAGCAATAAGAAAAGGTGCAACCAGACGACACAAGAAATTAAAGTGGTTCCCCAAATCTGGGTACATCCACTCTTCTACCACCCTGGTAGGAATCACTCTCAGGTTTTTGATCAGGTGACTGCCACCAAGTAATATCTATTTTAAGGGAGATATTGCAACCCTTCTAGCTTTTGATCAGGTGCCGGAAAACCAACTTGAAGTCTTTTGATCAGGTGACCTCACAACCAGGAATTACTTTTGAAGGGAGTAAAAACCCTTTACACAGAGGGGGGAAGGAAAAAAGTTGAGTTGTCTTCTCTTTTCTCAAGCAAATGAGAGAAGACTTGAGAGTGATCCTGATGAAGTCAACGCTTGTCCTGTGATTTGAATGGTTTAGGAGATAAGAGCCTTGTACAGGGTGTAGGATTTGAAATCCAGAAAGCTGAGACTGATTGAAGAGGTTTGTATCCACAAGCTTCCTGAATGAACTCTTGTTGTTAGAACTGAGAGCTGTTCTTCTTCTTTTTCTTACAGCCTTGTTATCACTTTCAAAAGTCTGTAGACTGCATCAAGAAGTGAGTCAAGAAAAAATTCTCTCTGTCTTTTTTATTCTCTGAGTCCCATTCCTTTGAGTAATTCCAAACTAAATTTGAAATCGTCCACCTTGATTGACTGCCGGAATCATGGGAACTTGTACAACAGCTATAAGGGAATTAACTCGTTTCCTTAACTGTCCTGAGAAAGGCTGTATATAACTCTATGAAAACCAGTAATTAATGCTTGCCAAGGAATGACTATATTCAGAGAATATATGCATTAATCAAGCAAAAGAATAAACAGTACATAAAGAAAACAATAACTGCAGGGAATAAAATGATGATCTGGCAGAAATCGTCGATCTGGTCCTGAGATCATTGAGATCAAACATCATCTATCGTCGAGCTAAGCCCTGTGATTGTTGACCTGAAAATCTGCTTTCCAAACTGGGCTTCACGATCGTCGAACTGAGATGGTTGAATGTCGATCTCAATCTTGAAAGTAGATCAGAGATCGTCGACCTGAGTTCAGCAATCGTCGATCTCAGCATTTAGAGATTTAACTCTGAGATTGTCGAGTGCAGAACGAAGATTGTCGAGCTCTCTTTAGAGATCGTCGAATGACTTTTTACTTAGAAAAATTTCTGCCTTGATTACTCTCTGCTGTCTTCTAAGTCTCTGATGCCTTGATCTTGTCTTACTGAGTTGTTGACCTGACTGACACCTAAGACACTAGACTAGACCCTGGCTATACAATGTGGGCCTGACTTAGCCTAGATTAGTGAACCTAGCCCAAATCCAAACTAGGGATCCAACACCTTATTAACTCGATGACATACCACCCGATTAACCCAACTCCAATGAGTCTTAGGATTAGTCATTCACTCATGTCTAATATGAGTAAGCCATACACTATCCTTTCTTAAACTTCTACAAATGCCCTTATGTGCGACCCTATAGGATCATATTGCATTAGTAGTGAGATTAACTACTTGACTACTTCTAGATCACCCTGGAAACTCAAATAATGCTCACCTTCTTTGCTTAAACCATATTAAATCTCTATAGCACATTCCCAATGTATCTCTCTTGCAAAACCTAAAGTAACTTGGTACCTCTATCTCTCTGAATATGTAGACGTAGGATGTATTCAGCTACTCTCAAGTCTTTCATCGCAAATATGAAGCTCAACTACCACTTCAGCTCTATAATGCTTGTTGTGCTTAACCCGACTATCAACATATCATCAATATACACAAGAAGAATAATATAATCCTATGTAGAATACTACTTCACAAACACTCACACAATGATTATGGGTGGTTCTCTTGAAGTTAATCTCCTTATAAAAGAACACACTTCTTATACCTGCCTGTTTAAGGCCATACAAACTATTCTTTAGGCAACAAACTAGGCACTACTTCACTTTTATCATGAAACCATAAGGATGCTCCTTTTATACCTTGTCCTTAAGATCTCCATGCAAAAATTAGTATTTACATCCATCTACTTGATATCCAAGTCTAGCCTTGATGTAAGGCCAATAACAACCTGGATAGACGGTATCTTCAAATCTCATTGAAATCAACTCTTGGTTTCTGACTAAAACCTTTCATCGCTAATCTGGCCTTAGATCTAAGTGGTGTCTAGGGGTCTCCCTACTTTACTCTAAAAATTCACTAATTCCTTAGAGCCTTATTTCCTTTAGTAAATCTCACCACATCATAAGTGTTGTTCTTATGTAGAGACTACATCTTCTGTATATAAGCCATCCATTATTTCTCATCCAACCTCTATACTACCTCATCAAAGCATTCAATCCCCCCTACAACAGTCAATATAGTATACACAGTAGCAAAATATCTCAAAGATGAGTCTTGACTCAATCAAACCTCAATAGAGTGAGCTCAGTTACTAGTGTAGGCTTATCAATAGTGATGTCCTTTGCATGCTGAACATCAGTAGTGTCCTTATGATTTGGTGGTGGAATTGTCTCCTATATCTGATCAGGCTCAGTGGACTACTCAGTGTCATCACCTCAAATCATAGGAGACTCTACATTAATGCAAGGGTTAGCTTCTTTAGTCTTCTTTGGATTAACTAGAGTCCAATCCTCAAAAATACAGCATCGCAAAACTACCTCATCAAAGAAATCAGTCTCCCATACATCAGTCAACATAATATACATGGTAGCAAAACATCTCAAAGATGAGCATCTGACTCGATCAAACCTCAATAGAGTGTGATCAGCTACTAGTGTAGACTCATCATCAGTGTTGTCCTTTGTAGGCTCAACATCAGTAGTGTCCTCAAGATTTGGACATGGAATTGTGTCCTGTATCTGACCAGGCTCTGTGAATTCCTCAGTTTCATCACGTCCAATCTTAGGAAACTCTATATCAGTGCAAGAGACATCTTTATCAATCTTCTTAGGAATAAATATAGTCTAATCCTTAAAAAATACAGCAATGTAGCCACATATAAGTTTATTCTCAACCGGATCAAAGAACCTGTAGTCAAACTGGCCGATAAGTTAATATCCCAAAAAGATACACAGTCGGGTCATAGAATTTAATTTTGATATTATAACACCCAAATTTTCATTAGTTGGGAAGCTGAAATGTCTTGGCATGTGGTAGTAGAAAGCTAGCATGGTGCGATAGGTTAACACCATTGGTAGCCTTGCTACCTTGTTAACTCGACATGGACTATGCCAACTAGATTCTATGTCGATAGGAGATGATGACTAGAGTTATTGCGGTGTAGTTGTAGTTACCATCACATAGTTGTGTGTTTTTATTGGGAACATTTCCCACAATGTTCCTCATTTGAAGAAGTCCTCTAGTCATTGATAAATTCATTTTGTATTTAATGTTTATCTCACTTGACTTGTGTTGGCATAGTTAAAATTCATATAAATCAATTTGAATGAGTTATAAGAATAATAAAGACCAAGAGAACACATAACAAGTTCACGTAATTTGTCTAAGTTCAATATCGTCATGTTAAGATGAAATAGCTTTGTGTTAATGCTCTCCACAGAAGCAGAAGAAAGATTCTAAGCTAAAAACATCAAGTAAAGTTACTGAAAGTGAGGGGTTAGATCTGTTATACTCTAGAGGGGGGGGTGAATAGAGTATCTTTGGGTTTTAAAACTTTTGCTGTAAACAAAAACTTATTCCTAAACTAATATGATTTGTTACAGGCACAACACGTATAAATAATCACAAACACAACAACCTAACTAGCACAGCCACAATAGGAACAAAAGAAAAGAGCATCCAGACAACACAAGAATTTTAGAGTGGTTCCCAAACCTGGGTACATCCACTCTTCTACCACCATGGCAGGAATCCAGTCAAGTTTTTGTTCAGGTGACTGCTACCAATGAGCTTTTGATCAGGTGCTCAAAAACCAAACCTCAAGTCTTTTGATCAGGTGACTTGAAACCAGGAATAACTTTTGAAGGGAGTTAAGAACCCTTTATACAGTGGGGGATGAGAGATTGATTTTGTCTTCTCTTTCTCTAAGTACAACTGAGAAGACTTGTGTGGATTTTGATGTTAGCAAAGGCTCCCCCTGAGATAATGAAAGGTTCAGGAAGTTGGAGCTTTGCTGTAGGGTGATAGGCCTTCAAGCTTTTGCTTTGACTAGAAGAGATTTATGAACTTCTTGACTGATGTTGTAGTTGTTGTTCTTTATAAAATCCTTGGATGAGGACAGAAGAAGACTCTTGATTTTGAATGGTTCTTCTTATTCTTCTTCAACTTAAAGTTCTTCCTCTGGTCTAACACTTGTTTCTCTCTATCACTTTATTTTGTGTACTCTGCGTCTCAGAGTGTTGTCGAGAGAGAGAGAGAGCAGAAGATCCTTGTTCACTGTTGTTGTTCTATTATTCTTTGTATCTTATTCCTAAAAGAGAAGGAAAAATCCCTTTTATATTTTCCATATAAATTTCCTTTGGAAATTTGAATTCCTTCCCCCATTCAATGCTGACGGCCTTGAGAATGTTTGCATTGATTGATTTCCCCAACTGTCCCTTTGAAAAACGACAAGCAATAATCCTGATGAAGACCATAACTAATGCTTTGTCTAACGGTAATATTCAAAGAATATTTTAGCATTAATTACTCAGGAATTATTGCAATAGAATAGGGAAAGAAGGATGGGAATAACCAAGTCTGGATTCGTCGAGCTAAGATCCAAGATCGTCAACCTCAGAACTACTGACTGCTGCTTGATGAATCTTTCCCATTCTGTGCATCAAGATCGTCGAGATGAGATACAAGATCATCGAGCTCAGCTCAGAGAATTTTCTCTGAGTTCGTCAAGTTGAGCACGGCTTTCGTCGACCTGAGTTCGACGAACGTCGAACTCATTTTCTGAGTCTTTGATATTTCTTCTAAGTCTTGAGTCTTTGGCAGTCTGTTGATGGCTTGTCCATGCATTGTTAACTATAAGGACTTAGCCTAGACTCTAGGACACAACCATGACCCTGACTGTAGATATTGGGTCATATGATCCTAACTTAGTGAACCTAGCCCAATTCCAACTAGGGATCCAACAATCTCCCCCTATTTGGGTAAGGTCACTATTACAGACTCATAATAAAATCAAAAATGTACAAAGCAAGAAAACATATATCTGGTAGGTAAAATTAGCAAATGCAGCAGATATATATATATATATATATATATATACAATAAGTTTTGTATCAGGAAATGAGAAAGCAGTTTTAAAATATCACAAACTAATCAGTTCAAGTTTCATTTCTTTTGCTTTTTCTCCTTGTGCTTCTCCTCTTTGCCTTTGTCTCCAAACTGAGTAAATATGATTTCCCGATTTGGATTTGTAGCTTGAGCCTTGGTCATTGTCATGTTAGTAGCCCCAATGATATTTAGAGAGGCAGTCCTTGGGACCACTACTTCTGGATGCAATTTCATGTAGTCATCAACATTAAATATTTTATTAGCCTTTTCAAACCTGTTAAGCTCTTCCTTTCTATACTTGGACAATGTAGAGTATTGAGAGGGATCCTTCCCTTCAGCTTTAGCTTTATTAATCATTGAAAGGCCAACCAATTCTTGCAGTCTGGCCATCCTAGCTATTGTAGTTGTCTCTGGATTTTCAAATGGTATAGGTGGGGAAGTAGGTCTTTTGGGGATTTCAGCCTTTTAATGTTCAGGGAATTGTTGCTGTTGTTGTTGATGCTGTTGTTGTCGATACTGTTGCTTGCCAGATGAAAATCTACCTTATTGTCTTTGGTAAGTTTGAAACTGGGTAGACCTTTGGGAAGTTGTGTCTGAAGCACCAACAGTTGATGGAGGGGGAGGAGGAGGGTCCTTTTTGTATCTTTGAGTGGGAGGAGGTGAATATCTTCTGCTTCTCTTCCTTTCTTTCTATTGATTTTTGGAAAATCACATCCATGCTGGCATGTCCTTAGAAGGGGTAATTTTATGCACTATATAATATGGAGTTTCATTTGCTGGATTTGGTTTGGTGGCAGGAGGTGGAGGAGCTTTCCTCTTCTTGGATATTTTCTTTTTCTTAGGATCCTCATCTGAGTACTCATCATTATCATCATCATCATCATTAGAATCTTGTGGGTTATCATATAATGCATTTATTTCTCTTAGAGTCTCAGTAGATATTTAAGGTTTTTCAGCCTGGAAGGGAGCTGAAGGAGGAGCTGGAGAACTCCACACTTCAGTGCTTTCAACAACTGACTTATTTTCCTCTTCTATATCAGCCATGATCAATGCATCAAGATCAGGAATTGGTGAATCATCCATAACAAAAACTAGAGCAAGAGGAGATGAGATAGTGGGGGAAACAAATTTTAAAGGAGATGGACTGGCTGGGATTTCTGGAACATCAAAAATGACCTTAAGTTGCTCGGCAACCTTGGGGCTTATTGGTGAGGTGTAAGGGACTATAACCATTGATGGCTTAATGCTTTCCTCTGGCAGACAGTTCAAGTGAGCTATATCAAACATGATTAATGACTTTACAAGGTCAACTGTGGGATTTATAATAAAATCACAAGCAGTTTCTGGGACCTGCTCATCTATGTCCATATCAGATTCAATAAACTGAATGAAATCAAAAGAATCATCATCTATTAGTTCTGCTATTACTGCTGCTGGTACTGCTATATCTGTTGCTGCTTTTGCTGTTGCATCTGCTGCTGCTTCTGCTGCTGCATCTGCTGCTGCTTCTACTGCAACTGTTTTGTCTACTGCATCTGCTGCTGCTGCTACTTCTTCATGGAGTATCTCCCACTGCCTACTTTTAGTGGTAATTGAAGCCAGGCCCCTATCTGAAGAGGGAGCAGCAGAGAGGGCAGTGATTTGGGCAGCAAGGGAGGATATGGAAACAACAAGAGGGGAAATAGCCTCTGCTATGATGGTTTTGAGAAGGGGTGTGAGAAATGAAATGTGGTCGTATGATGGAGGGATCCAATAGTGGTGAGGCAGAGATTGTGGAATGGAGTGTTTGAATGGGGAAAGAGGTAGGGATGGTAGTAGTTGGTGGAGTTGGAGGTATTACATCTTGCATGTGAGCTTCTTGTAGAGGGTCATCTTGTGGAGGAGTATTGAGGGGGGGGGGAGGATAGTAGATGGTTGTTGGTAGGGAAGACAGGTTGGATAGGGGGATGTCAGCCAAGTGCTGTGGAAGAGGAGATGGGGGTGGTGATGGTATTGATGTATCATGCTGGGGGGAAGGAGTATGAGAGGGAATATGGGTTGGAGATGTATGTATTTGGGATGATGGAGGTGTGGGAGTAGAGACTGTGATATGAGTGGAAGGTGAGGTTTGTTGATTTGCTGTCTGAGAGGGAGTTTGGATAGCTGGAGGTTGTGGAATGGAGGATGGAACCTCTTTAGTAGGGTGGGAAGTGGCTGGAGCAGCCCTGGTACTCTCTAAAGTTCTGATGGAAGAGGAGGTAGCCTTGGAGGGCTTGGTGATAGTCCTCTCCCATGTGCTAAAGAGGGCACAGGTGAGCCTCTTACTGGCATTTATGAATATGGTCTGGGAGACAAGGGATTCAGCAGCCTTCTCTTTCAGGAAGATCCCTAAGATCCTTCCAAAATAAACCTTTTTCTTAGTATTCTTCTTCTTAATAAGATAAAACATGATCTGATCCCAGTTAACTTGTTTCTTGTTTACCACTGCACACATTACCAGGAATTGGTGCCTGGTTATGTAGTCATGGGTAGTGTGCTTGCCCAGCAAGACTTTCCCTACAATATCTGCTAGAAACTTAAATTCAGCAGACAGTTGTTTCTTCAGCAGTTTGTTAGGGTTATCTCCAGAATAACCCATTAGACTAAGCATCTCAGCATACTCTTCATTCTCAATCTCCAATTCTTCTATTCCACTGTTTAATCCAAAAATTTCAGTTAACACTACAGGGGTAAGGAAGACGACAGTACCCGATATAGTTCCTGTCATTGTATTCTCTTCTGTGGTGGATAAAGTATAGACCCACTCAAGGATTTCAGTGCCAGATATTTTGATCCTTGTGGAAAGCAGATTCTTCAATTGCTGTCCTTCAAGCAGTTGCAGGATTTCCAGAAAGATGGGGTCGGAATATTGGAAAGACTTAAAGTCGACATCAAAGCCAGTATCAAACTTCATTGCTGCGAGAGTTCCTGCTGGAATCACCATTAGAGCACCTGCAAGAGAAAAATGAAGATCAAGTGCAAGGAACTGAAAGCGCGGGATGGAGGTCGAAGAAAACCTAAATATAAGGTTGTTCAGAATATTAATCGACAAACTCTATTCCATGAAAATAAGAAATTCTTCGATCTGAGGTCGACGAAATAATTTGGAGTTAAACAATTCGTCGAACTCAGTCTGAAGGTTTGAAGACATTTCGGCGAGCTCCATTCGACAAAAGTTTTTTGAAGTAGATTCGTCGATCTCTGTTCGACGAAACAAACTTCACTCACTGAGAGTTCGTCGATCTCCGGTTGACGAATATCTCAAGAACTTTTCCCAGTTTGTCGAACTCCGTTCGACGAACTTTGAAAAATTCATCGAGTGCAGACATAAACTAATCTAAATCTTCTCCATTGATCATTCCAATCTGATTTACAAAGAACAAGTGGTTTCTTTAATCCAAGGGTTTGGTGAAAATGTCAGCCCTTTGTAAATCAGTGTAGATATAAACAAGTTTAATTTTGTTTTTGTCTATACACTCTCTAATGAAATGATGCCTAATGTCTATATTCTTAGTCCTACTGTGATGGACTGGATTTTGTGCTATAGCTATAGCACTTATGTTATCACATAAGAGGGTTGAATTATTTAAGTTGAAGCCATAGTCTAGGAGTTGGTTTTGGATCCACAGCATATGGGAACAGCAACTGCCAACTGCAATATATTCAGCTTCAGCAGTTGATGTAGACACAGATGACTGCTTTTTACAAAACTAGGACACCAATCTCATACCAAGGAACTGGAAGGTTCCTTAGGTACTCTTTCTGTCCACCCTGCATCCAGCAATGTCAGTATCTGAGTATCCAGTTAACTCAAATTCTGACTCAATATGATACCAGAGTCCTAGACTAGGACAACCCTTTATATATCTTAAAATTCTTTTTACAAAAACTAGATGAGATTCTTTAGGGTTCACCTGGAACCTAGCACAAAGACATGTGGCAAACATGATGTCAGGTCTGCTTGATGTAAGGTATAGTAGGGACCCAATAATGCCCCTATATAATTTCTGATCCATAGGTTTCCTATGTGCATTAGAGTCTATTACAGCATTTATAGCCATGGGTGTTTTCTTTGCTGAGGCATCAGCAATCCCAAACTTCTTTATAAGCTCTTTAGCATATTTAGCCTTGGAGATGAAGATGCCATCAGGGAGCTGCTTCACTTGGAGACTAAGGAAGTAGGAGAGCTCACCCATGCTACTCATCTTAAATTTTGAATGCATGAGGTCAGAGAACCTCTTGCATAATTTGGGATCAGTAGACCCAAATATGATGTCATCCGCATATATTTGTACCAATAAGATTTGGTCCTTATGATGTCTAGTGAATAATGTTTTATCTACTATGCCTCTAATGAATTTATGCTATATCAGAAAGCTGGCTAGGGTCTCATACCAAGCTCTTGGAGCTTGATTTAAACCATAAAGAGCTTTGTGCAATTTAAATACATGTGAGGGATAAATTGGAGAGACAAAACCTGGAGGTTATTCAATATACACCTCTTCTTTGAGTACTCCATTTAGAAATGCACTCTTCACATCCATTTTATATATTTTGAATTTTTTGTAGGCAGCATATGCAAGAAATATTCTGATTGCTTCTAACCTTGCAACAAGTGCAAAGGTTTGGTCATAGTCTATCCCTTATTCTTGTCTATAACCTTAAGCAACAAGCCTAGCCTTGTTTCTCACAATTACACCTTGGGCATCTAGTTTGTTTCTATATACCCATTTGGTTCCAATGACTGGGTAGTCTTGGGGTCTTGGAACTGTTGGAGTATATCGAAGCCATGTAGGGAGGAACAAAAGAACTGCAGCAGTCACGGTGATAGCACACCAGCGGCAAGAAGGGCCACGACCAAGGTGTTGAGCAAGGCAAAAGGGAAGAAGAGGGAAGCACAAGCCGCGTGACTAAATAGGAGGTCGCGATGACTAACAAGCAGGAGTGGTTAAAGGAAGAGCCGCACATAGGAGAATAGGCCGCTGTGACTTTGAGATAGGTCGCAGGGACTAAGAGAGAGAGTGGCTAAGGAAGAAGGGCAGAGAGGCCGCCTAAACAAGGAAGAACCCGCGCGAACAGAGAGAAATCACAGCGGTTAGGAGAAAGAGATCTGTAGCGGTCACGATGATAGATACCAGCGGCCAGAGAAGCCACGACCAAGCCGCAGAAATAAGCAGAGGGAAAGAAGTCAAACGGCTAGAAGATAGACCGCGTGAACAGAAGTGAGGAACAAACACGGCGAATAAGGCAGCAGGTTGCGGCAAACAAAGACAGGTCGCTGCGACTGAAAGGCAGGAAAAAGGAGGACGCGCGGACAGGGCGCAAGCCAGCGGAAGAGACAAGCCGCGAGAACAGGTCGCGAGAGGAAGGGGCAAGCCGCGCGGATAGGGAACAAGCAGGCAGAAGAGACAAACCGTGAGAACATATCGCGAGAAGAAGAGACAAGCCGCGCGGATAGGGCGCACAGAATCAGGAGGAGAAGATCGAGTCCTCTGATACCATGTGAAAGTAGCAAACAAACGACTAGAAAACAAGCCGAAACTTTGAATAATGAAAGTTTTATTATCCAAAAAGATATCTATTACAAAGGTATGCCCTCTCTTATATAGAATGGAGGAGAGATGGGAGAATACAAATAATAGATGTGGGACTAAAAATTTACAGGACAAAGCGGACTATACATAACAAACTGCACAAGGCGCGCAGTTAGACAGAATGGCTAACCACACGGCTACCACCAGAGAGATAGAGAGACCGCCAGGGGAGACTGCTAGACCGCTCGGCAACCAGTCAACAACAACATAACAACCAAACCGCTGAAGGGAAACCGCCAGACTGCTCGGTCTCCAACCCGCCAAGACAGACCGCCAGACCGCCCGGTCACCAACTTCAACACTCCCCCTCAAGCTGGAGCATATATATCGATCATGCCCAGCTTGTCACAAATATGATGAAATGAGGCGGAAACTGGCTTGGTGAAGATGTCAGCCAGCTCTTTATCAGAAGTGACAAAGGGAGTGCAAATTTGTTCCTTTAAGATCTCTTCACGAATGAAATGACAGTCAACCTCAATGTACTTGGTTCTTTCATGGAAGACCGGATTTTTGGAGATGTATATGGCAGCCTTGTTATCATAGAACATAGGTAGAGGATGATTATAGACCTCTCCTAAATCTAGCATGAGAGCTCGTAGCCATTTTAACTCACAAGTGGTCAACGCAATACTGTGATATTCAGCTTTTGCACTGGACCTGGAGACAACAAACTGCTTCTTGCTCTTCCAGCTCACCAGATTCCCCCCAACAAAGGTGAGAAAACCCGAGGTTGACTTGCGATCCCCTTTATCATCAGCATAACTTGCATCTGAGTATGCTTCAACCCTCAGATGACAATTCTTCTAAAACAGTAATCCTTTCCCAGGCACTGCTTTGACATACTCCAAGATCTGTAAGGCGGACTGTAGATGGCACTCCCTAGGTGCTTGCATGAATTAACTCGCCTTGCCCACAACATAGGAAATGTCGGGCCTAGTCACTGTGAGATATATGAGCTTTCCAACCAGATGCCTGTACCGTGAACTATCTGAAAGAGGAGGCGAATCATCTGTCCAAGTTTTGTCTTCTCCAGTTGCCATGGGGCATTAGGCAGGTTTTGCTCCAGTCAATCCTGCATCTTTTAAAAGATCAAGGGCATACTTACGTTGAGAGAGAACTAAGGAGTCGGGCTTCCGAGAGATTTCGATCCCTAGAAAGTACTTTGGAGAGCCCATATCTTTCGTGACCAGATGTTGACGAAGATGTCGCTTTGTCAGGGCTACCCCTTCTTGGTCATCGCCAGTGATAAGAATATCATCGATGTACACAGCAAGAACAACCAGCCCCGAGGGGGTTTTGCGAATGAACAGTGAGTGATCGGCAGAGCTTTGCGAGAAACCAACGGCCGCCACGATGCCGCTGAACTTGTCATACCAAGCTCGAGGGATCTTCTTGAGGCCATAAATTTCCTTCTTCAGCCGGCATACTCGTGTCTCCCCCTGAGCAACATACCCAGGAGGTTGCTCCATGTAGACGGCCTCCTGAAGATCACCATAAAGGAAGGCATTCTTGACATCCAGCTGGGAAATCGGCCAATCCCTATTTACCACCACAGAGAGAAGGACCCGGATTGTGCGGAGACGAGCCACGGGGGATAAGGTGTCAAAGTAATCAAACCCATAGGTCTGAGTAAAGCCCTTAGCAACAAGGCGAGCCTTATAACGATCCATAGTGCCGTCTGGGCCAAATTTGACCACAAATACCCAGCGATAGCCAACAACATCAGTGCCGAAGGGAGGAGGAACAAGAGTCAAGGTACCCCGCTCAGTTAGGGTTGGCATTTCCTCATCCATGGCCATCTTCCAATGAGGAATAACAAGGGCCTCCTAGTAGGAGCGGGGTGTGGCAGTGGCAGAGATAGCAAGTGCAAAGGCCCTGCGAGAAGGGGTAAGACGATCATATGAAACAACAACAGTAAGGGGGTTTAGGGTACACGTCCGCACCCCTTTGCGAAGAGCTATAGGAAGATCCAGGTCAGCAGGTCCCTCGGCATCCAGAGAATCCGTGGCAGAGAGAGCTGGATTGGGAGTAGAGAGCGACGGCGGCGGAGATGAGGGAGACGGTGGCGGAGAAGAGGGAGAGAGAGGCGGAGTGAGAGGAGTGGACGGGGATGGTGTAGGGGTGAATATCATAGTAGGATACGAGGGAACAGAGGGAACAACAGGAGAATCAGAAGCTGGGAGAAGAGGAGAGGAGTCATCCGAGAAGTAGGAGGTATTCTCGAAGAAGGTGACATCAACAGAGACGAACTGCTTACGAAGGACGGGATCAAAGCAACAATAACCTTTCTGAGTGGTGGAGTACCCCAGAAAGATACATTTGGTGGAGCGAGGGGATAGCTTATCACGGGTGGTAGAAGGGGCATGCACAAAGGCAGTGCATCTAAAGATTTGGAGAGGGAGAGGAAACAGCTCCTTGCCCGTATACAAAATGGAGAATGGGGTTTTTCTGTGGAGAATGGTGGAGGGAATGCGATTGATAAGGTAGCAGACAAGGAGAACAGCATAGCCCCAATAGGAGCGAGGAACATGCATCTGGGTCATCAAGGTGCGAGCGACATCAAGAAGGTGGCTGTTTTTGTGTTCTGCCACACCATTTTGTTATGAAGTATAGACACAACTAGTTTGATGAATAATCCCATTTTACATGCAGAAGGCAGAAAAGTCATGACTGATTTATTCTTTGGCATTATCAGACCGAAGAACTTTAACAGAAATATTAAACTGAGTTTTGATCATGAGATAGAATGACGTTGATATAGAGAATAATTCGGAGCGATCTTTTAACAGATACACCCACGTACAGCGAGAGAAATCATCAATGAACGTGACAAAATATGAACTACCCTGACCAACAGTAAGAGTAGGAGAAGGACCCCAAATATCGGAGTGGATGAGATCAAACGGACGGGTGGATCCACGAACATGCTTTGGAGGGAAGGAGGAGCGGTGATGCTTGCCAAGCTGACAGGCCTCACAGTTGAGCGGAGGACTTTGTGGAGGAAGGTGGGGCAGAAGTTGACAAAGAAGACGAGGAGGAGCATGACCAAGGCAAAGATGCCATTGTAGAAGATCTGTGGAGGTGGAGGAGAAGGTGGAGAAAGCGGAAATGTTGTCGAGGAAGTATAGGCCGCCACTCTCAGTCCCAGTAGCAATCGTCCGTTGGGAGTCTGGATCCTGAAAAGAGCAAGTAGTAGAAGTAAATGTAACGAAACATTGTAATTGCTTGCATAGAGAGGTAACAGATAATAAGTTGCACGGGAACTTGGGCACGTAGAGAGTATCTGCCAAGCAAAGAGACAGAGTGACATGAACCATCCCTGTCCCATGAACCGATGATGAAGAGCCGTCAGCGAGAATAATCGGGGGAAACCGACCATGTGTTTCTAGGAGAGAAAAACACTAGAGATTGCCGGTCATATGATTAGTAGCACCGATGTCGATCAGCCATTTTCCTTGAGTAACAACGTGGGCACTACCAGAAGACGTTACCACCGGGGGAAACCTCCCTCTGATACTAACCATGTGAGAACCCGCCAACCCATATCGCATCTCAAAACCAAGGTAATTAGATGAAGGGTGGCGGGGTACATAAACACAAAGGAGCGAGCGCTGTGAGCGATGTGGGACTAATCCCAACAACAGGACCGCAGGGATATTCCGCCACAGGGGGCCCACCGGGGTCAACACCAAGACGAGGAATGCGATGGGGAAAGCCACAGGGTCGGTCCCACACACACGTGTCCTGCTGGCAAATTACTCCAACACACCGCCGCAGCAGGACAACCTCCCTCTGATACCATGTGAGAACCCGCCAACCCATATCGCATCTCAAAACCCAGGTATTGAGATGAAGGGTGGTGGGGTATATAAACACGAAGGAGCGAGCACTGCGAGCGATGTGCGACTAATCCCAACCAAAGGACCGCGGGGATATTCTGCCACAGGGGGCCCACAGGGGTCAACACCCAGACCAGGAACGCGATGGGGAAAGCCACGGGGTCGGTCCCACACACACGTGTCCTGCTGGTAAATTACTCCAACATGAACCAAATCTCATACTATACATCTCTCAAATTAGTTGAGCTCCTCTTACATAATAATGATCCAGTGGGGATCTTGCTCAGCATATTTTATGGATTGAGGTTCAACTTTAGAGAGGAAACATGCATGCATCAAGTCTTGGTTGAGTTGATGCCTTGTCTGTACACCTACTAACATGTCTCCAATCACTTGAGATCTGGGGTGATCCCTTAGTGTGACAAAGTCAGTGGGTGGAGTTATTTCAGCAACAACATTTTGAATTAATTTCTCCTTTGGAATTATGTTTGCTGTTGGATGAGGTTCAACTTCTTCCAACTGTTCTTCTTCACTGTCTTCATAAACTTGTTGAGAAGGATGTGTTGGAGCCTCATGGGTGAGGCTTAATTCATCCAAAGTCTCACACAAGGGAGGTACCTGCAAAGGGTTACTGGCAGAAATCTCTTTCTCCTTGCAAGACATATTAGTCTCATCAAAGGTAACATGAATTGATTCTTCAATTTTTAAGGATGATTTATTAAATACCCTATAAGCTTTGCTTACTTAGGAATATCTTAGAAAAATTTCCTCTTCAGCCTTAGCTTCAAACTTTCTAATATATTTCTTGTTGTTATTATGTATATAGCATATGCAACTAAATACTTTAAAATAGGTGATTTTAGGTTTCTTCCCTTTAAGTAATTTATAGGGAGTCCTATTCTTCAGTTTATGTATCAAACTTCTATTCAGTACATGATTTGCTGTGCTTACAGCCTCTGCTCAAAAGGATAGGGGCATGTAAGCATCTCCAAGTAATATGCCTGCAGCTTCAATTAGGGTCCTATTTTTCCTTTCAGCTACCCCATTTTGTTGAGGAGTTCTAGGAGCTGAGAAACAGTGCCTGATACCTTCCTTCTCACAGAACTCATGCATAAGAAGAGATTCAAACTCAGTGCCATTATCACTTCTGATCAATACAACTTGAGTAAAGTACTCAAACTGTATGGTCTTGAGAAAATCTGTAAGAACCTTAAAGGTATCTAACTTAGATCTAAGAAAGAACACCCAAGTGAACCTTGGGAAGTCATCTAAAATAACTAAAGTGTACGATTTCCCTCCTAGGCTTTGTACAACAATGGGTCCAAAGAGATCCATGTGTAGCAAGTACAAGATCCTAGGTGAATCACTTTTATTTACTGATTTAAAGCTAGATTTAGTTTGTTTGCCTAGTTGACAAGCCCTGTAGAGGCCTTTCTTCTTGTAGGGACCAGAAGGTAAACCACTCACAAGGTTGTCTTTTGATAGCCTAGCAATATTTTTCATGTTTACATGTCCTAGACTTTTAGTCCATAAGTCATTCTGATTACTAATTATGTTAAGTAAGCAGATATCTGAATTAGCAGAATGAAAATCAACTAAATAGATGTTTCCTTGTCTATTCCCAATTAAAATATTTTATTTTTCTTTATTTGAAATAATACAAGATGTTCAGTTAAAGTGTACCAGATAACCTTCATCACATAATTGGCTTATGGAGATGAGGTTGTGCTTGAGTCCTCTTACATAAGTCACCTTCTTGAAAGTGACAGCTCCAATCCTTACTTCTCCATAGCCTTAAGATTGGCCACACTTTGAGTCACCAAGATTACCTTTGGTCCCAGCTTGTACTGGTAGTTGATTAGGTTTTCCTTGTTGCCAGTAATATGTTTAGAGCAACCACTGTCAAGGTACCATAGTTGATTCACAACTGGATAGCTCTTTATCTGCAAAGAAAATAGTTAGTTGTTCTTGACCTAGGTTACCTTGGGTCCTTAATATTACTGATATGAAAAACTAGATATAATAGATAATTCTGGTTGAGATTTATATCCTAATGGATGATATCTTCTAGGTGGAATTATCCAATCAGCTAATGGATTAAATGGTTTCCTAGATCTATTAGAGTTGCTGTTATAGTTATGATTATTAGTAAGTCTTTCTGGGTTCGACGAAATGTTGTGAGTTCGTCGATTAGAGTTCGACCAATTGGGATGAGATCGTCGATCTCTGCTCAGAGAATGAATAAGTTCATTTTCTGTGCCCCAAGTTTGTTGATCTCTGCTCGACGAACCATACATAGCTCGTTGGTCACTGTAAGACGAATGATTATTATATAAATTTGCATTCAGCATTCGTCGACTTGAGTTCAATGAAATCTGCTGAACTTTGTTACCTAAGGTTTTCTGATTTTTGTTATTAGGTATTTGTTCTGTGGTTTGTTTGTAGGTAATTATTTCTTTCCCTTTAGCAGAAACAAATTTGATGGGGGTTGACAAGATATTCTTCTTAAGAATGGGGGATAAACTTGATGAAGCACCCAAGCCCAGCTTTCCATTCAGTCTAGCATTGACTGTGCTTGTAATGTCCATCAGCTTGAGGCTTCTCCCTTTGAGAGATTCCTCAAGTTGTTTGGCCTCACATAGTTGTGTTTTTAAGGAATTGATTAGTTCATTAGCTTGATTTAGTTCAGCCTTTAGCCTATTGTTTTCAGAAATAACATTTTCTTGGTTTTCTAATCTTTCCCTAAGTGTCTTAATTTCTTTTTCTGAATTTATTAGATCAATGCACATGGTTTTAAATTCAGATCTAAATGAGTCAGAATTATAATCAAAGGAAGACAATACCAAGTCAGCTTCAGATTCTGAAGCTTCTTCATTGTCCGATTCTTCTTTATCTGAATGACTCCTGGATGCATCAATGGCCATGAGGTAAACTTCTTTGTCCCTTACCTCTTCTTCTTCTTCACTGGAGCTGGAAGATGAGGATTCACCTTCTGTTTCACTCCAGCTTTCAGCTACAAAGCCTTTCTCCTTCTTCTTATATCTGCTGGAAGAATGCCTGCTGCTTTGCTGTCTTCTAGAATCCTTCTCCCTTCTCTTTTCCTTTTTCTGATTCTCTGGACACTCTGAGAGAAAGTGTCCAGGTTTCCTGTAGCCAAAGAAAACCACTTATTTAGTGGGGGTTTTGTCATACCTTGGCTTGTCATCCTGCCTGGATGACTTGCTTCTGAAATATTTCTTTGCCATTTTGTAGAATCTTCTGGCAAATAAGCTCATCAACTCTTCATTAATTGTTGGAGTCTCTGTCTCCTCAGTAACCTTGAATGCAATGATGTGCTCCTTCCTTGCTGGTGGAGGTGTTCTTGTCTCAGCTGCTTCTCTGGATTTGATGAGCTGCTCATAGAACTTCATCTTTCCCAAAAGAGATTTAGTGGAAATCTCATTAAGGCTCCTGGCCTCCTTGATGGGCCAGATCCTTGAATCCCATGAGCTTGGGAAGCATATAAGGATTTTATCATTCACCTCAGTGAGGGTGATGTCCTTATCCAAGGTTTTTAGCTTATTAATGATTGAGCTCAACCTATTGTACATGTCTGCTACAGATTCAGCTTCCTCCTTCTTGAAATTATCATATTGGGATTTGAGATTTGATCTTCTATCTTTCCTTTCATCTGCAAATCCAGCCACCATTTGATTGAGGGAATCCCAGATGGCCTTGGCCGATGTGCATTCAACCACTTTCTGAAAGATGTCATCTGACATTATTTGGGCTAGAATGTTCTTAGCTTTATCATCAACAACTTTGTCCTTTTTCTGAGACTCAGTCCACTCTGGTGGTGGCACTGCATTTGTGCGAGATGTTGCTGTAGAGGTAGATGCCTAAGGGGGACCTGTCCAAATAGAGTTGTAGATATCTTCATCAATAGAGTTGATATACAATTTAATTCTTGTCTTCCAGATGGCAAACTTGTTTAGATTGCATACTGGAGGTCTGGTTCTTACATAGTCTTTGTTCTGTGCCATACTGTGTGTATAAATCTAATAGAAATGAAATGATAGATCTAACTTAGAATCTTTTGTTCAAGTGTTAGCTTGTACAACCAAAAGAACCTCCTCTGATATCAATTAAAAGTGAGGGGTTAGATCTGGTATACTCTAGTGGGGGGATGGGGGGGGGGGGCGAGAATAGAGTATCTTTGGGTTTTAAAACTTTTGCTGTAAATAAAAACTTATTCCTAAACTAATATGATTTGTCACAGGCACATCAAGTATAAATAATCACAAACACAACAACCTAACTAGCACAGCCAAAGCAGGAACAAAAGAAAAGAGCATCCAGACAACACAAGAATTTTATAGTGGTTCCCCAACCTGGGTACATCCACTCTTCTACCACCCTTGTAGGAATCAACTCAGGTTTTTGTTCAGGTGACTGCCACCAATGAGCTTTTGATCAGGTGCTCAAAAAACAAATCTCAAGTCTTTTGATCAGATGACTTGCAATCAGGAATAACTTTTGAAGGGAGTTTAGAACCCTTTATACAGTGGGGGATGAGAGATTGATTTTGTCTTCTCTTTCTCTATGTACAACTAAGAAGACTTGTGTGGATTTTGATTTTAGCAAAGGCTCCCCCTGAGATAATGAAAGGTTCAGGAAGTTGGAGCTTTGCTGTAGGGTGATAGGCCTTCAAGCTTTTGCTTTAACCAGAAGAGATTTATGAAC
The DNA here is from genome assembly GCA_039513925.1 of Platanthera zijinensis. NCBI lineage: Eukaryota > Viridiplantae > Streptophyta > Magnoliopsida > Asparagales > Orchidaceae > Platanthera > Platanthera zijinensis. Next base: position 9,016,628 of record CM077098.1, read on the forward strand.
TTCTTGACTGATGTTGTAGTTGTTGTTCTTTGAAGAATCCTGGGATGAGGACAGAAGAAGACTCTTGATTTTGAATTGTTATTCTTTTTCTTCTTCAACTTAAAGTTCTTCCTCATGTCTAGCACTTGTTTCTCTCTATCACTTTGTTCTGTGTACTCTACATCTCAGAGTGCTGTCGAGAGAGAGAGAGAGCAGAAGATCCTTGTTCACTGTTGTTGTTCTGTTCTTCTGTGTATCTTATTCCTAAAAGATAAGGAAAAATCCCTTTTATATTTTCCATATAAATTTCCTTTTGAAATTTGAATTCCTTCCTGCATTCAATGCTGACGTCCTTGAGAATGTTTGCATTGATTGATTTCCCCAACTGTCCCTTTGAAAAATAGCAAGAAATAATCCTGATGAAGACCATAACTAATGCTCTGTCTAACAGTAATATTCAGAGAATATTTTAGCATTAATTACTCAGGAACTATTGCAATAGAATAGTGATAGAAGGATGGGAATAACCATGTCTGGATTCGTCGAGCTAAGATCCAAGATTGTCGACCTCAGAACTACTGACTTCTTCTTGATGAATCTTTCCCATTCTGTGCACCAAGATCGTCGAGCTGAGATATAAGATCGTCGAGCTCAGCTCAGAGAATTTTCTATGAGTTCGTCGAGCTGAGCACGACTTTCGTCGACTTGAGTTCGACAAACGTCGAACTCATTTTCTGAGTCTTTGATATTTCTCTAAGTCTTGAGTCTTTGGTAGTCTGTTGATGGTTGGTCCATGCATTATTAACTCTAAGGACTTGGCCTATACTCTAGGATACAACCATGACCCTGGCTATACATGTTGCGTCATATGATCCTAACTTAGTGAACCTATCCAAAATCCAACTAGGGATCCAACAGTTACAATGATGTCGAGTTAATTCATAATCTCATTGTGAAGACACATAGTATCAACTTTATTATCATGGTAAGAAAATTTCAAAGTATAGAAGCATCGCGTTAATGTTCAACACACGTTGCCACAACTCTACAGAATAAGAAAAAGGTCTAAGTACAGAAGCATTGTGTTAATGTTCAACTTACGACAGCACAACTCTACGAAACAAGAAAATGGTCTAAGTACAAAAGTGCCATGTTATTGTTCAATACATGACGACACCTATCCATAAAAGAAGAATAATTAGCATTATGAAGAATCAAAATATTGTCATGATACTTCAGAATTTACGGAAGTTCAATTTGATGACAATGCCAAAAACAACATCAATTCTATCTTTTTAGGAAAGATGTTAGACTTGTTTTTGTTTCATTCTTGACCATTAAAGGTTTTAGAACTATATAAGGAGAAGGGTTTTGCTATAAACCATAAATTTACAATTTCAAGTCAATAGAATAGTAACAAGAGCGCCAACAACAGACATTAAGAAGAAGATTTACTCCAGAAGAAGAAATACTCACAGGAGTGATTGAGATCTTTTATCTCTTAAGCATTTAAGAGCATAAAAGCCTTCCAATCTCAAGATACAACAATGTTCACACTTCCAAGCAAAATATATTGAAGAAATGATGTTGTTCTGAAGGGGCTTTTCTCTACAAGCGCAAGAAAACTCTAAGACAAAAAGATTTATGTTCCTTGAGTTTAGTTCAATTGTAACGAATCATTTTTACTACTACTATCATAAGATCTCAATAAGATTTTAGGTAGGTATTAATTGAAGCCTGATTGGTAGGAACTAGTGTTTGGATCAGAGGTAGGGATAGACTGATGCCTAAGTTAGTATCCTAAGTGTGTATCTTAAGTAGGGAACTTTCGGGTGTTCCTGAGCTATAGGAGTCTTATACTTTGAGGTAGGATCCTAGTAGTGGATCTGAGCTAGAGAACCTGTTTGTATTCCTGAGTTGTAAGAGTCTTGGACTCTGAGGCGTAAGATCTATTTGATATGAGAATTAGAGAAGTTGGCCTAGTCTAACTCATTACAAGATAGGTGGAGGGGGAAGTGGATGTACCCATAACTTGGTAACCAATATAAATTCTTGTGTTACTTTCTATTTTTATTTACTTTTCTATGCTAAAATACATAACAAATCTTAAAAAGGTACATATGGCACAAACACCTATTCGCCTACTCCTAGGTGATTAGACTATACTGAATATTAGAAGTGGGACCAGAGGAAGGTTGTTTAAAAGGCTTAACAACTAAATAGGATCCTCAAAGGGGTAAACAGTCTATACACCATGACTTTAGTTAGAACTATAAGGAGTTGAGTTCCATGAAACTTCTTATCTACAGGAAGGAAAAATTTAGAATCTGAAAGCAGAGGGTCAGGATATTCATGTAAGACTCTGACCTTAGAATATTCATAACTATTTAAGAGGGACCCTTAATTAATATAAAGATCTCTACCATTGATGCTAACCTGAGAGTTCTAAATAAATATACTGAGATGACAAAGGAGGAGGTTATTTTGGCCATTATGGATAAAAGGGCTAAGAATATTATTGTGAGTTCCATTGATGATTCCACATTTTAGAATTTGATTCACTGCCAAACAACTAAGGAAATATGAGACACACTGATTGTCTATATGGAAGACACTGAGGAGGTAAGAGATGATAGAAAATCCTTATTAAACCATGAATACGATGCATTTAAGCATGGTAGGAAGGTCTCCATTGCTGATTTCCATGAGAAGTTCTTCAAAATTATGAATGGTTTGAGGGATTATGTAAGAACATTCTCAAAACATGATTTGAATGACAAGTTCTTGTGATCCCTAAATAAAGAATGTGATATCAAGGTTTGTGTAATAAGAGAAATGGGGAATTTGAGCAATATCTTGCCCCATAATCTGTGTGGGAAATTAATGTCCTATGAGCTGTACTTGAACACAAGAAAAGCTGAGGAGAAAAATAAGAAATTTAATAGCAGGGAGAAGATTGTTGCCTTCAAGGTATAAAGCTCCAGGAAGTACAAAGAGAAGACTCCTTCTCCTCCAAGAAGACTAGCAGAGTCAGAAGACTTTGAGTGCAAGACTTATGAAGCTGAATTTTCTGATGGTTAATTGACCTTATTTGCAAAACACCTCAAGAAGATGATGAACAAAAGAAGGCAATACAAAAATAGGCCTCCATACTCCTCTAGCTCAAAGAAGCACAACCACAATTTAGGCAGATCAAGGAACAATCCCAATCGGGACATGTATGACTCAAAATAGAATAAAAAAATAAATACTGATAATATTTTCTATTACTGCAATAGGCCTGAGCATATCATTGCTGACTGTCTAGTTAAGAGAAAGGACTGAAAGAGATCTGAAGAGAAAATGTCTCATAAGGACAAGAATTCTGAAAAGTTCTTTATGGCCAAGAAGCAGTCAAGCTTGAGTGACAATGACTCAGGCTCATGATGCACAAATGGAAAGTGTACCTACCAGTCACACAAGTAATATGAAATGAGCGAATTTTCCCCAAATAATGATCTCACATAGAACACAAAAAGTTTGATTTATCTTTCGAGGAAGGACTTAAGATTGAAGTCAGCGGTCAGATGGGTTGCAGAAGGCTTTGTTTTGGTTTGCCGAAAAAATAATATAAAACTAAATTAATAAACTACTTTGCAGGTCGCTATGTACAACTTCTAAGGGCATATGGATGAGTAGGCAAGCAGGTATAATGGTTTGCACTAACGGATTGAAACTAGCTTGGCAGATGGAGGGTAATTATGGAATGAAGATGAGATAGTGGCGCTCTACTAATCACACAAACCACAACGATCACCACATAGATATAGAAATTTCACTATAATAATTGTTAGAGTTTGTGGACAACATCATTCAAAACAAATATTCAAAGATAAAATCACCACAATAAAGAGGGGGTAAGATTTCAACCAAAGTACGAAAACTCATTAAAGGTTTGCGGCTAGAATCAATGAGTTATCAATCCTTGTCCGAGATCAGTCTTTGACTACCGTAGGGGGTAGAGAAGGAATATCACCGCCTTTTAATGAGCCCATCTTCATTATCAATAGCCTCTGGCCATGATCTCGTCGGAGAACTCTAACAGTGCATCGATAAGCCCCTTGAAATGGAGCTTGGAAGCATACAAATGATGGAGGAGGCCATGAGGATGCCCAAGCTTAAAAATTGCAAGAAGAACTTTGCAAGAGCACCTCACGATGGTGGGTAGCGATAGAGCAGCAAAAGGGGGTGAAACTGGAGCCTTCGCCGCAAACAAGGAGAAGCAATCTAAAATAGAGTGAAGTCCTATGACATAAATAGTAAATAGTCAGAAAATAAGGAACGCACGGTCGAATGCATGACCATGTGTGCATCATGCGAAATTTTTCGCATATAACTCATCCAACCTGGTACATCAGTAGATCATGAAATTTTATCATACATAGTCAAAACAATCTGCGCAAGAACAAAACACATAGTTCAAGACAGATCACAAAAAAAACCAGTCAAAAGAACAAATCGTGCGATTTCCTTCGTGCAAGGTTAAATCCAACAATGCGTGAAAAAATGCACGGGTAATAATTTCATAAAAATTTAGACAAAAACATAAGACCGTGCGATTTTGTTCACACACAGGCAAAACAACCCGTGCGAGAACAAATCGCAGGGCATGGGCCAGATCACCATATTTGGGCATTGTAGGAATCACACGGTTGCACCAATCATGCATGAAGAAAATGCATGATCGTGTGATTCCTACATGAAGGAACTTGGGCCACAAAGGAGATCTGCCCACCTACACAACAAACCAATAACTGGGAACAGATCTACAATACAAGCAAAATAATAGAAAAAAGAGTGGGGAGCACCATGTGATTACCCACATTAACATAATGCACAAATGCACACCACAATGGGCCTAAATAGTGCACTTCGTGTGAACTACTAAATTAGAAGCATTTATGCACTAAATGTGATGTGCGAGTGAGTGAAAACTAGCCCGGATGAGTTTGAAAACGCTATAAATATCAGACTCATCACTCCCCCAGACTTAGCCATTTGCTCGTCCCGAGCAAATCATCTCTCAAGCGGACCAGAAAATGGAATAGTTGGCTTAGCAACTACGGATGTGTAGTAACATGCGAAGTTGCATAGACACGCGCATCAAAAATCAGTTGAAGAAATTTATAATTATACTTAATTGTTTATAAATTTCTAGGTGCGTATTTATATATTATTCCAACTCATAAATTAAATCACGGTTAATCATCCAGTCGCGTGTAGGAAGAATGTAGACTAATCATTGAGGTTAGCATTGCTAAAGATCGGGGTTCAGGACAACCTCCAAAGAAATCCATCAATGTTGGTGACCATAAGCTCGCCCTTTTTTATTGTCTCCACGACACTAGTTTGGCTCAATGCGTGAATCAGTAGGACTTTAAGATTAGAATGAGGCTTGGGTTTAGGTGAGGTATTCATGGGTAAACAAGAGGGCTACACATCTAACCCAAATGAGCTAATACAAAATAAACTAACCATGCACAAATAATAGAATGCGAGTGTACCACACCCTTAAACTTAGACTTGCATATATGGGTGTGTGCATCGTCTACTCCCAACATAGATCTCATAAAATGATTTTCAATTTAATTTTTTTTCCTTTTTTCACTTTTTTTCATAAATTTTTAAATACTTTCATGAATCAAATTATATATATATATATATATATTTTTTCACAACTTTTTCAACACATATATTCAATGGACTATAACAACGTATTCAAAACATAATCTCCACATAAAGACCCCAATCATGAAGATAAAAATATCATTAGAGCTAAAATTTGGGTGTGCATCTGGGATTGACTTTTAGCCTCTGGTGAGATAATAGTGGAGTTAAATCAAAAAGGTGAGGTAGGCATAATGGGGCTAACGAGGATAAGACAATAGGAATGGTACATAGGCTCAACCTGGAAAAAATGGTGGCCTACTTCACCCTCGCGCACTTGAAGAACTGTATACCCATGATTTTAGAATAGCTTGAGGAAAGTAATTAGCTATCGAGAAAGATCATTCTTCCTCCTAACTCAAGCAGTACAAGGATAATGACTGTCTACACACATCCCTATGCTATCGTCTGAAAAAGGAGAGTACTTGACAAAATCCTACAAATTTTCTCTAGAGGTGGGTGAATAGAGATAAAAATTTATTTCTATTTTAACTAGACTTTTCAAAGAATTTTCATTTACACAGATTATTACCAGAATTTTTATCTTAATAATATAATCACATCACATCAAATAAACAATCATAGAAAAATAAACACCCAAAAAAGACACAAGAATTATAGCGGTTACCCAAAATCTAGGTACATCAACTCTTCTACCCCCTTGGTAGGAATTCATTATCTCTTTGCCTAAGTATTTTGATAAGGAAACTCTCATAACTAATCTCTAGATCTTTTGATAAGGAGATCTTCATCCAATACAACCTAAGTCTTTTCTAAAGGTGACACTCCGAACCTTAAACTAAATCCTTTGAAGGGGATTCTTAAAACTCTTTTCTAAAATAGTAAAAGAGAAATAAACAGAGATTAGAAAGAGATGTGTAGGAGAGATGATCTTCTTGATGAGTTCTCTCAGCAAAACTTTTAAGGATTTTATGGCACTAAGTGTACTTTATCTCTAGTACTCTGATGAATCCTAAATTGAGAGAATTTCAAAGATTATAAGCCCTTTGATTCAGATGATTCATTATTCTTCACAGAATCTATTTCTACACTTGATGAACCCTAAATTAGAAGAACTGGCTCTATATTAAGATTCAAGGACAAGATGATGCAGGATCACACGTTGACTCTGTAAGATCTATGAATTAAGCACGATTGCCTCTCAACGTTCGAATTCTACACTCACACAAAATTCCAACACAGCGCACACGCAAACAATGATTTCAAATAGATGATAATGTATGAGTAGCCATACTGATTAGGATCGAATAATAGGCTATATGTCAATATTCTTTTCGGCTGAAAGGACCCACCCGGTCTGATCGAGCGATGGTTGTACCAAAGGAGATCCACCAAAAAAATTACGATTAAAAAAACGGTTGATCTCTCCAAACAAAAAGTTATGAGGTTTTCCAATCCTCTCGAAAAAATAAATCAATCAAGATAAACACAAATGATCGAAGAAAACCTCGATTATTTAACGCTATCAAGATTCAACGCCAAAATTTTCCACCACAAGAAAATCTAGGGAAAAGAACACACGAAGGTAGAAATTTTCGTTACCTAATCGGAATGGATGATTCCGATTTCTCTAACTTGGATCGCTCTTCAACGGCTCCGCCGGAGTTGCACCAGTTGAAGATGAAAAACTTGTCTGCCTTCGTCGCTTCACGCCTTGGCTAATTTTCACCCCAAAGTTTGAACACTGGCCGGCCTTGATGAGGTTGCTATGGGTCGGTTTTCTGGAGAGAGAAAAGGTGGCCGGGTATATAGAGAATGGTGGAGAGAGAAAGGTGGTGGCTAGGGGTGTTAGATTGGTGGACGGGTTATGGGAGAGGGGATGGCCGGCTGGGTTTGTTGATGAGGAAAGGGGCTCGGGTAGGAGAGGGGGTTTCTTGAGGGTGGTCGGCTAGGATGATGGGAGAGGTTGGCGGTTTTGATGAGGGAAAGAGTGAAAGGAGGCGGCTAGGGTGAAGAGGAGTGGCTGTCGTCTAGGGTGAGGGAAGAGGGTTATGCTTGGCCAAAATATTGAGAGAGGAGGAGAGGAATAGAGGGATTCTAAAAGGAGGATTAGGGTTCAAAATTCGTTTTCATTCAACTTAATAAAATTTAACCAAAGCATGGCCTTATATAGGCTCATAACAATGTTTGGCTACATGCAACCCAAATAATAATAAAACACTCCCACGTGAAATAATAATTAAAATGTTCACAAGCTAGCAAAATAATATAAAATACAAATGCAACTAAATATTAATTGGCCGTGTTGTGCCGAGGGCGGAGATTGTAGCATCGCTCCACAAGGTCACCATGGCGCCATAAGTATTTTGTTGGAGACGGAGAAAAATCTTCCGCATGCATGTCGTCATCATCTTCAACATGTTGGGGGCCGTCGTCTCCATCAATCCTCCCCCACTCAAAAGTACTCATCATCGATGAGTTGTACCGCAGGTACCGGCGCAGAAGAGCATCATCCAAGAGAGCCACCTCCAATTTCGAAAGCCAAGAGTAATCAGAGGCTGGACAATCATGCCATTGAATCAAGTAGCGCCGAGCATTACCACCTGGAGAGGAAAGCACTTCATCCTTGATGATCCTATCTGGCAAAAAATTTGTCCTGGGGAACCTGGGAAAGGCATTAGGAAATAAAGGAGGAAAAGTTTCATCATCAACAACCAACGTACCTCCATTGGAGACCGATGGAGAGAGCGATCCAGACACAAGCTCACCCCCCAACCCATTAAAAAGTGCAGTGGAGCTAAACAAACAGATAGATAATTCAAGTGGTGGAGAAATATATGGCGTTAAATCAGAAAATTAAAATAGGTGAAATAACCCAATAAGTGGGTAACTCCAAAAGATATGCGTTTTCTCCTATTTTTTTTAAAATCCGAAAAGGTCCAGCTCACTGATTCGCCAACTTTTGTATAGTGCCCGAAGGCATCCATTCAGGGACAAGACGTACCATGACTAAATCACCAACTTAAAGTGAGACTCTCTTTAATGTACATTAACATGAACTTGATAAGATGCATATTATGTGGTTAGCGCTTCATTTATGTCTTTATGCAAATTATGAATATGAGAGGCAAAATCCTGTGCAAATTGACTTGACTTATAAGATGGCGGTAACAGAATCAAGTCAAGTGGCACTAGTTCTTTATATCCATGCACGATCTCATTTGGGGATAAACCCGTGGACCTATTTTTTGAGTTATTGTACGCTAACTGAGCATGGGGAATTATGAGGTCCCACGTACCCTTGTGGTTACCCACAAGACAACGAAGTAAACTCCCCAAACTTCTGCTTACTACTTCCGTTTGCCCATCTGTCTGGGGATGGTAGGTCGAAGTAAATAATAGTTTGATGCCCATAATTCTCTATAGGGTCTTCCAAAAATAACTAGTAAATTTCACGTCCTTATCGGTCACTATCATTTTTAGAATGCCCCAATGCCCCACAACTTACTTAAAAAAAAATTTCGCTACATTTAACGCATCATCAGTCTTACTACACGCAATAAAATAGGTCATTTTAGAAAATCGATCTACTACCACTAGAATGGAATCATGACATCTAAACGTGACCGGTTGGCCTAGGATAAAGTCCATACTAACATCTTCTCAGAAAATGGAAGGAATCGGCAGAGGGGTATAAAGTCCCGCGTTCGTTTTATTACCTTTAGCTAATTGACACACACGACAACTACCCACAATTTTATTAACTGTAGATTTTAGACCTGGCAAGTAGAACTTATCTTCGACTAACGTAATCGTCTTATTACGCACGAAATGTCCACCTAGACCACCACTACGTAACTCCCATATAATAAAATGCCGAAGGGAAGAACGAGGAATACAAAGCTTTGAATGCTTAAATAAATAACCGTCCCGAATATAATATGCTGAAATGGTACTGGGAGAGTTGTCTTGAGTGGAATAATAAATGTCCTTAAAATACGGGAAAATTAACGTACTTATCCTTTATACTATCAAATCCAATCACTTTGACCTCTAACGTAGATAATAATAAGGAGACATGACTAAGAGCATCTGCCACACGATTTAAAGTTCCCTTTAGATGTTTAATTATGAAGGTATACTCCTGAAGATAAGAGACCCACTTAACATGTCTCAGGCTAACTTTATTTTGGGAATTAATAAATTGCAATGCCTCGTGGTCGGATAGAATCACAAACTCCTTAGAGATCAAATAATGACGCCAATGCTGTAAACACCGAATAACCGCATAAAACTCTATTTCATAATTAGAATAATTAAATTTTGGTCCCGAGAGCTTCTAATTAAAGTATCCAACAGGATGTCCTTCTTGACTCAAGACACCACCAATACCGACTCTAGATGCATCACAGGACAATTAAAAAACTTTATTAAAATATGGTAATCGTAAAAGAGGAGCTTCCGATATTCGGGATTTAATTATTTCAAACACTTTGGCGGTCGATTTAGTCCATATAAAATCTCCCTACTTCATGCACTCCGTGATTGGTGCCATGATACTACAAAAATCCTTTATAAATTGATGGTAAAAAGTAGCTAAGCCGTGAGAACTCCGAACATCCCGTATATTAGTGGGTTTCGGCCAATCCTTGGTGGCTTGGACCTTCTTGGGATCAACATGGATGCCCTTTGAATTGACAATATAACCTAGGAACTCCACAGATGGAACATTAAACATACATTTCTTAAGATTAACAAATAATTTTTTTTGTATGCAATGTGGTAAGTACCGTCATCAAGTGAGACTCATGATCGTTTGGTGAGGAGCTAAAGACTAAGATGTCATCAAAGTAAATAACTACAAATTTTCCTAGATAATGCCTGAACACAAAGGTCATCAACCTCAAAAATGTACTCGGGCCATTAGTGAGCCCTTCCTCGAGAACCAACCACTCATAGAGTCCATCCTTTGATTTAAATGCCGTCTTCCACTCATATCCCTCCCTAATCCTGATTTTATGGTAGCCACTCTAAAGATCTAACTTAGAAAAAATCGTGGCCCCGACTAACATGTTCAATAAGTCATCCAATCGAGGGAAGGGAAACCTATATTTAACAGTTATTTTATTGACGGCCCTATAATCTACACACATCCTCCAAGAACCATCCTTCTTAGGGACCAATAATATGGGTACAACACAAGGACTCTTACTATGACGAATGAACCTCTTACTTAACAAATTCGAAATTAATTTTTGCAACTCTAAGAGTGCGGAGGGATTTAGTCGATAATGAGGAAGATTGGGAAATGAGGAACTCGAAACAAAATCAATCTCGTGTTGAATGTCTCGCATGGGGGGTAGCTCAGGCGGTAAGTCATCTGGGTAAACATCCTTAAATTCCTCTAATAGAGTTTTCAACATTAGTGGTAAGTTCTTCAAAGATGAGTTAGCTTCCTTAATTTGCAAGCAAACTAGCACATATGACACCATCTATAAAAGACTCGCGTTCAAACTCCTTTTTACCAATCAAGCTTAACATTTTCTTATCTACAGGAACAATAGTGTCTTTGGAAGCAACCGAGGGATCTTTATGCATAGTGGGTTTAAAAATAACGGTCTTACCAATAAATTTAAACTCATAAGTGTTAGCTCACCCTAGATGAGTAACATCATGACCATAAAGCTAGGGGCATCCAAGTAAGACATGACAAGCATCCATGGGGATGACGTCACACCAAACCTTTTTAGAATAAGCCTTGATGGTAAGAGGTACCAAACAACACTTCGATACTGGGAGGGAAGTCTTATTTACCCATGCCACCTTATAAGGGTGAGGGTGTGGTTCAGTAACTAATGACATCCGGTACACCGCATTTTCAGAAATTATGTTCATACAACTACCACTGTTTATGATCAACTTACACCACTTCTCTCCACTCTTAAAATTTAATGAAAAGATATTTGTCCTATTCCAGTCATCTAACACTTGTGGGGTAGCCAGAACACACCACATGACCATTATATGGGAATCATCCTCCAAATCGCTCAGTACTCCTTCCGACTCTCTATCTTCTCCAACCTCATATATAAGGTCGTCAGACTCACAAGTGGAATCTAAGAGGGCTAAGGGTGTAATGGCCTCCCTAGCCCACAGCTCGAAAGGACGGCTGCTGACACCCCAAACACCATGCTCGAAAGGGTTCAGCCTAACCAGGTCTTCAAACCATGCACCCCAACCCCTCTCCATCTACAGACGGGTTGTTGAGGCCAGGGATCACACCCGAGACCTCCTTGATAAGGGGTTTTCAAACCACTCCTCACCACCAACTGAGCTACAGCTCAGTTGGTGATGAGGAGTGGTTCGAAGACTCTTTATCAAGGAGGTTGTGGGTTCGAGACCCGGCCTCAACAATGGGTGCGAATGAGAAATAGGCATGGGAGGCTTTGGGCTGTACGGGCTACAACCCTTTAACTGTGCCAGCTGGGTCCCGTTGGGTCTCCCTTGGTGGAGCCGGGCTCGAGCCATTACAAAAAGTGCACTTTTTGTAACAGCCTCCCCAGCCCACAGCTCGAAAGGATGGCCTCCGGTACCCCCAGCACCATGCTCGAAAGGGTTCAGCCTAACCAGGACTGTAGACCATGCACCCCAACCCCTCTCCATCCATAGGCGGGTTGTTGAGGTCAGGGATCGAACCCGAGGCCTCCTTGATAAGGAGTTTTCAAACCACTCCTCATCACCAACTGAGCTGCTAGGGGTGATGAGGAGTGGTTTGAAAACTCCTTATCAAGAAGGCCTCAGGTTCGATCCCCGACCTCAACAACCTGCTTATGGATGGAGAGGGGTTGGGGTGCATGGTCTGCAGACCTGGTTAGGCTAAACCCTTTCGAGCGTGGTGCTGGGGGTGCCGGCGGCCGTCCTTTCGAGCCGTGGGCTGGGGAGGCTGTTACAAAGGGCTTGGGTTTAGTAGGAAACTCACTAGCGTAATGACCATGAATCCCACAAGCAACATATATAACATTCATTTAATTAACCCTTTCTACAGGACTCTCTCACCCATTGGGTTTCTACTATTCCTAGCAGTCACAACTATGGAGTTTGAGTTGGTGGACCGGAACTTCCCCTTATCCTTATAGGTGGAAGTGGGAGGTGGTCCTAAGATGGACTTTCCCTTCTAAAACAAACAGACTTATTTTTATGCACGTTGTGCTTCTCAATATCTAATGCAACGTTAAAAGTGACGTGCAGGTCGGTGTGACCATAACACAGTAAATTTCTCTGGATGTCAGGGTTTAACCCCTTATGAAACCTAGAGAGGGTGATCTCTGGCATCTCCTTCACACCACACCTAACCATCATGTCCTTAAGAAGACTTATATACTCAGAGACCGACCTATTCCCTTTCTTAAGGGTAGACAAATCATCAGACATCTATGTTTGATGGTACGTGGGGACGTACTGCTCTGTCAGTAAGGCCTTCATGTCTGCCCAACCAAGGGGTAATTCACCATTCTTGACTCTCAGATGTCACTCCTGATTCAACAAAAATATCTTAGCTCTACCTAATAATTTCATTCTTGCAACTCGCACCTTATCCATACCAGTCAGATTATACCACTCAAAGTAGCACTCTATTTCCAAAACCCAGTCTTGGAAAACTTGGGGTTCTCCCAATCCATCGTATGATGGAGGTTTGAACTGGACGTCCCTAGTAATATCAAACTTGTACGGTGCTCACAGAACGTGTTCATTATTATGGTTATTGTTAGGGTTTTTATTTCCTTCCACACGTTAGTTGGCGGGTTGATTACGGGGAGCCGTGAGATTTAATCTCAAGTCATGAAGTGTCTCCTTAATATCCGTCATTTGTTCAGTGAAATCCTGACGGAGTTCCTCAAGCGCCATGAGACCGTGACCCACATCCCGTTTGTCCTCCATATTGGAAGAATACCGGGAATACTCCGTGCCTAATCTAGTGCGCATGCAAAGAACAAGTAGTTCCGTCTTAAGAAATTGAAACAACAAAAGGAATTGTTGCCGCTTAATAACTAGGGTAGAAAAATATTTCTTTTGATTTTCTTTCTGAAAATAAATAAGAGACTATTAAATTTTTTTTTGATTTTTTTACAGAAAAATAAAACTTTTAAGCTGCTATTGCCAGACAAGTTTTTTTTTTGTAATTTTGACAAAACGACGTGCAAGAGAAGTGCGTGTTGATGAACCAAGCAAGATGGGGAGGGTGTAATTAGGAAATTGACATGAACCTCCCTCTGATACCAAATTGATGCAGGCTCACACGTTGACTCTATAAGATCTACGAATTAAACACGATTGCCTCTCAACATTTGAATTCTACACTCGCACAAAATTCAAATGCAGCGCACACGCAAGCAATGATTTTAATTAGATGCTAACGTACGGGTAGCCAAACTGATTTGTATCTCATAATAGGATATAGACCAATATTCTTTCCCGCTAAAAGGACCCACCCGGTACGATTGAGCGATGGTTGTACCAAAAGAGATCCACTAAAAAAATTATGATTCGAAAAACGGTAGATCTCTCCCAACAAAAAGTTACGAGCTTTGCCAATCCTCTCAAAAAAATAAATAAATCAAGATAAACACAAACGATCGAAGAAAACCACGATTATTTAACGCTATCAAGATTGAACGCCAAAATTTTCCACCACAAGAAAATCTAGGGAAAAGAACACACAAAGGTAGAAATTTTTGTTATCCAATCGGAATGGATGATTCTGATTTCTCTAACTTGGATCGCTCTTCAATGGCTCCGCCAGAGTCGCGCCGGTTGAAGATAAAAAACTTGTTCGCCTTCGTCGCTTCACGCCGTAGCCGATTTTCACCCCAAAGTTTGAAGGCTGCCCGGCCTTGATGAGGTTGCTATGGGTCGGTTTTCTGGAGAGAGAAAAGGTGGCCAGGTATATAGAGAATAGTGGAGAGAGAAAGGTGGTGGCTAGGGGTGTTAGATTGGTGGACGGGTTGTGGGAGAGGGGATGGCCAACTGGGTTTGTTGATGAGGAAAGGGGCTCGGGTAGGAGAGGGGGGTGGCTTGAGGGTGGTCGGCTAGGATAAGGGGAGAGGTTGGCGGTTTTGATGAGGGAAAGAGGGAAAGGAGGCAGCTAGGGTGAAGAGGAGGGGCTGGCGCCTAGGGTGAGGGAAGAGGGTTATGCTTAGCCGAAATATTGAGAGAGGAGGAGAGGGATTCTCAAAGGTGGATTAGGGTTCAAAATTCTTTTTCATTCAACTTAATAAAATTTAACCAAAGCATGGCCTTATATAGGCTCAAAACAATGTCTGGCTACATGCATCCCAAATAATAATATTACACTCCCACATGAAATAATAATTAAAATGCTCACAAGCTAGCAAAATAAATTAAAATAAAAATGCAACTAAATATTAATTGGCCGTGTTGCGCCGAGGGCGGAGATTATAGCTTCATTCCACAAGGTCACCATGGCACCGTAAGTCTTTTGTTGGAGACGGAGAAAAATCTTCCGCATGCATGCCACCATCATCTTCAATATGTTGGGGGCCATCGTCTCCATCACAAGAAGACAATCAAATGATTTTCTAGAAGAACTTTTGTTGAAGCAGATGAAATATGATCTTCCTGATCTTCTCTATCGTTTCTAAATTTCTAAAATCACCTTTTGTTTCAGTTTGTAGTATCTAATCAATCATTAGGGTTGCCTGTCATATGTCTCTCTCTTTATATATGTACACTTGGCAGAGAACAATCACCTTCCAATGTCTCCAAGAAATAGTTATTTAATTTAAATCTTTATTAAATAAACTCTGAATTATTCCATAGAAAAATTCCGTTCATAACACTAATCGACGTAACATTGACTTCATATAGTAGTTGTGTCGAACTCTAGCTTCATTTTGGTTGACTATCAACTTAACTCTATAATCGATGTTATGTCGACCACATATTGAAGTATGTGTTTATATAAACCTTGAAGTAACATCGACTGATTTAATTTTGTTGCGCTGACTTCTAATCGAAGTAACGTCGACATTAAGTAGAAGTTGCGTCACTCAAAATATAATTTGTTAAGGTAAATCATAAGTGTTTTTCTCAACAATATCCACCTTTTTAGCTTAACAAATTCTATAAAGTTGTAAAGGTTATTTTACAAAAATTAAACATTGGTAGTACAAAATTTGACTTACACAAACATGTGGAATGAACAAAAATAAAATAAAGAACATGAACATGAGAGGCAACTAAATATTTATATACCATAGAACCTTTATATCCAAAGCAAAATTATTTTGTATTCTTAACAACAAGAAACTTTGTAAATGCAGTGTATAGTTTCTTTGAGATCTTTTCAACAAACTCAAAAATGGAATCTTCTTGCCTTTTCGGGATGACTCTGTATATCCCGATAAATATTAAATTTTTTTTAACTTTTTCTCTTCATTGTGAGATGCAGACTTAAGTGTATATCCATTGCTTAATATTTTTTTTCTAAAAGCTCAATAATTGATTCCAATAGATTGTCAAGAAATGTATCATTCTGCTTATCTTTAGTTATAAGTTCTTTTGTAGACGAGGCTTTCACAAAACTTATCATTCTTTGTTTGCCAATTTCATAGGAAATATATTTATCCTGATTGAAACCCAAACCTTCTATTCTTTTGTGGCATTGTCTAGTAGTATCCACAATTTGAGCAGCTGGATGTTTCTTAACATATTCATTATGATCAAAAAATTTATCTAGAAGAGTAGTTGATAATTCAGAAAAATTTTCCTTCCCTATTTCTTTAATTTGTAACTTGGCCAAAAAAATCTTTTTCATATCAGGTAAATCATCTTGAGATGCTTTAAATTCAGCTTCCTCTCTTTCTCTTTTTAATTTAAAAGCTTTCTCTAGCTCAGGATTCGCTGACATTTTCTGCCCTTGAGTATTTGACATTAAAATTTGTAAACTATTTCCCTGTGTAATAGATATCTAAATCATTTCTAATTCTAAAAGCAGTAGAATCTAGTATCTTTATATCTAGAACAATGTCCTCATCCAGTCTTTATGAAATTTCTCTATTTCCAGAATCATGACTTATATCTATAACTATAACCTCAACTAGTCTTTTTGAAATTACTCTATTTTCAGCACTATAACTTTGAGACTAGTTTTGAATCTTGCCAATCCTGCCTCAAATTTTCTCCCCCTTCTTTAACCTTGGAAAAATTATTTAAAGACCTCAGTAGGGAGTATTCTTTTATCAACTTGTTGATTAAGAAATTATAAATAACTTGATAGTTCTTTGATTTGATTTTGAAGTACGATTAGTTTGCTATTGCACTCCTCTCTAAAAATAAAGAACTCCTTGGTGAATTCAGTAACTAGTACCATTAGGGTTTAACAAGAGCATCCAATACTTATTTCTTAACACCAATCCATTAAGAAAACTCTATGATTATCGCCAGAGCACCTGAAAAAATAACAAGAAAAATAGGAGAGAGCAAGTATAAAGAGAATAGAGCGAGGAAGATGAGGAGTTTATAGTGAATATGAAGTATAATATAAGTAGACGAAATTTCAAAAAATTAGGGATTAAAATTTCAGCACATATATCCTTAGTCAATGTGGAGTCGACTTTCATTCGACATGATATAAAAATTGCACATATTCGACACATGCATTGATTTATATCAACATTACGTCGATAAGATCCAATTTTCTGCATAGTCACTAACTCTAGAAGTTGCGTTGAATAGAAGTTGGCATTTTGTCGACTTGTATTCGATGTTATGTAGAGTACAGACTTAAGTTCTAAGTCTTTTGCTATTTTTTCCTAGCATTATATTTTAAGAAAAAATACATGTTATATTAGTGATAAACCCATTTATTGAGGTTTATCAAGCATGCCCAAAATATTGACAAAGTATTTGTGCTTGATTTCATCAATAGGCTTTGTGAAAATATCAGCCCTCTGATTTTCAGAAGGCATTTATTCTAGGAAAATTTTTCCTTTTTCCGCACTGTCTCTGAGAAAGTGATGCCATATTTCTATATTCTTTGTCCTACTGTGCAAGACAGGATTAGAGGCAATTGAAATATCACTTAAGCTATTATAAAAGATTATTGAATTGGTGAACTTTAGATCATAATCAAGTAATTGATTTTGCAACCACAATATTTATGAACAGCAGCTTCTAGCAGTTATATACTCAGCTTCAGCTATAGAAGTGGAGACTGATATTTGCATTTTACTGGACCAGGATATCAGTCTACCACCTAGGAATTGATAAGTTCCTGAGGTACTTTTCATATCCAATCTACATCCAGTATAATAAGTATCGGAATATCCATATAGTTCAAATTCTAATTCTACTGGATACAATAGTCCCATATTAGGTGTACCCTTAAGATATCTCAAAATTCTCTTTACTGAACTCAGATGTGATTCTTTAGGATCTACCTGAAATCTTGCACAGACACCTATGACAACATTATATTTGGTCTATTGGTTGTAAGATAAATAAGTGATCTAATGATTGCTCTATATATTTTTTGATCAATAGATCTATTAGATATATCTTTATCTAGAACAACATTAATAGCCATGAGAGTTTTCATGATGGAGGAATTTTTCATTCCAAATTTCTGAATCATTTCCTTTGTATATTTGGACTGAGATATAAAAATGCCTTCGTTACATTGCTTCACTTATAATCCATGGAAGAAAGATCATTCTACCATGCTACTCATTTCAAACCTGGACTAAATCAGATTTAAAAATATTTTACAAAGTCTAGGGTCTATTGAACCAAAAATAATGTCATCCACATATATGTAGGTAATGAGCAGCTTTTCCTTATTCATTTTTATGAAACATGTTTTATCCACCTTTCCTCTTGTGAAAGAGTGATCTAAGAGAAAAGTGGATATGGTCTTATACCAAGCTCTTGGAGCTTGATTTAAACCATATAGTGATTGTTTAGTTTATATACATATGATGGATAATTTGGATTTATAAAACCTGGAGGTTGTTCAACATAAACCTCTTCTTAAAGAGTGCGATTGAGAAAAGCACTTAAACATCCATCTGATATACTTTGATTCACTTACATGATGCATAAGCAAGGAATAATCTTATTGCTTCTAGTTTTGCTACTAGTGCAAATGTCTAATTATAATAAATTCCTTTTTGGTCTTATAACCTTGAGATAGAAGTCTAGCCATATTTCCAACATCACTCCACTTAAATTCAATTTATTTCTGAATACCCACTTAATTCTAATGATTCTGTATTCCTTAGACCTTTCAACTAATATCCAAACTTTATTTCTCTCAAACTGTGCAAGCTCTTCTTGCATAACGACAATCCAATGTGGATCCTTATCTACTTCTTTAAATTTCTTCGGTTCATACTGTGAAAAAAAGTATTGCAACATGATCTCTATTGATAACTGTTTTCTTATTTTCACTTCTTGATTCACATCTCCAATTACTTGGGTTGGAGGATAATTCTTGAGAATTGATCTCTCATGATCTACACTTACTTTGAATAATTTGATAATAATCTCCTTGTTCTTTTTCTATTTCTTCTGCATTTTGGAAATCAACCTCCTGCTCAATAATCTGATTGTGATTACAGGTGGAATGATAATTCCTTCAAGTGGTACTTCATCATCTGAGCTTTCAATAATACCCTATAACTGTTGATTGTGCTTTTCAAATGGTTTTTTCAAATTCTCCTTAATCTTCAACTCCTTAAACTCAACATTTAGGGGAATCTATTCCTTCAAAAATTCTTTGCTGGAAGCCCCCCTTGGAAAAAGAATGAGTTTTATGAAATACTACATACATAGATTCCTTTATTTTAAGAGTACTTTTATTATAATACTTATAGACTTTTCTAGATATAGAAAATCCTAAAAATATTCCATCATCAATCTTCTTGTTAAATTTGGCAAGATAGCTTTTCCTAATATTAAGAATATAACATACACTACTAATTTTTTAAAATATGAGACTATAGGTGTTTTACCCTTTAGAAGATCATAAGGAGTCTTTAACTTAGTTTTGTTAATGAGACTTCTATTGAGAACATAATTACCATTGTTAAATACTTCACCCCAAAAGAACCTAAGCAAATTTGACTCTACTAATATGGTTCTTCCAAATTCAACAACTGTTTTATTTTTCCTTTCAGCTACTCCATTTTGTTGTGAAGTTTTAGGAGTTGAAAAGCTGTATAGTTCTTTTATTCTCACAAAATCTATAGATTAACTGATTTTCGAACTCTATGTCATGATCATTTTTGATCAAGGACATGGAAATCAGTAAATAGAATAAATACAAGAAGATGTTGTAGAAGTTTAGCAAGATGAAGTTAAAGCTTAGAGGAATGTAGAAAGGATTCCAGCTATCACCAAATATCTGAGAGACCATCCCAAAAACTTAATCATTGGAGATATAAGTCATGGGGTCAGAAAAAGAAGCAATATCTAGAATAAAGCAATGTTCCCAAGCTTCCTCTCTCAAGTAGAGTCTGAGAAATTTGAAGAAGCTAATTCAAATCCCTCCTAAATTATGGTAATATAAGAAGAATTGAATTAATTTAAGAGGTGTAAAGTGTGGAAGCTAGTGCCAAAACCTCAAGGAAATAATATAATAGGAACAAAGTGGGTCTACAAGAACAAAATGGATGAGAATTGAGTAATAATATATAATTAAGCTAGGCTGGTTGCAAACTGCTACAAAAAAGAATAGGGCATTAACATTGATTAGACATTTGCACTAGTTGCTAGGTTAAAAACAATCAGACTCTTCCTTATATATTTTGCACATAAGGGGGATCCAGGTTATACTAGATGGATGTAAAGTCATCTTTCCTAAATGGTGACCTAAAAGAAGAAGTCTATGTAGAACAACCATCTTGTTTTGTTAATTCTACTCATCCTGATTATGTTATTACCTTAGAATAGCTCTATATAAGTTAAAATAAGCACTTAGAGTATGGTATGATACCCTATCTATCCTCCTCATTGAGAATAAATTCTCAAGGGGAAGATAAATAAATCATTATTCCTTAGGAAAATAAAGGGCAAGATATTACTGTTAGATCTTATGGCTCCCTTGGAGGGGGGGGGGTGAATAAGGGCTTTTCAGTTCTAAGAAAACTTGGGATTTTTTTGCAAATAATTAAAATGTCAATCACAAACCTCTTATATAAAAAATAGAAATTCTAAGATGATAAAATGATGATTTTATTTCACAATAAAGTATACACAAAGAGTTGATTTCAATAAAGCTTGAAACTGAGGCTATTAACGAAAAATCTTTTTTGTTAATTCACCGATCCTTCTCCCAAAGACTGGCCAGCTATAGCTATCTCTCCCTATATATAACAGTTAAAAGTAGCGAACCAACAACTAGAGAGCGAACAAACGACTAGAAAACAAGCCAGAACTTTGAATAATTGAAATTTTTATTATCCAAAAAGATATCATTTACAAAGGTATGGCCTCCCTTTTATAGAATGGAGGAGAGAGGATAGAATAAAAACTAATAATGTGGGACTAAAGCTATACAACAGTTCCGAGCGGCTAGAATTAACAGACCGGAACAGGCCGCGCGGTTAGACAATATTCTAACCGCTCGGCAATACCAGAAGCAGGAGAGAGATGCTGTTGGAGACCGCTAGACTGCCCGGTTTCCAACCCGCCGGAGATGAACCGTTAGACCGCGAGACACCACAGTAATAGTCTGGATATCAAGCCGCCGGACACAAACCGCCAGACCGCCCGGTCTACAACCTGCCAGGCTCAAACCGCCAGACCGCCCAGTCTCATACTTCGACACTCCCCCTCAAGCTGGAGCATAGATATCAATCATGCCCAGGTTGTCACAGATATGGAAGAAGGAAGTAGAAACCGGCTTGGTGAAGATATCTGCCAACTCTTTGTCGGAGGTGATGAACGGAGTGCAAATCTGTCTCTTCAAGACCTCTTCTCGGATGAAATGGCAGTCGACCTCTATATGTTTCGTTCTCTCATGGAAGACCGGATTTTTGGATATGTATATAGCGGCCTTGTTGTCACAGAACATAGGCAGAGGATAGTCGTAGACCTCTCCTAGGTCAAGCATGAGAGCTCGCAACCATTTTAACTCACACGTGGTTGATGCCATACTCGGGTATTCGGCTTCTGCACTGGACCTTGAGACAACAGACTGCTTCTTGCTCTTCCAACTCACAAGATTACCTCCAACGAATGTGCAAAAACCCGATGCAGATTTACGATCACCTTTATCATCCGCATAGCTTGAGTCTGAGTAGGCTTCAATTCTCAGATGTCCACACTTCTGAAAGAGTAGCCCTTTTCCTGGTGCTGCTTTGACATACTCTAGTATCTTCAAGGCAGACTGAAGGTGACATTCCCTGGGAGCTTGCATGAACTGACTGACCTTGCCTACAGCATAGGCGATATCGGGTCTGGTCACCGTGAGATAAATGAGTTTGCCCACCAGACGTCTATACCTGGTGGCATCGGATATAAGAGGTGAGTCATCTGTCCACGTTTTGTCCTCTCTAGTGGCCATGGGATACCTGGCCGGTTTGGCACCGGTCAATCCTGCCTCTTGTAGAAGATCAAGAGCATACTTCCGTTGGGAGAGAACCAACGAGTCAGGCTTCCGAGAGATTTCTATCCCCAGAAAATATTTCGGGGAGCCCATATCCTTCGTGACTAAGTGTTGACGGAGATGTTTCTTTGTCAAGTCCACCCCAGCCTGGTCATCGCCAGTAAGAAGAATATCATCCACATACACCGCCAAAACCACAAGGCCCGATGCGGTTTTGCGAATAAACAATGAGTGATCGGCTGAACTTCTCGTAAAGCCAATGGCAGCCACAATGCCACTAAACTTATCGAACCATGCCCGAGGGCTTTGTTTTAGGTCGTAGATGGCCTTCTTCAACTGGCATACTCGTGTCTCCCCCTGAGCAACATACCCAGGAGGTTGCTCCATATAGACATCTTCTTGAAGATCCCCATAGAGAAAAGCATTCTTGACATCAAGCTGGGAAATAGCCCACTCCCTGTTGACGGCCACTGAAAGAAGAACCCGGATGGTGCTGAGGCGAGCAACCGGGGAGAAAGTGTCAAAGTAGTCAACTCCATAGGTCTGAGTAAAGCCTTTGGCCACCAGCCGGGCTTTGTAACGATCCACAGTGCCGTCGGGGCGAAACTTCACAACGAACACCCAGCGGCAGCCAACCACATCTGTACCGATCGGAGGAGGAACAAGGGTCCAGGTACCCCTTTCATTAAGAGTGGCGATTTCCTCATCCATGGCAGATTTCTAATGAGGAATAACAAGAGCCTCTTGGTAAGTGCGGGGAGTTGTAGTAGCCGAGATAGCCAAAGCAAAACACCTGCGAGAGGGAGTAAGCCGATCATAGGAAACAACAGCCGCAAGCGGGTGTTGGGTACACGCTCGCACCCCTTTGCGAAGAGCAATGGGAAGATCCAGGTCGTCTCGTGCTTCAGGTACCAGAGCGTCCGTGGCGGAGAAAGCTGGCACGGGACTAGAGAGAGACGGCTGCGGAGAAGAAGGTGGGGGTATAATAGAGAGGGAAGGAGACGGAGGAGGAGAGGACATAGGAGGAGATACGTCGAGCTGCATGGAAGGATTATTGAGAGATGGTGGAGAGTGAGAGACCGCAGGAGGAAGCGGGGATGGAGAAGAAAAGTAGGATGCATTTTCGAAGAAGGTGACGTCCGCGGAAACAAACTGTTTGCGCAGAACGGGGTCAAAGCAACAATAGCCTTTTTGAGTGGTCGAATATCCCAAAAAGACACATTTAGTGGAACGAGGGGAAAGCTTGTCACGGGTAGCCGACGGGGCATGCACAAAGGCCATACACCCAAAGATACGGAGAGGAAGAGGAAAGGGTTCCTTGCCCGGGTAGAGAATGGAGAAGGGGGTCTTGCCGTGGAGAACCGAAGAGGGAATGCGATTGATGAGATAGCAGGCAAGAAGAACAGCATAGCCCCAGTAGGAGCGAGGAACCTGCATCTGCGTCATTAGAGTGCGAGCGATATCAAGGAGGTGACGGTTTTTACGCTCCGCCACCCCATTTTGTTGGGAGGTGTAAACACAGCTGGTCTGATGAATAAGACCATGTTGCATACAAAACAAGGAAAACTCATGACTAAGATATTCTTTTGCATTATCGGAGCGCAGCACTTTAATAGATAAAGAAAACTGAGTTTGAATCATATAATAAAAAGATTGCCATACAGATAATAGTTCAGAGCGATCCTTTAAAAGATACACCCAGGTACATCTAGAGAAATCATCAATAAAAGTTACAAAATAAGAACTACCCCGACCAATGGTGAGAGTAGGAGCAGGACCCCAGACATCAGAATGAATGAGATCAAAGGGGCAGGAGGAACCACGACCTTGCTTCGGCGGGAAGGAGGAGCGGTGATGTTTGCCAAGCTGACACGCATCACAGTTGAGCGGAGAACTGGTCGGAGGTAAGTGGGGAAGAAGCTGACGAAGAATCCGAGGAGGAGGATGTCCAAGGCGAAGATGCCATTGAAGCAGATCAGTAGACGTGGAAGAGAAGGCGGACAGAGCGGAAGCATTGTCGAGGAAGTAGAGACCGCCGCTCTCAGTCCCAGTAGCAATCGTCCGTTGGGTCCTCGGGTCCTGAAAACAACAAGAAGTAGGAGTGAATAATACAGAGCACTGAAGTTGCTTGCATAAAGTAGTAACTGAGAGCAAATTGCAAGGGAACTTAGGGACATAGAGAGTGTTCACTAAGCGAAGTGACGGGGTGACTTGAACCATGCCCGTCCCGTGAACCGGGGAAGGGGAACCATCCGCAACAAGAACCGGGGGTAACCGATCATGCGTCTCTAGGAGAGAGAAGCAATGAGGGTTTCCGGTCATGTGATTTGTAGCACCAGAGTCAATCAGCCATTTACCTTGGGTAACAACGTGAGCACTACCTGAGGTCGTGACCACAGAAGCAGATGGCCGAGAGGAGGCGGAGGTAGAGGAAGAAGTATCACCGGAAGGACGAAGATGAGGATGTTTCTGCCAGTAGCGGTCAACAGAGTGGCCGGTACGACCACAGTGAGAGCAGAGAAACCTTGACGGACCGCGCGTGCCAGACTGGCTGCGGCCACTATTGCCACCCCGCTGAGCCTGGTGAGCATAGGAGTCCTGTGGAGGAGGGGAGGACAACAGAGGACGTTGGAGTAGAGAAGTGACAGCGGCGATGCGAGCTGCGGTGGCATCCAAGGTGGGAGATTCTGCTTCGCCCAAGATCTGCTGGCGGATCATATCAAATGACTCAGGGAGTCGTAGAAGATAACAAACAACCAGGAGTTCCTGGAAGTGTTTGTGCTACTCGGCCAAGTCACCGGAAGGACGAAGATGAGGATGTTTCTGCCAGTAGCGGTCAACAGAGTGGCCGGTACGACCACAGTGAGAGCAGAGAAACCTTGACGGACCGCGCGTGCCAGACTGGCTGCGGCCACTATTGCCACCCCGCTGAGCCTGGTGAGCATAGGAGTCCTGTGGAGGAGGGGAGGACAACAGAGGACGTTGGAGTAGAGAAGTGACAGCGGCGATGCGAGCTGCGGTGGCATCCAAGGTGGGAGATTCTGCTTCGCCCAAGATCTGCTGGCGGATCATATCAAATGACTCAGGGAGTCGTAGAAGATAACAAACAACCAGGAGTTCCTGGAAGTGTTTGTGCTGCTCGGCCAAGTCCACGGAGAAAGGGCGATTCTGGAGGATTTCAGCTCCAAGAGCCTGAACTTGCTGATAAGCCGCAGCAGGAGACATGGAAGGGCGAGCGAAGAGATCCGCATAGAGAGTATAAATGCAGGATGTCTGGCCCCCTTCGAGTAGAGAGCAGCAAGGTGAAGCCACATGGTCTTAACCGTCTCATCATGGCGTATGACAGGAAGACATTCATCAGAGAGGCTATTAGCCAACCACGTGCGGACAAGCGCATCACTGGCATCCCAGTCATCAAATTCAGCAGAGTCCGGAGGAGGAGGGTCATCGGTGAGATGATGACGTTTACGCTGAGAGCGAAGAAGAAAGGTGAAAGAAACACTCCAATCCGGATAATTGGAGCCAACAAGTTTAGAAACCGTGCCAAGGTTGCCAGAGGAAGTGGGATGCGGGGCCGGAGTGGCGATAGGAGTAGTGGTAGTCGAGGTTTCAGAAAGAGCCATAGGAGAAAAATAACGAGAAGCCGCGCGGTTAAAAGGTAAGCCGTGCGGATAGAAACCAGCGAGAAGCTGCGCGGTAAAAAAAAAAGACAAGCTGCGCGGATAGGAAGAAGAGGGGCTACGGCGGTCACGATGTCAGACACCAGCGGCCAGAGAGACCACGACCAAGCCGCAGATCCAAGAAGGGAAAGAAGTCGAACGGCTAGAAGATAGTCCGCACGAACAGAAGGGAGGAACAAACAAGGCGAAAAAGGAAGCAGATCACAGCGATCAAAGTAACAGGTCGCTGTGACCGATAGGCAGGACAGGGCGCAAGCAGGCTGAAGAGACAAGCCGCGAGAAGAAGGGACAAACCGCGCGGACAGGGCGCAGAGAATCAGCAGGAGAAGATCTAACCTGCCTCTGATACCAAGTTAAAAGTAGCGAACCAACAACTAGAGAGCGAAAAAACGACTAGAAAACAAGCCAGAACTTTGAATAATTGAAATTTTTATTATCCAAAAAGATATCATTTACAAAGGTATGGCCTCCCTTTTATAGAATGGAGGAGAGAGGATAGAATACAAACTAACAATGTGGGACTAAAGCTATACAACAGTTCCGAGCGGCTAGAATTAACAGACCGGAACAGGCCGCGCGGTTAGACAATATTCTAACCGCCCGGCAATACCAGAAGCAGGAGAGAGATGCGGTTGGAGACCGCTAGACCGCCCGGTTTCCAACCCGCCGGAGATGAACCGTTAGACCGCGAGACACCACAGCAACAGTCTGGATATCAAGCCGTCGGACACAAACTGCCAGACCGCCCGGTCTACAACCTGCCAGGCTCAAACCGCCAGACCGCCTGGTCTCATACTTCGACAATAACCTTTAATCTCCTTCTTAATCTCTCCTCAACCTATTCAGTCCATACAAGGTAGCGAATTACCCACAGAAATACTTAAGGACCTAGTCGCCACTTAAAGGGCGGCGAATTCTATATCATTTAAAAGAATAAATGAAATAATACAAAAATTAAAATATGAAACAAAAACTCTCTCTAGTGTAGAGCTCAACAGGAGATGATGGAGCCCTGTGAAGATTACTGGAGTTAAAGTATATAAGTGTTTCCTCTTCGCACTTGAACATTCAAGGAAGTTGAGAGTTGTCTGAATTTAGATATGAATAGGCTAAGAGTGTATGAGAATGAAGGGTCCTGGAGGTGTGAAACCTTGAATGTAAGAAGTCTTTACCTTTTTAGAACTGGTTTCTATCATTGATGATAAATAATTATCACAAGCATTATCTCCTTAAGATGCCACGTGTAGCATGACATAGTGATCGTGTTGGGAGGATAGTGAATGTGGATAATCATGTGGCTATCACAAGCAATAGCTCAATATCATATGGAAATAATACAAATAAATGTGCATAGTTGCTGGATCGTGCAGGACGTGGACGATATCAACAAGGCTATCACTCGATGATAGGAAGATATCGCCCACGATTACTCTATTTTCAGAGCTCATCTTCATTTCTCATATCATATCCATATGAGTACTATATCTATTATATCTACACATTATAAACAAGTTATGATCAAATACATTCAAGATTTGTTATTCTTAAACTAAGGAATGTGGAATGCATGCTCCAATAATCTTCCCCTTTTTATAATAATTAGAAATCAACTATGACTGTAGTGTTGTTTATATAATATAATAAGAGAGACAAAATGTGCAGAGTCTCCCACTATATGGATGCTCCCCCTACATAAATCCATTTTTTAAGTTTTAATGTACTCCTCCTAAATACTCTAAATAATAAATTTCTTCAAATAAGTATCCCCATTTTGGTATTATCAAAAGAAGGTGGGGTTGAGTTTATGTCAATATGAGACATTAAGCATTATATAGAGAGTAAAATATAATGTAAATTTAAGAGTTACTATAGAAATGTAAATTTTCCAAAATAAAATTTATATAGTTAAGCACAGCGAAAATAAAAATAGCACTCGAAAAAGAAACATATTTTAAAAAGTAAAGATTAAGAAAGATTATGTTTTTTAATTTGAGAGTTTAATGTTTGGAATTTAATTACATGAGATGCTACTTCATAAATATACAAGTATGAGTTGAAAAATTAAGAAATGATAGAAAAACATTATGATATAATTTGAAATTCAAATATACATAAACATTATAATTATCGTGCTTTGCTATCTAATGCATTTACTCAAGTTTAAATAGAATAATATAGATTTTCCTTTGGGTGTAATTCTCATGAGTAGAAATTTTATAAAATATAATGATGTGTGCATTAAGTGTTTTGATAAAAGATACAAGTGCATAAATTAAATCACATGAAAATATGTAATGTACAAACATAGTATTGAATACACATAAATAATTATACTTTCACAAAATTCAATGCACATGTTTTTTTAAAGAGATGTGGCAACATATTTGTTTGTACAAGACACTACAATTCTATCCAAGGTGTTTAACCTCACAATGCTTATAAAAACTTATCAGGAGGGTGAGTAGTGCTTGGTAGAGTTTTCCATGTCACTTAATTATATATATAGTATTTATATTTCATTGACAAAGGACTCTGAATTTACTTATTTTGCAAACATAGATAATATCATTTTTTAAAACCACATATATCTTAAGAACAATTGCATGAAAAACAAAATTGCAAATTACAATTCAATATTGTCTAGGTAAGTTACTTATGTACTTCAAGAGGTAATGTTATCACATTTCACATTCATGTAGGAAGAAAATTTAAAGACACATGTAGGTTATCAAAAAGTGTGAGTGCAATTTCATTATCAAAAATAAAATATTACTCATATTAGAGTCATGCAAAAGCAATTCTACATATATTCAACAAACAATTTCATTGCATATTAAAAGATATTCAAGGACCGATAAGACCAAAAACAATGTTATATGTGACTTTAAAATAAAATCAAACATTGTAAATAATCTTTAAATGATAAATCTAGTCATCCTTGACTTTAACATTATAACATACATTTTTAAATATTTGATTTTTTAAACAAATTTTAAAAGAGTGAAAAGTTGATTTTAATATTTTGATGTAAATTTATATTTTTTTAAATAAAAAGTAAATACATATATAGATCAAAATAAAAGAAGAAATGAGTTGATTTAAATAATGAAATAAAAAGAAAATTTTAACAAAATTTAATATCACTAACGATAACAAGTTAACAGCGAGCGATATCGTTTAATATAAAAACTGTGATTAGATCTCAGATTTGAGTTCACCCCTTTATTTCCTACAACCCTATCACGAGAAACTAGTTTTTTCGTCGGCAAAATCACCAAAATCTATAGTATTTCCACTTGGATCTCTTAAATTTTTGAAATTTATTTTTGTTTTTGTGAAGATTTATAAGATCCTTTGAAGTTTTTTGGAGATTTCATGATTTTTTTTTTATTTTGGAAGAGTTCAAAATTAGATATTGGGAACATGTTTACAAGAATAATTTATATGTTAAAATTGTTCCTAGATCTCACATTTTGGAGTTATGATTTTGATTTTATGATAGATCTACAATTTTTGGTTTCAAAACATATAAGCAATACCTAAAATCTAGGAATGATTTGGAATAGGGTCTTTAGGAAGAAGTTGAAAAGTTTATTTTCATTTATGTTAAAGATGTAAATTTTCTAGAATTGAAATTCACTTGTATTGATTTATATTTATCAATATTTACGAAAGTATTGTGAAAGAACATGATTATTTAAATTCATTGGATATCACCTGGTGATATCGACCTATCGCCCGCGATACTAATTTTTTTTACATGAAATAATCTTTTTTTATGCACACAGAATGTCCAACATCCCACATACATCCTATCATTCAATCCAGGCTTGGAGGCATCATTGGTGTGGATTTGGTTTAAGAACATGCACATATCTACGACATGCTACCCGAGGTAAGTTTAATGTCGTTAGTCATTATTTCAGATATGTTTCATCCACGCTAGTGAGGGAATTTTATAAACATCCATATATTGAATTGAATGGTGGTGTGAGATCACAAGGATATATGGTGGATATACATGATGATTTAAAAAATGATCCATAGAGAATGAAAATATCATGTTGTTGAGAACTACAGAAAAGAGCGAGATTGGACACAATATAACCAGGTCCTATATGGTAGATCAGTCAAAATTTTAATTCAAAATATGACCACACTTACTCAAGAGATTCAGTACAAGATATACTACAACATCTATCATTGGTGAAAATAACTGCACAACGCGACATTTCACATATGATGGTGGTAATAAATCTAATTTTATCCATCAGATATACATTTTAATTAGAAAGTTAATACACTCCTATTGGGAGGAATTATATAGGAACTATATGAAATATTCTTGGATTGACAGGATTTATATCTGGATGATATTGTGTTGGTACTAGTTTGGATTTGAGAGTCCTCTCAGTCTCTTGACCCAAGATTTATCTATGGTCAAAGGTTAGTTGTTTAGTTAGTTTGCCTAGTTTTAGAGGTCACTTATAGGAAAATTTTTAAGTTGTTTTTGTCGACTATTAGTTATCGTCTTATTTCAGATCGTCTATGTTTCACGTTTGTCTGTCCACGTTCAACTCTAGTGAGTTCTGGAATTCTATCGTTAACCCCGCCACTTCTTTTGACCAGACAATTTCTTGAAGTTCAACTATCCTTGATATCAACATATATTGAATTTGTTTGAATGGTGTTTTCTTTGTGTGATCTGTTTGATCAATCTGTTTTGCTTGAATTTCTGTTTGATCGGTCGACATCTGTGTTGCTTGAAGATATGTCTTGATGGTGGATATCTGTTGTGTTTGATACACATCTGTTTGATGATTTAAAATCTGTTTGAATGACTATCTGCTTTGTTTGTTTGGACTCATAGTTTTGTTTGAATGAATCTGTTTGAATATTCTATTTTGCTTGAATGACTATCTATCTTGTAGGTGACTATCTGAACTACATCTGTTCTGAGGTCGAATCTGCTGTGGTAGTTCGACTATCTGCTTTGGAGTTCGACTATTGTATCATTCGACTACTGTTTGATAGGTCAATCTCTGTGCTTCGGTCGACGATTCCGAGGGTCGTTCGACGTTCTGCTGTATGTCTTTAGTAATTTTGTCCTCTTCTATTCTATGATTTATTTCTATATGCATATTACTTCAGTAAATTTAGTTATTATCCAGGCATCTCTGCTCCATTTCTTATGCTTGAGCCAATCTTTATTGACAAAGTGTTTTTCTTATTAGTTGAAAAATATGCCACCTTTATACGCTTATTCTCTGGCCAATGTGACCCTTGCACCCTTTTATCTGATTGGATTCAGCTTCTTGAAAGTCTTATAGCAAGTTATACTAGCCCAACAGATACTCAAATCATGTTGAAGTCAGGAGAACATAATACATATACATACAATACAAATATATAAGAAGCTTACTCTTAGCAGCAAAATAAGCTCTCAGAATTTACATAACAAAGATCAAATCTATTCAACATTCTTCTTCACTAGTTCATCCTGCTCACAGGAAGTGACTTTAGAAGAAGAAGAAGAAGAAGAAAGGAAGCTGTTTGAAGAAGAACATCCAAATCAAGAGTCTTCTTCAAGCTTCTCCTTCAAAACCCCAAGAGCAGTTCTTTGTCTTAGTCAGAATAGTTGCACCTGACGACTCCTTCCTAATTCTCTAAGCCAGGGGAGCCTGATCTAGCTATAGCTTTGCAATCCAGCTTCTCATGTAACAAAAGAGAAGAAACCTTAACTCTCTTAACCTCCTATACAAATATACATCAAAAGTGAACCCTTGGTAGGACCTGAAGACCTGTGTTGGATTTTGAGCTCCTTCAAAAGCTCAAAGGGTCTACTTGATCTACCTAGAAAGTTAATACACTCCTATTGGGAACCACTATAAAATTTCTTGGTCATCTATACTGCTTATTATTTATGCATTGTGGCTGTGTAGAAATACTAGGATTGCTAGTTGCCGTTGATTCCAAGCTTAACTATAAAATAGCTCTTCTTGGCACTACATTGACCAGTTATCAATATCTATAAACTCATTCCGCAAATTAATAAGGGAGTTATAGGGTGTCTAATTTTTGAATACTCTATTCACCCCCCCCCCCTCTAGATGTATCTATCCTCACTTTCATATTGTTCCTCCTATATACAGTCCAGACTCGAAATGACTTCCACTATGACAAAGTGTGCCATCTACTTCAGCGAGACCACCACTACCATTAGGAGGATCTCTTCGTGACTTATGGGAATCCTTGAAATAGCATAAAGTGGATGTTATGAAGAAATTGACAGGGATTCAAAAAATGCTGAAATTTCTCATAGGAGGTTCTAAGAAGAAACCTACAACAACAAAATAATAGGAATGGGAAAATCCAGTGGTGGATCCGCCTCGATATTTAATTCGAAGAACTCGATGACAACGAGATAGGGGGCAAAGTTCAACTGAAGAACAACCCGACTAGTGATGATATATATGATTTCTGATTTTAATCACTATGCATGTGATTATATTTTATATGAACCTCTATTTGATATCACCCGACGATAGCTCATTATCACCACTGATATTTATTTTCTTATTCTTTCATGTTTTATGATCTTGATAATTTGTATGCATTATTATATTGTGATTTGTGTAATATGTAGTAGCTTTTCCTATTTATATCTCTTCTTTTTATGAATTTGATTTTGGATTCTTTAATTAATTTTTCTCAAATAATTTTTTTTAAGTATGATAAAATAAATAAACATTTAAAAATAAAATAAACACTTCAACTTGAAATATCTAAGATTCCTAATTCAAATCTTAGCATTATGAAATGTGAATCAAGAAGTGGATTTGTGAAAATGTCCGCAAGTTATGTGTAAGTTCCTATAAAACTAATTTTCACATTTTCTTTTTTAATATGATCTCGAATGAAATGATGTCAGAAATATATATGCTTAGATCTAGAATGATGTACATGATTATTTATTAGGCTATGATGGGTAAAATTTCGGATAAATAATACTCTTCAAATTCTACGAACTATAGGTACGAGTACCTATCGTTCATAATATAGGATATTTAAGAATTAAATATCAAATGTCGTATTCTATAAATCTATTGATTTCTTTTACTCATGCAAATTAATATTATTTTATCGATAAATAAAAAGGTGGTCGAAATAATAAAAGAGAAAAAGGAAGAAAATAACATTTGATCGGAAATCATTCTTAAGTAAAATAAATTGTAACTCACAAATTCATAAATAAAGACTTAGAATAATTTGACTATGGAGGTACCCAAAATATGAAAGTGCCTCTCTCGAGAATATGCAAACAACTAACCTTAGGTTGATTGATTAAGACCCCTTGGCCAGTCAAAATCCCTAATCTTATTTTAGGTGGTGAACCCCACTATTGGATTTGACTCAAATATGGAAGATTTATGTCATCCTATCTCAAGTAGTGCATGGAACTCCTTTCACCAATGAGCGATCTACATTTATTCACGAATCTCTCGATCAACTAGAATACAGATCAATACTTGATTAACATATATCGAAAATATGAAATTAATATAGTAAAATCAAAGGTGAATCATAAAATTTTAAATCAAGAGATATGCGAAAGAAGATACGAATTAAAATAAATAAGAATTCATCCAATCAAATGCCATAAATTAGCTAGACATGGTAAAAGGGATAATAATTTATAACTTAGAATTGAAAAGTACAAGTGCATGGAAAGTAAAGACTAAGATAGGAATTGAAATAATAAGTCTTAAAGTAAAGGTACAAGAAATAAAAGTGCAAAAAATGAAGTAAAAATGATCCAAGTCAAAGTAAGGACTGGATGGGGATCTTTTTAACAGCATTAGCAATTTATAGGAAAAGTTTGGAAGTTACGCCCTAGGTCACACCCATGACGTAGGGGCATGTAAGGCACAAAATTATCGTCTTGAAAGCTCTGGAATGTTTGGGAAAATGCCAAAGTATGAAATTTTGCGGGTCACACCCCTAGGTCACTCCTGTGACCTTGGGCGTGTCTTGACTGGGTTTAAAAATGGCAAGAAATAGCGCGATCTAGAGTTAATCTAGTGGTTGTAGGACTGATCATGCCCCACGGTCATGCCTGTGACCATGTCTGTGTAATATAAAATGAGTATACGAAAGAAACTGGCTTCTTTAATGCTTGTCATGCTCCTAAATTGGAGGTCACGCCCCCTTGTTATTCCCGTGATAGGGGCATGTAACTTTAAAGTGACCTGGAATAAAGATTTGGACACTTCAGGGGAGCCACAACCCGTGAATGAGGTCACGCCCCTAGGTCACACCCGTGACCTGGGGGAATGCAATACGGATTTTTGTTTAATTGCTCCAGTAATTCCCCTGTATGTGGCTGTGAGCTCAAATTTGTTATTTACAGCCCAGAATTACCTAAAACAGAAATAAAGTGAATTAGATAAATATTAAGATAAAAACAAAATATACTTATTTAATAAATAAATAATACACTGAAATATGTATAAATATTATACTATCAAATACCACCATACTTATGTTTTT
Source organism: Platanthera zijinensis (assembly GCA_039513925.1). NCBI lineage: Eukaryota > Viridiplantae > Streptophyta > Magnoliopsida > Asparagales > Orchidaceae > Platanthera > Platanthera zijinensis. The sequence goes on from CM077098.1 coordinate 9,051,131, forward strand.
TATCATTAAGAGCAAAATTAATTCATAAGTATGTGAATAATTCATAGGACATTCCAAAAATATTTACTCCTAATTATGTACTCTAAATAATATATTACTCAAATCAAAATAAGTTAAAAATTAAAATTTATACAAATAAGAATTAACTCATAATTTATAAATTGAAATGAGTTGAATATGTTGGGAATATTGCCCTCAATATTCCAAGATTTGAAGAAGCAACACTTATCATGTTAAGTGTATACTGTATTTGCTGGCATGTCTATTTTATGATCATGCATGTTATAGTTTGTTGACTCTAAAATATGTTTAGAGAAGAGATGAGATCAATATAAATGGTTCTCCACCATACCATTGAGATCGCTATATGATTCTCCATAGTACCGTTGAGATCATGGAAATCCTCGTGTCGATATCGTGGAGAAGGCGTAGGAAGTGGTAGAATTCAGCGCTAAGGTATATACCATTGAAAATCAAGAATCTTCTCAATGATATCGTGCAGTTAGGGTTTTATTACCGTTGATCATGCGCATAAGTGGGATTTCAAAATTGGTAGTGGTATCGAAAGTCTTGTCAGATCTTTCTACTCTTGCCCATCCTTTGATGTGTCATTTTCTAATCTAAGGACCATTAGAAATATCAAATGTATTTAAAGAAAAGTTAGGGAAATGCAACAATAGTTGTTCATGCTGACTTTGCACAATCCTGACGAACAAGCAGCGACGCACCTTCACTGAGTAACCTCTTTGTGAAGAAGTTCAGTAAGAGAAAGGAAGAGTGAAGCGTCCAGACTCTAGTTAGATCTTCTTTCAACCATTAAAGAAGATCAAGTAGAAGAGCCATGAATCTATACTACATGAAGATCATCCTTTTAAGGGCTCCTTCAATATATTTCTTCCATAACAAAGACAACTGAAGATTCTTATATATAACAACCAAATCTGTAGAGTCTTTAACTATAATCTTTATTTTCCCTCTATTGTAAGGCTTTTACCTGAGTTGTAGAGCCTGTGTGCCTGATGTAGGATATTTATGAAGATTTGAGGTAGGAGACCAGTTGGGTCTTTGAGTTATAGAAGTTAAAGTACTCTAAGGTAGGTACTATGTGCTTGAGGTAGGATCTTTGTGAAGATCTGAGGTAGAGGACTAGTTGGGCCTCTGAGTTGTAAGAGTTAAAGTACTCTAAGGTAGGGCTGGTGAGCCTAAGGTAGGGTTATAGAGCCTGAGGTAGGTTCTAAAATTAGACTCGAGAGATTTTGAGGAATCTGAGTTGTAAGATCTTGTAGCTGAGTTTTGGAGGAGAATGCGGAGTCTAGCACTGTAACACCCAAATTTAACCGAAATAATTTTGGGGTGCGTTTAGAGGGTCTGGTCTATGGATAGCAATTCAGGCTAGGGTTTGTATAAAACCTAACACAAAAGCTTTTTCCTCATTCCTGAAGGAAGCAGCCACCCTCACCCCGATATCCCTCTCCCGATCTCTCTTTCTCAATCTCTCTCTCACTCTCCACTCCCTTGCCACTAGAAGGAGGGGAAGACACGAGTAGCCCCTCTCAAACCCTCTTTCTTTATCCTTTCTATTCCATATGCCAGCCTTTCACTTCCTGAAGGAGGACTCAAGCCATCTCCTTCCTTCCTCTATCCCGGCCACCGCCAGTAAGGGAGAAACCCAACCTCCCTCCTTCCTTGCTCTGTCCCAGACACTGCAAGTAAGGGGGAATCCCAACCTCCCTTATTCTTCACTGTCTCAGCCTCTGCCAATAAAGAGAAACTCAAGCCTCTCTCTCCCTTGCCGAACTCCCTCTCTTCTTGGCCGACCAAGAGGGGTTTGGGTTAGGCTTATGCTTGCTAGAGGAAGTCGTCCAAAGTTGTTGGTGGAAAGAAACTAGGGTTTTGCTACGAATCATGACAAAGTGTTTGATTTGGAGCTCGGACTGGAATGTGGAAACTAAATCAGTGACGATTGAGCTATGACTCCAAAATACGCTTCAAGGGTAACAACTTTTCTTCTTGGGTAGGTTAAGCCCTTAATTTTAGCATGTTTGCATGTAAGCCACCAATGAGTGGGGGAAGGGTGCTCTCCGATGGGTCTATATGTATATCCCCATTATTTAATTGCATTTAGTACCCGGAAGCACTAGTATGGTTTTAGGCATGCTGCATGAAATCCATTCAGACGTGTGGTCTAGATTGGTGATGTTTTGTGGGTTCTCGGAGAAGACTCTGTGGAAGTTGAATGTTTTGGAGTGGGGGTCTGCCCGGATCGACAGTTAGTACTGGAGGTGTGCTCTAGGAAACACCCAAATGTTTGCATAGGATCGATGTATCGTTTGCATTAGCTCCCGGGGAGCTTTTGTTGTACTGTATGCATAACCGATGTCAGAGACCTTGTGCTTGCATGTTGAGTTGCACGCCTTAGTTGCCCAACTTTTGTGGCTACGAGTGCCAACCTTGGTACATAACGTGCATTATATTATGTACGGGAAAGAGGATGCTGAACTGCATCATTGCCATTAATTTGCACGATGATTTGAGCAATGGGAAAGATCAGAACTATACCCAATCTATGTCATTCAGCTAAATAGACCTAAAGTATGTGGTAATTACTGGTGGCATAGGGGTGATTCGAGGCTATAAGCCTGACTAGTAATGCTCAAGTAGAACCATCTAGTCCGGGATTGAGAATGGTGGTGGACTAGCAGAGTTCACCATTGGGGGTACTTTATACACTATTGCATGCCTGTGATGGCAAAAGGTGGGACTCAGGGAAACTCGGTACACCGTTAAGTGCCTTGAGTGCACGAGATGTTTGGCGGGTTGCTCCAATGTCAATAATGTACGGTTCTTGAGTTTCACATTTATGTTAAATATGTAAACCTGCTAATTACTTGCAGGGAAGAAACACCACCACCCCGAGAAAGGGGTGGGATCATTATAATTTGATCAGCTCTAGCTGACCGTTGCCTTGTTTGCCACCTCTTGGTGGAATATTTTGCGTGCAGGTGTTGCGGAGCCAAGCAGGAAGTAGCGGGTTGAAGCCCCTTTGCTAAGCTGGCCATCGAAGGCCCAAGTGTTATGTTTAGTATTTTTCATGTGTTACCGGCCTGCGTGTCAATGTATGGAATCCACTTTTTTTTTGGAGAAACATTATTGATGTAAGGCTTGAAGGCCAAAGCTATGTGGTGTATGTCTTTTCATTCCCGGTGTCTTGGTTAGTGGACATTCCTTTTTTGGGTAATTGGTTTTATAACTCTTAAATGCTTCTGTTGGAATGCAACTCTGTGTTAGGATGCAATTTTAAAATAAAAAGAATTTATGGTTTCATTTCGTAACCCTTCAGTCTGTTTGTGTAATATGGCGTGGGCCCCGACTGGACCTTCTGTTATATTATTCATCATAGATGGGGGTGTTACAAGCACACTAATAGATTGGCACAGAGGGACAGTGGATGTACGTATACAATAAAGACAACTATAAAACATTTGTGTGTTGATCTGTGGTTGCTTTTGTGCTTTATATTTTCTTATAACAGTTTGACTAGATATAGTCTATTCACCCCTCTCTAGGAGATATAGTCTACAAATAACATCTATCTTTCAATTGGTATTAGAGCTAGGTTGGTCAAAATAAGACTTAACAGTTTGACTAGATCCTACAAGGTTAGTCTATCATATTACCATGTCTTCAACTACTAGGTATAAGGAGCCGAGCTCTAGGAAGCTCCCTATATGCAGAAAGGATAACTTTGGTATATGGAAGCAAAGGGTAAAGATGTTCATGGAAGCATTAGACCCTATGATCTTTATCACAGTTGAGGCGGAGCCCTTCATCCCAATGAAGGCTGAAAGTTAAGGGTTGCTACTCACATAGAGGGGTGTGAATAGGTGATTTAATTATTTTTGGGTTTCTTGTTTATACTTAATAATCAGCATAGAAAAATAGTAATGCACACAATCAAACCACAACACATAAAGATTTATAGTGGTTCCCAAAGAATGGGTACATCCACTTTCCCTCCTCACCTATCTAATAAAGAGCTAGCTTAGGCCAAACTTCTCCAAAACTTTCCTCAGATTCTTAGATCTTACAACTCAGGAACACAGGTTGCCTACCTCAGATCTTTACCGAGGTTCTATCACTCAGGCCACACAAAAGCTGTACAAAATTAGGCTTTCCTAAAGCCTTACAAACTCAAGCACTAAGACCTACAACTCAGGCACCAAGCCCTACAAACTAAATCACCAAGCCCTACAACCCAGGAACCAAGCCCTACAACTCAGGCTTTAATATGAGCCCTACCTCATTATCTACACAAAGAGATTTGTACTCAGATCAAAGATCCTACAACTCAGATTCACAAGGAATCCTACAAAGAAAATAGAGTACAGATTTTGACTCAACAAATTAAGGTTTGAGTCTTCTACTAGAAATAAACACAGTAGTCTTCTTCTTCTTCTTGAACAACACTTGAAAATCTTCTTTGAAATACCTTGCTTGATCAAGAAGAACCTGTGGTTAGAGAAAAAGTTCTTTCTCTTAATATTGCAGTAGTGGTTGAAGAAGTAAGCACTTGAAAGAATGATCACTGCTACAGAACTTTCACAGTAGACTTGAGAGAATAAGTAATGAAGGATCTCTGTGAATACTGAGAGCTTTTTGACAAATATTGAAAGGCTAGAACTCCAAAAGCTTCTCTTTTTATTGTGTTTTGAAAATCTCTTAGTCCTTTTATACTTCACTTGGCAAGCCGAGAGAAAATGTTAAATTTGAAATCTCTAACAATCGGGTAATTCTTTCTTGGGCAACTTGTTTGATTAGGAAAGTACAACGGCTAGAATAAATCTGTATAAGTAAGATTTATAGACTAGAATTTATTCTGCCAAAATCTTCTTCAATCGGCTATCATGAACTTAGGAAATAATCCTGATTTAGTATAAATAGTGGCTGTCAAAATATGATTAAGGAATAATTTTGAAATAAAGAATTATTCTCTCATAAATGAGAACATTTCTTCCTGCTGGCCTACCCATAATACATGCAGCAAATCCTGCTTTGCAATTTGATTTAAATATTCTGCACAATCTGCTCCTTAAATTAAGGACCTAGCTATGGTTGAAAGTGAGGGATTGATCTAACTAACTCTAGAGGGTGGGGGGGGGGGTGGGGGGGGGGGGGGTGGGGTGGGGTGGGGTGAATAGAGTATTTTAAAATTTAACTTTGTTTTTCAACGGATTAAAATAGGTGATATATATATATATATATATATATATATATATATATATATATATATATATATATAAAGAAGTATCACAACACATACAATAAAAAGGTAAAGCACAACCGACAATATAAGGAGTTTATAGTGGTTCCCCAATAAATCTGGGTACATCCACTCTTCTACCACCCTTGTAGGAATCCACTATAGGTTTTTGATCAGGTGCCCTGCCACCGCAAGATCTATTTTCTAAGGAAGATCTAGCAATCCTTTGAGCTTTTGATTAGGTGTCCAACAACTAAACCAAGTCTTTTGATCAGGTGACTTGAGAACCAAAAAGGCTAACTTTTAAAGGGAGTTAAAACCCTATACACAGTGAAAGAAAATAAATATGATGTTGTCTTCTCTATCTCTTATCTCCTAGAAGACTAGTGGATTTTGTTGATGTTGTCAAAGCTCCCCTGAGTTATAGAAATTTGATCAGGAGTGGAAGCTTTGTTACAGGGTGTAGGCCTTCAAAGATGAAAACTTCTTCTTCTAGTGAATGATTCTGAGAGAATGAATTTTTGTCTCAGATTGAATACGTGTTGCTGGAAGAAAAGCTTGAAGAAGAATGATGAACAAGATGCTCTCTTTCTCTGTCTCTTGTTCTCTGTTTTCAGATGTTCTCTTTCTTCTTCTCCTTGTGCTTAATTACTACAAAAATTTTACTTGCAATCTTCTTGAAATTTCTTTATATATTGATTACTGATTTGAATTTCAAATTCCTTGAAATCTTCTGCATAATTTCTGGGATTCTGAACGACTAATTTTGTCTTGAATGTATTTCCCTAACTATCCCAGGTAAATATGGTAGAGTAATAACTCTGTGAAAACCATAATTAATGCTGCCAGGAAATGACTATATTCTTAAGAATATTGAGCATTAATTAACAGAGTATTACTGTCTTAATATCAGAAATCAAACTGGTTTAGTTGATCTGAGAAACTGCAGAGAAGTTTAGTCGAGCAGAACTTGGAAGGAGTTAGTCGAACTCAACAAAGATTTCGTTGACCTGAGCTCTAAGTTCATCGAGCTAAAAATATTCTTGCCAATCTGAGCTCCAAGTTCATCGAACTGAGAAGGCACTTCATCGAGCTGAGATTTTGATATAATATCATAGTTTGTCGATCTCAGCTGGGCTTTCGTCGAGCTCAACTCAGATAAGGAACTCTGAGTTCGTCAATCTGAGATTGACGATCGTCGAGCTGAGTTCAGCTATCGTCGAACACCTTTTCTGCAATCTTTAACCTATCTTGTCTCTAAAGTCTTGTATCTCTGAAGTCTTCTGACAGTAGGTTTCAATAATCTAATCCTAATGTGACCGACCTTAACCCTGGAACTAACATATGACCCTAGGTTATACATGTTGGGTCATCAATCCTAATAGTGAACCTAGCCCAAATCTCAAGTAGGGTTCCAACAATCTCCCCCTATTTGGGTGAGGTCACTATACAAAATAAAAATAAAGAAAATCACAAAGCAATAAAAATATTTGACAGAATTTAAATCATTTAGCAGATATTAACAAATGTGCCTTGTGAATATATACAACAATAATAAAGTTCAAAATCCATAGGCAGAAAATTAAGAGTCTTTCTTTGAAGAATCTGAAGAAGTATTTGTGAAAACCATTTTTCTTTTTGGATCCTCTGCTTCTCTTTGGGTCATCTTTATGTCTTGTGCATCAAGAATTTTTACAGTTGTAGCTCTGGGCACTACAGCTTTTGGATGCAAATTCATATATGTATCAACATTGAAAAGATTTTATACCTAATATTTGTCCAATTCTTTCTTCCTATAAGAAGACATAGTAGAGAATTTAGAGGCATCCTTTCCTTCTTCCTTGGCCTTCCTTATTTGAGATAGAGCTATCAGCTCATTGAACCTGGACATTCTATAGTTGTGATCCAATTCTGGATCATAAGTAGGAGAGGGAGGTCTCTCTAGACTTGATTTTTCTTCTTGAACATCTTGAACTTTCTGCTGTCTGCTTTGACTAACAGACTGCTGTTGTTGTTTCTTCTATTGACTGCTTGCTGCCTTGAATTGATCTCTACTGTTGGTGTTGGGACTGAAGCTTCTTCATAGAACATATCCCCCAGCCTGGATTCAAAGAGACCTAAACCCAGGCCCCAAAAGAAGGGACAGAGGAGAAGGAAGCCAGCTGATGTCCAAAAATCGATCTAGAAATGGAGGATTGATTTGGAAAGGTTGTTGTCAATACTCATTCCTTGATTTCCTTGCATCAAATTTCATTCAAGAGAGGGTCGCCGCCAAAATCGCCATTACCTGCAAGAACAAAAGATCAAGTGCAAGAGAACTGGAAAGCGCGGGATGGAGCTCGATGAAAGCCTAATTATAGGTTTTCAGAAGATGAAACGATGAACTCCGTCCTACGCAAAAGAAAAGCTTCGAACTTGGGTCGACGAAAAGTTTCATGAAGAAATAAAAGCGTCGATCTAAGTTTGAAGAGGGGGAAAATAACTCATCATTCTCCGACCGACGAAAAATTTTCTGAAGAAAACGTTCGACGCAAAATCGTCGATCTCTTTTCGACGAAAACGTTCACCAAGAGATTTTGTCGATCTCCATTTGACAAAAAATCTCAAGAATAGTTCACAGATCGTCGATCTCCGTTCGACGAAAGGTGACCAATTCTTCGACCTCAGACAGAAATCAAATTAAACCTTCTCCATTAATCATACCCTAGCTGATTTAGGAAGAACAGATGTTTCTTTTTATCTAGTGGTTTGGTGAAGATGTCTGCTCTTTGTAAATCAGTAGAGATAAAGACAAGGTTAATTTTATTTTTGTCCACACAATCTCTAATGAAATGATGTCTAATCTCTATATGCTTGGTTTACTATGAAGGACTGGAATTTGTGCAATTGAAATAGCACCGGTATTATCACAAAAGATAGTTGAATTATTTAAGTGGAAACCATAATCCAGTAGCTGATTTTGAATCCATAATATCTATGAGCAGCAACTACCAGCTGCCATGTACTCAGCTTCAGCAGTTGATGTTAACACAGATGTTTATTTCTTTTTAAAACAGGACATAAGCCTATCAACAAGAACCTAACAAGTTCCTGATGTCCTTTTCCTGTCAACTTTACATCCAGCATAGTCAGAATCTGAGAATCTAGTTAATTCAAATTCTGATTCTGTTGGATACCAAAGTCCTAGATTTGGACCACTCTTTATATATCTCAAAATTCTTTTTAATAAAATTAGGTGAGATTCTTTGGGATTTACTTAAAACTAGCACAAATACAAGTAGCAAACATAATGTCTGGCCTACTAGCTATAAGATACAATAAGGACCCAACAATAGCCCTATATGTTTTCTAATCAACTGGTTTGCCCTGTTCATCAGTATCAACTACAACATTGGAGGGCATGAGTGTTTTCATTACTGAGGCATCAGACATCCCAAATATTTTAAGTAGCTCCTTAACATATTTTGATTGGGATATAAAGATACAATAAGGGGATTGCTTCACTTGGAGACCAAGGAAGTAGGATAGTTCACCCATGCTACTCATTTCAAACTTTGAATGCATCAGGTCAGAAAACCTTTTGCAAAGTTTGGAATCAGTAGATCCAAATATTATGTCATCTACATAAATTTGAACTAGCAAAATTTTATGCTTTTGATGTCTAATAAATAAAGTCCTATCTACAATGCCTCTAATGAACTTATGCTCTAAATGAAAGCTAGCTAAGGTATCATACCAAGCTCTTGGATCTTGCTTTAAAACATAGAGAGCTTTATGTAACTTAAAAACATAAGTGGGAATAGTTGAGGAGATAAAACCTGGTGGTTGTTCAACATATACTTTCTCTTTAAGTTCTCCATTGAGAAAGGCACTTTGACATCCATTTGATATACTTTGAAGTTCTTATATGCAGTATAAGAAAGAAAGATCTTGATAGCTTCAAGTCTTGCAACAAGAGCAAAGGTTTGATCATAATCAATGCCTTTTCTTGTGAATATCCTTAGGCTATCAACCTAGCTTTATTCCTTATAATCAATCCTTGTGCATCCAGCTTGTTCATGAATATCCTGGGTAGTCTTTGGGTCTTGTAACTAAATCCCAAACTCTACATCTTTCAAATTGATTGATTTCCTCCTGCATTACAATAATCTAGTGGGGATCTTGCTCTGCATCTTTTATGGACTGAGGTTCAATTTTAGAAATGAAGCAAGCATGCATAATATCTTGATTTAGTTGATGCCTTGTTTGCACACCAGCTGATATGTCCCCAATTACTTGAGATATGGGATGATCTCTAAGTGTGATAATATTACCAGGAGGAGTTGTTTCATCAACAGCTTGTGGAATTAATTCCTCTTGTGGAATTATATTTGTTGTTATGGGTTCAACTGCTTCAACACTTTCTTCTTCACTTTCTTCAGTAATCTGTGGAGAAGGATGCAATATAACCTCTTGGGTAAGGTTTAAATCATCCAACTTCTCACACAGATAGGGTACCTGCAAAGAGTCTATGGTAGAAGAATCGTTCTCCTTATAAAAATGTTAGCTTCATCAAAGGATATATGTACATATTCTTCCATTTTAATGTTGATTTATTAAAAACCCTATAAGCCTTGCTGACTTGAGAATATCCAAGGAAAATTCCCTCTGCAGCCTTGGCTTCAAATTTTCTAATATATTTCTTATCATTGTTGTGAATATAACACTTGCATCCAAATACTTTAAAGTAATCTACTTTAGGTTGCTTCCCTTTAAGTAATTCATAGGAACTCTTACCCTTTAGCTTATGAATTAAACTTCTATTAAGAACATAATTTGGTGTTCTTACAGCCTCTACCCAAAAGGATAAGGGTAAATAAGCATCTGCAAGCAATGTCCCAGCAAAGTCAATAAGGGTTCTATTTTTTCTTTCAGCTACTCCATTTTGTTGAGGGGTTCTACGAGCAGAGAAACAATGCCTGATACCTTCCTTCTCAAAGAATTCTTGCATGAGAAGAGATTCAAACTCAGTATCATGATCACTTCTGATCAATGAAACCTGAGTAGAGTACTCAATCTGTATGCTCTTAAGAAAATCTGTAAGAACTTTAAAGTTATCTGACTTGTTTCTCAGAAAGAACACTCAAGTGAATCTAGAGAAGTCATCAATAATAACTAGAGTGTATGATTTTCCTCCCAATATTTTACAGCTATAAGGCCAAAAAGGTCCATATGTAGCAAGTACAAAATCCTGGGTGAATCACTTTTATTAATGGATTCGAAACTATTTTTAGTTTGTTTGTTTAATTGACAAGCCCTGCAAAGTCCTTCTTTTTTGTAAGAACCAGAAGGCAGTCCTCTAACATGGTTGTCTCTAGATAATTTAGCAATGTTCCTAAGATTTACATGGCCTAGTCTTGTATGCCATAAATCATTAGTTGAACTAATTTGATTAAATATGCAAATTTCTGAATTAGTTGATTTGAAATTAAATACACAAATGTTACCTTGTCTAATTCCAGTTAAAATAGTTTTATTTTTATCAGAAGTAATAATGCAAGATGACTAATTGAATGATACCTGATAACCTTCATCACATAACTTGCTTATGGATATTAGGTTATGCTTGAGAACACTTACATAGGCTACCTTCTAGAAGGTAACTGCTCCAACTTTGACATTTCCATACCTTTCTGTCTGTCCACAATTGGAGTCTCCAAATATCACCTTTGGTCCAAGCTTTGCTTTGAAATTAGTCAGGTTGTCTTTGCTTCCTGTCATGTGTTTTGAATAACCACTATCCAGATACCACTATTGCTCTGTGGTAGGATAGTTCTTTACATGTACAAAACAAGATTAGTTGTTCTTGACCTAGGTAACCTTGTGTCCTTGATTTCTTTCAAATTTATAACTTGAAATGTAAGAGAATTCAGGCTGATCCTTATAACCTAGTGGATGATATCTCCTAGGAGCGATTATCCACTGAGTAAAAGGATTATTAAGTTTTGGTTTTTGATTATTAGTTTGATAAAAATTAAAATTTCTGTTTTGAAAATTTGAATTCGATAAATTTAGTTGAGTTCCTCGATTTGAGTTCGACGAAAAGTATTGATTTCGTTTATCTCGGTTCAAAGAATGATAATACTCATTTCCTGTATTCCACGATTGTCGAACTCTGTTCGATGAAGGTTGTTGATTTTGTCGAGCGCCCTTGTTTGAGTAAACATACCCAAATTCTGGGTTCAGAGTGTGTCGATCGCCGTTCGACGCATAATACTGATTTCGTCGATCTCGGTTCGACGAATTTTGTTGAACATTATTTTTATGAGATTTTTTATTTTTCTTTGATTTAGTCTGATTTAAAACCTCTATTTTATTATTAGTATCTTTTACTTTTACTTTTCCTTTTTCAGAAATGAATTTGATGGGTTTAGATAAAATATTTTTCTCAAGAATATAAGGCTTACTAGATGAGGCTCCCAAGCCCAGTTTGCCATTTAGCTTGGCATTTACTGTGCTTGTGATATTCATCAATTTGATACTTCTCCTATTAAGGGATTCTTCAAATTTCTTAGCCTCATTTAATTTAGTTTCTAAGGAAATTATTTGATCATTAACAGTTTGTAAATCTTCTTTAGGTTTTATGTTTTTAGAAGAAATATTTTCAAATTCAATTAGTTTCTCTCTGAGAAGTTTTATTTCCTTCTTAGATTTAATTAGATCATTGCATAATAATTTAAATTCAGTTTTAAATTGATCTGAGGTAAAATCAAAAGAAGAGATTACCTGATCTTCTTCTAATACAGACTCATCTTCTGAGTTGTCTGCTTCTGAATTAGCAGCTTCAGAGTTGCTGCATGATGCATTGATTACCATCAAGCTTATTTCTCTGGCTTTGGCCTCTTCTTCATCCTCACTGGAGCTGGATGAAGTTCCTGAGTTAGATTCACTCCATGTCTCAGCAACAAATCCTCTTTCCTTCTTTTTGTATTTACTGGAGGATGACTTGCTGGAATGTTTCCTGGAGTCTTTAACCTTCATCTTGTCTTTCTTTTACTTTTCTAGATATTCTGGTAGTATGTGTCCAGGTTTCCTGCATCCATAGCAAACTATTTCTTTAGTAGGGGTTTTATCATACCTTGGCTTATCATCTTTTCTAGAAGATCTTCTGAAGTCCTTCCTTACCATCTTGTAGAATCTCTTAGCCAAGAGACTTAGTAGATCGTCATTATCTAGAGTGGTTTCTGCTTCTTCACTTGCTTTAAAAGAAATACTTTGCTCTTTCCTTACTGAAGATGAAGTTGTCCTTTGCTCAGCTTCTCTATTCTTAATGAGCTACTCATAAGACTTGAGCTTTCCCAACAAGTTTTCAGTGGAGATCTCATTTAGGCTTTTGGCTTCCTTGATTGGCCAGATCCTAGAGTCCCATGTGCTAGGGAAGCACACAAGAATCTTGTCATTTATCTCTATTAATGAGATGTCCTTGTCTAGAGTTTTCAACTCATTAATTATAAGGCTGAGTCTATTGTACATGTCTACAACTGACTCTGACTCTTCTTTCTTGAAGTTCTCATACTGAGAGATAAAGTTTGATCTCCTATCTTTCCTTTCATCAGCAGATCCTGCTACCATTGCATTTAGTGAGTCCCAAATGGCCTTTGCTGAAGTACACTCAGCAACCTTCTGAAATATGTCATCAGACATGGTTTGTGCTAGAATATTTATTGCCTTAGCATCAATAATCTTGTCCTTCTATTGTGTTTCAGTCCACTTAGGTGGTGGCAATGCACTGGTACTTTTAGTTGCCACTAGTAGTGGGACCTACAAAAATCGAATTATATATGTCTTCATTAATGGAATTCATATAAAGCCTAATCCTTGCCTTCCAAAGTGCAAATTTATTAAGATTGCACACTGGAGGTCTGGTGCTTGAATACTCCTTATCTTGTGCCATGATATGAAAGACAACTAGAGTGGATAAGATTAATCAAAGATCTTTTTGTTCAGGTGTTAGCCTGTATAACCAAGTAACGAGCCTCTGATACCAATTAAAAGTGAGGGATTGATCTAACTAACTCTAGAGGGGGGGGGGGGGGGTGAATATAGTATTTTAAAATTTAATTTGTTTTTACAGCAGATTAAAATAGGTGGTACACACACACAGACACACACACATACACACACACACACACAAACACACATACACAGACACACACACACACACACACACATATATATATATATATAAAGAAGTATCACCGCATAGAAAATAAAAAGGTAAAGCACAACCAGATGACACAAGGAGTTTATAGTGGTTCCCCAATAAACCTGGGTACATCCACTCTTCTATCACTCTTATAGGAATCCACTACAGGTTTTTGATCAGGTGCCCTGCCACCATAAGATCTATTTTCTAAGGGAGATCTAGCAACCCTTTGAGCTTTTGATCAGGTGCCCAAAAACCAAACCAAGTCTTTTGATCAGGTGACTTGAGAACCAAAAAGGATAACTTTTGAAGGGAGTTAAAACCCTGTACACAATGAAAGAAAATAAAAATGGTATTGTCTTCTCTGTCTCTAATCTTTGAGAAGACTAGTGGATTTTCTTGATGTTGTCAAAGCTCCCCCTTAGTTATAGAAATTTGATCATGAGTGGAAGCTTTGCTACAGGGTGTAGGCCTTCAAAGATGAAAACTTCTTCTTCCAGTGAATGATTCTGAGAGATTGAACCTTTTGTCTCAGATTGAATATGTGTTGCTGGAAGAAAAGCTTGAAGAAGAACAATGTTGAAAAAGATGCTCTCTTTCTCTGTCTCTTATTCTCTATTTTCAGATGTTCTCTTTCTTCTTCTCCTTGTGCTTAATTACTAAAATTTTTTTACTTACAATCTTCTGGAATTTTCTTTATATATTGATTGCTGATTTGAATTTAAAATTCCTTGAAATCTTCTGCATAATTTCTGGGATTCTGAATGGCTAATTTTGTCTTGAATGTATTTCCCTAACTATCCTAGGTTAATATGGTAGAGTAATAACTCTGTGAAAACCATAATTAATGATGCCAGAAAATAACTATATTCTAAAGAATATTGAGGATTAATTAGCAGAGTATTACTGTCTTAATATCTGAAATCAAACTGGTTTAGTTGATCTGAGAAACTGTAGAGAAGTTTAGTCGAGCAGAACTTGGAAGGAGTTAGTCAAACTCAGCAAATATTTCGTTGACTTGAGCTCCAAGTTCCTCGAGCTAAAAATATACTTGCCAATCTGATCTCCAAGTTCGTCAAACTGACAAGCCACTTCGTCGAGCTGAGATTCTGATATAAGCTCATAGTTCGTCGATCTCAGCTGGGCTTTCGTCGAGCTCAACTCAGAGAAGGAACTCTGAGTTCGTCGATCTGAGATCGACGATCGTCGAGCTGAGTTCAGCTATCGTCGAACACCTTTTCTGTAATCTTTAACCTGTCTTATCTCTACAGTCTTGTGTCTCTGAAGTCTTTTGAAGGTAGGTTTCAATAATCTAATCCAAATGTGACCGACCTTAACTCTTGTAACGCCCCTGATTTTTCGATGATTTTATTGGATTTGGTATCGTCATATTTATGACGTCTTGGTGTTACTTTTAACGTCGAGTTGACGGCGCAACGTCGTTAAGGCATTTTCGCGTCTGTCCGGTCGAGTCGGCCGATTTCTTGAATTTTTGCAGTAATCATCAATTTTTGCATTTGAGATTTAAGTTCAGTAATTTTGGACTTGCACGTAAAATTCCATCACAATCCGAGCATTTTTGGAGTCTCGGCGCGCGATTGAAGTTTTGATTAATTTATGTTCATTGCATACTTTGAAAATTTATATCTCCGGAATGGCTCGTCAGATTTTAGTTTTGTGTTCATCGTTAGATTCAGAGCACCATCCTTCGCCTTCAGTTTGAATTTAGTTCAAATTGGGGTACGTTTAGCCTCCGTATCGTCTTTTATTCCAGAAATATAAGACAAAACTGATTTCTCGAGAAAATCATGTTATTTCTCGAGAAATCATTATATTTCTCGAGAAATCATGCTATTTCTCGAGAAACTGCATCGAGAAACAGCAATGTTTCTCGAGAAACAGCATTGTTTCTCGAGAAACAGCATTGTTTCTCGAGAAACAGCTTTGTTTCTCGAGAAACAGCTTTGTTTCTCGAGAAACAGCTTTGTTTCTCGAGAAACAGCTTTGTTTCTCGAGAAACAGCATTGTTTCTCGAGAAACAGCTTTGTTTCTCGAGAAACAGCTTTGTTTCTCGAGAAACAGCTGAGAAACAGCATTGTTTCTCGAGAAACAATGCTATTTCTCGAGAAATTCGGGCCAGCTCTGTTTCTGAACATTCGGACGCTATTTTGAGGGTCAAAATGATGCCGTACAAAAAAAGGTCAATATGAAATTTGTTCGTCTCAACGAGATCTACAACTTTCATGTTAGACACTTTTCGATTTGAAGCCATCTTAGACCTATATTTTTGGTTTCCCCGTAGCCACTCATAAATCACACGTTTTCTTGCATTTAGACAAACAAATTTATAAGTACTTTTACATATATATATATATATTCTTAGACTTAGGTTTGAACAGAACTTCTTCTTCTCCGATTCCTTTTCTCCCGAACTAGAACAGCGAGCGAGAGAGAGAGAGAGAGTTCTTTTCGTGAATCTTTCGGTGGCCGCCGACGGAGCTCCGGTGCTCGAAATCTTCAACCGAACGTAGATCCGGAAAGCTCTCGCCGAGAGCTACGCTATCGTGATCTCAAATTCTCCCGTGTTCTTTTTCCCTGATCTACGATGTGGAGCAATTCAGAGAACTTTTCTGGTACAACCAAGACAAGTGGTGGTTTCCCTTCGTTGTTCCTTGTCCGGTTTGTTGGTAACCGTTATGCCTTTGTTCCTTAATTTTTTTGCCTTGTGTGTTGTCTTTCCAAACTATGGTTATGTTTAATCCTTCTTGAAGATCACTCAAAATTATAAAATATGGTCATGGTAATTTCGATCTTTACTAGGTGCGTATAACTGTCCTTAGAATGTTTTATCGGTGAATTAAATTGTTTTGTATATCGTTGTTGGACGTGTTAGTGTCTATATAGGATTGTAAATCGTTTCTAAAGGTTGATCAATCGTGTCTTTAATCTAGAAATGTCATGTAGAATCCGATGTGAAAATGTTGGTGTTGTGGTTTCTTTGGTTTTTCCTTGGTTTCGGGAGTTATGTGCAAGGTTGTTTCCTTTAAGTACCGAACTCTATGTTTTGGGAATCTGCAGTGTATGGTGGAGTGTATGAATCTCTCCAGATTTAATCTTCGTGAGGGGTGTGTCCAGCTTGACCATCTCACTAGTGTTTTTAGGTAGAGTTTGGCTAATAAAGGTTTGGATTTTCTTCCTTATGATTTACTCATGTTCGGTTGTGCATATGGTGTGGGATGTACGTGAAGATTCACGTAAGTGTTCTTTTCCTGCTTGATGCTTACTTCGTACTTTATGTCTCTTGGGTTGGTACCCCTTATGACCTTTGTTTACTTTTGCTTAATTTTCTGCCACCATTTGTACCTACTTCTGAGGCGTTCTCTTAGGTTCAGAGCCGTAGCAGGTAGTGGAGCTGGGTTTGGACTCTCTTAGCGGTAGTGTCTGCACCTCGCCCGTCGTTCAGTTTTCTTTTTTAGTTCAGGTTATATCTGCAGAATTGTTAATTTTGCCACTTGTAAGTGATGTGGGAGATTACTTGCTCTCTATGATTGCTATCTGCATGTTAGATATTTTTTAAGCTTATAAAAACTAAAGCATATGTTAAACAGATTATAATCTAGAGTCTGCTTAGCATGAGACATTTTTACTCATATAGGATGTGTAAAACAAGTATCTTCCGCAGCTAAGTGATCCACTCTCTGCAGAATTTCAGTCATAATAACTTATGTTTTCTTTTAAACTGGTTTAGAACGTCTGCAGTTATCCCCTGCATATGTATTTTGTACTCTGATATACTAATAAATGCGGGTTGTGGAACTAACATTGACCCTAGGCTATACATGTTGGGTCATCAATCCTAATTGAACCTAGCCCAAATCTCAAGTAGGGTTCCAATAGTGGTCATGTGTCTAGGAGAAATTGGTCTATATGACCATGTCATGATGCCATATACTAAGTCTAATAACACTCATGAGTTTTACTTGGATAGCCCTTAAACCTTATTAAAGTTCTATAAGGACACTCCTGACACTTAGCCATTTCAGCATGTAGAAGAACTTCCGTCACCTGCAGTTAATGTAGTCGAATTCTTTACCCGATGCAGGCGAACTCTTGCATTTGATGCAACAAATATCTTAATTAGCCATAAATTCAGTGTGTTTGATGCAGTCAAACTTTTTCTCTTCGATACAGTCGATGTAGTCGAACTTTTGTAGTCGATGCAGTCGATTTCTTACTTAGCCATAAATTTAGTGCATTCGATGCAATCGAACCTTTTCTCTTTGATGTAGTCGATACAGTCAAAATTTTACTTAGTCTTAAACTCTATGTAGCCGATTATTTACTTAGACTAATCTTTGATTCTGCCTTTATTTTCTTTTGTCCTTAGTGAATTTTCCCATTGGTAGTGACATGTCTAATATATAATTAGTATATAGGTCAACATGAATTTTGCTCCTTGAGAGATTACAAGTACAAAACCCTGTTTGGGCGACCATGTGTCTAACCATACATTTGGCATGCACTTAAAGTAAACCTGTCACATCAAAACTAGAGAGAACATCAAATACAAGATGTTTATTGACATCTTAAGGCCTTCTTCAAATCAGGAATCTTAGGAATAATTTTCCCAACAATCTCCTCCTATTTGAAGAAGTCAAAAACTTACATGACAATAACCATAGATACAATAAAACATTCAGTGACAAATATTAGATAGAGAGGATAATCATTTTTATATTATTAAAAATAGAATAAGGAGGATTATAAAAATTTAAGTAAGACAAAATATTCCAATGTCATCCTAAGATTCTCAGCATATACTTAGAAGTCTTCTCCTTCTGCTTTCATCTTTTGTCTTTTAAAGTAGTCTATGGGCTTTGGGATATATCTAGGAGGAGGAGGAGGAGGCCCATATGAGTTTTGTTTGTTTGTGAATTCTCCTCCTAGTATCGTGATCTTCAATTTTCGTCCATTCCATAGATTTGTAATACCTGGATATATTTGTGCCATGATTTCTATAATTGTTCCAGGTATATAAGATGATGTTCTCTAAAATTGGGCTCCATTTTTCATACCCAGCTATATTCTGAATGTCTATCCTCCTTCTCTGTCTTGCTTCAATTTTCTCCTCATGACTTTGATCAGCCCTTCTCTTCCTTGAGGAAGACTCACCTTGCTCTGTAGGTGGAGGTGTAAGCTCATACTGTAAACCCCCCTCCCAGAACACAAGACACAATGGAAGGGAGTTTTATACGCAGAACATCCACCGTGTTGTTACATCAACGTATAGGCTAATCTGTATCACAAGTCGCCTATTCTGCCGGCAAATTTTCGATATCACAAATGCCAACACAACCAAAAAGAAAAACACAGAAGTCATAATCTAAAAAAAGTAAATGTCCAAAATAGTATAACATGACATGAAGCTACATCAGCTCATGTAATATCAGAGTACACAAAACTGCCCTAAGGATACATCATAATGCTCAAAAACTCACATCTATCATGGAAGGAAGTGTGGGTATCATCATATAAGGCCCTGTCCCCTGGCCCAATTATCCACCTACACGAGGCACTGCTGTTGCTCTGTTTGAAAGCTGTCCTCCTAAAATGATAGTCGTAGCAACCGTTAGCCATAAAGACTAAGTGGCTTCACATCCGCTCACCCCGGCGGCTCTTAGGAGCTGGGCGGAGGAAAAGAAAGATGTGCACATTATAGCAGTAATATATATATATCAAATAAGTGACATGAGAGCTTTGCTAAATCTATCAGTTCAATTATATATCAACACATCAATCATAAGAAAGTAATGATAGTAGATATCAACATATGTAGTGGCACATAACATCACATCAATTCATAAGTATATAATATAACTTATAAAAATGCTCATACAAATTTATAAGTTAAAGACCAGGTGCAACTGAAAGTAACTCATCATATAAAATGCCCATACAAGTTTATATGATGAGGATCTTATGCGGTGGAATGCAATGCAATGAAATGAATGCACTATGATGTCTCACCCATGCTTACACACACACATTTGCTATGTCGACATAGAACTTAGTTCCCACTTTTCGAGAGGTAGTGATCTTCTCTGGCATCACCGGTCATGGTCAAACGAGGATAGTGGAGCGGGCATCTCTAGTACTTGGTGAGTATCCACACTACCAGGCCTAGGCCTCCATATGCCTCAACGTTATCGTCCTCTAACCAATAGAACTCCTGCGTACATGGAATAAAAGGGTTCTTGGGTAGATGTGCACCAAGAGCCCAGCCCAACTAGCCTAAAAACACAAAAGGGGTCTTTGGGAAGTAAACACCAAAGACCCCAACCCAACCAGCTCAATAGACACTGAAGGGGTCTTTGGGAAGTAAGCACTAAAGATCCCAGACAACTGTCCTAGGTCCAACTGCCAGCTTCTATCGGTATGATGACTGGCATGCCCATTAACCTACCATATTGATGCTCAATATAGGATCATCCACCGTATGTCAACACACACACATACAAACCCTACACATATCCATGCTCCCAAGAATCCAAGTTCTCCAACCGAGTCCCTTCATATTACATCTTACCGGTACCCTTAGTGATGCAGCGCCACCGCCACTTGATGATGACCCGGTTGCCGAGGCGCTACGACATAAAGATCTGAGACACCGTGATTACGCTGAAGGAAGTGCATGTTACAAACTCCGCCCGCGGCGTGCTAAAACTGCCATGAAAAATTAGCCTAATTTTCTTATTTCATGCACTTTATTTAATATTTTGGGAATATAAAATTATCATATGTTTAAGTGATAATTTTATATTCATGGCATGTGTTATTTTTTTTTCATTTGGAACATTATTTTATTTTGGTGTGCATTTAGCCTTTTGGATGGATGAGATTACATCTCCATCATGGAGGGCTAAGAGTTATTGTAAACTCCTATTTAAGAAGGTGTTTAAGAGGAATATGATGATTGAAGATTGAAACCTAAATTTCCCTCCCATTGAGGAATTCGGCCAAGAGGAGATCTCCAAAGCCGCCGCCCCTTGTATGGTGTGAAGCCGCCGCCCCCTTGCTCCCTCCATTCGCTTTGGTGCGACTCCGACGTGGCTTCCTTGGTGCGACTCTGTTGAAGAAGGTTGCAAACCGTTCGGTGTGACGCCGGCGGATCCGTGGAGAGAGTGATTCTCCCACCTTATCTTTGTGTGAAATTTCATCCTGGTTGGGTAATCTCTCCCCTTTGTGTGATTCTTGCTTTAGAATTGTGGAGGTTTTTCATGCGCCATTTTTTCCGTGATTTTTAAATCTGTCGCTTGCAAAATTTGAATTTGACGGTGTTGTTATTGAATCTCTTGTTGTCCGGAACGGGTAGATCCGTCTCGGGAGTGCAACGTGGCCTAGCCTTGATTTGCTCTTCCGTTCGGCGCACTTTATGTGCCAACAAGGGAATTAATCACGACTCGAATTTCGATCGCTCTTAAAGGTTTTCCGCCACTCCGAAATAAACTATTGCTGCGCTTGAAACGACTATATTGAAATGAATAGATGCTTGTGTAGGTGCGGTGAGTTGTGTGCTTGTTGGAGAGGTAGGTCTTAAGGACGTTGTATCGAGTCCGGCTTACGGTGAGTTGTGTGCTTGTTGGAGAGGTAGGTCCTAAGGACGTGGTATCGAGTCCCGTATTTTGGGAACCAACCGACCCCTTTTCGTTCGCTTTTGGTCGGCGTTCCCTCTTTATATTTCTTGTTCGGTAACGTTTAGGTGTCCGTATTGTAGTCACGTCCGAATCACGGTCGTCACTACATCAATTTGGTATCAGAGGCGGTTGTTTCAACTCCCAAGTTACAAACATCCTCGCCGCATTCTTCGTTGGTTGATCTCATCTTTTAAGGATCTGAAATTTTCGGATTGGTCTGCGTTTAGTAAAACCCTCGGAATTTTTAAACTTATCAAAAAAATCTGAAAAAATTTCTGTAGCTTCCTGCACTTATTTCCAGCAACATTAAAATAGAAAATTTTTCGATTCGTCCTCGTTAGGTCAGCCTGCAAATGTGAACATCGTAATTCTGTCCAGTTAGTCTGCAACTTTCAATGCCGCCCAGGACATTGAAAAACACTTAGCCTCTAAGGCTCATTCCCGTTATTCTCATGCGAAGAACAAGTCCACCACTGGGACATCTTCTTCCACATATCCTGATAAGGGAAAATTTAGATCCACCGAGTCTAAGTCTGTTGTGATCACCGCGCGAAACACTAAGAACCCCGCAAGTGAGCGTGTCCCTATAGGAAAGGTTAGCAAGGCTAACACCACTTGTTACTCTTGCAGCGTTCAAGGCCACTATGCCTACGAATGCCCCACGAAGATGAAAACGCTAGCGTTGTTAGATCCAGCTACCGACCCTGACGATTATGAGTACGAGGCCGCGGATGAGAGTGACTCCGACGGAGTCCCTAGTGACTTGGAGGACGATCACTGCCTTATGCTGATGCGTTGTATCTTGACCACTCCTCGTCCCGTAGACGACTGGAAGAGGACGAGCATATTTTCCCTGATCTTTAAGAGTGGCGAGAAGTTATGCAAACTAGTTATTGATGGTGGTAGTTGCGTGAACGCCGTTTCTGAGAACGCCGTTAAGCGTATGTCCTTGACTGTTGAGCCGCACCCGACCCCCTATCAGGTTGCTTGGATTAGTAAGGTTACTATTAAGGTAACCCAACGATGCCTAGTCCCCTTATCTTTCAAATCCTACACGGATGAGGTTTGGTGCGACGTCCTGCCGATGGACGTTTGTCATGTATTACTAGGCCGCCCCTGGCTCTATGATCATGATGTGACGCACTATGGTCGCGCCAACACATATGAGTTCAAATTCAACGACAAGACCATCACCTTGAGACCGACTGTGCCAAAAGAACCAGTAGTGATGACTAAGGACACCACCGTACCTGTAGAGAGGAAGGCGTTGAGCTTGGTTGGTGGGAAAGAATTTGTGAAGGATCCCTTCATTGAGGGCATGATGTACGCTCTCGTTCTCATGGGTTCCAAGACTGATAGTGGTGTGTTGGATGATTTACCCCGAGAGCTACGGGTATTGTTGGATGAATTTCGGGACGTTTACCCGGATGAGTTGCCATCGTTGTTGCCTCCACTTAGAGATATACAACATGCCATCGACCTTATCCCCGGATCGTCCATACCCAACCAACCTCACTATAGGCTTAATCCCGCTACCCACCAAGAGTTACAAACCCAGATTGAGGATTTACTGCGTTAGGGATTTATTAGAGCGAGTATGAGCCCGTGTGCTGTCCCAGCCCTCCTTGCTCCAAAGAAGGATGACACCTGGCGCATGTGTGTTGATAGTCGGGCTATCAACAAAATTACTATCAAATATCGGTTTCCAATCCCACGATTAGATGATCTCTTGGATGTCCTTTCAGGTGCCACTATCTTTTCGAAGCTAGACTTACGGAGTGGTTACCACCAGATTCGGATCCGAGAGGGGGATGAGTGGAAGACCGCGTTCAAGTCTAAGGATGGGTTGTATGAGTGGCTTGTGATGCCCTTTGGGTTGTCCAATGCCCCTAACACCTTCTCCCGGATGATGACGCACATCTTTAGGTCATATATGGGGAAGTTTGTTGTTGTTTATTTTGACGACATCCTAGTCTTTAGTACCTCCCCCGCCGAACACCTCTCCCACATCAAAGTAATCCTCACCACTTTAAGGAAGGAAACCTTATTTCTGAATCTTAAGAAGTGCACCTTTTATGTTAAGGAGGTTGAATTCTTTGGTTACATAGTTGGTTCTGATGGAATTCGAGTTGACCCAGGAAAGGTTCAAGTGATTAGAGATTGGCCCGAGCCCACTAGTCTTCGAGAGGTGCTTAGTTTCCACGGTTTAGCCACCTTCTATCGTCGCTTCATACGCAGTTTTAGTAGAATTATGGCACCCATTAACAACTGCATGAAGAAGGACAAATTCAGATGGACGAAATCCGCCACGTCTGCATTCCGTCGCATTAAAGAGCTTATGAC
This sequence comes from Platanthera zijinensis, assembly GCA_039513925.1. Taxonomy (NCBI): domain Eukaryota; kingdom Viridiplantae; phylum Streptophyta; class Magnoliopsida; order Asparagales; family Orchidaceae; genus Platanthera; species Platanthera zijinensis. The sequence goes on from CM077098.1 coordinate 9,074,613, forward strand.
CGAAGCCCCGGTGTTGCGTCTCCCCGACTTCACCAAGGTCTTCGAGCTTACGTGTGATGCATCTGACGTGGGAGTTGGAGGTGTCTTGAGTCAGGAGGGACACCCAGTGAGTTATTTTAGTGAAAAGTTGGTGGGCGCCAAATTAAACTACTCAAATTATGATAGGGAGTTCTACGCTGTCATTAGATGTCTGCACCATTGGAGGCACTATCTCCTCCTTAAGGAGTTTGTGATCCTTTCCGATCATGAGGCATTACGATTCATTAATGGTCAACACAAAATCAGCCTGCGCCACGCTCAATGGGTATCATTTTTGCAAGAATACACTTTCAATCTAAAATACCTTAAGGGAGCTGACAACCGAGTCGCGGACGCTCTTAGTCGCTTAACCTTGTTAGTCACCACTATGGAGGTTAATGTGGTTGGATTCGAGCGCATCAAAGATGAGTACGCCATGTGCCCCGATTTCCAGGACGCATATTTGTCGGCCCAAGATAGCTCCCCCACAAACATATCGGCTTTCGTCATTAAGGACGACTATCTATTTAGACTTGAAAGTTATGTATTTCGCAGTCGTAATTACGTCTCTATATCATCTGGGAAATGCATGGCGTAGGGTTGAGTGGTCATTTCAGTAGGGATAAGACCATTACATTAGTTGAAGAAAAATTCTATTGGCCTAAACTTAAGGCAATGGTGGGACGAGTGGTGAGTAGTTGCCGTACTTGTTAATTATCTAAGGGCACCAAAACCAACGTTGGTTTATATACGCCGTTGCCTATTCCTTCCACCCCATGAGAAGATGTGAGCATGGACTTTGTCTTAGGCTTACCCACTACTTTACGACGTCACGATTCTATTTTAGTAGTCGTGGATAGGTTCTCAAAAATGGCATATTTCATCCCGTGCACTAGAACTAACGATGCGTCTCATATCGCCAAATTATATTTTAAAGAAGTAGTTAGTCACCGGGGAGTGCCGAAGTCAATAGTCTCGGATCGTGATGTTAAGTACACTAGTTATTTCTGGAAGACACTTTGGGTCTTAATGGGTACCAAGCTATTGTTTTCCTCTGCCTATCACCCCCAGACTGACGGGCAGACAAAGGTGGTTAATGAAAGCTTGGGTAGCCTTCTTAGATGCCTAGTGAGCGATCACAAAGGCACGTGGGATCTTATTCTTCCCCACTCCCAGTTAGCTTATAATAATTCCAAAAATCGATCTACTAGTCTGTCACCAAACGAGTTTGTCCATGGATACAAGGCCCCTGTGCCTATTGACTTGGTACAATTGCCCCCAACATACATGACAAGTCAGTTTGCACAATCCTTCGCCCAACATATTCATGACTTACATGCACGTATACGAGCTACCTTGACTGCTAAATATGAGTCTTATTAGTTGCACGCTAATTTACATAGGAGGGTGTCGCACTTTAAAGTTGGCGATTTGGTCCTAGTCCACTTAGTTTCTGAACGCTTGCCATCTGGCACTGTTAAGAAGTTGGCACCGAAGCGCGCTGGCCCTTTTCGGATTATCAAGAAACAAGGTGACAACGCTTTCATTTTGGATTTGTCGGCTGATTGGGGTATCTCCCCTATTTTTAATGTCTCGGATTTGACGTTGTTTGTTTTACCTCCACCTGAGTTGAATTCTCTGTCGTCTTCTCCCTCCACTAAAAATTCTGATGGGTTAGGGAGTGGTAGTTCGGATGATCTCTCTCCTTCGGTCCCCGTAGGTAAAACATCGGATGGTACGTTTCCTTCTTTTACTCCTACTGCTGACATGTTTCCCAGGTTCCCCAGGACATTTCTCACTCCAGATATGATACTCGATGCGGAACCATTCACTACTCCGGATGGTGCTACTTACCGCTTCCTTGTCCGTTGGAGTGACCGCCCCCCTTCGGACGACTCTTGGGTACTCGCGACAGAGCTTCAACGTTTGGATGCCGAGCTTCTCCACCGCTATCTCTCCACTCACGCATCAGAGATACGTGATTTTGAGTGGGGGAGGATTGATGCAGCGCCACCGCCACTTGATGATGACCCGGTTGCCAAGGCGCTACGACATAAAGATCTGAGACGCCGTGATGACGCTGAAGGAAGTGCACGTTACAACCACCGCCCGCGGCGTGCTAAAACTGCCATGAAAAATTAGCCTAATTTTCTTATTTCATGCACTTTATTTAATATTTTGGGAATATAAAATTATCCTATGTTTAAGTGATAATTTTATATTCATGGCATGTGTTATTTTTTTTTATTTGGAACATTATTTTATTTTGGTGTGCATTTAGCCTTTTGGATGGATGAGATTACATCTCCATCATGGAGGGCTAAGAGTTATTGTAAACTCTTATTTAAGGAGGTGTTTAAGTGGAATATGATGATTGAAGATTGAAACCTAAATTTCCCTCCCATTGAGGAATTCGGCCAAGAGGAGATCTCCAAAGCCGCCGCCCCTTGTGTGGTGTGAAGCCACCGCCCCCTTGCTCCCTCCATCTGCTTTGGTGCGACTCCGGCGCGGCTTCCTTGGTGCGACTCCGTGGAAGAAGGTTGCAAACCGTTCGGTGTGACGCCGGCAGATCCGTGGAGAGAGTGATTCTCCCACCTTATCTTTGTGTGAAATTTCATCCCGGTTGGGTAATCTCTCCCCTTTGTGTGATTCTTGCTTTAGAATTGTGGAGGTTTTTCATGCGCCATTTTTTCCGTGATTTTTAAATCCGTCGCTTGCAAAATCTGAATTTGACGGTGTTATTAATTAATCTCTTATTGTCCGGAACGGGTAGATCCGTCTCGGGAGTGCTACGTGGCCTAGCCTTGATTTGCTCTTCCGTTCGGCGCACTTTATGTGCCAACAAGGGAATTTATCACGACTCGAATTTCGATCGCTCTTAAAGGTTTTCCGCCGCTCCAAAATAAACTATTGCTGCGCTTGAAACGACTATATTGAAATGAATAGATGCTTATGTAGGTGCGGTGAGTTGTGTGCTTGTTGGAGAGGTAGGTCTTAAGGACATTGTATCGAGTCCGGCTTACAGTGAGTTGTGTGCTTGTTGGAGAGGTAGGTCCTAAGGACGTGGTATCGAGTTCCGGATTTTGGGAACCAACCGACCCCTTTTCGTTCGCTTTTGGTCGGCGTTCCCTCTTTATATTTCTTGTTCGGTAACGTTTAGGTATCTGTATTGTAGTCACGCTCGAATCACGGTCGTCACTACATCACTTAGCATGCAAGGGCTCCACCCCGAGTTCCTTTTTACCATAACATAGGTTTCCCCAACAATTATATTTACCATTATCAGCATTAGATTCAACATAACAAAACAACATTGATCATCAATAATATCCAAAACTATTTGTTCCCACAATCATAAACTCAATCGTCACATATTCCAACCTCGCAGTGCAATAATAATGAAACAATTAAATGAGACATATCAAGACCAACTCCACTGATATTTCTGGCATAGCTTAGGTCTAGCATTTCAATCATATCCACAAACTTTTAGCCCTAATAAGGTTCCAATATATTTATTCATGGCACAATAATTTATAAGAAGTGATTAGTAATATCTCAACTCATTTTTCTCCAAATCTTATGAAACTTAATAGGGGTTAGCAAAATATCATCATGTGCATGTCTCCCAAATTTCATAAGCATCTAACAAATATTATTATGAGAGAACTTCACAAAATATAAATTTGTACATTCACGACATAAGTTTTCTAAAACTGAATTTTTGGGAGCTAGGTGTAACTAGCCGTTGGAATGTTCTTACCGAGGGCTACAACTTTTGTGTTGAGCCAGAGATCTATTTACGACCGAACCATACTTAAAATAGGGCTTTAAGTCTGCTATGCACACAAAATTGATTTCTGTTTAGCACTTTCTGCATGCATCGCAAAGAAGGATGAATGGCATCAGTTTGTCTCCTTCCTCTAGCCATCGCACAAGGAACGATCAACTTCTATCCTGCCTTTCTCCCTCATTAGGCCACTGATCTTCATGAAATCAAGTCCGACATCTTCGTAATGAAGAGGGGAGATGATTTAAGATATTCTCGCGGCGATCGATGCCCTAGAACGAAAGTTCTAGTGTGGTCCCTTCGTTGGAAAACTCCATTAAACTCAAAAATCAAGATCTCTTGAGCCGATGTCTCTCCTACACTTTTGATCTAAAGATCTAGCACCAAGGGATAGGGTAGGAAGCTCACCTAGTTTCTGGCCATGGATCGAGTCCTTCTTGGCAGCATATCATTGTTCGGCTTCTAGCGGTATTGTTCTGTTCGTCATTCTTCAGGAAGAGGGGGAAGGAGTCAACCAATGAAGAAAGCCCTTAGGGTTCAGATTATCCCTTATAAAGAAATGGCTGGTGATTTAGGGTTGAATGTTTCCATGCTATGTGTCACTTTCCATTGGAATTATCTATTATATCTCAAAATGACTTTTTGGAAAGGATGGGACCATTTATGCGCCGTATGAATAGTTCCTGAGGTACATCAGTCCGCATTTTCCTTTTAGACCATGAATAGAGTCAGCATAGAAAAATGCCAAGTCCATTCATCATGTATACTTGACGAAATATGGAAACCACTCGATAAATCATTGAGTGCATCGAGTCCGTTACACGAGTCATTTCGACGAATTCATGAGTCCTCTCGATGAATTCACGAGTCCTTTCGACGAATCTCTCGACGAATTTTACAAGTCCTATCGAGTTAACTCGATGAATTTGTCGAGTCCTCTCGATGAATTCAAAAGTCCTATCAAGTTCACTTGACGAATTCGTCGAGTCCTCTCGATGAATTCACAAGTCCTCTCGAGTTCAATTGATGAATTTACCATATTCACTCCAGACCTGATCGAACTACCGACCTGTGGCCTTGGGTTGTCTCCCAACATTTTTTACCGGCTCAAGTCACCATAGTGACACCAAAACACATACCCTATAAACAAATACCCTATCTCGAAATTGGACGTTACAAATCCTGTAAATAAACTAAAGATTTCATCCCCGGAATCGAAGCTAAGTCTACGATTAACAAGTATGAGGTATACAAGGCAAGTGTTTAAATTTACCTTAGGGGAACAACTATGGGTAGCATTGCTGCATAAGGTCCATAGGTTGTCAGGTGTACTCCTCTTTTCCATGGTTGGAGCATAGGAACTTCACTAATGGAACACTTTTTCTTCTCAACCTTCGTACTTTAGAATTTACTATCTGCATAGGCTCTAGTTGTACAGATCTATCAGATGCTATGGGGCCAGATGTAGTGTTGACAAACTGCTCAGGCCGAAGTATGCCTTGTAAAGGGAAGACACACTAAAGACATCGTGTACGTTCTCCAATTCCTGTGGTAGCTCCAGCCTATAATCTAAGAGACCGATCTTCTCCAAAATTATGTAAGGCCCTATGTACCGCAGGCAGAGCTACTTTATTCCATGAACACATGACACCCCATGCATCAGCCTAATCTTTAAAAATACATTATCCCTTACTTGGAATTCCACCATCTTGTGTTTCGCATCATAGTACTTTGCCTGTAGGCTCTGAGCCTCTAGTATGCGATCTCGGATCAACTTAATCATAGCATTAGTTCCATCGATGTACTCCACCCACAACACCTTAGGATCCTCATTCTGAACCTAATATAAAGGGGTTCTGCAGCTCATACCATAAAGTTCTTCATAAGGTGCCATTCTGATGCTTGCTTGGTGGCTATTATTATATGAAAACTCTACCAATGGTAGAAGTCCTCCATAGTTCTGATAGTTATCTTTGATTGGCCATCTATCTGAGGGGGAAAAGCTGTACTGAAATTAAGGAGAGAGCCCAAATATGTCTGAACTGCCTTCCATTCCTTAGAGGTGAAGTAACTGTCATGGTCCGATACTATTGTCTTCGGCATCCCATGGTACCGAATGAACTTCTCAACAAAGAGACGCATAACCACATCAACATGCACCTCCTTCCTCATCGAGATAAACCTGGCAACCTTTGTCAAGAGATCCACAATCACCCAAACTGAATTATTTCCTGAGCGAGATCGGGGAAGACCATAAGCAAAATCCATGGAAATATCCTCAAACTTCAACTCTTGTATGGGCAACGACTACAACAATCCACCAGGGCTCTTGCACTCCACCTTTACCTTTTGACAAGCCTCACAGTGTGTAACATAGTATGTGACATCTCTCTTCATTCTTGGACAAAACATGGTCCTCCGCAAGTTAGTGTACATTTTTGCAATTCCGGGATGAACCAAATACCAGGTGCAATGGGCATCTCTCAAGATGTCTTCCTGAATCGTACCATCTGCAAGAATGTAAAGTATGCCGTAGAAATGAATGAGGTATTCATTAAGCATGTATCTCTTAGTTAATCCTCGCACAATTACTTGGAGCACAGGGGCCAAAGCAGCATCCTTTCCTTGTTCTGCCCGAATCCGGTCTTGAATGTCACAAACTATACTCATGGTAGACAGGTACATCATATAGGTCTCAAGACAAGCCTAAGACATTAACATAATCTCCATCTCTTCAAGTACTCTAGCCAACTTTATAGCCATTAATTGGGACTCAGGGATTGACATGGGTACCTTCCTGCTTAGAGCATCCGCCACCGAGTTTGCCTTCCCGGGGTGGTAGTTCAATGTAAACTCATAATCACATAGAAACTCTAGCCATCACCACTGTCTCAAGTTCATATCTTTCTAGGTGTGGATTTACTTCAAGTTCTTATGATCTGAAAATATCTCGTAGTGGATGCCATATAGATAGTGTCTTCAAAAATTTAATGCGAAGACCACTGCTCCCAGCTCTAAGTCATGTATTGGATAATTCACTTCATGCTGATTAAGCCATCTAGAAGCATACACAATCACATGCCCGTGCTACATCAACATCGCCCCCATGCCCTGATAGGATGCATTTGTATAAATATGGAATCCTTCCTTGACAGAAGGTAGGACAAGGATTGGTGTGGAGGTAATACGGTCCTTCAGCTCTTGAAATGGAGCTTCACACTTGGGTGTCCATATAAAAGGTACACCCTTCTTTATCAGAGCAGTGAGGGGAAGGGCGATCTTTGAAAATCCTTCAACAAACTTGCGATAGTACCCAACAAGTTCTAGAAAACATTGCACATCGGTCGCTGACCTCAAAGGATACCTCTCCTTCATAGCACGCACCTTGGCCGGATCTACTGCTAGTCCAATACCACTTATAATATGGCCCAAGAAAGACACTTCTCGGAGCCAAAATCCGTACTTGCTGAACTTAGCAAACAAACAGTGCTCCTTTAGTTTCTTTAAAACTAAGGCCAAGTTCTTTTCATGTTCCTCCTCTGACCTTCAGTAGACCAAAATGTCATCAATAAATATGATGACAAAATCATCCAAATACGACTCAAACACCCTATTCATCAGACTCATCAATATGTAGAAGGGGCGTTTGTTAGTCCAAACTGCATCATAGTGAACTCGTATAAGCCGTATCTCGAGCTAAATGCTATTTTCTGGATATCTTCTTCCTATATACTTAACTGATAGTACCCCGACAACAAATTAATTTTGGAGAACCAATGCGCTCCCACCAGCTGATCGAATAACTCATCGATCTGGGGAAAAGGATAGGTGTTCCGCACCGTCAGTCGATTGAGCTATTGGTAGTCTATGCACATCTGCATTGATCCATCCTTCTTATTTACGAACTAAACAGAGGCTCCCCAGGGTGATGAACTAGGACGAACAAACCTTGATTCCACTAACTCTTGCAAGTGAACCCTAAACTCTGCTAGTTACTTTGGATCCATCCTTTAGGGGGTTCGAGAGATGAGCTTGGTAGCCGACACTAGCCTAATTTGGAAGTCTACTTCCCAAGGCAGGGGTAGTCCAGGTAGCTTTTTTGGAAAAACCTCAGGAAAATCTGCACCATTGGTACATTCTTCGTGCTTGCCACCATATCTTTTAGCTCAAAACATATCATGTACACCTTATCCCCTTGCTTATGGGCCTTAATGGCCTGAATAGAAGACAACATTATTCGGGGTGTGAATCTAATACCTAGAAATATGATCTCTGAATCTCTATGTCTCAAGGTGATTTGCTTTAACGCACAGTCAATCCTTGTATGATGCCAATCCAGCCATTCCATACCCAGGATAAGATTGAATTATGGCAACCCCAATGCTATTGCAGCAGTCTCGAAAATCTTCCTTCCAATATACACATCTAAGTCGCACTTGGCAGATGAGGTCACCTCAGAGCCGTCTGAGAGGCATACTCTCCGAGTGACTCTGGTGAAATGTTGCACACCATCCACATCCTTCACCAAGTCCACTGAGACGAACGAATGGGTGACAACTATATCAAATAAAGTGTGGGCAGGTCTCCCATTAACAGTCATGATGCCTAAATGTTAAGTTATAATAATTTAAAGACTAGACTTTTAGCGCAATCTCAGGCAAGTTAAGGACATATGCTTATAAACATATCAATTTGATTACGAGATACCTGCAATAATGTCCTGCAGATCCCGCTCTTGAGTCATATCCAAAGCAAATACTTGCTCTCAAGCAGGTCTACCTTGGGATCCTTATCCTCGACCACGTCCTTGTCCTCACTGAGCTGCTGGAGGAAACACCGGACGATTTAGAACACTCCGAATTAGTTGTGGGCAAAAACATCGAAATGGCCCGACTGGTGATAGTGGAAGTAACCTTCCCTGAAGTGCTCCCTAAGATGTTGATATACCTGATTTTGCTGGAATAGGGGGTAGTGCTAACTGTGGGGCTGGATGATCCATCCTAAAATTCTATTGGAAACGTCCCCCATTTCCTCGGTTTCCACCACCTCCTTTAGCAAGCTGTCTCCTCCTACATGGCCCTGCCTCCATTACTCCTTCTGTCGGTCTCTTATCACTAGCATGGACCCCAAGATGGTCCGCCTCCTATCTTTTCTCCATGTTTATTATCTAAGTAAGGCGCGAATCGTCCATAAATAAAAGAGCCTGCCTCAGGGGGTCTCGCAAACCTTTGTAAAATCACTTCGCATTCCCGCTATCATCCAAATCATAGGAGTTAGTAAAACTAACAAGGTGCTGAAACTCCCGTTGGTACTCCACAACTGATTTAGATCCCTATTTCAGCTGCAGGAACCTTTCTTTGAGTTCATCTCGAGTAGTGGAGGGAACGAAATGCTCTAAGAAAGCATCAGAGAGCTCATTCTAGCTGATGTCAATGTATAGTCATCCTTCAAAAGTTGAGACCATAAGGAATTTCCACCACCTCTTTGCATGCAATTCAAGGATGGATACTGCTAAGGTGACAACCATACTGGCTAGATATCAGATTTAGTCCAACAACTCCCGCATAGAATCCAACTACTCCTCCTTGAAAACAATCGACTCTGTCCCATGGTAAGCAGGTGGAGAAAGAGCTCGAAAGGTACTTAGCCAATTAGAGCCTGGAGCCTGTTACTGTACTAGGACCTGCCGAGACCTGAAGGCATCTTAAATCGCAGTTATGGTCTACCCCAACTCCGAATGCTGGAATGGACTAGTTATCAGAGGAATGAGAATGCCTGTCATTGGCTCTGTGTATACCGGAATCTACGTACAAAATACATATTTAGGTTAGGTTGGCCAAACATAGGGTAATAGGTGGACATACTTAGTGTGAATCACAAATGGGCATACCACTATTTCCGTTAATCCAATTTGTCCGCAAACCGAATAATCGAGCGGGGGTAACTCCACATTCAATGACTTTTTTATTGTAGGATCGGTGCAATCTGATACCAATTGTAAACCCCCTCCTTGAATACAAGACACGATCGAGGAGAGTTTTATGCCTAGAACCACCGCTGTATGGTAGCATTAACATACATGATAATCTATACCACAAGTCGCCTATTCTGCCAGGTAATTTCTGATATCACAAATTCCAACCCAACCAAAAATAAGAACACAAAAGTCATAATCCATAGAAAGTAAATGTCTAAAACAGTACCACATGACAGGAAGTTACATCAGCTCCTACAATATCAGAGTACACAAAACTGCCCGAAGGCTACTTCATAACGCTCAAAAACTCACATCTGTCATGGAAGGAAACGAGGGTATTGTAATATCAGGCCCTATCCCCTAGCATAATTGTCCTCCCGCATGAGTTGCTGCTACTGCTCCGTCTGCGGGGTATCCTCCTAAAATGGTAGGTGTAGAAACCGTTAGTTATAAAGACTAAGTGGCTTCACATCCGCTCACCCCGACAGCTCTTAGGCACCAAGAGGAGGAAAAGAAAGAGGAGCACAATAAAGCTGTAATATATATCAAACAAGTGATAGGAGAGCTTTGCTAAATCTAGCAGTTTCATTATATATCAGCACATCAATCATAAGCAAGTAACGGTAGTAGATATTGACATATGTAGAGGGACATCTATTCTAACAACACATCAATTCATAAGTTCAAAATTTAACTTAACTTATAAAAATACACGTACAAATTTATAAGTTAAGGATCAGGTACAACAGAAAGTAACTCATCATATAAAAGTGCCCATATAAGTTTATATGATGAGGATCTTATGTAGTGCAATGCAATGCAATGAAATGAATGCACTATGATGACTCACCCTTGCTTACACACAAACACAAACACACATTTGTTATGCCAACAAAGAACTTAGTTCCCACTTTTCGAGAGGTAGCAATCCTCTCCGACATCACCCATTGTGGCCAAACGTGGATAGTGGAGTGGGCATCTCCACTACTAGGTGGGTATCCACACTACCAAGACTAGGCCTCCGTACGCCTCAATGCTATCATCCTCCAACCTGCGGAGCTCCTACGAATACGACATAGAAGGGGTCTTGGGTAGATGTTCACCAAGAGCCCAACCCAACTTGCCTAACAACATGAAAGAGGTCTTCGGGAAGTAAACACCAAAGAGCCCAGCCTAATCGGCTCAATAAGAACAGAAGGGATCTTTGGGAAGTAAGCACCAAAGAGTCTAGCCCAACCATCCTAGGTCTAACTGTCAGCTTCCATCAATGTGAAGACTGGAAAGCTCGTTGATCTGCCACATTGATCCTCAACACAGGATCATCCACCATATATCAACACACACATACACACACATACAAATCCCACACATTTCCATGCTCCCAAGCCTCCAAGGGCTCCAACTGAGTCCCTTCATATTACATCTTACCCGTACCCTTATCATGCATGGGCTCCACCACGAGTCCCTTTTTGCCTTAATATAGGATGTCCCAACAATTTTATCTACCATTATTAGCATTAGATTTAGCATAACAAAACAACATTGATAATCAGTAAATACAAAACTATTTGTTCCCACAATCATAATCTCAATCGTCACATATTCCATCCTCTCAGTACAATAATTACGAAACTATTAAATGAGACATATCAAGACCAAATCCACTAATATTTCTGCCATAGCCCAGGTCTAGCATTTCAATTATGTCTGCAAACTATTAGTACCAATAAGGTTCCAATATATTTATTCATGGCATAATAATTTATAAGAAGTGATTAACAATATCTTAATGCTTTTTTTCTCCAAATCTGATGAAACTGAATGGGGGTTAGCAAAACATCATCAAGTGTATGTCACCCAAATTTCATAAGCATCTGACAAATATTATTATGAGAGAACTTTGTAAATTATAAAATCTGTACGTTCATGACATAAGTTTACTAAAACAGTATTTCTAGGATCTACTCTCCTCTAAAAATAATGTGTAACCATCTATTGGAAAAGTCTTCCCGAGGGATACAACTTTTGTGTTGAGCTCAAGATCTGAATATGACCGAACCATACTTAAAATCGCGCTTCAATTCTACTACGCACAGAAAATAGATTTTTATTCAGCACTTTCTGTACGCATCAAAAAGAAGGATGAATAACATTGGTTTGTCTCCTTCCTCCAGCTATCGCACTGTAACACCCAGGTTTTCAAGACCTTGAATCTCTAGAAGCTATCGCGTGGTGATAGTAGCTATCGCCCAGCGGTAGCCTTGTTTCATTGGGTATAGATGGCTCGACAAAAGCCCATTCGTCAAGTGCTGAGAGGGTCATCGCTCGGTGGTAGTTAGTTATCACGCAGCGGTAACTTTAGGGTTTGCGTCGAGAGCATTGAGTTCTCGAGAAAGGAGTTACCGCGCTGCATTAGCCTTACCGCAGGCATTAGCGTGGCTTAATTTTCTGTCCTGCGGCTCGGGAAGCTATTGCTAGGTGTTAGCTAGCTACCGCTCGGAGGTAGCTTGGTGTTGAGTGTGTTGAGGGGTAGGCGTTGAGTGAGATACCAAACTGCATAAGTACTACCGCTGACATTAGCATGGCCTTATTTTCTTCTCCGAACTCTCGGGAAGCTACCGCCCGGCGGTAGGTAGTTACCTCCCTGCGATAGCGTGCGGAAGTAGTTGCATTTTTGGCTTTTTAGCCGTCCGATTTCACTTAGGATATGATCCTAAGGCCCAAGACTCTCCCTCCAGAGTGCTTATATAGGGCTGAGCGGGATTTCTCCCTCATTTCTTCTCTTTTTGGAGTTGACTTAGGGTTTGAAAGAGAGAGTGGGAGGAGGAAGAATAGAGCTTTCTTCTGCCATTGACGGAGCTTCGTAGCCCCAATCATTGATCCGAGTCCAGATCTGTGGAGAGGACTTGGAGGCGCTCGTTTTCATCCGTGCAAGGCAAGGATTCCATGGCGAGGAAGAGGGTTCGCAAGGTAATGACACTTCTCCTCTCGGTTTTAGGATGCGTGCATGACATCTATTCAGTTCTTGCTTTCTTTCAAGCATTCTAGGCACCAGATATTTCAAATGATATGGATTCGGGTTACCATGGTTCAAGAGGACCCACCAGGTCGATTGTGTCCGTCCTCGACATATTATTGCACTAGAAATCAACTCCGTTAGTAGATTAGGCATTGTGGGTAAAGCCGTAGTCGCGACCGTTAGTCCTAATCGGTGATGTTGCATAGTGAGCCTTAAGGATTTTGTTAGAAATCCATTGCGACAAGATGCTATTTGTGATGTATGTCCCCCTTATTTCGCGTGAGTATGTGTAATCAAAACCGGACAAGGTTTGCTCCGTTGTGACGGTAGATGGTTTCCTTGGGGCACGGGAATGTTATAGTACGAATGGTGGATTAGGGCGGGAAAGGCTATGGATTGTGATGTGCGAAGGCTTGACCTTGTCTCTGTGTCGGCTGGCTAGCCCGTGACATGCAAGTCATGTGTGGAGAGTGTCCTGGCGAGACAAGTCCCCTTCTGTGAAACTGACGAGAACGCCAAGCATTGGGCAAGCCCGTACGATGAATCCCACAAGCAGGTGGGGTCCTGCAAGGGTTCTTTGTATCAGTTTGTGTTTGTGATGGAATCCTGACTTGAGAAGTCAGAGCTTGTAGGCAAGCCCGGGTTTTGAGACCCACGAGCGGGTTGGGCCGAGGCAAGAGTTCCGTATGGCAGCTTGTATGTCGTTAGGGGAAATTGGAAGTAGCCTCGTGTTTGCGGCTTGAATGCCGATGGGGAAATTGCAAGTACCTGATTGATGGTATGTTAGAAGCATACGTTCTAGGGTGCCTTGGGTGAAGCCCAGGTGTGTATATATGCTGTATAGTAGGCCACTTTTATTTCATGCTCAACATAGAAACATGTTTGTTGTATGAGACATCCAAACTAATTTTACTACTTTCAATGTACTTGTATATTTGCATACAAAGTGCTGACCTGCAGGGTGATGGAGTGCCCCGGGGTCTGCTAGGGATGTCCAGGAGGAGATATGTTGGTTACATAGTTGAGGTCAACCTTTTCTAACCCATGTTACAACCAAATTTTACAGGGCAAGGATCGCAAGTAGGATCTAGCTCGCCGACCAAAAAGTCCTAAGCCTCATGAAGTGTTTCATGTTGTGTAATATCTCTGTTTTGTGGAATTTTATGCTTGATGAACTAAGTATCCGGCTTGCAAGACGATATAGACGAGGAGTGCTTATGCACGTTGACATTTGATGTTATTGTTTGAGTCTAGGACTCTTATTTGTTGTAAGGCCTTAAGGCCATATTGATACTCATATTTGAGTAAATAACTTCTAGTCTGGTTTCATTGTTTCCGCTGTGATTAGTCTGAGTTTTTAGTTGGGTAGTTTATAATCTTATAATGCTTAAGCTGTGGCGTCTGTATGTTGTGGGGCCCCGCCCGGACAAATATTATACGGTTATTACTGGGGAGGTGTTTCACGCATAAGGCATGTCCAACTTCTCTCCACTCTTTCTCCCTCATTAGACCACTAATCTTCATGAAATCAAGTCCATCATATTCGTTAAGAAGAGGGGAGATGATTGAAGACATTATCATGGCGATCGACGCCCTAGAACGAAAGTTCTAGCATGGTCTCTTCCTAGGAAAACTCCATTAAACTCCCAAATCAAGCTCTCTTGAACCGATGTCTCTCCTATACTTTGGATCTAAAGATCTAGCACCAAATGGAGAGGGTAGGAAGCTTATATAGTTTCCGGCCATAAACGGAGTCCTTCTTGGCGACATATCAGTGTTCGGCTTCCGGCAGTACATTTCTTTTCGTCATTCTTCTGGAAGAGGGGGAAGGTGTCGGCCGATGAAGAAAGCCCTTAGGGTTTGGATTATCCCTTATAAAGAAACGGCTGGTGAATTAGGGTTAAAAGTTATAACGCCCACATTTTCCCATAGCAGGAAATGATTTCTGTAAGATACCACCCGACGGTAGGGTTAACGATGGCGGTAGGAATTTGGATTTTATAATAGGAGCGTTTAGTGAGTTACCACGTGGCGCAAGGTTGATACTGCATAGCGGTAGCATGGTCGATTTATTGACAGAACTTTCTGTGAGATACCGCACGGTGGTAGGGTTAACACCGGTGGTAGCGAAGCTAATTTATTTAAAATACCTCTCTACGAGGTACCGTACGGCGGTAGTGATACCGCGGGGCGGAAATGACTTTTCATCATGAGCGACGAGTTGATGCAATGTATCTTCTATCGCGCGGTTGTATTGAGGTACCGCGTGGCGGTAGCAGCGTCGTGGCCATGCATCGGCCCAGGATTGGAGGTTTTGGGTGGTGTGATTGCGGATTGGACGTTTGAGTGCCGTGTGGCGGTAGATAGTTACCGCACTGCGGTAGCTCGGCTTATAGCCTTGGAAGTTAAGTTTCAATTCATTCTCTTGTGGCTTCCTTTTTCCAAATAGTAGGGTGAGAGTAGAGCGAAGGAGAGTGATAGGAAGGAGATCTCATCACCATTGGAGTTTCAGAGCTACGATTCGCAAGCCGAGTTCGTATTTGCGGAGGCAAGTCCGTTGTGGTCATTTTCATAAGCTAGATTTTCTCCCATGGAGCCAAAGCAAACATCAAGAGTAACGATCCTTATTCTTGGACATATGAAGTCCTTTCTTTTGGCATGTGAGGGTAGATGCTCCACGAGCACGTGGATGTGGTTCTCCTGATGGGTCGAGTAGTTGTATCCCCGTTATCTTTGTATTTAGACTCCAGAATTGAAATGTGGAATAAGCATGCTGTATGAAGCCCATCCAGTCTGGTTGGTCTGGATTGGTGATGGTTGTATGTATGCCAATAAGACTCCATGAAAATCGTATAGTTTACGGAGTTGTTGGGGTGTGCAAATATTGTAGTGAGAGTGCTGGAAGTGCCTCTTTGAAAACACACATTTCGAGGGAAGAATCGATAGTCTTTCCCCTACTATGCGGCGGTAGCTCCCAGGGAGAAATATGATTGTGAAGCCTGTCATGTGGAGACCTGGGGGCTAATGTGATTGTGAGGCCTGCCTCTTTGAGACATGGGGGCCAATGCTATTGTGAGGCCTGTGTCTTGAAGACCTAGGGGACATTATGTTGAGATGAGAGTTTTAGGGTCCTAGCTTTGGTGGCCGTGAGTGCCATCCTTGGAACATAACAAAGTTATGTATCGTGCGAATGGGAAAGGGGAGGATGACCCGCGTTGTGGCTTGTTGTGCCCGATGATTTGAGCATCGAGAAAGAGCTTGCAAGACGATATAGCCTAGGAGTGCTTATGCACGTTGACATTTGATGTTATTGTTTGAGTCTAGGACTCTTATTTGTTGTTAGGCCTTAAGGCCATGTTGATACTCATATTTTAGTAAATAACTTCTAGTCTGGTTTCTTTGTTTCCGCTGTGATTAGTCTGAGTTTTTAGTTGGGTAGTTTATATCATCTTATAATGCTTAAGCTGTGGCATCTGTATATTGTGGGGCCCCGCCCGGACAAATATTATACGATTATTACAGGGGAGGTGTTACATGCATAAGGCATGTCCAACTTCTCTCCACTCTTTCTCCCTAATTAGACCACTAATCTTCATGAAATCAAGTCCATCATCTTCGTTATGAAGAGGGGGAGATGATTGAAGACATTATCGTGGCGATCGACGCCCTAGAACGAAAGTTCTAGCGTGGTCTCTTCCTAGTAAAACTCCATTAAACTCCCAAATCAAGCTCTCTTGAACCGATGTATCTCCTATTCTTTGGATCTAAAGATCTAGCACCAAAGGGAGAGGGTAGGAAGCTCATATAGTTTCCGGCCATAAACTGAGTCCTTCTTGGCGACATATACGTGTTCGGCTTCCGGCAGTACATTTCTTTTCGTCATTCTTTGAGAAGAGGGGGAAGGTGTCGGTCGATGAAGAAATCCCTTAGGGTTTGGATTATCCCTTATAAAGAAACGGCTGGTGAATTAGGTTAAAAGTTATAACGCCCTAAATTTCCCATAGTAGGAAATGATTTCTGTGAGATACCACCCGACGGTAGGGTTAACGATGGCGGTAGGAATTTGGATTTTATAATAGGAGCGTTCAGTGAGTTACCACGTGGCGCCAGGTTGATACTGCATAGCGGTAGCATGGTCGATTTATTGACAGAACTTTCTGTGAGATACCGCACGGTGGTAGGGTTAACGCCGGTGGTAGCGAAGCTGATTTATTTAGAATAACTCTCTATGAGGTACCGCGCGGCGGTAGTGATACCGCGGGGCGGAAATGACTTTTCGTCATGAGCGACGAGTTGATGCAATGTATCTTCTATCGCGCGGTGGTAGTGAGGTACCGTGCGGCAGTAGCAGCGTCGTGGCCATGCATCGTCCCAGGATTGGAGGTTTTGGGTGGTGTGATTGCGGATTGGACGTTTGAGTACTGTGTGGAGGTAGATAGTTACCGCACTGCGGTAGTTTGGCTTATAGCCTGGGAAGTTAAGTTTCAATTCATTCTCTTGTGGCTTCCTTTTTCCAAATAGTAGGGTGAGAGGAGAGCGAAGGAGAGTGATATGAAGGAGATCTCATCACCATTGGAGTTTCGGAGCTACGATTCGCAAGCCGAGTTTGTATTTGCGGAGGCAAGTCCGTTGCGGTCATTTTCAAAGGCTAGATTTTCTCCCATGGAGCCAAAGCAAACATCAAGAGTAACGATCCTTCTTCTTGGACATATGAAGTCCTTTCTTTTGGCATGTAAGGGTAGACGCTCCACGAGCACGTGGATGTGGTTCTCCTGATGGGTCGAGCTGTTGTATCCCCGTTATCTTTGTATTTAGACTCCAGAATCGAAGTGTGGAATAAGCATGTTGTATGAAGCCCATCCAGACAGGTTGGTCTGGATTGGTGATGGTTGTATGTATGCCGATAAGACTCCATGAAAATCGTGTAGTTTACGGAGTTGTTGGGGTGTGCAAATGTTGTAGTGAGAGTGCTGGAAGTGCCTCTTTGAAAACACACATTTCGAGGGAAGAATCGATAGTCTTTCCCCTACTATGCGGCGGTAGCACTACCATTAGTGGTAGCTCCCAGTGAGAAATATGATTGTGAAGCCTGTCTTGTGGGGACCTGGGGCCAATGTGATTGTGAGGCCTACCTCTTTGAGACATGGGGCCAATGCTATTGTGAGGCCTGTGTCTTGAAGACTTAGGGGACATTATATTGAGATGAGAGTTTGAGGGTCCTAGCTTTGGTGGCCGTGAGTGCCATCCTTGGAACATAACAAAGTTATGTATCGTGCGAATGGGAAAGGGGAGGCTGACCTGCATTATGGCATGTTGCGCCCGACGATTTGAGCATCGAGAAAGAGCTTGCAAGACGATATAGCCTAGGAGTGCTTATGCACATTGACATTTGATGTTATTGTTTGAGTCTAGGACTCTTATTTGTTGTAAGGCCTTAAGGCCATGTTGATACTCATATTTTAGAAAATAACTTCTAGTCTGGTTTCTTTGTTTCCGCTGTGATTAGTCCGAGTTTTTAGTTGGGTAGTTTATATCATCTTATAATGCTTAAGCTGTGGCGTCTGTATGTTGTGGGGCCCCGCCCAGACCCATATTATACGGTTATTATAGGGGAGGTGTTACATGCATAAGGCATGTCCAACTTCTCTCCACTCTTTCTCCCTTATTAGACCACTAATCTTCATGAAATCAAGTCCATCATCTTCGTTATGAAGAGGGGAGATGATTGAAGACATTATCGTGGCGATCGACACCCTAGAACGAAAGTTCTAGCGTGGTCTCTTCCTAGGAAAACTCCATTAAACTCCCAAATCAAGCTCTCTTGAACCGATGTCTCTCCTATACTTTGGATCTAAAGATCTAGCACCAAAGGGAGAGGGTAGGAAGATCATATAGTTTCCGGCCATAAACTGAGTCCTTCTTGGAGACATATCAGTGTTCGGCTTCCGGCAGTACATTTCTTTTCGTCATTCTTCGGGAAGAGGGGGAAGGTGTCGGCCGATGAAGAAAGCCCTTAGGGTTTCGATTATCCCTTATAAAGAAACGGTTGGTGAATAAGGGTTAAAAGTTATAACGCCCCAATTTTCCCGTAGCAGGAAATGATTTCTGTGAGATACCACCCGATGGTAGGGTTAACGATGGCGGTAGGAATTTGGATTTTATAATAGGATCGTTTAGTGAGTTACCACGTGGCGCCAGGTTGATACTACATAGCGGTAGCATGGTCGATTTATTGATAGAACTTTCTGTGAGATACCGCACGGTGGTAGGGTTAACGCCGGTGGTAGCGAAGCTGATTTATTTAGAATACCTCTCTATGAGGTACCGCACGGCGGTAGTGATACCGCGGGGCGGAAATGACTTTTCGTCATGAGCGACGAGTTGATTCAATATATCTTCTATCATGCGGTGGTTGTGAGGTACCGCGCGGCGGTAGCAGCATCGTGGCCATGCATCGGCCCAGGATTGGAGGTTTTGGGTGGTGTGATTACGGATTGGACGTTTGAGTACCGTGTGGCGGTAGATAGTTACCGCACTGCGGAAGCTCGGCTTATAGCATGGGAAGTTAAGTTTCAATTAATTCTCTTGTGGCTTCATTTTTCCAAACAGTAGGGTGAGAGGAGAGCGAAGGAGAGTGATAGGAAGGAGATCTCATCACCATTGGAGTTTCGGAGCTACTATTCGCAAGTCGAGTTCGTATTTGCGGAGGCAAGTCCGTTGTGGTCATTTTCATAGGCTAGATTTTCTCCCATGGAGCCAAAGCAAACATCAAGAGTAACATTCCTTCTTCTTGGACATATGAAGTCCTTTCTTTTGGCATGTGAGGGTAGACGCTCCACGAGCACGTGGATGTGGTTCTCCCTATTGGTCGAGCAGTTGTATCCCCGTTATCTTTGTATTTAGACTCTAGAATCGAAGTGTGGAATAAGCATGCTGTATGAAGCCCATCCAGACTAGTTTGTCTGGATTGGTTATGGTTGTATGTATGCCGATAAGACTCCATGAAAATCGTGTAGTTTACAGAGTTGTTGGGGTGTGCAAATGTTGTAGTGAGAGTGCTGGAAGTGCCTCTTTGAAAACACACATTTCGAGGGAAGAATCGATAGTCTTTCCCCTACTATGCGGCGGTAGCGCTACCATCAGCAGTATATCCCAGTGAGAAATATGATTGTGAAGCCTGTCTTGTGGAGACCTGGGGGCCAATGTGATTGTGAGGCATGCCTCTTTGAGACATGGGGGCCAATGCTATTGTGAGGCCTGTGTCTTGAAGACCTAGGGTACATTATGTTGATATGAGAGTTTGAGGGTCCTAGCTTTGGTGGCCGTGAGTGCAATCCTTGGAACATAACAAAGTTATGTATCGTGCGAATGGGAAAGGGGAGGCTGACCCGCGTTGTGGCTTGTTGCGCCAGACGATTTGAGCATCGAGAAAGAGCTGAACTATACCCAGCCCTATGTCATTCGACTTGGAGTGAGTCAAAGAGTGTATCTGGCAATCACCATGACTTGGTTGTAGCCGTAGGAGCGAGTCTTTGGATTCAGCCCGGAAAGACTGTTTAATGCTCAAATTATGTTGACCATCGCTGAGTATAGAGGTGTGACCCTGGTTATGTCCGATAATCGATAATGTGCCCTGAATGTACGAGATGTATGGCCGGTAGTGCCAACGTCTGTAGTGAATGGTGCTTAAGTTGCACATTTTTATTGCCAATATATATCTATGCCAAATGCCTGCATGGAAGGCGCACTGCCACCCCGAGTGAGGGGCGGGTCGTTATAATTTTGTCAGCTAATGCTGACCATTTCTTTGTATACTACCTTCAGGGTGGAATGAATTTGTGCAGATGAAGCTGGAGAGCCGCGCAAGAAATAGTGGGCTAAAGTCCATGGTTGTTATACCGGCCCTCGAAGGCCAAAGCGAAGTTGTTTTACTGTTTCACGTGTGGCCGGCCTGCCTGCTGAAGTTTGTAAAACACTATTATTTGAGGAAACAGCTTTAAGCCTTAAGGCCAAAAATATTTGTGTATTTATCTTATCATTCCTATTTTGCGGTAGTGGACATTCCTGTGTTTTGGTTCCAAGAAAATAAAAAAATATCTTCCGCTAGAATGCACTCTGAGTTAGGATACGTTTATAGATTATGGTCTCAATACGTAACTCTACTGACTATCCGTAGAATATAGCGTGGGGCCCCGGCCGGACCTTCTGTTATATTCTATAATACGGATGGGGGTATTACAATTTGGTATCAGACACTGGTGTCGGTCGTCCTTATTTTAATTCATAGACGAATTCTTTTTAAGGAGTGGTGATCACATGTTTGTGCGTCACTATTTTAGCATGAAATAACCCATGAATGTCTACTTAGGAATGAAAATACACATGTTTGTGGAACCTGTGCATTCCTTTGATTGTTGTTTTGTAATTTATTTAGTTGCTAAATTGTGTGTTGCACGATTATAGGTCACTAGAAGTGGTGCGGGGAAATCTCAACCTCAACTCTCAGTAAAGAGTTGTGTACCTGGTGATATGCCTACACCTCCTCTTTCGACTGAGACTATTCGCTAGTTATTGGAGCCATGTTCGCGATGATCAACGTGCAACCAGGAAGGCGTGCACAACCTCCTACCCTTGAGGTTGCTCCAGCACAGGTTGACGTTGTTGAGCCTGTGGCTAGGCTACAAGTACTGGATGAGCCTTTGGAAATGAGAAGAGCAACAGAGAATCAATTAAAGCATGTCATGAGCTTCCATCCTCCAACATTTGAGTGAATTTGATCCCCCAGTCAAGCTGAATATTTGCTCTCGAGGATAAAGAGAGTCTTGACAGCAATAGAAATGGGGGAAAGCCAAAAGGTGTCTGTAGCTACATTCCTTTTCGAAGGTGAGGCGAGACTTTGGTGTGATGAACTGGACCTTATTCAGCTTACTGGAAGGAAACTGTCCGAGATCTCGATGGAGAAGTTCTCGAGGGACTTTCTGGCTAGGTATCTCCCATCTGCCCAAAGGATTGCCATGGAAAATAAATTTCAGAGGTTTAATCAGGGTGAGAGTAGTGTGGACGAATACTTACATGAGTTCATGATGTTGGGGAGATATGCGGGCTCTACCTTTATTTATGAGGAGCGCAAGACCAACCGATTCTATGAAGGACTGCATGATGATCTGAGGTTATTGCTCTTGGGTCCAAAGACGTAAAGTTTTCTGACCTTGGTCAGTATAACACAATCCGCGGAGTAATACACGAAGCATGTACAACATAAAAATAGCTCGGCGCTAAAGAGGACATAGTTTAAGGTACTGAATTCATCAAAGTCTGGGTACCAAAAGTCGAACAAGAAGCCCAAATCTGCTTGACCGGCTTCTTCATCAGCTCCCTCTGGGGCAATGTCTGGGCGAGGAGGCCCAATTCATTTTTATAATTGTGGCAAGCCGGGACACATAGCCCGAGATTATTGGAGTGGCAAGACAGAGAAAATGGCAGGAGCATCTTATGCTGAGAAAAGGAAGGTGGTGGAGTCAACTTCATCCCATCATGCTCCAGTCCAACCCAAGGTATACAACCTTGGCCAACAGGGGGTCATTAAGAAGGGTGATGCGTTTATAGGTACAAGTTATATTTTAGCCTATTTGCTTTCTATACCTTACACCTTATATATTGGTTGTATGACTATCTTATTTTTGGCTTTGTCTTAATCTTGGACTGTCCGGTGAGAGCACTATTTGATATAGGAGCTTCACATTCCTTTCTATCCAAGGACTTAGTGTCGCATATTAGAGTGCCCATGTAACACCCCATCCATCACATAGCATATAACAAAAGGTAAGGCCTGGGCCCGATGCCATATAATACGGACAGACCAAGGAGTTACTAAATTGAAACCATAATCCAATATTTCACATCCTACCACAGAGTGCATTCTAGCGGAAGTAATTAAAGATTTTAAATAGATCCCAACAAAAAGGTGAATGTACACTACCACAACTAGTAATGTAAAACAAAAACACAAATAAGGTCTTGGCCTTAAGGCCTTACAATGTTCAACTTGAATTAAAGTGTGTTACATACTTCGGCACACAGGCCGGCCACACATGAACGATAAAATAATATAAGAGTTCTCTTTGGCCTTCAAGGGACAACACATCATTTCTGGGCTTCAGTCCGCTACTTCCCGCTTGGCTCAACAGCACCTGCACGCAACAACCCACCGCACAGTGGCAAAACAAAAGCAACGGTCAGCAAAAATAGAACAAATTATAATGACCTTACCCTTCACCCGGGGTGGCAGTGCTCCTTCCTTGCAGGCATTAGTTTAACCGCAATATGGCAATAAGAACGTGCAACTAAGCACCATTCTCCATAGACGTTGGCAAAAATGCCCAACGGATCGTGCTCTCAGGCATACTCTTGGTGCAAGGACCTCAAGGGTCGCACAACCGTTCTTTGACGGTCGTCAATGTTTGAGCTTTTAGTATCACAAATGCCAAGGCTAGAGACAATGCTCCAGTGCTACGACAAGTTATGTGATGTACATGTGACCACTCCAAGTCGACCGACATAGGGGAGGGTACAGTTCAGCCATATCCCGTGCTCAAATCGTCTTGCTCACAGGCTTGACGCGGGCCAACATCCCTTTTCCCTTTTTTGTATGATCTAAAACCCTATAAGGATAGTACGATAGAACTCATGGCTACCAAAGCTGAGCAATATAAGGTCATGCTCAATCAAATAAAGACCCCAGGTCTCTCAAAGACAGGCTTCACAAACAATACATAGCTTACTGGAAGCTAACGCCGACGGTAGAACTACCGCCGTGCGGTAGGGGATAGACTATCGGTTCTTCCCCATAATCGGGTGTTTTCCTGAAGACTTACCCCCAATACTCTCAATGCAGTCATCTGCACACCCCGTAACTTCGAAATCTACGTGATAATTACGGAGTCTTCTCCGGCATACAAAACATAGAAACATCACCAATCCAGACCAACCCGTCTGAATAGGCTTCACACAATATTCTTATTCCGTTCTTTGATTCTAGATCTAAATGCAACACTAAGGGGATACACGGATCTACCCGTCGGGAGAAATACATCCACGTGTTCGTGGAGTGTCTAACTTCTAATTCCAGAAAAAAGGACTTCACATGTCCAGGGAAGAGGATCGTTACCCTTGATGTATGCTTTGGCGCCATATGAAAAATCTAGACGGTTGAAAATGACCGCTCCGACCTTGCCTCCGCAAATCAGAACTCGCCTTGCAAATCCGAGACCCGAAACACGAACGGCAGGAAGAACCATACTCCCGGCACTGCTTCTCCTCCTCCAGAAAACTAGGGCACCAACTCCTCTCCAAAAGAAGATGAAGAGAAACAGCCAAACTAGGCCTAAATATAAAGCTACCGCCACACGGTAACTAGCTACCGCCGCACGGTACCTTAATTCAACACCTCGTTACGGGCGCAAATGCCGAAACCTTCCAATCGCGGGCCGAAATGTGGCCATGCTATTACAAATTCCCTATCGCCGCGCGATAGGATGCTAAAGCCACACGTTAGCCGACGACGGTTATGACATGACAACTGCTGCTATCGCAGTGCGCTAACAACTATAGCTGCACGGTAGAATCCTAAGAACTATAATAATATAATTGACCCAGCTATCGCCGCGATAACACTATTGCCGGGTTATAGTTTCCCGAGAGCTCTGCCAGTTTAATTTCCCTGCTATCGCTGCGCGGTGAAAACTTTCCGCCATGCTGTAAGTCCAGCGTTGAGTTGAATCAACCCTCTCAACACTCTCAATGCTGTCGATACAAACCCTGGAGCTACCGCCACGCAGTAACTATCTACTTCCAGACGATAACCTCCAGAGAACCATTTCCTGCTTTAAGGAATTTGTGGCATTACAAATCTCCCCCACTTAAAGAATTTCATCCTGAAATTATGTTATGCAAGAAACTAAGGAATTAAATCAACTTTAAACTATATACCTTAATTGAATAACTCAGGGAGCTCTGATTTCATGGTTTTCTCCCGCTCCCAAGAAATCTCCTCTCGGCCACAGTGATCCCATCAAACCTTGACCATCCTGATCTTTTATTACGCACTCTTTTGACATCTACATCCTCAATTCGAATGGGATTGACCCTCATTGTCAACCCACTATGAACTGGTACTTGATATATAGCAACCACTTGTGTAGGCTCTTGCACTGCCTTTCGCAATACTGATATGTGGAATACATCATGTAGACCACTCAATTTCGTTGATAACTTCAACCAATAGGCAGCTTCTCCAATACGCTCCAGTATGTCAAACGGCCCAAGATATCACAGACTCAGCTTTTTCAAGCGTCGTACACTTGAGACACCCTTGAAAGGATTTAAATTTCAAATATACCCATTCGCCTATGACTAACTCAGCATTTCTATGCTTGGTGTTATAATACTTAGCCTGCCTATCCTTAGACCCAAATAACCAGTCACGGATTGTTCGCATAATCGAAGTCGCATCTTCGACTTCCTTCCGCTTGTACAGCTTGGACTTGCCAGTCTCCAACCCTGACAATGAGGTACGACACATCCTACAATAATGTTCCTCGAAGGGCTCCATTTGAATACTCACCTGGTAGCTGTTGTTATACGCAAACTCAATTATATATAGTTGATCCATCCACCCTTTTTCCGAAATCCAAGGCACATATGCGAAGCATGTCCTCTATCGTCCTGTTGACTCTCTCGGTCTGACCATCCGTTTGCGGATGAAAGGTCGTACTGAACTACAGTTTGGTTCCCAATAATTGATGTATTAACCTCCAGCCATTAGACAAAAAATGCCCATCTCGGTCACTCACGATGCTACAGGCCACACTGTATAGATGGACGATATTCTCCACATACATCTTTGCTAGTTTATCCACTGAATCATCCTTCCTATTTGGGATTAAGTGCGACACTTTCATCAAATTATCTACAACCACTCAAATGGCTTCGTTTCCCTTCTGTGATTTTAGCGAACTGTGCACGAAATCCATGGATATATCGTCGATCTTCCATTCCGGTATAGGCAAAGACTTCAAGAATCCTCCGGACTTCTGACACTCCGCCTTCACCAAGGCACACGTTTGACACTTCGTCATATAAAGTGCTATGTCCTTCTTCAGTCCCGGCCACTAGAATAGCTTTTTCATATCTCTGTACATCTTTGTGCTCCCTGGGTGAATCAAGTACTTAGTATGATGAGTCTCGTAGATCAATTCCTCTCGTAGTTTACCCACACTTGGGACGCACAAATGACTGCCCTTCCACAATAACCCATCATCAACACTAAATTGGGCATTTGACCCATCCGAAGCCTCAGCCATGATCCGCTTTATGCTATCATCCAACTCCAATGCCTGTCGTATCCGATTAGCCAGGTCATACTACACCTCTGTCCAGTTCAGCTGAGCTTCAACACTAGACCTCTTATCAACACAAGAAATCTCTAAGGCTTCCAATTCTCGAACCAAACGCTCATCATGTATTGACAACCAATTGTTCTACGCGTAAGCTCTGAGAATTACCGCATCCACAACTGCATTACCATTCCCAGACACGTAGTGAATCTTTAAGGTGTAGTCCCCAAGAAAGTCCATCCCCTTCATTGTCGCATGTTTAGGTCCTTCTGATCTAGTAGATACTTCAGACTCTTATGGTCGGTATAAATATCGACCTTCACACCATATAGGTTGTGCCTCTAAAGCTTTAGAGCGAATATCATGGTTACCAAATCTAAGTCATGGACTGGATAATTCCTCTCATTCACCTACAACTAGTGTGAGCCACACTCTATTACACTCCCATGCTGAAGTAGAACATAGCCTAAGCAACTGCCCGAAGCGTCACTGTATATCTCAAAGCCTTCTGTACCACTTAGCGAACACAGGACAGACGCCGTGGTCAGGCGACTTTTCAATTCTTAAAAAGCTTGCACGCACGCTGACGTCCAAACAAACTTCTAATCTTTCCTTGTCAAGGTCGTGAGGGGTAATGCTATCTGCGAGTTGTTCTCCAAGAAGCGCTTGTAGTAACCGATAAGTCCCAAAAAACTTCGGACTTCTGCCACCGAAGACAATACAGGCCACTCCCGTATAGCAGAAATCTTCGTTGGATCCACTGCGATTCCCTCACCACTAATAATATGACCAAGGAACGCTATCGAAGAAAGCTAGAACTCACACTTTGAGAACTTGGCATAAAGCTGAGTGCTTCTCAAAGTCTCAGAACAATCTTTAAATGTTCCGCATGATCATCCTTTGATGGGGAGTATACCAGGATATCATCGATGAACACTATCACGAACAAATCCAAAAAATCCTTGAATGTCCTGTTCATTAGCTTCATAAAACTGATGGCGCATTCGTCAGCCCAAAAGGCTTGATAGTAAACTCGTAATGCCCATATCATGTACTGAACATCGTCTTGGGAATATCGTTTTTCCTAATTCTTAGCTAATAATAGCCAGAATTCAAATCCAGCTTAGAATACATCGTTGACCCAACATATGGTCAAACAAATTGTTGATTCTCGGAATCGGGTACTTATTCTTCTCTGTTAACTTGTTCAGTTCCCGATAATCGATACAAAGCCGCAGACTTCTGTCCTTCTTTTTCACGAAGAGGACTGGAGCGCTCCAAGGTGACGTACTCAGACGCGCATACCCCTGCTCTATCAATTCTTGAAGTTGCGCTTTCAACTCTGCCATTTCCCTTGGTGCTAAACAGTATGGACCGTGACACGGGTTTCGTGCCAGGCACCAACTCGATGGTGAAATCAATCTCACATTGAGGTGGAGCTCTAGGGAGATCTTCAGGGAAAACATCGGCAAACCCCGACACCACCGAAACACTTACCAATCCAGGCTTGGGATTCTTAGTCTCTAATAGAGTTAATAACAACTCCACACCCTCAAGAATTTCTAACTTAATCTCGCGTTTGGTGTTTTTCCCTAGTATGACCCCTTAGGGTTGTAGCTAACCTATTCATGTTGCTCCGAGAGTTAGTCCATGCCTAAGGTCAAACCACCTATAATATTTAATGCCAATGTTTCCGTTTGGTTTGTATACACATAATCAATACAACAGGAAGCACTAGGATGAACCACAGGAAAACCTTATATGCTAAGGAGCGAGAAGCCCTGCAGCGAACAGTACTCCACACCTCCAAAAGTGGAACAAAGCCTACTTACACAAGTCATGAGCCAGTAAATAATCATATCATAGATATAAAAGCTATAAGCTAACCCATACCTTTCATCTCGTCGCTTTGCTCATGGCTTCCTGCATTTTCCTTTATCTTTGGAAGCCCACTCCAACAATTACGGTCTCTATAACCCAGCTTACCACAAGTATAACATATCGTTGGGTCTCGCCCAGCGGTTGCTCCAGATCCACTCTCCTTTGCCACTAGAGTACCACTCTGACATTCTCTAGCAATGTGTCCTATCTTGCCACACGTATAGCAAGTAAGTGTAACTTGCCCTGTAACAGCTCCTGACTTAGCTTTCTTTATCTTTGGGGCATCAACACGATAATTGCGGGCAAGGTGTCCTGACTTGACACAAGTATGACAAGCATATGGAGCTTGACCTATAGATGTTCTAGGCCTCTTATGCCACCTCCTACAGTATTCATACTTTGTAAAAACTACAGAGTTCAGGACCCTGCACACTAGCAACTGGTGGACTTTTCCCAAATCTACTTCCAATGATCTAGCCGACTGCACCATGCTTGGGAGAAAACACTTTAATTATATTATACTATCAGGTCAATAACACTTTTATTATCACATTTTAATTCTACATCATATTGATGTACGCCAAAGTCTTCTAATGTTTGTGTCATCCATATAGCTTGGTTACAACAACTTCCTAGTATAATGTATTCGGCCTCGGTGATGGAGAGGGAAACATAATTCTATTTCCTACTCGACCATAAAATGAGTGAAGGACCTAAGAAATGACATGTGACACTAGTACTCTTACGATCTAACAAACATCTCGTATTGTTCAAATAAGAATAACCACATAAAATATAAGGATCATTATGTCGATACTGTAATCTTAATCTAGAAATAATGATTAGATATCTAAAAATCCGCTTAACTGCTTTTAAATGTGATTCTTTGGGATTAGCCTGAAATCTAGCACAAAAACAAACAACAAACATAATATCGAGTCTAGATGCAGTTAAATACAAAAATGATCCTATCATTCCTTTATATAAAGTATGATCTATCGAAATTTTACTTTCATCTTTTCCTAATTTTAATGATGCACTCAAGGAGAATTAGCTTGCTTAAGATTTTCAAATCCAAATCTTTTAAGACTATCATGAATATATTTAGATTGACAAATAAAAATACTATCATATTTTTGATTAATTTAAAATCTTAGAAAATAAGTAAGTTCTCCTACCATGCTCATTTTAAATTCATTTTTCATTACTAAAACCACTTCAATACATAACTCTTCATTAGTGGCTCCAAAAATAATATCATCTACATAAATTTGCAAAATATTCAAATTATCTTTAACATGCTTAATGAAGAGTGTACTATATGCACTTCCTATTTTATAACCATTCTTTAGTAAATATATGGTTAATCTTTCATCCCAAGAACGAGGTGTTTGTTTCAAACTTTAAAGCACCTTTTCTAACTTATATACATAATTAGAAATTTTTTCATTAATGGGTTGTTCTACAAAACTTCTCCTTTAATATACCTTTTTAAAAATGCACTTTTAACATCCATTTGAAATAATTTAAATATCTTAAAACTAGAAAATGTAAGAAAAATTCTAACAACTTCAAGATGTGCTTCGGGTGCTAAAGTTTCATCAAAATCTATCCCCTCTTTTGTGCATATCCTTATACTACTAATCTAGCTTTGTTCCATATAATCCTAGATTTATCATCTAATTTATTTTTGAAAATCCATTTAACACATACAACAGGATGATTAGATGGCCTCTCTATAAGTTTTCAAACTATATTACGTTCAAATTGATTAACTTCGTTATTCAAAGCTAAAAACCAAAATTCATCATTTAAAGTAGTTGAAATGTTTTTTAGGTTCTACTTCGGAAACAAAACATATGTTTGAAAATAAATCATGTAGAGAAGAACGAGTACTAACCCTTTTTGATGGTTCTCCTATAATTAATTCCTTTGGATTATCTTTTGTAAACTTGAGTTCACTTGGAGGGACATATTCTTCCGCTTCTTCTTCTTCTATTTCCGCCTTTTCTTCTTCTTTTTCTCCAAGTTATTCACCATCTTCATGTTCTAAAGGAGAAAGGGGTTCTTCGTTTCATGTAGGGTTAGAATCTATATAAGGAACAAACTCATAAAATCTTACATGAATAGATTCTTCATCTATTTTGTCCTCTAATTATAAATTATATAAGCGTTATTAGTTGAATAATAGCCAATGAAAATTCCTTCATTACATTTTTCATCAAATTTACCAAATGTATCTTTTGTACTTAAGATAAAACATTTGCAACCAAAAACTCTAAATTAGGAGGTTTCTTTTAAAAATATAATTCATAAAGAGTTAAATTTAAAAATGGACAAAGCATTACATGATTAATTACACAATATGAAGTATTAATAGCTTTGACTCAAAATGATCTAGGTAACCCATATTCTGAGAGCATAGTGCGAGCTAGCTCTTAAAGGGCCCTTTTTTTCCTCTCCACAACACAATTTTGTTGTGGTGTTTTAGGAGCGAAAAATTCATGTTTTATTTCTAGATCAGAATAAAATATAATAAATCTATCATTTTCAAATTCACCTCCATGATCCGAGCATATACACTTAATTTTTAATTCAAGTTCATTTGAGTACAAATGCATAACTTAGTAAATTCAAAGAACACATCGAATTTGGAAGTTAGAAATATATATAATCTAGCAAAAACTTGAAAAATCATATATTAAAACAAAAGTTTATTTTCTACCTCCAAAACTTGGCGTGCATACCAGTTCAAATAAATCCATATGTATTAACTGAAGTGGTATAGTAGTAGAAATAACATTTTTAATTTTTAATGTAGATTTTAAAAATTTTCCTTTTTGACAAGATGTGTAAAGAGAAGATAAATTTCCATTAAACAAAGGCAATCTTTAAATTAATTTATCTTTTGATAGATTTAAAATTAACTTGGCACTAGTGTGACCAAGATGCATATGCCACAATACTAATTCTTTATTTTTAAAAATAAAAAATTTTAACGATGAATGTGAAAGATCTTGAAATTCTATCATATACATATTATGAAATCTTGGTGTAGTGAGAATAATATCATTTGTTTTAAAGTCAATAATTTGGAAAAATTTATAGATGATTCAAATAGAACATTTAAACCGTAATCATATAGTTGAATTAAATAAATTATATTATGTTTTAAACCATCTACATATAAAACATCTGGAATAGTAAAAGATTCGTTACCCACTACATCGATTCCCATGATCTTTCCTTTTCAGTTGTCACCAAAAGTCACCATCCCTCCTTTTTTCAAATTAAGGCTAAGGAACTTTGATTTATTGCCCGTCATGTATTTTGAACATCCTGAGTCCAATACCAAACATCTTCTTTGTCCTTAGCCTGCCAAAACACCTAGAAAGGGGATGCGAGTAAAGATTTGGCTACCTAAGTGGTTCCTCCCATAGAATAGGTGAAAACCTTAAGCACCAAGGCTTGTTTAAAAATACTTTGGCCTTTCTTCCTGTAAGAGTAAGTGGTGTGACCACATCTTTTATATTTAGCACTCTCCTCCCACCTTGCTAACTTCCTATTAGTCAAGGCACATCTCCAAACCACTGCTCCAAAGAGCTTACACCTCAGATACCTCAGGACTTCTCAGTCTCCTCCAAGACTCACAACTCAACCACAAGGGCCTACAACTCAGTGATCAACAAATCACCTACCTCAGGCCAAAGGCCCTATACTCA
Source organism: Platanthera zijinensis (assembly GCA_039513925.1). Taxonomy (NCBI): domain Eukaryota; kingdom Viridiplantae; phylum Streptophyta; class Magnoliopsida; order Asparagales; family Orchidaceae; genus Platanthera; species Platanthera zijinensis. The sequence continues at coordinate 9,106,414 of CM077098.1, forward strand.
GGCTGGGAGAAAAATCCTACCTCAGATCCACTAGGGATTTTACCTTAGAGAGAATGACTCTCTTACAGCTCAGGCTGTTAATGCCTACCTTAGATCCACTAGGGATCCTACAGCTCATGCACAAGTGCCCTACAACTCAGTGAGAATGACTCACCTACCTATGACTTGATACTAAGTCCTACAACTCAGTTCCAGCAGGATCCTACAACTAAGAGAGTTTAACTCTCCTACAGCTCAGGCAAGAATTCCCTACCACAGGCTTGAAAAGCCCTACACTCAGATCCAATTGGATCCTATAAGGAGAAAGGTGATTTAATTTATTCGACACAGAAATTTTTTTTGTGTTAACAACTAGGGCTGAGATGTCTCAGCACTATCTTACTTCACAGCAGCAGGAGAAAGTTCTGCCTCTGCTGGAAGAGTTTCAGAATGAAGATTCTGATCTTGTTGAAGAAGATGAACCGCTCGATCTTGAGTTCTTCAATCAGCCAACTGAGCCCACTGAAGAATGATGGCTCTACTCTTTTTCTCTATCAAAAATCTTTCTGATTATGCTGTAGTAGATGAAGATGCAATAGCTCACTGAACTTTTAGTTCTTGCAAGAATACTTCAAGCTTTTTCTCGGCAGTAGTGGCGAGGAAGATGAAGTCCAGCCATAACTTTTGAAATCAATAAAGCCCTAAAAGTTGATTGCGTCTTGGCCAATCTCTTCCTTTTGTAGTTTGCCGATCAATGACTCTAGGAATCAGTGGGGCCCACCTGCAGTTTCCAGCTACACCTTTGCTTTAACGGAAGAAGACGTACAGTAGCTCCCCTGTAGAGTTTGTCGTGTTCTATAGCTTCTCCGTACTTGATTTTAAATTAGTTGACTCTGTCGATTTTGCTGACTATGCTAACGTCAGCACATGTAGACTTAGCCAAAATCGAGCGTCAGTAGAATAGGCGTTGAGTGAGTAAGCATCACTCAACTCCAGAATACTTAGATAAAAATATGTTTCTAGGCGTTGAGTGATTCAACTTCACTCAACGCCAAACTCCTTTACTAGCTCTCTGTTGCTTGGCGTAGATTGAGTAAGCATCACTCAACGCAAAACTACTTAGACAGAATTCTGTCTTATCAAGGCGTTGAGAGCATTGAGTGAGCACTCCTCACTCAATGCTTTCTTTCTTAAACAATTCCTGCTTCTTCAGCATCTTAAGCGTTGAGAGCGTTGAGTGAGCACGCCTTACTCAAAGCTTTTTGCTTTAGCAAGATTTTTTGAAATATGGCGTCGAGAATGTTGAGTGAGCATGTCTCACTCAACGCTTTCTAACTTAGCTAGATTTTTCTGCTCCTTGGCGTTGGGTGAGTAAATTCCACTCAAAGCATTTGGACTTAGCCAAATTTCTGTGTTTGAAAACATAGGTTCTGACTGAATGATGGCCAGTCAATTGTTTATCATATGGTGTTGAGTGAGCTTGCCTCACTCAATGCCTATTGACTTATTCAAATACCCGCACTTCTATGGCTTTGACTTACAAGGCAATACTAAACGAATATAGAGTATGGCATTGAGTAAGTGATACTCTCTCAATGCCTGTGGACATGGCCACTTTTTTTCCCATTTCTTCTTAGGATTTTACTGCATTAGCCTGTCTCACAGCCTTTTGTTGTATGACATTGAGTGAGTTGACTTCACTCAATGCCTGCAGATTTAGCCACTTTCTCAACTTGCCACTACTTTAGCTTTGACTGTATAGGATCCACTCAGCGCTATACATCATCTGCATTGAGTGTGTAATTCTCACTCAATGCAAGTGGACTTAAAAATTTTTTTGTCTATCCACATCTTAAGTTAGTGTTTACCTGACCTAGCCACTTAGGCTACTTGTCCCATCATTATTGCTACGACATCCCTGCATGCATGAATTCAGGCACTCTTTAAATACAACGTTATGTATATAATTGATAAGATTGACTTCCTCAAATCTAGGACATTGTGGGCAATGAACCCAACAATCTCCCCCTATTTGAGGAAGTCAAAACTCTTAAGAAAATGAGTCAATGACATACACAGCAATATGTAGCAATAATAATGTAAACAGCATATAACTAGAGAATGATCTATAGTTACCACACCTCCTTGCCTGTAGGGTGAACATTACCACACCTGCTCCCCCTGAATTACTGTTACCATTCTTGATCATACACCTGGTCATCTTTTCCTCCCCCTTTTTGACTTCAGCAAATAGCCAACAATGTTCTGATCATCTGCTCTCCCTTTTTTTATTACAAATAGGCAGTAGTTGATCCTAAGGAGAGTGCTGGAGAAGTGCTGGACCTTCTCCCCCTCAACTGATGCATCATCTATCATATTTCTTGGTAGAAAATCTAGTTTATACCAGTTTTGACAGCAGTTGACCATGATGCCACTGAAAGTATATCAATTGAAGAGTCTTCTTTTTACTGAAGAACAATTCTATCTGCAAGATACAAAATAACCTACAACTAAATGTGGAGCAACTAAAGCTATACCAGGTTTAACATACGTAACTCAAACTTGAAGGTGTTAAACTTTGCTTCATCTAGTGACTTAGTGAAGATGTCAGCAACTTGCTTGTCGGTTGGGACAAACTCAAGGTTGATATCTTCACATTACACATACTCCCTAATGAAATGATATCTGATCTCAATGTGCTTAGTCCTGCTATGGGAGACAGGATTCCTAGCAATTGAAATAGTACTAGTAGAATCACAAAATAAAGGACTTCTACTTATCTGAAGGTTAACAGTTTGCTTCTTGCTGCTCCATGAAACTAGTCTTCCACCCAGGAATTGACAGGTGCTAGAAGTGCTCTTCCTATCCTCTTTGTAGCCTGCAAAGTCTATATCTGAATAGACAGTTAGTTCAAACTCCCCATTCCTAGAGTACCACAAGACAAGATCTAGTGTACCCTTAAGATACCTCAGAATTCTCTTTGCAGCAGAGTAATGAGATTCTTTGGGAAAAGCCTGATACCTAGCACAAACACATCTAGTATACATGATGTATGGCCTACTTGTAGTTAGATAGAGAAGGGAACCAATTATCCCCCTATACAAAGTTTTATCAACAGGTTTCCCTGTCTTATCTTTGCATATGGGCATACTTGACCACATGGGAGTTCTCATGGTGGAGGAATTCTCCATACCAAATTTCTTTATTAACTCCCTAGTGAACTTAGACTGGGATATGGAAAAATCATCATCAGTATGTCTTACTTGGAGACCCAATAAGAACTTAAGTTCACCCAAACTGCTCATCTCAAACTTCCCCTACATAAGTTTGACAAACTTCCTATAGAGGTTGTCATCTGTAGATCTGAACTAGGATGATCTTACCCTTAGATTCCCTTAGGAATAGGGTCTTATCTATCTTCCCGCTTAAGAATTTGTTCTCAATGAGGAAGCTAGACAAAGTCTCATACAATGCTCTAGGGGCTTGCTTTAGCCCATATAGAGCTTTCCTAAGTCTATAAATAGAATTAGTTGAGTTAGAAACTATAAAACCTAGAGGTTGCTCAACATAGACTTCTTATTTTAAGTTACCATTCAGAAAGGCTGACTTCACATCCATCTGGTAGACCTTGAATCCCTTGTATGCAACATATGCAAGGAATAATCATATTTCCTCCAAACTTGCTACAGGGGAAAATATTTGATCAAAACCAAAGCCTTCTTCCTATATGTACCCCTTTGCTACTAATCTTGCTTTCTTCTTGATTATAATGCCATTTTCATCAAGTTTGTTTCTGTAAATCCACTTGACTCCAATGACATTATGTCCATGAGGTCTGGGAACTAGCTTCCAGACTTTGCATCTTTTGAACTGGTTCAGTTCCTCTTACATAGACACTATCCAGAATTGATCAATGTTGGCCTCTTCAAACTTCTTTAGCTCCACTTGTGACAGTAAGTTTGCATACATAACTGTATTCAGATTTCTGCTTCTTGTCATTACTCCATGGCTTAGTTCACCAATGATTTAGTGAACAATATGGTCTCTTAAATGCCTAATTGTTAGGGGTAATCTTCTTTCAGCAACAACTTCAGGAACTGCCTCTTGCTGATCATCCTCTGCTCCAAGTGTGTCTGGTAAACCTTCTAGAGTTTCCACTTCATCTTGGATAACTGGTGCAACTTCCTTGATGGTCAAATTGTCCATCATCTATTCTGTACCTGCAATATAGGAAGAGGAGCTTGGAAGCTCCCTATTAATCATGCTAGACTCATCAAAGACTACATCCACGGAGTCTTCTACAACTTGGATTTTCAAGTTGTATACCCTATAGGCTTTACTAAGATTATTGTACCCAATAAAAATCCCATCAAAGGACTTGGCAGCAAACTTAGTCACATAGAACTTTCCATTATGGAGCACATAACACTTACTACCAATGATTCTGAGATAGCCCAGATTTTGTTATCTGCCCTTCAAGATCTCATAGGGAGTCATCTTGTGGCTTTTGGTGATAGAGGCCCTGTTAAGGAAATGACATGCAATATTTACTGCCTTAGCCCAGAAATATTCTGGGTGAGATGTGTTATACAACAAGGTTATTCCAGCCTCTATAAGATTTCTATTTTTCCACTCAACAATCCCATTTTACTGGGGAGTTCTATGAGAAGAAAATTCTTGATGAATCCCTTGCTCTTCATAGAACTCTGTAATGACTTCAGACTGGAATTCAATTCCATGGTCTCTTCTGATTTTGACCACAGAACTGTTAAACTCATTCTAAACTTACTTAACAAACTTGATGAAGATATCAAGGGTCTCATTCTTTTTCTTGAGAAAGAACACCTAAGTAAACTTTGAATAGTCATCAACCACCACAAGGGTGTAGTCTTTCCTACCAAGACAATGAATAGCCATAGTACCAAATAGGTCCATATGTAAGAGGTATAAGCACCTCATAGATTCTTTGGAACTAGTGCCCTTGAAGGAAGCTTTGGTCTGCTTACACTTTTGGCAAGATGAGCAAATGCTGTCCTTGATGCGTTTAACATTTGGACCATTCCTAAATAAATCTTGACTAAAGAGCTTGCCAATAGTCTTGTAATTCAAGTGAGCTAGTCTCTTGTTTTACTGGACACAATCTGAGACTTTTTCATTTGCTACAAGACAAATAGGATAATCTGAGTCCAGACATAGAAAGTTTAAACAGTAAACATTTCCACTCCTAGTTCCTATGAATATGACCTCTTGGTCACTTGACCTCCAAATCTGGCACTCATCCTTATGGAAGACAATAACATAGCCATGATCAGAGAGTTGGCTTATGCTTATAAGGTTGTGTTGCAACCCTTCAACATAAGCCACTTTTGTGATACTGACTGTGCCATTTGTAATCTTACCATAGCCTCTAGTTACCCATCTATCAGAACCACCAAAGATAACCTTGGGTCCATTTTTCACTAGGGTGAACTCCTTCAGGTTGCTCCTTGTCCCAGTCTTGTGCTTGGAACAACAACTGTCCAAGTACCATATTGGGATATGGCCACTTTAACTAACCTGCATTAAGAATTTTACTTTTTCTTAGGACCCCAATTTCTATTAGGTCCTAGGTGCACATTAGTTTGAAACTAAACATGTCCACCATAAAGTTTTCTGACTGGTGGACTGACTCTAGTTCTGACCACATTAGGATTTTGCCAACAGTCAATGAAATAATGGCCTACCTTGATACAGCACAAACAATCATGTATGTTGTATCTTCTTTTCTGTGTAGGCCCTGGAGTTGGTTTGACTACAGTCTTAACAGAAGGAAGAAGTGTAAAAACCATTTTCTGATTCCTTTCAGCATGGATTTGACTGAAGGTTAGTCTTCTTGTTGGCTTGCGTGGCATGTTCTGAATCCCATCAGCAACACATTTCTTTTCAGATAGCGTGCTCTTGATAGCATCAGAAACAGCCATATCAGGCAAGCTAACAGGCTGACCCTTTGTCAGATTCTATGCTGACAAGTTCTGAAAATTGGTTACAGCCACATTTTTGAGAGGGGGTTCTGTAACACCAAAAACAAAGCCCATGATGGGCCATTTGAATTTCTTCATGGACAGCCTTAAAGGCACTTACCCTGCTATACCTTCGACAATGGCAGAGAAGATCTTTTGTTCCACTTGTGGAAGCACCATTCATATAGTGATCATATATACTTTCCTTGTCATACCTATTTGAAGGGAATATCACCCTCATGAATGGCATAGGTGGCCTAGAAGCCATAGTCACAACTAAATCTTTCCCTTTCCCTTTGGGATGGGAAGGTCTTATGTTACCCTTTAAGCCCAACCCCTTCTTACCCTTCTGTGAGGAGAAGGAGTCTATCAAGGGCAACACTGTATTGGGCTGAGAGAAACTTGCCACAATATCTTTCTCCCTCTGAAGCTTTTCATCAAGATCTCTAATGAGACTATTTTTTCTCTTGATAGTCTCCATCTGGATGCCTGACGGGGTTTTCAGTTGACCGAGTTCCCTCATTGTCTGATTTAGCACAGAAGCTATTTCAGCAAGCTGAGAAGAAGTAGGTTGAAGAGACAAAATATCCTTAGCCTGCTTCTTAGTCAACTTCTTGTATTTCTTAAAGGTATCCAGAAGTTCACTATATCTGTCAATCAGTTGATTGACATCATATTCTGAGCAAGAATAATCTTCACCATTAGATGAAGAGGCTTTTGCGTAGGGACTTGTCTCATACCTAAACAACAAACTTGATAGGGAATGTACCTTAATTTGACCAGGCTGATCCTGGCTTTCCTCTTCATCAGTTATTGTCATCAGCCCATGGCAGCTATAGGTATCTTCATCATCATCTTCTACCTCTGAGTCACTATCCAATAGTGTCAGAGGGGACCTGACTCCTATCCTTGCAGCAGGATAGTCTTCGTCTACTGAAACATTTTCCTGTTCAGCAAAAATAGCAACTAGCCCAATGTAGGCTTCCTCTTCTTCACACTCTGATGATGATGAGTCTGTCAATCTCTTCTCTTTCCTAGCCACAAGGGACTTTTCTTTCTTGCCATTTTGCTTTTGGTGAGATTTCTCCTCACCATCCTCCCTCTCTTTACAGGGCAATCAACAATGAAATGCCCTGGCTTACTGCAGCAGTAAAAAACAATATTAGAAGAATTTTATTTCCAGGGTTTAGAGCCATACCTGTACTCCTTGGAGTTTTTTTCCAGTGATGAGCTGAGGTGGAGGGCCTGCTCTTCCAGTGCTTTTTCTTCATCAGCTTATGGAGCTGCCTGGAGAAAATAGCAAAGTCCACATCAGACATGCTGCTGTCTGATGCCTCTGAATCAGAGTAGTCTGAATCTGCTGGTATTCTTGGAGAAGAAGAGGTCTTTCTCCTGATTTTCTTTATGGTTTCAGCTTTGAAAGCCATTGACTTCTCTTTGGGTTGAGACTTGTAGTTGGCCTCTTCCTCTTTCCTGACTGTTAGCTGCATCTCGATGTTTTCCAAATAGGGTGTGAGGTGGAGTGTCACCCAGCTTAGTCATTTCTCTGATGGCACATATCTTTGTGTCCCAGTCTCTGGTGAGATACCTGAGGAAGCTTATCATTTAGCTCATAGTGACTAAAGGCCCTTCCATAGGTCCTTAGCTCATTTACTATCCTAAAGAATTTTTCATAGCAGGTGGCTATGTTCTCTTCCTTGGACTGTCTTAAGGCCTCATACTCCGGGTTGAGCATAGACTTTCTATCATCCCTTGACCTCCTCTGTCCCTTCAATGTAGATCACTCGAGTGCCCCACATCTCATTTGTAGTTGTGTAGTGAACCAGATTCTGAAGGGTAGAATCAACAATTGCACTAACAATGACATTCTGAGCCCTCTTGTCAATGGTGGCAAGAATGACTTCATCCTTTATCATCTCATCATAAGTCTTGGGTGTCTAGATGTTTGCATCTAGGACAGACACTTTCATGGGGATGAAAGGTCCATCTTAAACAGTTATAAAGATTCTAGGGTCAGCTGCTTCCATGAACAACCTACCCTCTCCTTCCAGATGCTAAATCTCTACTTCCTGCAGATAGGAAGCTTCGTAGCACCCAGCTACTTATAATTTACACCTGAACCCATAAGGATAGTATGTAGCTATCTTGGAAGATCACTCAAACAGTTAGATCCTTTTTGAGCAATCTCCCTGTGATACAAATTGAAAGTCTTTAATTTCAAGGTAGCTTACAACCTAGGGGTGAATAGGTTGTCTGACTTATATTATTATCTTTTAATTTTATTTTCCTTTAGTACTTAGTGTGTTGGAAGTAATTAGCTTTCAAGTACCTAATCAAAGAAAACAACACAGAAAAACACACATAGATTTATAGTGGTTCCCAAACTTATGGGTACATCCACTCTCCTCCCACCTTGCCAACTTCCTGTTAGTTAAGGCACTTCTCCAAACCACTGATCCAAAGAGCTTACACCTTAGATCACTCAGGACCTCTCAGTCTCCTCCAAGATTTACAACTCAGCCACAAGGTCCTACAACTCAGTATCAGCAGATCACCTACCTCAAGCCAAATCCCCTACACTCAGGATGGGAGGAAAGCCCTACCTCAGATCTACTAGGGATCCTACCTTAGAGAGAATGACTCTCTTATAGGTCAATCTGTTAAGACTTACCTCAGATCCACTAGGGATCCTACAGCTCAGGCATAAGTTCCCTACAACTCAGTGAGAATGACTCACCTACCTCAGATTTGATACCAAGTCCTACAGCTTAGATCTAGCAGGATCCTACAACTCAGAGAGTTTAACTATCCTACAGCTCAGACAAGATTCCCTACCTCAGGCTTGAAAAGACCTACACTAAGATCCAATTGGATCCTACAAGGAGAAAGGTGATTTAATTTATTTGATATAGAAATGTTTTTCGGTGTTAACAACTAGGGCTGAGATGTCTCAGCACTATCTTACTTCACAACAACAGGAGGAAGTTCTGCCACTGCTGGAAGAGTTTCAGAATGAAGATTCTAATCTTGCTGAAGAAGAAGATGAACTGCTCTATCTTGAGTTCTTCAATCAGCCAACTGAACCCACTAGAGAATGAGTGCTCTACTCTCTTTCTCTATCCGAAATATTTCTGATTATGTTGTAGCAGATGAAGATGCAACAGCTTACTGAACTTTTGGTTCTTGTAGGAAGACTTCAAGCTTTTTTCTCGGCAGCAGTGGCGAGGAAGATGAAGTCCATCCGCAACTTTTGAAATCAATAAAGCCCTAAAAGTTATTTGCGTCTTGTCCAATCTCTTCCTTTTGTAGTTCACCAATCAACAACTCTAGGAATCAGTGGGGGCCCACTTACAGAACCCATCTGCACCTTTGCTTTAACGGAAGAAGACGTGCAGTAGCTCCTCGACATAGTTTGTCGTGTTCTGTAGCTTCTCCGTACTTGATTTGAAATTAGTTGACTCTGTCGATTTTGCTGACCTTGCTAATGTTAGCACCTGTGTACTTAGCCAAAATCGAGCATCAGTAGAATATGCATTGAGTGAGTAAGCATCACTCAATGCCAGAATACTTAGATAAAAATCTGTTTCTAGGCGTCGAGTGATCCAACTTCACTCAACGCCAAACTCCTTTACAAGCTTTCTCCTGCTTGGCGTTGAGTGAGTAAGCATCACTCAACGCCAAACTACTTAGACAAAATTCTATCTTATCAAGGCATTGAGAGTGTTGAGTAAGCACTCCTCACTCAACGCTTTCTGCCTTAAAAAATTCCTACTTTTTCAGCATCTTAAGCATTGAGAATGTTGAGTGAGCATGCCTCACTCAACGCCTTTTGCTTTAGCCAAATTTTCAAAAATATGGCATTGAGAGCATTGAGTGAGCATGTCTCACTCAATGCTTTCTGCCTTAACAAGATTTTTCTGCTTCTTGACATTGAGTGAGTAAACTCCCCTAAACGCATTTAGACTTAGCCAAATTTCAGTGTCGGAAAACATAGGTTCTAACTGAATGATGGTCAGCCAACGCTTTATCATATGACATTGAGTGAGTTTACCTCACTCAACTCCTGTGGACTTAGTCAAATATCAGCACAGATTTTCTGTGGCTTTGACTTACAAGGCAATACTCAATGAATATAGAGTATGACATTGAGTGAGTGAAACTCACTGAACTCCTGTGGACTTAGCCACTTTTTTGCCCATTTCTTCTTAGGCTTTTACTGCATTAGCCTGTCTCACAGTCTTTTGCTGTATGGCTTTGAGTGAGTTGACTTCACTCAATGCCTGTGGACATAGCCACTTTGTCAGCTTTCCACTACTTTGATTTGACTGTATAGGCTTCACTCAACGCTTTAAGTCATCTGGCGTTTAGTGAGTAATTCTCACTCAATGCCTATGGACTTAGACAGATTTCTGTCTATACAAATCTTAGGTTAGTGTTTACCTGACCTAGCCACTTAGACTACCTATCCCATCATTTTTGCTAGGACATCCCTGTATGCATGAACTCAAGCACTCATCAAGTACAACTTTATGTATATCATTGACAAGATTTTCTTCCTCAAATCTAGGACATTATGGGCAATGGACCCAACAATCTCTCCCTATTTGAGGAAATCAAAACCCTTAAGCAAATGATTCAATAATGAGTCAATGACATACACAGCAATATGTAATAATAAGAATTTAAAAAGCATATAACAGGAGAATGATCTATAGTTACCACACCTCCTTGCCTGTAGGGTGAACATTACCACACCTTCTCCCCCAGAATTGCTGCTATCATTCTTGATCATACACCTAATCATTTTTTCCTCCCCATTTTGACTTCATCAAATAGCCAGCAAGGTTCTGATCATTTGCTCCCCCTTTTTGATTATAAATAGGCAACAGTTGATCCTTATGAGAGTGCTGGAGCAGTGCTAGACATGCTCCCCCTCAACTGATGCATCATCTGTCATATTTCTTAGTAGACAATCTAGTTTATACAAGTCTGGATAACAGTTGACCATGATACCACTAAAGGTATATCACTTGAAGAGTCTTCATTTTACATAAGAACAATTCCATCTGCAAGATACAAAATAACCTGCAACTAAATGAGGAGAAACTGAAGTTATACTAGGTTTAACATACCCAATACAAACTTGAAGGTGTTAAACTTTGCTTCATCTAGTGGCTGAGTGATGAGTTCAGCCACTTGCTTGTCCGTTTGGACAAACTCAAGGTTGATATTTTCACATTCCACATGCTCCCTAATGAAATGATATCTGATCTCAATGTTCTTAGTCCTGCTATAGGAGACAGGATTCCTAGCAATTGAAATAACACTAGTAGAATCACAAAATAAAGGAGTTCTACTTATCTGAAGGTTATAGTCCTGGAGCTGATGCTGGATCCACAATAACCGAGCATAACAACTACCTCCTGAGATGTACTCTAACTCTGTAGTTGAAATTGCAACACTAGTTTGCTTCTTGCTGCTCCATGAAACTAGTCTTCCACCTAGGAATTGACAGGTGCCAGAAGTGCTCTTCATGTCCTCTTTACAGCCTACAAAGTCTGCATCTTAATAGCCAGTTAGTTCAAACTCCCCATTCCTAGGGTACCATAGGCCAAGATTTGGTGTGCCCTTAAGATACTTCAGAATTCTCTTTGTTGCAGAGTAATGAGATTCTTTGGGGCAAGCCTGATACCTAGCACAAACACATGTAACATACATGATGTCTGTCCTACTTGCAGTTAGATAGAGAAGGGAACCAATTATCCCCCTATACAAAGTTTTATCAACAAGTTTCCCATCCTCATCTTGCATATGGGCATACTTGACCCCATGGGAGTTCTCATGGTGAAGGAATTCTCCATACCAAATTTCTTGTTTAACTCCCTAGTGAACTTAGACTGGGATATGGACAAGCCATCATCAGTCTGTCTTACTTGGAGATCCAAGAAAAACTTAAGTTCACCCATACTACTCATCTCAAACTTCCCCTGCATAAATTTGGTAAACTTCCTGTAGAGGTTATCATCAGTAGATCTAAAGATGATGTAATCTACATAGATCTAAACTAGGATTATCTTACCCTTAGATTCCCTTAGGAATAGGGTCTTGTCTATCTTCCCCCTTGAGAATTTGTTCTCAATGAGGAAGCTAGAAAAAGTCGTATACCATGCTCTAGGGACTTACTATAGCCTATATAGAGCTTTCCTAAGTCTATAAACAGAATCATGTGAGTTATAAACTACAAAACCTAGAGGCTTCTCTACATAGACTTCCCATTTTAAGTCACCATTCAGGAAGGCTGACTCCACATCTATCTACTACACCTTGAATCCATTGTGTGCAGCATATGTAAGGAACAATCTTATGGCCTCCAACCTTACTACATGGGCAAAAGTTTGATCAAAATCAATGCCTTCTTCCTACCAGTACCCCTTAACTACTAATCTTGCTTTGTTCTTGATTATAATACCATTTTCATTAAGTTTGTTTTTATAAATCCACTTGACTCCAATGATTTTATATTCGTGAGGTCTGGGAACCAGCTTCCAGACATTGCATCTATTGAACTGGTTAAGTTCCTCTTTCATAGCCACTATCCAGAATTGATCTATATTGGCCTCTTAAAACTTCTTTGGCTCCACTTATGACAGGAAGCGTGCATACATAGCTATATTCAGATTTCTACTTCTTGTCACTACTCCATGGCTTGGTTCACCAATGATTTGGTGAACATGATGGTCTCTTAAATGCCTAATTGTTGGGGGTAATCTTCTTTCAACAACAGCTTCAGGAATAGCCTCTTGCTGATCATCCTCAGCTCCAAGTGAGTCTGGTAGACCTTCTGGAGTATCCACTTCATCTTGGGTAACTGGTGCAGCTTCCTTGATGGTGAGATTGTCCATCATCTACTCTGTACCTGTAGTACTGAAAGAGGAGCTTGACAGCTCCCTATTAATCATGATAGACTCTTTAAAGACTACATGCACAGACTCATCTACAACTTGGCTTTTTAAGTTTGAAGGATCAAGCGCATACCCAACTGCACCAAAAGCCCGGACTGTTGGAGAGGGTGCTACTTAATTTTTTATATAAGTAGCAGAGCGCCACGGGTCAAGTGAAGGAACGTCGGAACCAACAATCCCCCCCAGCGTCCAGCACAACCCGTCGGCTCAGAGGTGGGGTTACCACATGGCCCACACGGCTCAAAGGTTGGGTTACCACATGTCCATAGTTGCCTGACCCACCGAACCCACACAGGTAGAAGGAAAAAATCAGGATTTTATAGCGCCCCCCGGTCTTGAACCCGTGACCTCCTCTGATACCAATTGAAGGATCAAGCGCATACCCAACTTCACCAAAAGCCCGAACTATTGGAGAGGGTGCTAATTAATTTTTTATATAAGTAGCAGAGCGCCACGGGTCAAGTGAAGGAACGCCGGACCCAACAAAGTTGTATACCCAATAGGCTTTATTATGATTATTGTACCTAACTAAAATCCCCTCAAAGGACTTGGCAGCAAACTTAGTCACATAGGACTTTTCATTATGGAGCACATATGTAACACCCCAAAAATTCAGGCTAAGTGTGGAGACGAGCTGGATGAAAATGGTGGAGCCGAGCTGGACGAAAATGGTGGAGCAGAGCTGGACGGAATGTAGAGTAGAGCTGGACGGAACGTCGAGCAGAGCTGGACGGAACGTCGAGTATAGCTGGACAGAATGTCGAGCAGAGCTCGACGTGTTCCGAGCAGAGCTCGATGGAACGTCGAGCAGAGCTGAGTGGTGTTTTGACCCCATTCGACAAATTGTCGAATTATCTTGTCGCCAAAGTGGAGACTCGTGTCACGTGGCTGGTGTGCCTCCACTGAGCGGTGGTTGAATTTGTTAGCTCAAACCCGAGCCGTTGTTTTCTTTTGATGTGAAGAGATCGTAGGGATGGGGTAAAACCCGAGGCCATATATGCAGAGTGATGGATTGAGGAAGTAATTATTTCTTTTTCTCTCTCTCTCTTCCTTGCTTCCCAGTTCTGGAGTAGGAAACTTTTGGCTGGTGTTAGGCTTTGGGTGAAGCTTGAAGTTACTAGAGAAGATCTAGTGGCTGGAATCAAGGGTCGAAGCTAGATCCGCGAAGAGGAGAGCGACGTGTTCCTTTCCATTGGCGTAGAAAAGCTTCATAATGCCCCGAAGAGAGCTACAAGGGTAATGAGTTTATCCCGAATAAGTGAACTCCTAAATATGCATATTTGCATGGATCCCCTCACCAAAAGGTGAAAAAGGGTAGATTCCAGTGGGAAGATTGGTTTGATCACCATATATTCCTGCATTTAGATCCGGAAATATAGAGTGTGGAATAGGCATACTGTGAGAAGCCCATTTGGACAAGTTTGTCTGGATTGGTGATGTTTAATTTGCGTGCTGGAGAAGACTTTGTGGATATACATGTGATGTATGTGTGAAGTCCGGGGTCTAGGGGGTACATGATGCTGTATCAAAGTATTTGAAGCATTTACAGGAAAAGACCTAGTAATGGTGTGTACCAGCCTGAAATGGTAAATGATGCTGTGAGTTTAAATTGCCCAGTAATGGTGAGTACCAGCCTAAAATGGAAATTATGCCGTGAAGGCCAATAACTGTGCCATCAAGTTCAGTACCTCTGAATGATAGAGTCATTAAGTACCTCTAAATGGGCAGTTAGTCGTTAAGTTAATTACCTCTGAACGACATAATCGTCAAGTTAAGGACCTCTGAGTGATAAAGTTAACGGTGGTGATACGCGGGAAGCCGTGGACACCAAAAATATGCCCTGAGTGCACGAGGTATGTGGCCATTGAGCCTACGTCTGTGATGAATGGTGCCTATAGTGCACTTTGTAAACGCCAATATATTCATGATGCATTGTTTGCAGGGATGGATAAATGCTGCCCCGAGTAGGGGGTGGGATTGTTATAAACCGGTCAGCATGTAACGACTCCACCCGTTAAATGACATATAATAGAAGGTCCGGTCGGGGCCCCACACTATATGCCACAAACAGACGGAGAGGTCACAGGTTAATACCAAAATACCATCGCACCCTAATCCAGAGAATTCTAGCGGAAGTTTATTACTTGCAAGAACTCAACCATTGAATGTCCACTACTATATAAATATCATATTTATATAAATAACCAGGAATGTATACAAACACACCCCGCTCACGACCTTAAGGCCTTAAAAGTTTCTCTTAACAAATATGATTTCATACATCAGCTTGTAGGCCGGCCACACATGAAATCAAAAGCTTCGCACGACCTTCAAGGGCCGACAAGCAGTAGCAGCAAGGGCTTCAGCCTGCTCAATCCAATCAGCCTGCAACAGCTCCATATGAACGTCCACACTAAGGGTGATCAATAAAGCAACGATCAGCATTCAACTGACCAATTATAACGACCCTACCCCTTACCCGGGGCAGTGGTTCCTTCCCTGTATACAATACAATCACAATATATATATATATCTGCCACAATCACATCACAAATGCTGGCCTTCGTACCAGACGCTCCGTGCACTCAGGGCACGCTTATGGTGTATCAAAAACCTCTAGGTTCCACCACCGATTTGAGGTGATTAGCTTGTTGGCCGGGCATAAGTCTCCAAACCCCTGTTGAAGACCTCACGCACCCAACCCACTTAGAGGCGTTCACCTCACAACAACTAGTGAGCACTATAGATCGACCCAACACAGTAGTGTAACATGCATTGTTACCAATCGACAGCTCACAACGATCCTCCCACTGAAATTGTTGGGTGGACCACCCACTTAGAGGTTCTTAACTTGTTGGCCATAGGCATCAGCCTCCAAACCCGTGTTGAAGACCTCTCGCACCCATTAACTCAGAGGTATCCACATTCCATCTCATAACACAGGAATATAGTACCGCTTTCCCATCTATCAACCAGCTCGTGTCGAGTAAACAACCAAAGGATCTATACAAAGCTTCCTTACCACAATTCACAAGCGTGCTCACACTCTCCGCAAGCTATTTGGTTTATACACGGAGTCTTTTCCGGTTCGCAGCATCACCAATCTAGACTATCCATCCAGATGGGCTTCACACATAGTGCTTATTCCGTACTACACACTTCCGGATCTAAATGCAGACTCGACCACTAGAATCGCTTATGCTTTCCAACTCTTGGTGGAGTATCCCATGCACATGCATAAAGTAGGACTTTACTTGTCCAAGAACGAGATCGTTACCCTTGACGATCGCTTCGGAGCATTGGAGAAACTAGCCGGATGGTAATCATCGCGATGGTCTTGCCTCCACAACACTGTCCTCGGATCTCGAGTCAGACCGTTGATGCTCCTCTGGCAGCAAGAACCCTTCTCCTTCTTCCTCCTCCAATCTCTCCCTTCTCTCTTCTTAGAAAGAGAATGGCCAAGGAAATAGAATGAGAAATACTTCTCAATCCATGGTCTTATCACTGCAGGGAGAAGCTTGGACCAAGGGATCTAAATAGAAGGAAATGAACGACATTGATCTGCCCCCGAATGTCTATTTTTGGGCTGATACGGCCTGTGACATGCCCGGGTCACAGGACGTGTTCCCTAAGCGGCTAAGGAACCGACAATATCCAGCCCAGAACACGGGATAAGACACGCCCGTATCAATCACCTGACATGCCCGTGTCATAAGGTACACGCCCGTGTTGAGGGGCGTGTTCCTCAATCGGCACAGGAACAACTTCCCTGAGAAGGACACGGCTAAGGCACACTCCTGTGTCCTTAGCCGTGTGCCAAACACGCCCCTGTGATATGCCTGTGTCACAGGCCGTGTTCTTCACTCAATGCCACTCAATACCGCCCGGTTTCCAACCCGAATAGGACATGCCCTAGGACACGCCCGTGTCCCAGGCCGTGTCACCTCACTCAACGATCGTCGACTGAAATTGGGTCGACAATTCGATACGCACAGTGAAGGACGCGCCCGTATCCCAGGCCGTGTGCCTCACTCGAGACACACTCAACGCCCACTCGAGTCCTACTCGAGACCCACTCAAGTACCGAGAGCTTGACACACCCTGGGATACGCCCGTGTCTCAGGCCGTGTCATCCAGCCTAAACTCCAAATTCAGATTTGGGGTGTTGCAACCCTCACCTCCTTAAAAAAATTTCATCCCGAAATTAAGCGCAACGATTATATTAACACAACCACTCTGTTGCAATAAAAACCAAAATGATCCGGGTTTAGAGCTCAGAGGCCTCAGCTTGTCTCGCCCCACCGCATCGCACAAACACACATACATACACTATGTACATATTACATCATGACAATATTAAAGTACACTCTTTACTTTACTTCCGCTCATCCACATCCTTCATAATCCTCTTTACGGACACGCACTATCCATAATCGCTCTTTTCACCACGGCTATGTCAGTCACTCGTAGTGGTGATACCAAGATCAGTTCATAGGACAATAAAAAAATCGGAAGCCAACATCCAACAACCTCTTTATTCACGATCACACCATGTTTATACACACAAAACAAAGATCGTATACATTATTATAGATAGTCTTGCCCTTCTTGCTTCGTGTCGTCAAAGGGACACTTTTGCAGTCTCGGGATATATGACCCTTTGATTTATCGAACACACCGGGCTTTTTCTCACCCTTTGGAGGGCCACTCCAACAAGCATTGGCTAGATGTCCTGCCTCCCACAGTTAAAACATGTACGTGTCTCCAAACGTCCTTGCCCAACCATTGCTCCCGAAGCAACATCCGAAGAAGTTTGATCAGCAAGCCTGAATTTTTCTTATCTCGCTTCCTAAACTCTGATCGGTCCAACTGCAGAACTTTGAACTCCGACTTTTCAACCGCCATGTTCTTCTTATCCCACACCCGCTTCAACTCCTTCTCTTCCCTAGGTGTGGTACCATAATAGCATCTTCTGGCACGATGCCCCACCTTACAATAAGAAAAACAAACACGCCCTTCCTTTGTTCCCACGGTGGTCGAATAGGTGGGCACATTATCACTGTGCCTCGCTCTTAACTGCTTCAACTACCTTTCCAAAGATCTAGCTGTCATTACAAAGGCACAAAATCCATGCAACTTTGGTCCCACCAATAACCGTCGTAGTTCATTGCGTAGACCATCGTAAAATCTATTTATCTTAGTCTCCTCAGGTACAAACAATAAATCTTCATATTGTCGTAACTCAACAAATGCACGAAAGTATTCCTTGACCATATATGGTCCTTGGGTCAGACACATACTCAACGGCGGGATTGATGCTCCTTCCCTTGCCACCTGATCATGGTGGGCCTTGTTCATTGCAAAAACAACCTCAGTGATCAACTGGACTGTCTCTACCTAAGGAGGAGGTGTGGGCACCGCAGCTGGTGCCACACTCTCATCCGAACGCTGGAGTTAAGACTGCCCAGCTCCACTCCTTCTCACATATACGTGAACAAGACATCATTAACCTCCAATCCAAAACAACAAACATGCCCAATCCCTCACATTCCTAGTGGACATTCTTGAGTTCATTTAAGTTAACACGGTTCACACGTATACGTGCTCGCCACCCCACAAAAGAATTTGATTACGAATTCGAAAGCGGAAGACCGAAACAAGCTGATACCAAAATGTAACGACTCCACCCGTTAAATGACATATAATTAAAGGTCCAGCCGGTGCCCCACACTATTTGCCACAAATAGACGGCGAGGTCACAAGTTAATACCAAAATACCATCGCACCCTAATCCAGAGCATTCTAGCGGAAGCTTATTACTTGCAAGAACTCAACCATTGAATGTCCACTACTATATAAATATCACATTTATATAAATAACCAGGAATGTATACAAGCACACCCCGCTCACGGCCTTAAGGCATTACAAGTTTCTCTTTACAAATATGATTTCATACATTGGCTCGCAGGCCGGCCACACATGAAATCCAAAGCTTCGCACGGCCTTCAAGGGCAGACAAGCAACAACGGCAAGAGCTTCAGCCCGCTCAATCCTATCATCCCGCAACACCTACATATGAACGTCCACCCAAAGGGTGATCAACAAAGTAACGGTCAGCATTCAGCTGACCTATTATAATGACCATACCCCTTACCCAGGGCAGTGGTTCCTTCCCTGCATGCAATACAATCACAACATATATATATCTGCCACAATAACATCACAAACGCTGGCCTTCATGCCAGACGCTCCGTACACTCAGGGCGCGCTTATGGTGTACCGAAAACCTCTAGGTTCCACCACTAATTCGAGGTGATTAGATTATTGGTCGGGCATAAGTCTCCAAACCCATGTTCAAGATCTAATGCACCCAACCCACTCAGAGGCATTCACCTCACGACAACTAGTGAGCACTATAGATCGACCCACCACAGTAGTGTGACATGCATTGTTACCTATCAACCGCTCACAATGATCCTCCTACTAAACTTGTTGGGTGGCCCACGCACTCAGAGGTTCTTAACTTGTTGGCCATGGGAATCAGCATCCAAACCCCCATTGAAGACCACTCGCGCCCATCCACTCAGAGGTATCCACAATCCATCTCATAACACAGACACATAGTGCCGCTTTCCCATCTATCAACCAGCTCATGCCGAGCATAAAACCAAAGGAGCTATACAATGCTTCCTTACCACAATTCATAAGCGTCCTCACACTCTCCGCAAGCTATTCGGTTTATACACGGAGTCTTCTCCGGTTCACAGCATCACCAATCTAGACTATCCATCCAGATGGGCTCCACACAACATGCCTATTCTGTACTACATACTTCAGAATCTTAATGCAGACTCGACCATTGGAATCGCTAATGCTTTCCACCTCTTGGTGGAGGATCCCATGCACATGCATAAAGTAGGACTTCACTTGTCCAAGAAGGAGATCGTTACCCTTGACGATCACTTCATCACCATGGAGAAACTAGGCGAATGGTAATCACCGCGACGTCCTTGCCTCCACAACGCTGGCCTCAGATCTCGAGTCGGACCGTTGATGCTCCTCCGGCAGCTAGAACCCTTCTCCTTCTTACTCCTCCAAGCTCTCCCTTCACTCTTCTTAGAAAGAGAATGGCCAAGGCAATAGAATGAGAAATACTTCTCAATGCATGGTCTTATCACTGCAGGGAGAAGATTTGACCACATGATCCTAATATAAGGAAATGAACGGCCTTGATCTGCCCCCAAATGTCTATTTTTGGGCTGACACAGCCTGTGACATGCCCATGTCACAGGCCGTGTTCCCTAAGCGGCTAAGTAACCGACTCAATCCAGCCCAGAACACGGGCTAAGATATGCCCGTGTCAATCACCTGACATGCCCGTGTCGAGGGGCGTGTTCCTCAATCGGCACAGGACAAACTTCCCTGAGAAGGACATGTCTAAGGCACACACTCGTGTCCTTAGCCGTGTGCCAAACATGCCCCTGTAACACGCTCGCGTCATAGGCCGTGATCTTCACTCAATGCCACTCAACGCCGCTAAGTTTCCAACCCTAGCAGGACATACCCTGGGACACGCCTGTGTCCTAGGCCATGTCGCCTCACTCAACGATCGTCGAATGAAATTGCGTCGACAATTTGATACACACAGTGAAGAACATGCCCTGGGACACGCCCGTTTCCCAGGCCGTATGCCTCACTCAAGACACACTCGATGCCCACTTGAGTCCTACTCGAGACCCACTCGAGTACCGAGAGCTTGACACGCCCTGGGACACACCCGTGTCCCAGGCCGTGTCATCCAGCCTAAACTCCAAATCGGTATTTGGGGTGTTACACAGCAAAATGCTGAACATTGCTTTGTTCGCCACGTTTTGGTGGGCCCTTTGTTGCAGGTGCTGGAGAGCCAAGTGAAAAGTAGCGGGCTAAAACCCTTGTGCTGCAATTGGCTGGCCTTTAAAGGCCCAAAGGCGAACATTTACCGTTTTCATGTGTGGCCGGCCTGCGTGCCAAAGTATGAAACCACTTGTTGTAAAAAGGAAATAGTTGTAATAAGGTTACGACCAAAACATGTGTTATGTTAATATATCATTCTTGTTGTGTAGTGGACATTCTTGGTCGGTATGGGTTCATTAACTAAAATGCTTCTGCTAGAATGCTTTGAGTTAGGGTGCGTTCATAGTGAACTTGGATTTGGAAACAACTTGTAATCTCCTTACCTGTCCGTAGTATATGGTGTCGGGCCCCGGCCTGACCTTCTGTCATATGCTATACGACGGATGGGGGCATTACAAAATTGGTATCAGATTCTGTTCTCTGTATTTCTTCTTTGAATTCGTGATCGAATTCTTTTAAGGGGTGGTGAGAATGTTTATGTGCGCTACCGTGATTACATAATTGAAACCCACGAATGTCCACTTAGGAATGAAAATACACATATTTATGGAACTGGTATGTTCCTGTGATTGCTTTTGGCAATATTCGTAGTTATCTAATTGTGTGATTCACATTGTAGGCGACTCAAAGCGGTGCGGGGCAGCAAGAACCCCAGTGCTCAGTGGAGAGTAGTGCACCTAATGAGGCGCCGACATTTCCTCCTTCGGAAAAAACTATACGGTTGGTTGCAGAATCTGTGTTCGCAATGATGAATGTGCAACCAGGAGTTCAGGGACAACCTCCTATTCCTGCGATGGTACAAGAACCAGTTGGCGTAGTGGAGCGCGTAGCGGTGAGACAAGTGGCCGTTGAGACAGTGGCCGCAAAGAGAGCAATGGAGAAGCAACTGAAACACATGATGAGGTTCAATCCCCCTGTGTTTATGGGTACTGGAACCCCTACACAAGCCGAAGATTGGCTCTCAAGAATAAATAGGGTCCTAATGGCAACTGAAACAGAAGAGTGGCAAAAAGTCATTGTGACTACCTTCTTGTTGGATGGTGAGGCAAGACTTTGGTGGGATGAGTTGGAGCTGCACCAGTTCGTTGGTCGGTCGTTGAATGAGATCTCAATGGAGGAGTTCTCAAGGTGTTTTCTTGCAAGATATGTTCCACCGGCACAACGGATTCTGATGGAGAACCATTTCAAAGACTAACACAAGGCGAGAGGTTAGTGTATGACTACTTGCATGAGTTTATGAGATTGGGAAGATATGCAGGTTTTACGTTTGTAGATGAGGAACGGAAAACAAATTGGTTCTATGAAGGGTTGAGAGATGACCTGCGATTGCTTCTCTCAGTACCGATGATGAAGGGTTTTATTACCTTGGTCAATACGGCCTGCTTCCTTGAGCTGGACATGAAGCACGTGCAGCGTAAGAATGACTTGGCAGGGAAGAAGCCAGAGTTCAAGGTACCTAGTGTTTCAAAGCTTGGGTATCAACGGTGGACAAAAACCCTAAAACTTCTGTGCCGACTCCTTCTTCTCCTTCGTCTGGAGCAACATCTAGGAGAAGTACACTCACATGTTATACATATGGCAAGGTGGGGCATATGGCTCGAGATTGCTGGAGTAGCCTTCCAAAAGGGGATAAAAAGTTGGGTGCGTCTTATGCTGATAAGGGATAGGCTGTGGTGGAATCAACTACATCTCAAGCGCAACCCCGAGTCTATAATCTTGGCCAACAGGAGGCCATAAAATAAAGCATTATAACAGGTATGTGTTAAGATACAGTTTTTACTGCTTTCCATACTTAGTTCCTTGTGTGTTGCTTGTGCATGATTGGTTTGCTTCAGGCTTTGTCCTGATTTCGGAGTGTCTGACAAGAGCACTGTTCGATACTGGAGCTTCTCATTCATTTCTGTCAGAAGACTTCGTGGGGGGAATTGGAGTGCCTTTGTTTATGCTGACAGATCGAGTGAATGTGCGGCTACCTAACGGGTGCTTGATGCATGCGGATCGAGCCTGTTGTGTTGAGGTACGAATAGGACGTCAGGACTTTGGATTGGAAGCATCAGTACTACTGATATCAGAGTTTGATGTAATCTTTGGTATGGACTGGCTCTCGGAGCAGCGTGATTATATAGATTGCAACTCTAAGGAAGTCACACTAGGGCAGAGCATCGAACAAGAGAATAAATTCGCTGGTATGCAAGGATCAAGCAAGACGTTTATGTCTGCTATCCAATTAGTCAAGGCAGTTCGAAAGGGCGCAGAGTTGTTCTTCACACTGTTGGAGGCTGTTGAGCCGAGGCCCAGTGTGAGTGATGTTCCTATTGTATCATAGTATGCTGATGTATTTCCTAACGATCTTCCGGGGATTTCGCCCCATCGGGAGATTGACTTCATGATTGAGTTCGTGCCAGGTGTGAAACCTGTGGCCCGCTCACCATATCATGTTGCGCCAAAGGAGATGGCAGAACTAAAAGTTTAATTACAAGAGTTGCTGGAGCAAGGCTTTATACGCCCAAGTATGTCACCTTGGAGCGCTCCGGTCCTATTTGTGAAAAAGAAGGATGGAAGCTTGCGACTATGCATTGACTATCGAGAGCTGAATAAGCTGATGGAAAAGAACAAGTATCTGTTTCCACAGATTGATGACTTGTTCGATCAGCTAGTGGGCTCAACTGTCTACTCAAAGCTAGATTTAAAGTCTGGCTATTACTAGTTGAGGATTCGAGAATGTGATATTCCCAAGACAACATTTGGTACATATTATTGTCATTATGAGTTCACGGTAATGCCGTTTAGGCTAACAAATGCGCGATCGGTATTTATGGACCTAATGCACAGAACATTTCAAGAATACTAGGATTTATTTGTCATCGTCTTTATTGACGACATTTTGGTGTACTCACAGTCTGAAGAAGATCATGCAAACCATTTGCGGATGGTGTTGCACACCCTAAGAAAGAACAAGCTCTATGCCAAGTTATCAAAGTGCGGGTTCTGGTTGTCATCAGTGGCCTTTCTTGGCCATGTGGTTAGAGGAGAGGGAATTATTGTGGATCCTGCGAAGATAGTTGCGATACAGGAGTGGCCGGTGTTGTCTTCTGTAGCCGAAGTTAGGAGTTTCCTCTGACTAGCGGGCTACTATAGGCGCTTCGTAGAGAACTTCTCGCGAATAGCCTTGCTACTCACCACACCAACGAGGAAAGATCAGACGTTCGTTTGGATGCCGGAGTGTGTACGAGCTTTTGAGGAGCTGAAAGGTCTTCTGACTACGGTGCCAATCTTGACGATGCCATGTGGTTCGGACGACTTTGCAATTTATAGTGATGCCTTAGGGAGCGGCTTAGGCTGCGTTCTTCTTCAATTTGGTAAGGTGATAGCTTATGGCTCCCGCCAGTTGAAAGTTCATGAGTGAAATTATCCTGTCCACGACTTGGAGTTGGCGACGGTGATTTTTGCACTCAAATTATGGTGTCACTATTTATATGGCGTGAAAGTGGATATATTCACGGACCATAAGAGCCTGAAGTACCTATTAGATCAGAAGGATCTCAATATGCACTAATGAAGGTGGATGGAGTTCCTTGAGGACTATACCTTTGATATTCATTACACTCCCGAGAAAGGAAACGTTGTCGCAGATTCCTTGATTCGTAGGACTCCGACTAGGGAAAATTGGTTGCAAATGCATGATGAGCGTCTGATCTAGGAGTTGGAGGCCTTAAACATCTCTTGCGTGGACAAGAATGCTACAACAAGTGCATGCCTGAACTGGACGGAGGTATAATATGACCTTGCAGACAGGATTCGACGAGCAACGAAACATGATGAAGGTCTACAATGCTATACAGTGGATGGGTCAAATGCCCAATTCTCCTGGGATGACGGCCTTTTACAGAAAGGTGATCGTTTGTGTGTCCCGAATGTGGGTAAATTACGTGAAGAATTGTTGCGTGAGGCACACTTTATGAAGTATTCAATCCACCCAGGGAGCACAAAAATGTATAAGGAAATGAAGAAAATGTTCTGGTGGCCAGGTCTGAAGAAAGAGATAATCCACTATGTGGCAAAATATCAGACTTGTGCATTGGTAAAAGCTGAATGCTAGAAGCCTGGAGGTTTTTTGAAGTCACTACCTATTCCGGAATGGAAGTTTGATGATATTTCGGGGGATTTCGTGCACGATTTGCCGAGATCTCAATGCGGGACCGATTCTGTTTGGCTAATCATGGACCGGTTGACTAAACTGGCTCACTTCATTCCGATCAAGAGGGACGATTCAGTGGAAATTTTGGCTAAGCTTTATGTCGAGCAAATGGTACGATTGCACGGTGTACCCCATAGCATCGTAAGTGACCGAGACGGGCGCTTCACTTTTAATGATTGGAGGCTAATCCATTAGTTGTTAAGGACAAAATTAAAGTTCAGTACGTCCTTTCATCCGCAAATGGATGGTCAGACTGAAAGGACCAACAGAACTATGGAGGATATGCTCCAGATGTGCGCCTTGGATTCCGGAAAGAGGTGGGAAGACCATCTCTGTATGGTAGAGTTAGCCTACAACAATAGCTATCAAGCTAGCATAAATATGGTGCCTTTTGAAGCTTTGTATGGAAGGAAGTGTCGTACACCATTAGCTTGGGCGGAAATAGGAGAGTCTAAGTTGTATAAGCGTAAGGAAGTCGAAGAGGATAATTCGACAATACGCTCTATCCGGCAGAGGCTATTGATAGCCCAACATAGACAGACAAAGTACTACAATGGCAAGCATCAGAACGTGGAATTTGAGGGGGGAAATTGGGTTTATTTAAAAATCAAGCCATTCAAAGGCATTTCCAGGATTCGACACTTGAAAAAGTTAAGTCCAAGGTAACTTGGTTTGTTTGAAGTGGTAGAACTAGCTGGAGAAGCTTCCTATCAGCTTGCCCTTTCGACAGAATTGAGTGGATTGCATGATGGGTTCCATATATCAGTGCTTCGAAAAGCGGTGAAAGTTCCAACTCAAGTGATTGTGAATGTTCGCGTACCGGTCGAGTCTGGGCTAATGTAGAAGGTTAGGCCCATTCGGATCGAGGATAAAGAAAATAAGCAGCTGTGGAACAAGACAATTAGGATGGTCAAGGTCCGGTGGGACAACTGTGGCCGTGAGAAGCTAACATGGGAGCGGGAGCAAACCATGCGTGATGAATTTCCTGAGTTGTTTGTATAACCTATTATAACATTTTTGTTATAAACTATTATTAGTTGTACAAAAAAATATATGTTGTAACATTTTTGTTACTGGTTTCTGCATACTGTATTAAATTTCGGGATGAAAGTTTAGTAAGGAGGGGAGGATTGTAACACCCCAAAAAGTCAAGCTAAGTGTCGACCTAAGCTGGATGGAAATCGTCGAGCAGAGCTCGACGGAATCAGCAAGCAGAGCTCGACGGAATCGTCGAGCAGAGCTCGACGAATCGTCGAGCAAAGCTGAGCGGTGTTATGACCCTGTTCGACAAATTATCGAATTATCTTGTCGCCAAAGTGGCGACTCGTGTAAGGTGGCTGGTGTGCAACCACTGAGCGGTGGTTGACTTTGTCAGCTCAAACTCGAGCCGTTGTTTTCTTTTGATGTGAAGAGATCGTAGGGTTGGGGTAAAACCCGAGGACATATCTACAGAATTATGGATTGAGGAAGTAATTATTTCCTTTTCTCTCTCTCTCTCTTCCTTGCTTCCCAGTTCTGGAGCAGAAAACTTTCAGGTGGTGTTAGGCTTTGGGTGAAGCTTGAAGTTACTAGGGAAGATCTGGTGGCTGGAATCAAGGGCCGAAGCTAGATCCACAAATAGGAGAGCGAAGTGTTCCTTTCCATCCGCGTAGAAAAGCTTCGACATGGCCCCAAAGAGAGCTACAAGGGTAATGAGTTTCTCTTGGACAAGTGAAGTCCTCAATATGCATATTTGCATGATCCCCTCACCAAAGGTGAAAAAGGGTAGATTCCTGTGGGAAGATCGGTTTGATCCCCAAATATTTCTGCATTTAGATCCAGAAATTTAGAGTACAAAATAGGCATGCTGTGAGAAGCCCATCTGGACAAGTTAGTCTGGATTGGTGATGTTTAATTTGCGTGCCGGAGAAGACTCTGTGGATATACGTGTGATGTACATGTGATGTCCGGGGTTTAGGGGGTGCATGATACTGCATCAAAGTACTGGAAGCATTTCCAAGAAAAGACCTAGTACTGGTGTGTACCGGCCTGAAATGGTAAATGATGATGTGAGCTTAAATTGCCCAGTAATGATGAGTACCAGCCTGAAATGGAAATTGTGCTGTTAAGGCCAATAACTGTGCCATCAAGTTAAGTACCTCTGAATGATAGAGTCGTTAAGTTAAGTACCTCTGAATTGGCAGTTAGTCGTTAATTTAATTACCTCTGAACGACATAGTCGTCAAGTAAAGGACCTCTGAACGACAAATTTAACAGTGGTGATATGCGGGAAGATGTGGACACCAAAAATGTGCCCTGAGTGCACCGGGCGTATGGTCGTTGATCCTATGTCTGTGATGAATGGTGCTTAATGTGCACTTTGTAAACACCAATATATTCATGGTGCCTTGTTTGCACGGTTGGAGAAATGTCACCCCGAGTAAGGGGTGGGATCATTATAAACGGGTCAGTAAAATGCTGACCGTTGCTTTGTCTGCCATGTTTTGGGTGGCCCTTTATTGCAGGTGCTGGAGAGCCAAGTGGAAAGTAGCGGGCTGAAGCCCTTATGCTGCAATTGGCTGGCCCTTGAGGGCCCAAAGGCGATTGTTTACCTTTTTCATGTGTGGACGGCCTGCGTGCCGAAGTATGAAACCACTTATTGTAAAAAGGAAACAGTTATAATAAGGCTATGGACAAAACATGTGTTATGTTTATATATCATTCCTATTGTGTAGTGGACATTCTTGGTCGGTATGGGTTTATTAACTTAAATGCTTCCGCTAGAATGCTCTGAGTTAGGGTGCGTTCATAGTGAACTTTGATTTGGAAACAACTTATAATCTCCTTACCTGTCCACAATATATAGCGTCGGGCCTCGACCATACCTTCTATCATATGCTATATGACGGATGAGGGCGTTACAACATAGCACTTACTACCAAATATTCTTAGATAGACTAGATTTGGTTTTCTGTCCTTGAAGATCTCATAGGGAGTCATCTTGTGGCTTTTGGTGATAGAGGCCCTGTTAAGGACATGACATGCAGTATTTACTACCTCAGCCCAGAAATATTCTGGGAGAGATGTGCCACACAACAAGGTTATTCCAGCCTCTATGAGAGTTCTATTTTTCTCTCAACAATCCCATTTTGCTGGGGAGTTCTAGAAAAAGAAAATTCTTGATGAATCCCTTGCTCTTCACAGAACTCTATCATGCCTTCAGACTAGAATTCAGTTCCATGGTCAATTTCAATTTTGATCATAGAACTGTTAAACTCATTCTGAACTTGTTTGACAAACTTGATGAAGATATCAAGGGTATCATTCTTTTTCTTGAGAAAGAACACCCAAGTAAACTTGGAATAGTCATCAACCACCACAAGGGTGTAGACTTTCCTACCAAGACAATGAACAGGCATAGGACCAAATAGGTCTATATGCAAGAGGTATAAGCACCTCACAGATTCTTTAAAACTAGTTCCCTTGAAGGAAGCTTTGGTCTGCTTACCCTTTTGGCAAGCTGAGCAAATGCTGTCCTTGGTGCATTTCACATTTGGACCATTCCTAACTAACTCTTAACTAACGAGCTTGGCAATAATCTTGTAATTCAAGTGATCTAGTCTCTTGTTCCACTGTACACAATATGAGACTTTTTCATTTGCTACAAGACAAATAGGAGAATCTGAGTCCAGACATAAAAAGTTTAAACAGTAAACATTTCAAATCCTATTGCCTGTCAATATGACCTTTTGGTCACTTGACCTCCTAATCAGGCACTCATCCTTGTGGAAGACAATAATATAGCCAAGATCATAAAGTTGGCTTATGCTTATAAGGTTGTGTTGCAATCCTTCAACATAAGCCACTTCTGTTATAGTGACTATGCCATTAGTAATCTTACCATAGCCTCTAGTTACCCCTCTATTAGAACCACCAAAGATAACCTTGGGTCCATTTTTTACTGGGGTGAACTCCTTCAAGTTTCGCATTGTCCCAGTCATGTGCCTAGAACAACCACTGTCCAAGTACCATATTGGGTTATGGTCACTTGGAGTAACCTGCATTAAGATGTTTACTATACCTTAGAACCCCAATTTCTATTGGGTCCTAGGTGCACATTAGTTTTAAACTGAACATGTCCACCAACAAGTTTTCTGACTGGTGGACTAAATCTAGATCTGACCACATTAGGATTGTGCCAGCAGTCAATGACATAATGGCCTACCTTGCCACAACACCAACAATCATGTATGTTTTATATTCTTTTCTGTGTAGGCCCTGCAGTTGGTTCGACTACAGTCTT
This sequence comes from Platanthera zijinensis, assembly GCA_039513925.1. Lineage (NCBI taxonomy): Eukaryota > Viridiplantae > Streptophyta > Magnoliopsida > Asparagales > Orchidaceae > Platanthera > Platanthera zijinensis. Next base: position 9,135,728 of record CM077098.1, read on the forward strand.
AGCAGAAGGAAGAGGTGCAGCAGTCATTTTCTGATTCCTTTTAGTATGGATTTGATTGAAGATTAGTCTACTTGCTGGCTTGTGTGGCCTATTCTAAATCCCATCAGCAACACATTTCTTTTCAGACAACATGCTCTTGATAACATCAGAAATAGCCATATTAGGCAAGCTAAAAGGATGACCCTTAGTTAGATTCTGTGCTGAAAGGTTCTGAAAATTGGCTGCAGCCACATTTTTAGATGGGGGGGCTGTAGCACCAAAAACAAATAGTCCATAATAGATCATTTGAATTTCTTCAAGGGTAGCCTTAGATATACTTACCCTGCTATACCTTCCAAAATGGATGATAACATCTTTTGTTCCACTTGTGGAAGCAACTATTCTTATAGTGATCATATATACTTTCCTGGTCATACCTATTTGAAGTGAATATTTTTGGGTTTTAGGAGATAACACAACACTTGTGCACGCAGCGGAGAAAGAACAAGAAAAACCCAAATGAGTTCGGATCAAGCAATATTCATGAATCAAGAAGTAAAGCATACTGTAATAAAATTACCTTTGAGAGATTGAGTCAGGACTCAACCTAGATGCTCCAGAAAAATCAAGGTCGGCCACACAGCGGCTTGAGTCTTGAGCGCAGAAAGTATATCCACGCCTCTACAGTAATTCACACGATCGGGAGAACCCACAACAACTTGTCACAGAAGCGCTAGTTCGGGAGAGGACACTCAGCGTCTCCACAGACTGCTAGATCTATTGTAGGAGAGGTGACTACGACACTCACCGAGATTGGGATCGGAATCGGCGACACGATTGGCGGAACACTTCCGTCGGGTTTGTAGGTTTTTCTTCTTTTCGCACAGTATCGGCTCGTATGTAGAAAGATCAGAACAGTTGTAAGAAAGCCCTAAAACATCCTATTTATATCCCAGGAGATAGATTCAGCAAGTCAACATTTGACTCAGCATGGGCATTCGTCGAACTCAGCTCGACGAACAATTTCGTCGAACTCAGATCGATGAAAAATTCGTCGAACTCAGCTCGACGAACAATTCGTCGAACTCAGCTCGATGAACAATTTGTCAAACTCAGCTCGACAAAATCTATGCCAAAGGTCAGAACGTCGAGCAACATTCGTGAAACTCAGCTCAACAAAATCTGTGCCAAGGACAGAGCGTCGAACTTCATTCGTCAAACTCAGCTCGATGAAATCTGCGCCAAAGGCCAAAACGTCGAACGACATTCATCGAACTCAGCTCGACGAAATCTGTGCCAAGGCCAGAATGTCAAACTTCATTCGTCGAACTCAGCTCGATGAAATCTGCGCCAAGGCCAGAACGTCGAACTGTTTTCGTCGAACTCAGCTCAATGAAATCTGCGCCAAGGCCATAATGTCGAACGACATTGAGTGAATACAATACACTCAACGCCTAAGAGCCTGATTCGCCAGGTAAACCCCTTTACTCGACGAAGTCACTGAGTGGACTCGACGCACTCAACGCTTAAGTGCGACTATCAACACACTCAACGCACTCAACGACAACATTCGTAGAGTTAACACTTAACCCGCGAAAGGGTTGACTGGACTCAACGCTCTCAACGCTTTCAGCCTGATGGCGTTGAGTGAGCTAAACACACTCAACGCCAAATGCATTAGAATCTTTTTCAACCTCCATGGCGTTGAGTGATCTAAACACACTCAACGCCTTCAGCCCCATGCCGTTGAGTGAGTTAAACACACTCAACGCCAAATGCCTCAAATTATTTTCAGCCCCTTTTTCAATATCCTTCAACTCATCATATGAGCTAAATAGTACAGATCCAATCTCCCTATTTCTCCATAATCTTATGTGCGACCCTGATAGGCTCATACTGAGTTGGCAGTGAGGCTATATGATTGATCACTTCCTGATCACTATGGTTGCACCAACAATCTCCCACTTGATCTAGAAAGTATCAAGCAAAAGCTTCACAAACAATGAGTGGCATTTAGCAATACATCATTTCTCCCTAAACAGTAAGAGTTTATAAAACTCAAAAGCCATTGTGACCAATATTACAGTGTTTTCATGTCCCTTCGTCCCTTACATCCGGATAAGAACTAGAGGTATAGACTGTGTCACCCTCATAAATGTTCAATACAAGTTTCTTGATCTAGAATGGACTTGTAGAAAATTTGTGAGTCCAATATCATATATTAACTCAACCAAGCATGACCATGCACTTCTCAGTCCCATTCCATCAAGGGGCCCCATGGATGCAACTCCTGTCATATAGGAGAACAAATCCCATCTTTGCTCACATGCAAACACCCAAATGATTCGTAACGTACCCAATAACCACCTTTATCATCCAACTTTCTCAAGACTAGACTTTTGATGGCATTAAAGCACACACTTCCTCACTCAATGTAAGCTGTGACTTCATGTCAAAGGACTACAAACACCATTGCCACATGAGCCATACTTGTGACATGTTCATATAACAATCCACAAAGTATTCTCACGGTGGATTTTGTACAGTACAACTTGTTCATAACAAGCACTCATGTGATGACTTAATATCACAATATCATGACCTGTGAGGACGGGTCATCAATCAACGCACATGCTAGTATTAAAGGTATCATCATCGTCCTTAACTTCTAAGATGATACAACGACCAGGGACCTTTAAGAATGAAGCTTCTGAAATCCTAGGTTCTGACATCAAGTCACTACTTGAACTATGGAAGCAAACACTCTAAGGGCATTTATTATAATGAACTACTCATAATAAAAGAACTTGCCAAAATATATAAAATGAAATGCATATAGTACTTTTATTCATCAAATGAAATATTATACAACCAACAAACGTACAATTCACATGACTCAAACTAGAGGTGATCATTTAGGTATCATATACCCATAGATCTAACATGACCATCATGCTTTCTCTGTGCAAGAGGCTTTGTCAGTGGATCCATAATGTTTTCCATAGTCGGTACTCTACATATGCTCACATCTCCTCAATCGACAATCTCTCGAATTAGATGGAACTGTCGGAGTATGTGTTTGGATCACTGATGAGATCTAGGTTCTGAAGCAAGTGCAATTGCACCGTTGTTATCATAGTAGAGATCTATATAATGAACATTGCTAGGAACTACATCTAACTCGCCGATGAATTTCCTAATCCATACAGCCTCCTTCGCTGCATTTCCAGCGGCAATATACTCGGCCTCAGTAGTAGAATTGGCAAATGTATCCTACTTGGAACTCTTCTAACTAACAGCACCTCCATTCAGGCAAAACACAAACCCTGACTGAGACTTTGAATCATCCATATTAGTTTGGAAGCTAGCATCCGTGCAACCACTTATAACGAGCTCTTCCTCTCCTTCGAATACCAAGAACATATCCTTAGTTCTTCACAAGTACTAGAGGATATTCTTGACGGCTATCCAGTGACCTTCATCGGGATTCGACTGATACCAGCTCGTCATGCTCAAAGCATAAGAGACATCGGGTCTAGTACATAACATTTCATACATGATTGATCCAATTGCAGAAGCATATGGAACTAACTTCATGCGATCCTTATCTTCACAAAACTTAGGACACTGGTCCTTAGAGAGACTCACACCTATGAGTCATGGGAAGGAATCCTTTCTTAGACTCAAGCATGCTGAACCGTTTCAACACCTTGTCAATGTACGTACTTTGGGTCAAACCCATCAAATTCTTCTATCTATCTCTATAGATCTTAATACCGAGTATATAAGTCGTTTCCTCTAAGTCCTTCATCGAAAAGCAATCCCTAGGTTGTTCTTAACAACTTGCAGGGTCGGTTTGTCATTCTCGATCAACAGTTTGACATCAATATACAATATCAGGAAGACTACAATGCTCCCACTAATCTGTTTGTAAACACAAGGTTCATCCTCATTCTTGATAAAACCAAAATCTTTGATCTTTTCATCAAAATGAAGATTCCAACTTCGAGAAGCCTGTTTCAATCCATAAATGGATCTCTGTAGCTTGCATATTTTAGTGGCTTCACCTGGAGATATAAAACCCTCAGGTTGTTTCATGTACACTTCCTCAAGGAGGTTCCCATTAAGGAAAGCTGTTTTGACATCCATCTGTCAGATCTTGTAGTCATAATACGCAGTAATAGTAAGTAGAATTCTGATGGACTAGAACTTAACTATTGGCAATTGGGGAAAAAGTCTCATCATAGTCAACACCATGAATTTGCTTAAAACCCTTTGCCACCAGTCGACCTTTGAATGTCTGTACATTCCCATCCATGTCAGTCTTCTTCTTGAAGACCCACTTGCACTCTATGGGTCTTACCCCTTTAGGTAGTTCCACCAAAGTTCCATACTTGGTTTTTATACATGGAGTCCATTTCAGATTTCATGGTCTCGAGCCACTTCTCGGAGTCCTGTCCACACATAGCCTCATGGTAGGTTTCAGGCTCATTAATATGATCCATAAGCAACACATTACCTATTTGAGACATGAGAAATCCATATCTCTCAGGCTCAAATCTTTGTCTACCAGATCTACGTGGAACTTGTGTTTCCTGAGCAGGTTCTCCAGCTACAACTACTTGTAGTCCTGACTCAGGTTCCAATTCTAGTTCATTCACTATTTGTGGTTCCTAAACTTCTTCAAGTTCTACCCTGGCTGTCTTTCTATTTAAGAACTCTCTCTCAAGAAATACACCAGTCCTTGCGATAAACACTTTGCCCTCGGACGGTAGGTAGAAATAGTACCCTTTGGTTTCCCTAGGATACCGCACAAGATAACACTTATCTGATTTGGGTTCTAGCTTATCGGACATTTGACGTCTCACGTATGCCTCGCAACCCCACACCTTAATGAACGACATAATAGGATGCTTCCCAGTCCATATCTCATATGGTGTCTTTATAACCGCTTTCGTTGGAGCACGATTTAATGTTAAAGCAACAGTTTCTAGAGCAAAGCCCCAAAATGAAATAGACAGATCTGCATGACTCATCATCGACCGTATCATGTCTAACAAAGTATGATTCCTCCTCTCAGATAAACCATTATGTTGTGGTGTTCTAGGTGGAGTGAGCTGTGATACAATACCACACTCTATCAGATGATCACAGAACTCACGACTTAGGTATTCGCCACCTCAATCAGATCAGAGTGCTTTAACCATCTTACCCAGCTGGTTTTCTACTTCTCTTTTAAACACTTTGAACTTTTCAAAGGTTTCAGATTTGCACTTCATAAGATACATGTATCCGTATCTACTGAAATCATTATGAAATGTAACAAAGTAGAAGAACCCACCTCTAGCCATAGAACTCATGGGTCCACATACATCACTATGTACTATACCCAAGAGATCATCAGCCCTCTCATTGAAGCCAGTGAAAGGAACTTTAGTCATCTTACCTAAGAAACAAGATTCACATATCTCAAATGATTCATAATCAAATAAGTCCAACAGTCCATCTCTATGGAAGTTTGGATATACGTTTCTCATTTATATGGCCCAAACGACAATGCCAAAGATATATAGGGTTCGAGTCATTTGTTCTTAGTCTTTTAGTATTTTCAATATTATAGATCGGATGGTCTAAGTTCAAAACTTTTAGACCATTAAACATTTGGGCTACACCATAACAAACATCATTCTTAAATATTGAACAACATTTGTTCTTAATAATAAAATAAAAACCCACCATGTCCATACATGAAATGGATATTATGTTTCTAGTTATGGAAAGGAACAAAATAACAGTTATCCAGTTCTATTACAAGCCCACTTGGCAAAGCAAGACGATAAACCCCCACGGTGACGGCATTAACTCTTGCTCCATTGCCAAGGCACAGGTCCACCTCTCCTTTACTCAGCATTCTTCTCCTTCCCAGTTCCTCCACATTTATACAAATTTGAGAACCACATCTGGTATCCAATACTCAGGATGAAGGAGCGAAAGGTTTATCTCTATAACATATATACTTGAATTGGAGGTCATACCTCCTCTCATCTTTTACAGACCCTCAATGTATGAAGGAAAATTACTCCTCCAATGACCAGCCTTGCCACAATGGTAACACTTCCCTTCTTTCCCTGAGCCTTTCTTTTTTAGTGTAGAAGACTTGGGCTCCAGTCCATACTTTGGTTCCACCTTCGTCTTCTTGAATCCCTTGGCCCTGCCCTTGCCTTTATGCACTATCAATATGGGGCAAGCATACTTGGCCTTCTTCATATTAATCTCGGCAGTTCTCAACATGCCTAGGAGCTCGGGCAGTGTCTTGTCTATTTCATTCATGTTATAGTTCAAGACGAACTGCTCATAACTGTCCGACAATGATTGCAGGATCAGGTCTGTAGCCAACTCTTGGCCTAGAGGGAAACCTAGCCTTTCAAGGTTCTCGATATACCCAATCATCTTGAGTACATGAGTCCCTACTAGGTCCCGAGCTTCCATCTTACACTGAAACAACGCCTTGGTGACGTCGAATCTCGCTTGACGAGCTTACCCTTGAAATATTTTCTTGATATTGAAGTATGAGACCGGGCGGTCTGGCAGTCTATTCCTGGCGGGTTGTAGACCGCGCGGTCTAGCGGTTACTCTCCAGCGGTTTGATATCCAGGTTGTTGTTGTTTGTAGTCCGGCGGTCTGGCGGCTTGTCTCCGGTGGCTTGGAGACCGGGCAGTCTAGCGGTCTCCTACAATCATCTCGCTCTCTTTCTCTGGTATTGTCGAGCGGTTAGCCTATTGTATAACCGCACGGCTTGTTCGGTCTGCTTATTTCTAACCGCACAATCTCTGTACATTTTTTAGTCCCATATTGTTAGTTTGTACTCTCTCCCCTCTCCTCCATTCTATAAAAGGGAGGCTATACCTTTGTAAATGATATCTTTTTTGATAATAAAACTTTCAATTATTCAAAGTTCCGGCTTGTTTTATAGTCGTTTGTTCGCTACATTCACATGGTATCAGAGGACTCGATTTTCTCCTTCTGATTCTGCGCCCCTCTCTGACCGCACGACCTGTCCGCGCGGCTTGCTTCTTCTTCTCCTCGCAACCTATTTTCGCGGCTTGTTTCTTCTGCCTGTTTGCTTATGCCCTGTTCGCGCGGCCTGTTTCTTTTGCTTGCGACCTGTTCTAGTCGCCGCAACCTCCTCCTCCTACTCCTTCTGGAAACCTTGGCACGGTTTCTAAACTAGTTGGTTCCAACTATCCGGATTGGGACGTTTCTTTCACCTTTCTCCTTCGCTCTCAGCGCAAATGTCATCACCTCATCGATGACCCTCCTCCTCCAAATTCTGCTAATTTTGATGATTGGGAAGCGAGTGATGCTCTTGTCCGCACTTGGCTGGCTAACAGCCTCTCTGATGAATGCCTTCCCGTCATACGCCTTGATGAGACGGTCAAGGCCGCATGGCTTAACCTTGTTGCTCTTTACTCGAAGAGGACCCAGACATCCCGTATCTATACCCTCTATGCGGACCTCTTTGCTCATCCTTCCATGACTCCTGCTACGGCTTATCAGTAGGTTCAGGCCCTTGGCGCTGAGATCCTCCAGAATCGCCCTTTCTCTGCAGACTTGGTCGAGCAACACAAACACTTCCAGGAACTACTGGTTGTTTGTTATCTTCTGCGACTCCCTGAGTCTTTTGATATGATCCGCTAGCAGATCTTGGGCGAAGCAGAGTCTCCCACCTTGGATGCCACCGCGGCTTGCATAGCCGCAGTTACTTCGCTGCTCCAGCGCCCTATATTGTCCTCACCTTCTCCGCAGGAAGCCTATGCTCACCAAACTCAGCAGGGCGGCACTAGTGGCCACAGTCAGTCAGGGCATGTGTGCAGTCCGTCCAGGTTCCTTTGCTCTCACTGTCATCGTACCGGCCATTCTATTGACCGTTGCTGGCAGAAACATCCTCATCTTCACCCCTCTGGAGATACTTCTTCCTCAACATCTGCCTCCTCTCGGCCATCTACCTCTGTGGCCACGACCTCAGGTAGTGCTCATGTCGTTACCCAAGGTAAATGGCTTATTGACTCTGGTGCTACAAATCACATGACTGGCAATCCTCAATGTTTCTCTCTCCTCGAAACGCATGATTGGTTACCCCCGGTTCTTGTTGCGGATGGTTCTCCTTCCCTGATTCATGGGATGGGCATGGTTCAAGTTACCCCGTCGCTTCGCTTAGCGGACACCCTCTATGTCCCGAAGTTCCCTTGCAATTTACTATCCGTTACTACCTTATGCAAACAACTTGAGTGCTCTGTCTTATTCACTCCTACTTCTTGTTGTTTTCAGGACCCGAGGACCCAACAGACGATTGCTATTGGGACTGAGAGCGGCGGCCTCTACTTCCTCGACAATGTTTCCGCTCTGTCCGCCTTCTCTTCCTCGTCTACCGATCTACTTCAATGACATCTTCGCCTTGGACATACTCTTGCTCGGATTCTTCGTCAGCTTCTGCCCCACTTACCTCAAACCAGTCCACTGCTCGACTGTGATGCGTGTCAGCTGGGCAAACATCATCGCTCCTCCTTCCCGCCGAAGTAAGGTCATGGTTCCTCTCGCCCGTTTGATCTCATTCATTCTGATGTCTGGGGTCCTGCTTCTACTCTCACCGTTGGTCGGGGTAGTTCTTACTTTGTAACTTTCATTGATGATTTCTCTAGATGTACCTGGGTGCATCTATTAAAAGATCACTCTGAACTCTTTTCTGTATGGCAATCTTTTTATAATATGATTAAAACTAAGTTTGATATTTCTATTAAAATTCTTCGCTCTGATAATTCTAGAGAGTATCTTAGTCATGATTTTTCATCTTTTTGTATGCAACATGGTCTTGTTCATCAGACCAGCTGTGTTTACACGTCCAAACAAAATGGGGTGGCGGAGCGTAAAAACCGCCATCTCCTCGATGTCGCTCGCACTCTCATGAAGCAGATGCAGGTGCCTCGCTTCTATTGGGGCTATGCTGTTCTCCTCGCCTGCTATCTAATCAATCGCATTCCCTCTACTGTTCTTCATGGAAAGACCCCCTTCTCAATTCTCTACCCAGTCAAGGAACCCTTTCCTCTCCCTCTTAGTATCTTTGGGTGTACGGTGTTTGTGCATGCTCCGTCCGCTACTCGTGACAAGCTTTCCCCCCGTTCCACAAAATGTGTCTTTTTGGGTTACTCGACCACTCAAAAAGGCTATTGTTGCTTTGACCCCGTTCTGCACAAACAGTTTATTTCTGCGGACGTCGCCTTCTTCGAAAATGCATCCTACTTCTCATCTCAATCCCCACTTCCTCCTAATGTCTCTTACTCTCCACCATCACTTTGTGTTCCTTCCATGTATATCGACGTCTCCCCTCTAAAATCCGCTCCTCCTTCGTCTCCTCCTCTCCCTGTTATACCCCTTTCCCCTTGTCCCTCTTCTCCGCAGCCATCTCTCTCTAGTCCCGGGCCAGCTATCTCCGCCAAGGACGCTCCGGTCCCTAAGGCACAAGATGACCTAGATCTTCCTGTTGCTCTTCGCAAAGGGGTGCGGGTGTGCACCCAACACCTGCTTGCGACATTTGTTTCCTATGGTCGGCTTACTCCTTCTCGCAGAAATTTTTCATTGGCTATCTCGGCTATTACTCCTCCCCTCACCTACCAGGAGGCTCTTGCTATTCCTTATTGGAAATCTGCCATGGATGAGGAAATCGCCACTCTTACTGAAAGAGGTACCTGGACCCTTGTTTCTCCACCAGTGGGTACTGATGTGGTTGGCTATCGCTGGGTGTTTGTTGTGAAGTTTCGCCCAGACGGCACTGTGGAATGCTACAAGTCCCGACTGTTGGCCAAAGGCTTTACTCAAACTTATGGGGTTGACTACTTTGATACTTTCTCCCCAGTTGCTCGCCTCAACACCATCAGAGTTCTTCTCTCTGTGGCCGTCAACCGGGATTGGGCTATTTCCCAGCTTAATATCAAAAATGCCTTTCTCTATGGGGATCTTCACGAGGACGTTTACATGGAGCAACCTCCAGGGTATGTTTATCAGGGGGAGACACGAGTATGCAAGTTGAAGAAGGCCATCTATGGCCTAAAAAAGAGCCCTCGGGCATGGTTCGACAAGTTCAATGGCATTGTGGCTGCCATCGGCTCTACAAGAAGTTCGGCTGATCACTCGTTGTTTATTCGCAAAACCGCATTGGGCCTTGTGGTTTTTGCAGGGTATGTAGATGATATTCTTCTTACCGGCAATGACCAAGCTGGTGTGGATTTGACAAAGAAACAACTCCGTCAACACCTTGTCATGAAGGATATGGGCTCCCCGAAATACTTTTTGGGGATAGAAATCTCTCGGAAGCCCGACTCGCTGGTTCTCTCCCAACGGAAGTATGCTCTTGATCTTCTACGAGAGGAAGGATTGACCGGTGCCAAACCAGCACGGTATCCCATGACTACTAGAGAAGACAAAACATGGACAGATGACTCACCTCTTATATCTGATGCCACGAGGTATAGACGTCCGGTGGGCAAACTCATTTATCTCACAGTGACCAGACCCGACATCGCCTATGCTATAGGAAAGGTTAGTCAGTTCATGCAAGCTCCTAGGGAATGTTATCTTTAGTCTGCCTTGAAAATATTAGAGTATGTCAAAGCAGCACTGGGAAAAGGGCTACTTTTTAGAAGCATGGTCATCTGAGAGTTGAAGCCTACTCAGACTCAAGCTATGCGGATGATAAAGGTGACCGTAAATCTACATCTGGATTTTGCACATTTATTGGAGGTAATCTTGTGAGCTGGAAGAGCGAGAAGCAATCTGTTGTCTCAAGGTCCAGTGCAAAAGCTGAATATCGGAGTATGGCGTTAACCACGTGTGAACTAAAATGGTTGCGGGCTCTCATGCTTGACCTAGGAGAGGTCTACGACTATCCTCTTCCTATGTTATGTGACAACAAGGCCGCTATATACATATCCAAAAATATGGTCTTCCATGAGAGAAAGAAACATATAGAAGTCGACTGCCATTTCATTCGGGAAGAGGTCTTGAAGAGACAGATTTGCACTTCGTTCGTCATCTCCGACAAAGAGTAGGCGGATATCTTCACCAAGCCGGTTTCTACTTCATTCTTCCACATTTGTGATAAGCTGGGCATGATTGATATCTATGCTCCAACTTGAGGGGGAGTGTTAAAGTATGAGACCGGGCGGTCTGGCAGTCTATGCCTGGCGGGTTGTAGACCGCGCGGTCTAGCGGTTACTCTCCAGCAGTTTGATATCCAGGCTGTTGCTGTTTTTAGTCCGGCAGTCTGGTGGCTTGTCTCTAGTGGCTTGGAGACCGGGCGGTCTAGCGGTCTCCTACAACATCTCGCTCTCTTTCTCTAGTATTGCCGAGCGGTTAGCCCATTGTCTAACCGTGCGGCTTGTTCGGTCTGCTTATTTCTAAGCGCACAATCTCTGTACATTTTTAGTCCCACATTATTAGTTTGTACTCTCTCCCCTCTCCTACATTCTATAAAAGGGAGGTCATACCTTTGTAAATGATATCTTTTTGGATAATAAAACTTTCAATTATTCAAAGTTCCGGATTGTTTTCTAGTCGTTTGTTCGCTACTTTCACACTTGAGATGCTCATCAATGTCCTTAAAACCCATGTTCTCATGTTGCTTCAGAAGCTCAGAGTTCATGGTTGCTAACATAAGACATTCGACGTCTAAGGAGTCGTCAAGATACTTCTTATAAGCATCTTTATCAGCATAGGGTGAATTCCCAGCAGGCTCATCAGGGGATACCTCTTCCAAAACATAGAGCTTTCGCTCTTGCCTGAGAATAATTCTTAGGTTTCTGTACAAGTCCAAATAATTTGTACCACTCAGTTTCTCCTTCTCAAGGATCGCTCTGAGGGACAGGGTGGAGTGTGAACTACTTGCCATGGAAATTCTACAAGAATACAAGCAAAGCAAATTAGTACCACATTTAAAAATACAATTTATCTTTCAATTAGGACTTTATTCAAAATCTCTCACTATTTTTGTCAAATTGATAACCCATGATATCAATTCAAAAAGTTTGGCGAGTAACCCTCTTAGTGGACAAGATCCATATTTCACGAACACTATGAGTCAGCTTTGGCTTTTCTCTCATAATGCAACTATTTAGGTAGGCAACGGTGGCCAATTACATCATAATGAAATTCTTGTATGGCTGGTGAATAACTCTTTATTCGCATCCATCATATGGTGCATGCACATCCCATGCCTCTGGGCACTCAACCTTTGAGGTCACCCAATTAAGCTAGACCCGATGTCGATAGTGGGATATCATAATTATCCGCTCGCACCCTCACCAAGATAGATTAATGCACCTTGCTTTGGCAAGCCCACACTTCATCGATCGAGGCAGGAAGAGTGTCATCCATCGGAAGGCATCCGAATACTTAATATTGCTTAAGGGATTTTAAATAGTTGATTAACTCTTTAATCATGGTTAACACTTAACCAGCGTGCACATCAAGCATAATAAAATACAATAAGCATAATCCGAATGCATCCCAGATGTGCACAAGAATCATCAACACTTGATGAACTGGGCTAAGTCTGAACATCTAGAACATGTCCAAATCTTCAGACCTACATGCACGGGACATGAGCAATACCTACTCCACTTACACAGTAGACAAACACGACACTTTATGTGAGATTCAAAATCTAACACATACTTAGTTTCACAAACCAACACAGTGACGATTACTGTTAAGGAGTAAACTCAAAGAAAACACATGCGTTCTTGGAAAGATCCAAGACTAGATTTGGGCATTTTGAACACTTCAAAATCACCAAATTTATACGCCATAGATTCATCAACTTCTGAAACGATGAATATTACCGGGAACCTCCCTATGATACCACTGTTTGGTTTTAGGGGATGGCACAACACTTGTGCACGCAGCGGAAAAAGAACAAGAAAAACCCAAACGAGTTCGGATCAAGCGATATTCATGAATCAAGAAGTAAATCATACTGTAATAAAATTACCTTTGAGGGATTGAGTCAGGACTCAACCTAGATGCTCCCGAAAAATAAGGCCGACCACATAGCGGCTTGAGTCTTGAGCACAGAAAGTATATATGTGCCTCTACAGTAATCCACACGATCGGGAGAACCCACATCAACTTCTCACAGAAGCGCTAGGTCGAGAGAGGACAAGCGTCTCCACAGACTGCTAGATCTGTTATAGGAGAGGTGACAATGACATTCACTGAGATTGGGATCGGAATCAGCGATAGGATTGGCGGAACACTTCCATCGGGTTTCTAGGTTTTTCTTCTTATCGCACAGTATTGGCTCGGATACAAAAAGATTGGAACCGTAGTAAGAAAACCCTAAAACATCTTATTTATATCCCAGGAGATAGATTCAGTAAGTCAACATTTGACTCAGCACAGGCATTCTAGAAATCAGCTCAATAAATAATTCGTCGGACTCTGCTTGACGAAATCTACACCAAAGGCCAAAACGTCGAATGACATTCGTCGAACTCAGCTCGACAAAATCTGCGCCAAGGCCAAAACGTCGAACTTCATTAGTCGAACTCAGCTCGACGAAATCTACGCCAAAGGCCAGAACATCATACGACATTTGTCAAACTCAGCTCGACGAAATCAGCGCGAGGCTAGAACGTCGAACTCAGCTCGATGAAATCTGCGCCAAGGCCAGAACATCGAACTCAGCTCGATGAAATCTGCACTAGGCCAGAACGCCGAACTCAGCTCGATGAAATCTGCACCAAGGCCAGAACGTTAAATGGCGTTGAGTGAATACAATAAACTCAATGCCTAAGAGCAAGATTCGCCAGGTAAACACCTTTACTATATGAAGGCGTTGAGTGGACTCGATGCACTTAATGCTTAAGTGCGGCTGTGAACGCACTCAACAGCAACATTCGTAGAGTTAACACTTTACCCGCGAAAGCGTTGACTGGACTCAACGCTCTCAATGCTTTCAGCCCGATGGCATTGAGTGAGCTAAATGTTGGAGTTACCATGGTGATCTAGAAGTGGTAAAACATGTAATCTCACTGCCAATGCGATATGAACCTGCAGGATTGCACATAAGAGCATGTAGAGAAGTTGGAAGATTGACTGTTTTGGTAAGGGTTAACAATCACCCTACAGAATGGGGTCAGGCAAACGTTGCCTAGGAGGTTCATTGAGAATGGTTCGTCGAGAATCATTCGTCGAGAATCATTCGTCGAGAATCATTCGTCGAGAATGATTCGTCGAGAGTCGTCGAGAGTCGTCGAGTATGACTCGCCGATTAAGGCAAATTCATCGAGAATCGAACTATTGGATTCCCGACGAATGGTGATACTCGATGATTCCCGCTGATGATTCTCGATGATTCTGCAGCTGGGTCTCGACGATTCTGCAGATGATTCTCGTCGATTCTGTGAGCTGATTCTCGCCGAACTTGGAGCTGATTCCCGACGATTATTTCCAGAAACCCTAATTTCTGTGGTCTGCGGATAGCGATTTTCCTAGGTATGTTTATACCTTTGGGTATAAATAGGGACTTAGGTTTGGGCGAATTACAGACCGCCGATTCGCCCGACGGAAGTGTTCCGCCGTTTCCGCCGATTCGCCCGACGGGAGAACCCCGCCGATCCGCCGATGGAAGTGTTCCGTTTCGCCGATCGCTCGCTCCGCCGGCCTCCTCTCTGACGATAGTAGCCGGTGCTGCTCTTCCTGGAGCGGACCTAGCAGTCCGTGGAAGTGCAAGGTGTGGCCGGTCTCCTTCCCGATCCTTCGTGCGACGAAGATCGGTGTTCTCCCGCTCATGTGGATTTCTGCATAGACGTAGACGTTATTTTACGTGGAACTCGCCCCGACAAGAACTCAACACATTGGAGCATCATCGTTGAGTTGTGACTCAACGTCCCCAAGGTAATTTTTACCTAGTTGTTTGTTAAATTCCTTATTTAATATTCATGGCCCGATCCCAAATCCCTTTTGGGTTGTTCTTGATTTTATTACTTCCGCTGCATGCACAAGTGTTGTGCCACCTCATAGTGAAACCCAACAGTGGTATCAGAGGGAGGTTTCCGGCCATGATTATTGTATTGGAAGTTTTGTTATTCCAGTATGTGTAAACCTAGTGATTTAGAAGAATTCTAAATGTCTAGATTTAATCCTGAACATCAATTGTTGATGGTTTTTCCAAGGGAAATCGGTGGGCCCATAACCCACAGGTTAGGGGCTCTGCCCCTTGGAACCCCGCTAGGAACGTCTGGGATTTCGTGGTTATTTCTAATTTTTAGAAATTGTTTTCTCCTTAGCAGTAACCGTTCCTCGAGTGGTTAATGAACCCGTGTATTATTTTGTATTTTGAATCTAACAATGAGAGACGAGCTTGTCTACTTCTTTAAGTTGAGTTGCCTTTGCCTTTGTCTAATGCATGTAAATCTGAAGATTTGGAAGAGTCCGGATGCTCAGATTTAGCCCTTCCTTCTATCAAATGTTGATAGTGCTATGTTGTGCACATAAGGGATGCATGTGGTTTTTAGAAAAGTGTTTTTCTGTGGATGTACACATTGATCAAATGTTGATCATGGTTACTTGTTAACCTATTATCAAAAATCCCTTCATCAAATATTATGTGTTCGGATGCCTTCCGATGGAAGACACTCTTCCTGCCTCGATCGATGAAGTGTGGGCTTTCCAAAGCAAGGTGCATTAATCTATCTTGGTAAGGGTGCGAGCAGATAATTGTGATATCCCACTGTCGACATCGGGTCTAACTTAACTAGGTGACTTCAAAGGTTGAGTGCCTAGAGGCATAGGGTTGCCATGCACCATATGATGGATGCGAATAAGGAGTTATTCACCAACCATATAAGAATTGCATGAGGATGCAATTGGCAAGCGTTGCCTACCTAAATAACCATATCGTGAGAGAAAAGCCAAAGCTGACTCATTGTGTTGGTGAAATACGGATCTTGTCCACTAAGAGAATAGCTCGCATGAACTCTCTGAATTGATAGTGAGGGCCATCATTTCGAATAAAATAGTGGGAGTTTTAATTGAAGTCCAAATTAAAATAAATTGTATTTTGAAATCTTGGTACTGATATTATTCTACATGAATTCTTATAGAATTCCATGTCAAGTGGTTCACACTCCACTCTATCTCTGAGAGCCATCCATGAGAAGGATAAGCTCAGTGAGACCAACTATATGGACTGGTACAGGAACCTGAGAATTGTTCTCAGGCAAGAGCGAAAGCTCTATGTCTTAGAAGAAGAAGCCCTCGAGGTGCCGACCGGGAACTCTTCCCGTGTTGATAAGGATACTTATAAGAAGTATACTGATGATGCCTTAGAAGTCGAATGCCTTATGCTTTCCACCATGAACTCTGAGCTTCAGAAGCAACATGAGAACATGGGGTGAAAGGAGATTGATGAGCATCTCAATAAAATGTTTCAAGGGCAGGCTCGTCAAGAGAGGTTCAATGCCATAAAAACGTTATTTCAGTGCAAGATGGGAGTTCGAGACTCAGTAGGGACTCACGTACTCAAGTTGATTGGGTATATAGAGAACTTTGAAAGGATGGGTTTTCCCCTAGGCCAAGAGTTGGCCACAGATCTAATCCTGCAATCATTGCCGGACAGTTATGAGTAGTTTGTCTTAAACTACAACATGAATGAAATAGACAAGACACTGCCCGAGCTCCTAGGCATGTTAAGAACTGCCGAGAATCAACATGAAGAAGTCCATGCCTGCCAGCCCCATACTGATGGTGCATAAGGGCAAGGGCAAGGCCAAGGGATCTAAGAAGACGAAGGTGGGACCTAAGTCATATCTTGAGCCCAAGTCTTCTGCACTGAAGAAAAGAAGAGCACGGTGAAGGAAGGAAAATGCCACCACTGTGGTAAGGCTGGTCATTGAGGAGGAACTGTCCTTCTTACATTGAGGGTCTGCAGAAAATGAAGGGAGGTATGACTTCGGCTTCGAATATTTACGTTATAGAGATAAACCTTTCTGCTCCTTCATCTTGGGTATTGGATACCAGATGTGGTTCTCACATTTGTACAAATGTGCAGGAACTGGAAAGGAGAAGATTGCTGAGTAAAGGGGAGGTGGACCTGCGCGTCGGCAATGAAGCAAGAGTTGCTGCTGTAGCCATAGGGGTTTACCGTCTTTCTTTGCCTAGTGGGCTTGTAATATAATTAGATAATTGTTATTTCGTTCTGGCCATAACTAGAAATATTATATCTATTTCATGCTTGGACATGATTGGATTTTCTTTTATAATTAAGAAAAACTGTTGTTCTATATTTAAGAATGATGTTTGTTATGTTGTTGCCCAATTGTTTAATGGTCTTTATGTTTTGAACTTGGACCATCTAATCTATAATGTAGAAAATAATAAAAGACTAAGAACAAATGACTCAAACCCTACATATCTATGGCATTGTCGTTTGGGCCATATAAACGAGAAGCGCATATCCAAGCTCCATAAAGATGGACTTTTGGGCTCATTTGATTATGAATCATTTGAGCGATGCGAATCTTGTTTGTTAGGCAAGATGACTAAAGCCCCTTTCACTGGTTATACTTAGAGGGCTGAGGATCTTTTGGGTGTTGTACATATAAATGTATGCGGACCCATGAGCTCCATGGCTAGAGGTGGGTATTTCTACTTCGTTACGTTTACTGATGATTTCAGTAGATACGGATATGTGTATCTTATGAAGTGCAAATCCGAGACCTTTGAAAAGTTAAAAGAGTTCAAGAATGAAGTAGAAAACTAGTTGGGTAAAAGGGTTAAAGCACTCCGATTTGATCGAGGTGGCGAATACCTGAGTCATGAGTTCCGTGATCATCTGAAAGAGTGTGGTATTGTATCACAGCTCACTCCACCTAGAAGACCACAACATAATAGTGTGTCTGAGAGGAGAAATCGTACTATGTTAGACATGGTACGTTCGATGATGAGTCATGCAAACTTGCCTGTTTCTTTTTGGGGTTTTGCTTTAGAGACTGCTGCAATGACACTGAATCGCGCTCCAACGAAAATGGTTCTGAAGACTCCATATGAGATATGGACTTGGAAGCGTCCTAGTATGTCGTTCATTAAAATTTGGGGCTATGAGGCATACGTGCGACGTCAAATGCCTGACAAGCTGGAACCCAAATCGGATAAATGTTATCTGGTGGGATATCCTAAGAAAACGAAAGGGTATTACTTTTACCTACCGTCCGAGGGAAAAGTGTTTGTCGCAAGGACTGGCGTCTTCTTGGAGAGAGAATTCTTATCAAGAAAGACTGAAAAGGTAAAACTTGAAGAAGTTCAAGAACCACAAGTAGTGAATGAACCGGAATTGGATTCTGAGATAGGACTACAAGATGTTGTAGCTAGAGAACCTGCTCAAGAAAAACAAGTTGTAACGCCCCCATTCGTCACATGGAATATAACAGAGGGTCCGGCCGGGGCCCCACGCCATATTTCACAGACAGACGAGAGAGTCACTAGAGAGTATCAAAAACCTGTATACACGCATCCTAACTCAAAGCATTCTAGCGGAAGATTTTAAGTTACAGAACTCATAACAATGAATGTCCACACTATATAAATATCACATTTATATATAACACCAGGAATGTTTACACGAGTACACCGCACACGTCCTTAAGGCCTTACAGGTTTCTCTTTACAAATATATAAGTTCATACATCGGCACGCAGGCCGGCCACACATGAAATCCAACACTTCGCACGGCCTTCAAGGGCCTACCAGCAGCATGGGCTTCTGCCCGCTCAATCCAATCAGCCCACAACACCTGCATATGGATGTCCACCCTATGGGTGATAAACAAAGCAACGGTCAGCATTCAGCTGACCAATTATAACGACCCTACCCCTTACCCGGGGCAGTGGTTTCTTCCCTGCATGTATAGCAATCACAATATATATATCACACACAACATCACAAACGCCGGCCTCAATGCCAGGCGCTCCGTGCACTCAGGGCACCTTTATGGTTTGTACTTGGTAGGCGGGCATAAGCCTCCAAACTCCTGTTGAAGACCTCACGCACCCGTCTCACTCAGAGGTACGCACCTCACCAAAACCCGTGAGCACTACCAGTCGACCTACCCCCGTAGTGTAACAAGCCTAGGGAATTCGCCCTGCTGCTTTGCTACCAATCGACCGCTCACCCAATCTTAACATCGCCACTTGGTGGAATGGGCATAAGCCTCCAAACCCCTGTTGAAGACCTCTCGCGCCCACCCACTCAGAGGTGTTCTTCACATCGCCACTTGGTGGAATGGGCATAAGCCTCCAAACCCCTGTTGAAGACCTCACGCGCCCACCCACTCAGAGGTGTCCGCACTCCAACAACCAGCTCTTAACAAGCATGCAACCAAAGGATCTATGCAAAGCATCCTTCACACCAAGCACATCGTCCTCACCATCTCCGTAGGCTAAACGATGAATACACGGAGTCTTCTCCGGTTCGCAATATAAACATCACCAATCCCAACATACGTCTGGATGGGCTTCACACAGCATGCTTATGCCGTACTACATACTTCCGGCTCTAGATGCAGACTCACCTGCTGGAATCGCTTACGCTTTTCCATTTCTTGATGGAGAATCCCATGCACATGCATAAACAAAGGGCTTCACCTGCCCAAGGAAGAAAGACCGTTACCCTTGACGATCGCTTCGGCGCCATGGAAGAACTAGCCGGATGGAAATCATCGCAGCGGCCTTGCCTCCGCAACGCTGAACTATGCTCTCGATCCGGACCAACGAAGCTCCACCGACGGCCGGAAAGCTCCTCCTCCTCCTCCTCCAAGCTCTCCTCTCTTTCTTCTCTTTAGAAAGAGAATGGCTAAGTGAGAATGAGATTTCATCTCAATCCACGGCCATATAAAAGCTGGAAAGGCTTTGGACCACAAGATCCAAATAGAAGGAAACGAACGGCCGAGATCTGCTCTGAAAAACATTTCAACAGGCCTGACACGCCCTGTGACATGCCCATGTCACAGGCCGTGTACTCCCAGTCGGTTAGCAACCGACTCAAAAGATACCAGAACACGGGCTTGGACACGCCCGTGTCCGACCTGACACGCCCGTGTCAGTCAAACGACATGCCCCCGTTACCCCTGTAACACGGCCACACACAATTGCCAAAACAACCCGAGAAGTACACGGCCAAGGCACACGCCCGTGTTCATGGCCGTGTCCTTCAAGCTCGACTATCGTCGACATCGACCGCTGCCCCACTCTCGTCGACCAAGCCTGGACACGCCGTGGAACACGCCCGTGTTCCAGGCCGTGTCGCCGCTTGTCGACCGCCAACCGCCAGGTCGACAACACGACACGCCTAGGATGGACACGTGTCGTACAAGCCCCAGACACGCCCTGGGACACGCCCGTGTCCCAGGCCGTGTCAAGCGACACGCCCCCCGACCTTGCCGCCTGCAAGTCGCTGGCCAACACACACGACACCTGGCTGGACACGCCCCCCGACACGCCCGTGTCGCCGGGCGTGTCAGCCCCCCCCCCCTCAACAATTGTCGAGAACAATTTGTTGAGTAAACGATCCCGAACAACCCAAGTAAGACACGCCCTAGGACACGCCCGTGTCCCAGGCCGTGTCAGCCTACAAAATCTCCATTTTGTCTTGAGGATATTTGGGGTGTTATAATCCTCCCTCCTTAAAGAAATTTCGCCCCGAAATTTAGCGCAACACACATGTATCAACACAACCACGCTATTGCGATACAAACCAAAACGATCTAGGTTTAGAGTTCAGAGGCCGCAGCTTGTCTCGCCCCATGGAATCGTACCATCACAACTGATTGTCACAAACATAGATACATACATACATACATACAATATAACAAAAGATAATAAAGTGCAACTTCACTTTATTTCGGCTTCTCCGCATCTCGCAGAATCCGTTTCGCGGCTTCCATTAAGTCCAAAGCACGGATTTGCTGTTCTGCTTGGTTTGCACTTTGCGGCTCCTGCAACTCAAGAGTGTAAATTCGAGGTTGCGCCCGTGATGCAGATGATTCTGCCACGGCTTTGCCCTTCTCGTCATAGGACACACCTGCCTTCTTTTCACCACCACTCCAGCAAAATCGGGCGATATGCCCTTGCTTCCCACAAATAAAACATGTACGCGGCCCATTCCGTCCTTGCTCAAACGTAACTCCTGACGCAACATCCGAGTTTTGTTCAGCAGGCCTGAACCGCTTCTTATCACGTTTCCTCAAATCTGATTGCTCTGATTGCGGAACTTTGAATTCGGACTTTTCCACTGCCACATACTTCTTCTCCCGTACCCGCTTTAAATCCTTCTCCAGCGCACTAGCGGTATGTACCAACGCTTGAAATCCTTGGTTCACTGAACTCGGGAGAGCCAACCTCAGCTCATCACGCTGTCCTTCATAGAACCTATTCGTCTTTCGCTCCTCTTCCGCAAACGTCGATCCCGCATACCGACCAAGTCTGGTAAACTCATGCAGGTAATCGTCTACAGTCTTATCACCCTGCACCAGGCGCTGAAATTCATTTTCCATTGCAATTCTCTGCGACATTGGCAAGTATTTCGCCCAGAATAATCCGGAGAATTCGTCCATCGATATGTCGCCCAGGTCTCTACCTATCAACTGGTGCAACTCGATCTCATCCCACCAAAGCCTCGCCTCTCCTTCCAGTAGGAAAGTGGCTAACGGGACTTTCTGCTCCTCACTAATCCTGAGCGCAGCTAGGATTCATTTCACTCTGGAGAGCCAATCCTTTGCCTCTGTTGGAGACGTCGTCCCGACAAACGTAGGCGGATTAAACTCCATAAATTGCTTCAGTTGCTCGTCCGCTGCTTGCACAGCAACCGGAACCTCAACATGCTCTTGCCTCGCACCAACCTGTACTGGCGCCACAGCAGGCCTCGCTTGCCCTAATGGTTGTGCCTGAAGCATGGCAAAGATCACCTCCGCAACTAAGCGCACCGTTTCCGCAGAAGGGGGAGGTGTAGGCACCTCAGCTGGTGCCGCACTCTCATCCGAACGCTGGGGCTCCGACTGCCCAGCTCCACTCCTTGTCACCTATAGGTGAACAAGAAAGCATTACTCTCCATGCTAAAACGGCAAACAAACCGAATAGACACACACACATTCCTAGTGGACATTCTTGAGTTCAATTATGCGCTCCCAACTCAACCTCCCTCTGATACCAAAATTGTAACGCCCCCATTTGTCACATGGAATATAACAGAGGGTCCGGCCGGGGCCCCACGCCATATTTCACAGACAGACGAGAGAGTCACTAGAGAGTATCAAAAACCTGTATACACGCATCCTAACTCAGAGCATTCTAGCGGAAGATTTTAAGTTACAGAACTCATAATAATGAATGTCCACACTATATAAATATCACATTTATATATCACACCAGGAATGTTTACACGAGTACACCGCACATGGCCTTAAGGCCTTACAGGTTTCTCTTTACAAATATATAAGTTCATACATCGGCACGCAGGCCGGCCACACATGAAATCCAACACTTCGCATGGCCTTCAAGGGCCTACCAGCAGCATGGGCTTCTGCCCGCTCAATCCAATCATCCCGCAACACCTGCATATGGACGTCCACCCCATGGGTGATAAACAAAGCAACGGTCAGCATTCAGCTGACCAATTATAACGACCCTACCCCTTACCCGGGGCAGTGGTTTCTTCCCTGCATGTATAGCAATCACAATATATATAGCACACACAACATCACAAACGCCGGCCTCAATGCCAGGCGCTCCGTGCACTCAGGGCACCTTTATGGTTTGTACTTGGTAGGCGGGCATAAGCCTCCAAACTCCTGTTGAAGACCTCACGCACCCGTCTCACTCAGAGGTACGCACCTCACCAAAACCCGTGAGCACTACCAATCGACCTACCCCCGTAGTGTAACAAGCCTAGGGAATTCGCCCTGCTGCTTTGCTACTAATCGACCGCTCACCCGATCTTAACATCGCCACTTGGTGGAATGGGCATAAGCCTCCAAACCCCTGTTGAAGACCTCTCGCGCCCACCCACTCAGAGGTGTTCTTCACATCGCCACTTGGTGGAATGGGCATAAGCCTCCAAACCCCTGTTGAAGACCTCACGCGCCCACCCACTCAGAGGTGTCCGCACTCCAACAACCAGCTCTTAACAAGCATGCAACCAAAGGAGCTATGCAAAGCATCCTTCACACCAAGCACATCGTCCTCACCTTCTCCGTAGGCTAAACGATGAATACACGGAGTCTTCTCCGGTTCGCAATATAAACATCACCAATCCCGACATACGTCTGGATGGGCTTCACACAGCATGCCTATGCCGTACTACATACTTCCGGCTCTAGATGCAGACTCACCTGCTGGAATCGCTTACGCTTTTCCATCTCTTGATGGAGGATCCCATGCACATGCATAAACAAAGGGCTTCACCTGCCCAAGGAAGAAAGACCGTTACCCTTGACGATCGCTTCGGCGCCATGGAAGAACTAGCCGGATGGAAATCACCGCAGCGGCCTTGCCTCCGCAATGCTGAACTCCGCTCTCGATCCGGACCAACGAAGCTCCACCGGCGGCCGGAAAGCTCCTCCTCCTCCTCCAAGCACTCCTCTCTTTCTTCTCTTTAGAAAGAGAATGGCTAAGTGAGAATGAGATTTCATCTCAATCCACGGCCATATAAAAGCTGGAAAGGCTTTGGACCACAAGATCCAAATAGAAGGAAACGAACGACCGAGATCTGCTCTGAAAAACATTTCAACAGGCCTGACACGCCCTGTGACACGCCCGTGTCACAGGCCGTGTACCCCCAGTCGGTTAGCAACCAACTCAAAAGATACCAGAACACGGGCTTGGACACGCCCGTGTCGGACCTGACACGCCCGTGTCAGTCAATCGACACGCCCGTGTTACCCCTGTAACACGGCCACACATAATTGCCAAAACAACCCGAGAAGTATACGGCCAAGGCACACGCCCGTGTTCATGGCCGTGTCCTTCAAGCTCGACTATCGTCGACATCGACCGCTGCCCCACTCTCGTCGACCAAGCCTGGACACGCCCTGGAACACACCCGTGTTCCAGGCCGTGTCGCCGCTTGTCGACCGCCAACCGCCAGGTCGACAACTCGACATGCCCAGGATGGACACGTGTCGGACAAGCCCAGACACGCCCTGGGAAACGCCCGTGTCCCAGGCCGTGTCAAGCGACACGCCCCCCGACCTTGCCGCCTACAAGTCGCTGGCCAACATACACGACACCTGGCTGGACACGCCCCCCGACACGCCCGTGTCGCCGGGCGTGTCAGCCCCCCCCCCCCCTCAACAATTGTCGAGAACAATTTGTTGAGTAAACGATCCCGAACAACCCAAGTAAGACACGCCCTGGGACACGCCCGTGTCCCAGGCCGTGTCAGCCTACAAAATCTCCATTTTGTCTTGGGGATATTTGGGGTGTTACACAAGTCCTACGTAGATCTGGTAGACCTAGATTTGAGCCTGAGAGATATGGATTTATTGTGTCTCAAATAGGTAATGTGTTGCTTATGGATCATGATGATGAACCAGCAACCTACCAAGAGGCTATGAATGGACCGGACTCTGACAAATGGCTTGAGGCTATAAAATCCGAAATGGACTCCATGTATGCAAACCAAGTTTGGAACTTGGTGGAACCACCTGAAGGGGTACGACCCATAGGGTGCAAATGGGTCTTCAAGAAGAAGACCGACATGGATGGGAATGTACAGACATTCAAAGGGCGACTGGTGGCTAAGGGTTTCAAGCAAATTCATAGTATTGACTATGATGAGACCTTTTCCCCTGTTGCCATGGTAAATTCCATAAGGATATTGCTTGCTATTACTGCGTATTATGACTACGAGATCTGGCAGATGGATGTAAAAATGGCTTTCCTTAATGGAAACCTCCTTGAGGAAGTGTATATGATACAACCTGAGGGTTTTGTATCACCAAATGAAGCCACTAAAATATGCAAGCTGAATAGGTCCATTTATGGACTGAAGCAGGCCTCTCGATGTTGGAATCTTCATTTTGATGAGAAAATCAAAGAGTTTGGTTTCATCAAGAATGAAGATTAGCCTTGTGTTTACAAGCGAATCAGTGGGAGCATTGTTGTCTTCCTGATATTGTATTTAGATGACATACTGTTAATTGGGAATGACATTCCTACCCTGAAAGTTGTTAAGAACAACCTAGGGAACTGCTTTTCTATGAAGGACTTAGGTGAAGTGACTTATATACTCGGTATTAAGATCTATAGAGATAGATCGAAGAAGTTGCTGGGTTTGACCCAGAGTACATACATCGAGAAGGTGTTGAAGCGGTTAACCATGCTTGAGTCCAAGAAAGGATTTTTACCCATGTCTCATTGTGTGAATCTCTCTAAGGACTAGTGTCCAAAATCTTATAAAGATAAGGACCGCATGAAGTTGATTCCATATGCTTCGACAATTGGATCAATCATGCATGCAATGTTATGTACTCGACCCGATGTCTCCTTTGCTTTGAGTATGACTAGCAGGTATCTGTCAGACCCCGGTGAGTGACACTGGATTGCAGTCAAGAATATCCTGAAGTACTTGAGAAGGTCAAAGGATGTGTTCTTGGTGTATGGTGGAGAGGAAGAGTTCGTTGTACGTGTTAACACGGATGCTAGCTTCCAAACTGATAGAGACGATTCAAAGTCTCAGTCAGGGTTTGTGTTTTGCCTTAATGGAGGAGCTATGAGCTGGAAGAGTTCCAAGCAAGAGACAGTTGCTGATTCTATAACAGAAGCCGAGTATATCGCTGCAGCTAACGCAGTGAAGGAGGCTGTATGGATTAGGAAATTCATCGGCGAGCTTGATGTAGTTCCTAGCATTGTTGGTCCCGTAGTTCTCTATTGTGATAATAATGGAGCAATTGCACAATCTAAGGAACCTAGATCCCATCAGCGCTCCAAGCACATACTTCGGCGGTTCCATCTTATTCGTGAGATTGTCGAACGAGGAGATGTGAACATTTGCAGAGTGCCGGCTGAGGAGAATTTTGCGGATCCACTGACAAAGCCTCTCGCGCAGAGAAAGCATGATGGTCATACTAGATCGATGGGTATACGATACCTAAATGATCAACTCTAGTGAGAGTCTTGTGGGTTTTGTGTAAACATATATTTTGTTGGCTATTTGTTATTTATTCATATGATGAATTGTGTACCAATATTTTTCTTTTACAATTAATGGCAAGTTCTTTTATTATGATTTCTCTATGCGATAGTTAAATATTAACATAATAAATACCCTTAGAATGTTCGCTTCCATAGGACATCAAGTACGTGACTTGAATGTGAGAGCCTATGATTTATTTGAAGCTTCATTCTTAAAAGGTCCCTAGTCGTTGCATCATCATAGAAGCTAAGGGTGATGATGATACATTAAGACTAGCACGTGCGTTGACTGATGACCAGTTCTTACAGGTCATGATCTTGTGATATCAAGTCATAACGTGGGTACTTGTTAATGAACAAGTTGTACTGGACAGACCCAACCTGAGACTACTTTGTGGATTGTTATCTAAACGTGTCACGAGTAGGTCTCAATTGACAATGGTGTTGTGGTCCTTTGATTTGAAGTCACAACATTCATCAAGTGAGGAAGAGCGTGCTTTGATGCCATCTAAAGTCTTCTTTGAGAAAGGTTGATGTAAGGGTGGTTGTTGGGCACGTTACGAATCATTTGAGTGTTTATGTGTGAGCAGATATGGGATTTGTCCTCCTATATGACAGGAGTTGCATTCATTAGCCCCTTGATGGAACTGGACTGAGAAATGCATGGCCATGCTTGGTTGAGTCAATATGTGATATTGGACTCACCATTCTCTGGAAGTGCGTTCTAGATCAAGAAACTTGGATTGAGCTATTATGAGGGTGACACGGTCCATACCTCTAGTTCTTTCCGGATGTAAGGGACAAAGGGACAAAGACAACGTTGGGACATTGTTCATAAAGGCTTATGAGTTATGAACTCTTATTACTTGGGGAGCAATGATGCATTGCTAGATGTCGCTCATTATTTGTGAGGTTTTTGGTTTGATACTTTAGAGATCAAGTGGGAGACTGTTGGAGTTACCATGGTGATATAGAAGTGGTCAAACATGTAATCTCACTGCCAACGCGATATGAGCCTGCAGGGTCGCACATAAGAGCATGTGGAGAAGTTGAAAGATTGACTGTGTTGGTAAGGGTTACCAATCACCCTACAGAATGGGGTCAGACAAACGTTGCCTACAAGGTTCATTGAGAATGGTTCGTCGAGAATCATTCGTCGAGAATCATTCGTCGAGAGTCGTCGAGAGTCGTCGAGTATGACTCGCCGATTAAGGCAAATTCGTCGAGAATCGAACTGTTGGATTCCCGACGAATGGTGATACTCGACGATTCCCGCTGATGATTCTTGACAATTTTGTAGCTAGGTCTCGACGATTCTGCAGATCATTCTCGTCGATTCTGTGAGCTGATTCTCGCCAAACCTGGAGCTTATTCCCGATGATTATTTCCAGAAACCCTATTTTCTGTTGTCTGCGGATAGCAATTTTCCTAGGTATGTTTATACCTTTGGGTATAAATAGGGACTTAGGTTTGGGCGAATTACATACATCCGACGGCCCGACGGAAGAGTTCCGCCATTTCCGCCGATTCGCCCGACGGGAGAACCCCGCCGATCCGCCGACGGAAGTGTTCCGTTTCTGCCGATCGATCGCTCCGCCGGCCTCCTCTCCGACGATAGTCGCCGATGCTGCTCTTCCTGGAGCGGACCTAGCAGTCCGTGGAAGTGCAAGGTGTGGCGTATCTCCTTCCCGATCCTTTGTGTGACGAAGATCGGTGTTCTCCCGCTCATGTGGATTTCTTCAAAGACGTAGACGCTATTCTACGTGGAACTCGCCGCCGACAAGAAATCACACATTGGAGCATCTTCGTTGAGTTGTGACTCAACGCAGCCAAGGTAATTTTTACCTAGTTGTTTGTTAACTTCTTGATTCAATATTCATGGCCCGATCCCAAATCTCTTTTGGGTTGTTCTTGATTTTATTACTTCCGCTGCATGCACAAGTGTTGTGCCACCTCATAGATAAACCCAACACTAAACACACTCAACGCCAAATGCCTTAGATTCTTTTTCAACTTCCATGGCGTTGAGTGATCTAAACACACTCAATGCCTTCAGCCCCATGGCGTTGAGTGAGCTAAACACACTCAACGCCAAATGCCTTAGAATATTTTTATCCCCTTTTTCAATATTCTTTAACTCATCATATGAGCTAAATAGTACAGATCCAATCCCCCAATTTCTCCACAATCTTTTGTGCGACCATGATAGGCTCATACTGAGTTGGCAGTAAGGCTACATGTTTGATCACTTCTAGATCACTATGGTTGCACCAACAAATATAACCCTCTTGAATGGGATAGGTGGCCTAGATGCCATAAGCATAATTGGAACTTTTCCTTTCCCTTTGGGATGGGTAGGTCTTGTGTTACCCTTGAAGCACAACCCCTTCTTACCCTTCTGTAAAGAGAAGGATTCTATCAAGGGCAACACTGTATTGGGCTGAGATAAACTGGCCACAATACCTTTCTCCCTTTAGAGCTTTTCTTCTTGATCTCTAATAAGATTATTTTTGCTCTTGATAGTCTCCATCTTGATGCCTGGCAGGGTTTTCAGTTGACTGAGTTCCCTTATTGTCTGATTCTGCACGGAAGCTGTTTCAGCAAGCTGAGAAGCAGCAGGTTGAAGAGACAAAGTCTCCTTAGCCGTCTTCTTAGTCAACTTCTTGTATTTCTTAAAGGCATCCATAAGTTCACTATATCTGTCAATCAGTTGATTGACATCACCTTCTAATCAAGAATCATCTTCACCATTAGATGAAGAGGCTTCTGCATAGGGACTTATCATATACCTAGACACAGAACTGGACAAGGAATGTACCTTACTTTGACCAGGCTTATCCTGGATGCCCTCTTCATCAGTCATTACCATCAGCCCATGGTAGCTGTAGGCATCTTCTTCATAATCATCTACCTCTGAGTCACTGTCCAATAGTGTTAGAGGGGCCCTTACTCATATCCTTGCAGCAGGATAGTCTTCATATGCTAAAGCAGTTTCCTGTTCAACAGCAACAACAACTAGCCCAATGTAGGCTTCCTCTTCTTCACACTATGATGATGATGAGTCTGTCCAACTCTTCTCTTTCCTAGGCACAAGGGACTTTTCTTTCTTGCCCTTGTGCTTTTGGTATTTCTTCTCACCATCCTCCCTTTTCTTTACAGGGTAATCATCAATGACATTCCCTGGCTTACTGTAGTAGTAACAGATAATATTAGAAGATTTCTATTTATTTGGTTTAGAGCCATACCTGTCATCCTTGGAGTTTTTCTTCCAGTGATGAGCTAAAGTGGAGGGCCTGCTCTTCCATTGCTTTTTCTTCATCAACCTATGGAGCTGCCTGGAGAAAACAGCAAAGTCCTCATCAGACATACTGTTGTCTAATGCCTCTGATTAAGAGCAGTCTGAATCTGCTGGTCTTCTTGGAGGAGAAGGGGTCTTTCTGCTGCTTTTCCTTGTGGCTTCAGCTTTGAAAGCCACTGACTTATCTTTGGGTTAAGACTTGCAGTTGGTCTCTTCCTCTTTCCTAACTGTTAGCTGCATCTTATAAGAGAGCAGTTTTCCAAATAGGGTGTTAGGTGGAGTGTCACCCAGCTTAGCTATTTCTCTGGTGACACGTATCTTTATGTCCCAGTCTTTGGGGAGAGACCTGAGGAGCTTATCATTTAGCTCATAATGACAAAAGACCCTTCCATAGGTCCTTAGTTCATTTACTATCCTAAAGAATTTTTCATAGCAAGTGGCAATGTTCTCTCCCTTGGAATGTCTGAAGGCCTCATACTCCTGTTTGAGTATAGACTTTCTATCATCCCTGACCTCCTTTGTGCCTTCCATGTAGATCATCAGAGTGTACCACATCTCCTTTGTAGTTTTGCAGTGAATTAGATTCTGAAGGGTAGAATCATCAATTGTACTGACAATAACATTCTGAGCCCTCTTGTCCATGGTGGCAAGAGTGACTCCATCGTTTGTCAACTCATCATAAGTCTTGGGGAAGAAAGGTCCATCTTTAACAGTAATAAAGATTCTAGGGTCAGTTTCTTCCATGAACAACCTGACCCTCTCCTTCCATATGCCAATTCCCTCCTTCCTGCAAATAGGAAGCTTCATAGCACCCATCTCCTTATAGTTTACACCTGAACTCATAAGGACAGTCTGAAGCTACCTTGGAAGATCACTTAGATGGTTAGATCCTTTTTGAGCTACCTCCCACTGATACTAATTAAAAGTCTTTAATTTCATGATAGCTTACAACCTAGGGGGTGAATAGGTTGTCTCACTAATTTTATTATCTTTTAATTTTATTTTCCTTTAGTACTTAGTGTGTTGGAAGTAATTAGATTTCAAGTACATGCACAAAGAAAACAACACAGAAAAGCACACGTAGATTTATAGTGGTTCCCCAAATTGTGGGTACATCCACTCTCCTTCCACCTTGGTAACTTCCTATTAGTCAAGGCACATCTCCAAACCACTACTCCAAAGAGCTTACACCTCAGATCGCTCAGGACTTCTCAGTCTCCTCCAAGACTCACAACTCAGCCACAAGGGCCTACAACTCAATGATCAGCAAATCACCTACCTCAGGCCAAAGTCCCTACACTCAGGCTGGGAGAACAACCCTACCTCTGATCCATTAGGGATTCTACCTTAGAGAGAATGACTCTCCTAAAACTCAGGCTATTAATCCCTACCTTAGATCCACTAGGGATCATATAGCTCATGCACAAGTGCCCTACAACTCAGTGAGAATTACTCACCTACCTCAGACTTGATACTAAGCCCTACAGCTAGGTTCCAGCAGGATCCTACAACTCAGAGAGTTTAACTCTCCTGCGGCTCAGGCAATATTTCCCTACCTCAGGCTATAAAAGCCCTACCCTAAGATCCAATTGGATCCTACAAGGAGAAAGGTGATTTAATTTATTTGACACAGAAATGTTTTTCTGTGTCAACAACTAGGACTGAGATGTCTCAGTGCTATCTTACTTCACAATAGCAGGAGGAAGTTCTGCCTCTACTGGAAGAGTTTCAGAATGAAGATTCTGATCTTGCTGAAGAAGAAGATGAACCATCTGATCTTGAGTTCTTCAATCAGCCAATTGAGCCCACTGGAGAATGATGGCTATACTCTCTTTCTCTATCAGAAATCTTTCTGATTATGCTGTAGAAGATGAAGATGCAAAGCTCCCTGAACTTTTGGTTCTTGTAGGAAGACTTCAAGCTTTTTCTCGGCAGCAGTGGCAAGGAAGATGAAGTATAGCCGCAACTTTTGAAATCAATAAGGCCCTAAAAGTTTTTTGCATATTGTCTAATCTCTTCCTTTTGTAGTTCGCCGATCAACGACTCTAGTAATCAGTGGGGCCCACCTGTAACTTCCAGCTGCACCTTTGCTTTAACGGAAGAATATGTACAGTACCTCCTCGGTAGAGTTTGTCATGTTCTGTAGCTTCTCTATACTTGATTTGAAATTAGTTGACTCTGTCGACTTTGCTGATGTCAGCACCTGTGTACTTAGCCAAAATCAAGTGTCAGTAGAATATGCATTGAGTGACTAAGCATCACTCAACGCCAGAATACTTAGATAAAAATCTTTTTCTAGGTGTCGAGTGATTAAACTTCACTCAACGCCAAACTACTTTACTAGTTTTGTGCTGCTTGGCGTTGAGTGAGTAAGCATCACTGAACGCCAAACTACTTAGATTGAATTCTGTCTTATTAAGGCATTGAGAGCATTGAGTGAGCACTCCTCACTCAACGCTTTCTGCCTTAAACATTCCTGCTTCTTCAGCATCTTAAGCGTTGAGAGTGTTAAGTGAGCAGGCCTCACTCAATGTTTTTTTTTTGCTTTAGCCAGATTTTCTAGAATATGGCGTTTAGAGCATTGAGTGAGCATGTCTCACTCAACGCTTTCTGCCTTAGCCATATTTCTTTTCTCCTTAGGGTTGAGTAAGTAAACTCCACTCAACGCATTTGGACTTAGCCAAATTTCTATGTCTGAAAACACAGGTTCTGACTGAATGATGGTCTGTCAACACTTTATCATATGACATTGAGTAAGCTTGCCTCACTCAACGCCTGTGGACTTAGTCAAATATCATTATAGATTTTTCGTGGCTTTGACTTAAAAGGAAATACTCAAAGAATATAGAGTATGGCATTGAGTGAGTGATACTCACTCAATGCCTAAGGACTTAGCCACTTTTCTGCCCATTTCTTCTTAGGCTTTTACTGCGTAAGCCTGTCTCACAGCCTTTTGTTGTATGGCATTGAGTGAGTTGACTTCACTCAATGCCTGTGGACTTAGACACTTTCTCAGGTTGCCACTACTTTGTCTTTGACTGTATAGGCTCCACTCAGCGTTGTAAGTCATCTGGCTTTGAGTGAGTAATTCTCACTCAACGCCTGTGGATTTAGACAGATTTCTGTCTATCCACATCTTTGGTTAGTGTTTATCTGACCAAGCCACTTAAGCTACATATCCCATCATTATTGCTAGGACATCCCAGCATGCATGAACTCAGGCACTCATCAAATATAACTTTATGTATATCATTGACAAGATTGACTTCCTCAAATCTTGGACATTGTGGGCAATGGACCCAACAGACTCCTTGTTAAAGTATTTTTAAATGAATTTCTTCTCTCTGGATTCCTCATAAATCTTTTGAATTTCTTCACTAATAGACTCCCATCATCCTTGAAGAGTCTTTAGTTTATTTGATTCCGAACTTTGGGGGATTGATCTAAGAATCTTCCTTACCTAGTCACCATTGGAGAAATTCTTTCCTAGCACTTTAGAATCATTTACAATCTTTGTGAATCCGGTGTGCATCAAATCAATGTCTTCGTCAACTTCCATTCTAAACTTCGCAAACAAAGACTCTAGTTGGAATATCTTCAAATCCTTTACCTATGAAGTACCTTCTTGAGTAATTTCAAGTAAATTCCAAATATTATAA
Source organism: Platanthera zijinensis (assembly GCA_039513925.1). NCBI lineage: Eukaryota > Viridiplantae > Streptophyta > Magnoliopsida > Asparagales > Orchidaceae > Platanthera > Platanthera zijinensis. The sequence goes on from CM077098.1 coordinate 9,168,901, forward strand.
GGAGTTCCGCAAGCAAAGTCCTATTAAATTTTGTTCTATCTAACACGCAAAATAATGCATTCATAACTTTAGAATTATTTTTGCAAGTTAGCTTATCTTGATCATCCCACTTATCCTTTTGTTTTTCCATAAAAATATTTCCAACTAAAAATATAGTAGTATAACATTGTTCTACCATATTCCAGATATTAATATCTAAGGATTCAGAAAACAATGCATTCTTGGTTTCCAGAAATTATAATCAATGCCTTTGAATAAGGGAAGTCTACAAATTCCTTGACCCTCAGAAAATGCGTGATCATGGTGTGCCATTATTCCTAATGGTAAAACAATTTAAGAATGACCTAGCTCTGATACAAAGTATTTGATCTTATGGCGTCCTTGGGGGGGGGTGAATAAGGTTTTTTTAGCTTTAAGAAAACTTCAGAAATTTTTCGCAAATAATTAAAATGTCAAATACAAAACTCTTATATGAAAAAAAAACATAAAAATTAAGAGATTATAAAATAATGATTTTATTTCAAAATAAAGTACAAATAAAGAGTTAATTTCAATAGAGCTTGAAATCGAGCCTATTAGTTAAAAATACTTTTTGAAAATACATCGGTCCTTCTCCAAAGGACCATATGTCTATAGCCTATGTTGGGTCCGGCGTTCCTTCACTTGACCCGTGGCGCTCTGCTACTTATATAAAAAATTAAGTAGCACCCTCTCCAACAGTCCGGGCTTTTGGTGTAGTTGGGTATGCGCTTGATCCTTCAATTGGTATCAGAGGAGGTCACGGGTTCAAGACCGGGGTGCGCTATTAAATCCTGATTTTCCCTTCTACCTGTGTGGGTCCGGTGGGTCAGGCAACCGTGGATATGTGGTAACCCCACCTTTGAGCCATGTGGGCCATGTGGTAACCCCACCTCTTAGCCGATGGGTTGTGCTGGATGCCGGGGGGGATTGTTGGGCCCGGCGTTCCTTCACTTGACCCGTGGCGCTCTGCTACTTATATAAAAAATTAAGTAGCGCCCTCTCCAACAATCCGGGCTTTTGGTGCAGTTAAGTATGCGCTTGATCCTTCAGCCTATCTCCCCTAGATACATCATCTAGCCTCCCGTAGTTCTCTCCTTGACCTAGTCATTGTACACATGGTGTCGAATTACCCCGTAAACCACAAAAGGGTGTATTCATCACTCACAAGGCAGTGAATTCTCTACCATTTACAAGAATAAATGAAATAATACAAAAATTGAAATTTAAACTAAAACTCCCTCTAGTGTAGAGCTATGTAGGAGATGATGAAGTAATGTGAAGATCGCTAGAGTTGAAGCACACAAACGTCTCCTCTTTGCTCTTGAACTTTCAAGGAAGTTGGGGGTTGTTTGAATTAGGAGATGAATAGACTAAGGGTGCATGAGAATAAAGGCTATAGGAGGTGTGTAACCTTTATTGCACTAATTCTATGACTTTTTATAGAAATTATCTCTATCGCCGGTGATAACTAGTTATCACTAGCATTATCTCCTTAATCTTCCACGTGTTCCACACCGCGGTGATTGTGCATAGAAGATGGTGAACATGGACGATCATGGGGCTATCGCGAGTGATAGTTCACTATCACCTAGAAATACTACAGATATATATATGCGATGTGGCTGGATAGTGCCAGACGTGGCTGATATCATCCAGGCTATCGCTCGACGATAGGAAGATATCACCCGCATTAGCTCTCTTTTTTGAGGTCATATTCTTTTCTTTATATAAAATCCATAAGAGTATTATACCTATTATATATGCATACCATAAATAAACTATTATCAAATATATTTGGGATTTGTTATTCTCTAACAAAGGAATATGGAACACATGCTCCAATAATTACAAGTCTATATATATACTAATGATATTATATTTGGGTCTATAGATGATAACCTCTACAAAAAGTTTGTTAACCTGATGAAAGTGCTATTTTAAATGAGCAACATGATAGAGATTACGTATTTTTTAGGTCTCTAAGTGAAATAGTCTAAAGATGGAATATTCATCTCCCAAACTAAGTTCATCAAGAAGTTAATTAAAAACTTTGGTATGGAGAGTGCCTCCACCATAAAAACCCCCATGGGGTCAAGTAAATCTTTGGACAATGACGATAAAGGGAAACGTTTTAATGAAACCATGTATATATGCATAATTGGATCCCTACTCTACTTGACTATTGGTAGACCTATATAATATAAGCTACTTGTGTTTATGCTAGGTATCGGGAATACCCCAAGGAATCTCTTTATTCCTTTATAAAAAGGATATTAAGATATATTATGGGCACACGAAATCTTGGCCTTTAGTACCCTAAGAATAATGATTTTGAATTAATAGGTTTTTAGATGCAGATTTTGCAGGTTGCATAAAAGATAAGAAAAGTACCTCGGGGACTTTTCAATTCCTAGGGAAGAGGCTAATTTCTTAGAGCAGCAAGAAGAAGACCAGTGTGGTTATATCAATAGCAGAATCAAAATATATATCAGTAAGAAGTTGATGTTCTCAGCTATTATGGATCAAACTTAACTGGAGGATTATAACATCCAGCTAAGTAGAACACCTATATATTGTGATTCATCAAGTACTATCTCAATTGCTAAAAATCTTGTGTCATATAGCAGGACTAAGCACATTAAAATAAGGTTTTAGGACTAGTTCATAAGTAATAATATTCTATTCTCCCCCTTTGATATTATCCAATGGGGTGGACAGTATCAAAGATGGGTATGACAAACAAGAGATGTAGTGGATAAAACAAATACAAATAGAAATTTGCATGAAAAGCACAGGGTGACCCCAAAAGAATAAAACAGTGAATTTAAAAATACATGTTAAGGCAAAGGATGAAACAAAATATCACAAAAACATTAGACAACATAAAAAATATCACTCGTTACATAAAACTAGATCATATGTTTGGGACAAGGCATACCAAACTAAATACACGAGATTTGTCGACCAACGTTATGAGATTTATAAAGTTAATATAACAAAACATTGTATGTAACATGAACATCAATCGTATATTAGTACAGTCATTCGATAGACTTGTAATGCAACTCTCATCCAATTCGTATGTATGAAAGTGTTAGATAGAACAATGATAGGTGTATGTTTAGCATCAAAACAAAATATCATCAAGTTAAAATTAATCAAGAATGCATGCTATATCTCAAAAAATATATATACTAGTACAAGTGTAATGAAGTGAAAAATCATGTCACGATTTTTATCTACATAATAGCAAGATTAGAACAAAGGAAACTAATCAAATTCCCATTTTTTTTCACAAGATCGAAATAATTTAAATGTCCAAGGTGCTCATCCTCCCAACCCTCATTGAGGCTTATCAGGAGGATTGAGTTATGTGTGGGGGGAGTATCCTTCTTTACTATATCGATATCATATTATTTTCATCATTTTTTATAATCAATTTTAAAATTTTGTTTTGATATAAGGTCCCCGTATCAATAGAAATCTACGAACATAGATGGACACTTTATCTTGTTTACAAAAAACTTAGCAAATTAATTTTTGCCTACAGTTCTATGCCCTATAAATGGAAGATGAACATCATGATATTAAACTTTCAAGTAATTTATAGCATGTTAGACACAACATTACATATTATTACATGTAAGCCTTGATATTTCTACTTGAGTGCACTCTCTAAGGATATGTGTAAAGTGAGTGATCATTCTTTTACCTAAATCCTCGCACATACCTAGAGGCATGTTAAGCATACATAACATATCATATAGCACTTAGTAGCTAAATACCAATAAAATTAACACATCATACCAAAAACAAATAATGTAAACAAAGTTTAACATTCCTAAATCAAACATTGTACATAATCTTTATGCTTTAAGTTCTTTTCATGCATGTCCATTTCAAGGAGTGATTTTATCAATTTTGTTTTATTTTAGAATTTTGTCTACGAGAAATAAATAAACACAAAGAGTAAATCAAAAACATATTTTGTGATTTTGGGTTTTTATAGTTTTATGTGGTTTTTATTTATGTTTTATATTATATTTTATATTATGTTGCATTGATGAAGCAAAAAATAAACAAACACAGAACATACAATGGAATCAAAAACATATTTATGTGTTTTTTGGGTTTTATAATTTTTAAGTATTTTTCATATATATATATATAATAATAAATAGAATTTTAAATGAAAGTAAACACACACAAAAAGAAATTAAAATTAATAAAAGAAATTAGATGAAAAATCGAGATTCATTACAAAAAGTCACTATCGCTAGTGTTATTTCTAACACCGGGCAATATTAAACAGAGAATCATTTTTCAGGATAAATGCCCATTTTCGCTATTTCTGGTTTTCAATTTTTTCGAAATATGTTTTAACCTTGTAAGCCCTATTTAATGCAGCAAAAAGTATAGAGAAATTCACAGAAAATTGTGATTTAACTCATTTAGACTAGAGTTACTAAACCCCCAGTTCTAAGCGAAGCATAAAGAATCATCTACAAGGAAGGGGTTTTGTAATGATGCACGCTAGATGTTCCTCTATGCTAATGAAAATTACTCTCATTTTCTCCCTCATAATATGATCTCGAATAAAATGATGTTGTATGTCTGTGTTTTGAGCGAGTGTGGTGCACCGAATTATTCGTTAAGTCTATGGCACTCTGGTTGTCTCACCTAAGTTCAACCTTTCTAAAAGAAAGACAAAAGTCTTCTAATACTTGAGACATCCAAAGTGCTTGTGTACAATAACTTCCTAAGAAAATGTATTTTGCCTCACATGTGAAGAGGGAAACAAAATTCTATTTCCTACTCGACCATGAAACTAGTGTCGGCCCTAAGAAGTAGCACGAGCCACTTGTGCTCTTACGATCAAGCGAACATCCAACATAATCAGATTTAGAATAGCCATGGATCGTGAATGTGTTAGTGTAAAGATACTAAAGGCCAAGATTGTGTGTTCCTATATGATACTCAAAGTTGTGTTTAACAACTTTAAAGTGAGATTCTATAGGATTATCTTGATATCTAGCATAAAGATACACCACAAACATGATGTCAGGCCTAGATGCACTAAGATGTAGTAGTCATCTGATCATACCCTGAAATAATATTTGGTCCATAGAAATGCCACTATCATCCTTTCATAATTTGAGTGATGCGCTCATTGGAGTTTTAGAGTGTTTCAAAATTTTAAAACCAATTCATTTGAGCATTTCTTTTATATATTTTAATTGGCAAATACATTTCCCATCATGTCATTGAGGAATTTGAAAACCTAAGAACTATATCAATTCTCCTACTAAACTCATTTAAAATTCACTTTGCATAAATTCTACAACTTCATTACGTAAGTTTACATTAGTGGCACCAAAAATAATATCATCAATATATATTTACAAAATTAGAAAATTAGAATCACTATTTTTACAAATAGCGTGGTGTTCGTACTCCCCATGCTAAATCCATTTTTAAAAAGATAATATTGGGTCTATTGATCCCAATGTCCCAGATTTGTAAGAAGTCAAACTGGTCAAAGAAATACACATATAGTTGTATTTGATGTGTGCTTAAGTTAATGTATGTAGGTTGTCCTTCATTGGACAGGTGAACAAAAAGAGTAAGCTGGAAGTCAGATAATTTGAATAAGGAAAAAGCATCGAGATAGCTGAGACAGTTGAGAAGATTGTCTCAGCATAACCGCTAATACAACTGAGAAGCTCAATGCTAAGCAATGAGAGAAGTGTTGGTCTCAACCCAACCACTGAGACATGAGATAGTCTCAGCTATGAAGAATAAAGCATTGAGACAGTTTAAGAAGAAACCAATGAGATAGGAGATAGTCACAGCTGTGAAGATGAAACCGTTGAGACAGTTGAGAAGAAACCGCTGAGACAAAGCCAGTAGAAATTCTCTAAGTCCAGAAGCATTGAGTGAAGCAGTTCACTAGACGCCTCTAATGAAGAGCCAAGTCAGCGTGCGTTGAGTGACTTAACTTCATTAAATGCTTAATGAGTTAAGAAATTTCTTTAAGTCTAGAAAGTGATGACCACTGCTGACGTCACAAAAGTCAACAAGTCAAAGTTCTTCATACCATTGTGGGAAAGCTACGGCAGCATCGGATGACCACTGCTGACATCACCAGAAGTTTACAAAGTCAAAGTTTTTCATGAGCCGTTGCGGGAAAGCTACAGTAGCGCCGGAAGCTACTGTTTGTCCTTTTTTGAGGGAGGTGGCACTCACCATCCTTGGCTGGGCCCATATTCAAATTGTGTCGTTGATTCAAATCAACAGATATAAAAAGAAGTGAGAAAAGGGGATTAGGTTTATGGAAAAGAAGTGAATACAGAGGCGGTTGGACTTCATCTTCTCCGACGAGATTGAAAGCCAAGTCCGGCAGAGCAAGCCTGCAGGCAAAGGAAAGAAAGCTGAAGCTTTTCCAGTTTAGCAAGTTTGTTCTTTGGAGAACAAGGTGGCTGATTCATCTAATCAGCAAGGAGAGATAGCTCTATGAAGGGCCGTCAGCCTTCTACAGAAAGTAAATGTTCTTCAGTGCAGCAGAAAAGCAGTTAGCTGTAGAAGATGACTAATTCCTTCTACAGAAAGTGGGCTGGACTGATATCTGCTCAGTCCAGCAAGGTAGACTCAGAGATTAATCTCTAAGTCAAGGTTTTAATTTATTTTAACTTCTTGATTAAATTCCTATAGGATTCAGGTTGTCTGAAACTGAGCTGTAGGGCCTTTTGTGTCTGAGTTATAGGTGACTAATTAGTCACTGAAGTAGGTTCCCTGCTGAGGTACTGAGGTAGGATCTAAGAGTGGATCTGAGAGTAGGGATATCCTCCCAGCCTGAGTAGTAGGGTCTAGTGCCTGAGGTAGGTGACTGTTGAGTCACTGAGATGTAGATTACAAGTGTGTCATTGAGTTATAGGTCTTGGAGGAGACTGAGTGTAGGGCCTTTTGGCCTGAGGTAGGTGACAAGTTTGTCACTAAGCTGTAGGTTCCTGGAAGGGTGTTGAGGTAGGTACCTGAAAGGGTACTTATTTGTAGGAGTGATGCAACACACTGAGAGTGGGGCCTTGTGCCTGAAGTTATAGGGCTGAAAATCCTAAGTTGTAGGCCTTAGAGATAAGGCTTAGGTAGGTGGTTTGAGGACCACTGAGCTGTAGGAGCACTGCAGGGCACTGAGGTAGGAACCTTTGTGGTTCTAAGGTAGGGTTCTGAAGAGAACCTGAGTGTAAGGCTGAGGGCCTGAGGTGTAAGCTCTGAGGAGCATTTGGAGGAGTTTGTGCCTTGTCTAACATAAGTTAGAAAGGTGGGAGGGAAAGTGGATGTACCCATTTGGGGAACCACTATAAATACCTGTGTGCTTTGCTATGTTGCTTGTTCTTCTTTATATTACAGGTACTAAGGACAAGCTCTTGATCACTTAGTAAGAAAACAACAAAAAGACTTAAGAAATTTTCTAAGACCTATTCACCCCCCCCCCCTCTAAGTGACTAGCTAATCTTAAGCTAATAAATTTCAAGTGGTATCAGAGAGAGGTTGCTCAATAAGGACCTAATAGTCTGAGCAGACCTATAAGGATAGCTAAAAGATTAAACTTATGTGTTCAATAATGAACCATAAGGTGTGGAACTCTATGAAACTTCAAATCTGCAGAGAAGGCAAGAATATCATTGGGCTGCTTACTGTTTTTGATAAAGACAAAGTCCTTCCAGATGTAAGAGCAAAGATTAGGGCCCCTCTAACACATTCAGATAGTGAATCAGAGGTGGATGAAGCTTAGGATGGTGAATGCAGAAGTTATGAACTGATAGCTACACCAGAAGAAGAATTCTGCCAGGAGTAGCCTGGATAATGTCAGGTATATTCCTCATCTAGTCCATCCTTAGAGTCTGGATATGAGTCATACTCTGATTCTGATGCTTCCTCATTAAGTGATGATGAGAGTCCTCTATCAGAAGATGATATCAATCAATTGATTTAGAATAATGTTACACTTCTAAAAGCTTTTAAGGAAAGCATATTGCTTGCTAATAAACAAGCAGGGTAAATTTCCTCCCTCCAGCTAACTGCTTCCTAGCAAGATGAGATTTCAACCTTACTATCTCTGAAAGAGAGGGAAGTAGCTCATCTGAAGATAATGATAGATATCCATTTTGATTCCATCAAATATAAGGACTCTAAAATCAAGGTTCTTGAAGAGAAGATTGAAAGGGAGAAAAGGATAGTAGCAAATTTCTCTAAAATAGATGTTATCAAGAGAAAATCTGAATGGATTTCAAAAGTTATCCAATCTCAGAGAAGAGGCCAAGCTCCTATTGTTCCACAGTCAACCTTTCATAAGGTAATCCTCCCTTCTAACAGGCATGACCAGGACTGCTTGTATGGTCACTGTAAGAATGGAAATTCTTCCTTTAAGAACACAAGTGTGTCTTACAATGAGAGAAGAAAGGGTAGGGGAATGAGTGCCTTGAAGGATCCCCATGATAAAGTACAAATGGACCATGCTGGACCATCTATATTTGGTGTCTTAGCCCCAACTCACATGAGAAAAGTAGTGGCTTTTATTCAAGCCCATCCAATAAGGACTCAGACCAAGGGTCAATCTACAGTAAGCCTAACTTGGCTAGCTCTGATGATACAAATAGCGTGTCATCTGCAAAGAAGACAGCTGTGAATACCATTCAGGGCAATCATAGGAAGCCTGCTGGAAGAATAACCTTCAGTCAGATCCATGCTGAAAGGAACCTAAAGAAAACGATTGCTTCTCTTCCTTCTATTCAGCCAACAGTTAACCACACTGCAAGCCCTACTCAGAAAAGAAGATATAATATCCATGAGTGTTGGTGCTGTGATAAGGTGGAAAATTTTGCTCTAGATTATTGGCACAATCCTTCTATGTCTAGATCAAGAGATAGCCTACCTGTCAGAAATTCTGTAGGTAGGCAAAATTTGAATTCAGTCTAATCAGGACCTAGGACCCAATACCTATTGGGTTCCTATGGTAAGATAATACTGTTTTGCAGGATAGTCCAAGTGGCCATGATCATTTGTGGTCCTTGGACAGAGGTGTACTAGACCTAAGTCTTAGAACAAGGAATGACTCAACTAATCTTGGTTCACAAGATGTCAAAGATATGTGTAAATTTGAGGGGGAGATTGCAAAGAAAAGCCAGATGCACACAAAAGGCTAGAGATCATAAGCAAGGTTACTTGTATGCTCAGAGACTATAAATCCAGTATGAGTTTTAAGTCTACAGGGCAGAGATAAGTAGAATTCTCCTAGTCTTTAATTCTACTATTTAATTGATAAATTGATTGTGCTTATAACAAATAGGGTCATTAAAACAAATATCTGAGAAAATGTAAAAAAAATTGTCTAAACAATCATTGTCAATAATTATGTCAGTGGCTCACTTGTTCACTATGCCACAAGAAGTGACTAATCTCATCTTACACAAAGACAAATATTGCATGTGTAACACCAGGATAGATAAATATCAAAACTTAGGTTAAGTCAATTGAGACTGGGGGGCTTACACATTCTCAATTTAAATTAATTAAAGGATTTTGAAATTATGTCTAATTGCAATCTAATTACCAAAGAAAACAGATGTTAAGCAAAATAAGCCTACACGAAGAAAAATTGTAGAAAAGACGGGCTGCAAATAAATGTCGGGATTTAATCCTGGTTATTGATCAAACTTAATCAGCGAAATAGGAGAGTGACTTTCCAGCTTCTTTTTAGGAGTAACTATAAATAGAAGAGCTTGTACAATAAGAAAAGTCACTATTCCTTACCCTCTCCCGCCCGCATTTGCCAAAACAACGGAAAAATGCTCTCGCTAGGTCTCAAGAATTCCCAAGTTAAATGGCACCCAAAGGACTGGATTTCCTCTTCGAAGGTTTGGAACTGGTAAAGAATGGATTCAAGGACGCCCCCGAAGAAATACAATTTGTTCTTCATCTTCTCCAGGCTTCTGACCTAGAATTCGTCCCTTCAGAACCCTGTCTTCTGTGGAAAAGGGAATTTCTGGAGTTGTTTGCCAATGTCAAGGGAAATATATCTGCTAGAAAGCTTAAGATGACTGTGAATGGAATGAAAGTCAAGATAACCCCAAGGAGGATCAGCAAATCCCTAATGTTGCCCAAGTTCCCTACTACAGACGACGAAGATGAACTTGCCAAGGATGACATTAAAGCTGCCATAAAATAGTGCGGGCTACCCAAGCACACCACCGACTCCATCCTAAGGAAAGAACTTAACCTGAGAGGTAAGTTCTTAGCCATTGTGATTGGAAAAGTCTTGCTCTACAAGGCAGGGTCACATGATAAAATTTCAAAGAAGATGTTTGAGTTGACGGCACGAGTCATTCTGACCAAAAGGACTGACTAGGGCAGAATAGTGGTTGATCGAATAGTGGACTGTATGGTTGAACCAAATCTAGGGAGAATCCTATCACTATTTCTGTGAGAAATAGCTCCAGAAATTCTCAACTTGAAGCTTGGTGCAAGGATACACCATATGAGAAGAATGGATATCAAGATGTTGGAGAGATGGGATAGGGTACTTCAACCCCATAGACAATCAGCTGCCTAAGGGAAAGGAAAGAAGATTGCTGTTATTGATCCCAGCTCCTCTAGTAGCTCATCTAAGGAGGAAGAGACTCATAATCCAGAACTATCATCATCTGCTGAAGTGTCTAGAAGGGACATGAATATTCAAGTATCTGCCTCTTTTGATCTTACCCCTCTCAGTCGTGCAAGCAGACCAGAGTTTGATAATGTCCCTGATAATGATGATGCTCTTAGGCCTCAGAATAAGGGGGAGATCAAACTTACCTCAGACAAAGAGACTGTAATGTCTGAAGAAGAATGTCCACTGAATAATGATATGGAAAATTCAAGTGCTGAAGTAAGGAATGCTACAATTTAGGGGGAACAGCTGATCCAAGAAATAATGCAAGATGCATTATTTATGGGGGGCAACTAAAATTTCCACAAATAGTGGTACTGTCTGCTACAACTGATAAAAATCTTGTTGCTGCTACTGACCTGCATGCAAATGAAATCATAGCAGAGATTGAGGGGGAGATACCTTCTGATCTCCCTCCTCATATAGTGCATGATCTAGTTTCCTAATAATCAGAAGAAGAGGAATCTAATCGTGAGAAGGATCAATCCTCAGCTTATACAGTGGATGACCCCGCTCTAAGAACAGGGGTCAGGCAAGTCCAACAGACCCAAAATGAAGGCACATCAACTGGAGTAGATAAAATATCACCAATGTCCTGGCCCAACTTAAAAGCTTGTTAGATGAGCAGAGAAGAACCCTGGAAACTTTTGTAGATGATGCCTTAAAGACCATCAGAAATGAGCTGGCTACTGAAATTAAATCAATTCAATTTGAAGTAAACTTACTAAAGGGTGAAACTATGAAGTTTTTCACCAGGGCTACACCGGCTGTCGACTATACAATGGAAAAGCTAGATGAGGCGAACAAGAATGTGATCATTACCATATAGAATCAAGAGATTCAGTCCTAGAACTCACTGGTTGTACAAAATGCTACTCAAGTACTGCTGAATGAGCAGACTGCTGTTATTCTAACCAAAACAAATGAATGCACCAAACTACTAGATGACCACTTACTAATGGTAAAAAAAAAAGTAATTGCTAGAGTTAATCATCTGGAGCTCAAAAGATCTGAAACTAGCACCTCCCAGACTACTCAAGTAATTTAAGAAGCCAAAAAGGGGGAGAGAAATGTCATCAGAACAAATACCGAGAACATGATCTGAGCCACAAATGTTGTGAGAGGCTCATTGGGAATGGAACCACTACAATATGATAACATCCTAATGATGTCTGATCATGTACAAGAAGCCTTGAACAATTTGTCTTCCTAAGTTCAAGACAATCAAGAATATGCTCAATATATTGAAGAGGGTGACAATGCTAATGCTATGCGGGGAGAGACAACAACTGTTGCTCGGAATCCTTCCATCATCCCCTCTATAGACCGGTCACTACAGGTCAAATAAAGAAGCATTATTGATGCTGAAGAGGAGGCCATGCTAAGAAAAAAGAGATATAGAGAAGAAATGGACCAGAGGCCTGATTTTGAGGTATGGAGCCCATAATCAAGAACCATCATTCTGATGACTTGGGATATTGTCAAAAACAAGACTGCAGACAGAGAAAAATGTTATAGCTCCTCAGAATGGGGGAAAATGGAAAAGAGAGATATCTATAGGAGAATATAATGGAAAAACTGAAATGCCAACGTTCTGAAGCCTGGTGAGGTTGAACCCACTAAGTATTTTCCAAAGCCCTTCAATTACTTTGAAAGGCAAAAAGCTAAAAGAGAAGAGGCAGAATTGGAAAAAGCAACAAAAGAGAAGGTAGTTGATGAACCAGAGAAGGCTGATAAGAAGGAAAAGAAGCCAGATGATGGAGAAGAAAAACCGACAAAGAAGACCAAAGGCACTGGAATTGTAATAAGAGAACCTAAAACTTGAAACGGTTTAGGTTCTTCTTATAGGGCTTAAAGAACATGTTATTTTATGTAATGCACAAAAAATATAATTTCTCATATGATAAATGAAATTGCTCTTGTTTTGTCTGTGTTCATTTCATGTCTAAAATTTACAGTTGAAATTGCCTACTAAATAGATTGCATAAATGTATACACATGAGGTGATAACTTTCCTAAGTTGTGGTATGACAGAAATCTGTCTAAGTCCACGGGCATTGAGTGAAGATGACTCACTCTACGCCAGTTGACCTATAGCACTGAGTAAAGCCTATATAGTCAATGCCAAAGTAGTGGCAAGCTGTGAAAGTGGCTATGTCCACAGGCGTTGAGTGAAGTCAACTCACTCAACACCATACAACAAAAAGCTGTGAGACTGGCAGCATGCTAGGGGGTGGTAGTAATTCTCCACAGGCTGGAGAAATGTGGTAACATTTCAAAACTCTAATGATGTTACACAAATTTGCGTTTTTATGTTGAATATACTGTGTATGCCAATGACAGGTATTATTGATCAAGCAAAGCTTTGACTTCTTCAAATATAGGGAGATTGTTGGGTCTATTGATCCCAATGTCCCAGATTTGTAAGAAGTCAAACTAGTCAATGGAATATACACATAGTTGTATTTGATGTGTGCTTAAGTTCATGTATGCAGGTTGTCCTTGATTGGACAGGTTGTCCCAGATTTGTAAGAAGTCAAACTTGTCAATGGAGACAGCTGAGAAGATTATCTCAGCATAACTGCTTGGACAGCTGAGAAGCTCAATGCAAAGCATTGAGAGAAGTGTTGGTATAAACCCAACCGCTGAGACAGGAGATAGTCTCAGCTATGAAGAAGAAAACGTTGAGACAGTTGAAGAAGAAACAGTTGAGATAGGAGATTGTCTCAGCTGTGAAGATGAAACCACTGAGACAATTGAGAAGAAACCGCTGAGACAATGCCAGCAAAAATTCTCTAAGTCCAGAAGCGTTGAGTGAAGCTGGTTCACTCAATGGCTCTAATGAAGAGCCAAGTCAGCGTGCGTTGAGTGACATAACTTCACTCAATGCTTAATGAGTTCTGGAATTTCTCTAAGTTCAAAAAGTGATGACCACTGCTGACATCACCAAAATTCAACAAGTCAAAGTTCTTTATGCCGTTGCAGGAAAGCTAGAGCGGCACCGGATGACCACTGCTAATGTCACAAGAAGTCAATAAAGTCAAAGATTTTCATGAGCTGGGTCGGGAAAGCTACAGTAGCACCGGAAGCTACTGTTTGTCCTTTTCTGCGGGAGGTGGAGCTCACCATCCTTAGTTGGGCCCACATTCAAATTGTGTTGTTGATTCAAATCAACAGATATAAAAAGAAGAGAGAAAAGGGGATTAGGGTTATGAAAAATAAACGAATACAGAGGCGGTTGGACTTCATCTTCTCCGACGAGTTTGAAATCCAAGTCCAGTAGAGCAAGCCTGTAGGAAAAGGAAAGATAGCTGAAGCTTTTCCAGTTCAATAAGTTTGTTCTTTGGAGAACAACCTGGCTGATTCATCTAATCAGCAAGGAGAGATAGCTATGTGAAGGGTCTTCAGCCTTCTACATCAAGTAGTTGTTCTTCAGTGCAGCAGAAAAGCAGTTAGTTGTAAAAGACGACTAATTCCTTATACAGTAAGAGGGCTGGACTGAAATCTGCTCAGTCTTGCAAGGTAGTCTCAGAGATTTATCTTTGAGTCAGTGTTTTACTTTATTTCAACTTCTTATTAAATTCCTGTAGGATTCAGGTTGTCTTAATATGAGCTATAGGGCCTTTTGTGCCTGAGTTGTAGGTGGCTAATTAGTCATTGAGGTAGATGCCCTACTAGGGGTACTGAGTTAGGATCCAAGTGTAGATCTGAGACTAGGGTTGTCCTCCCAACCTAAGTAGTAGGGCCTAGTGCCTGAGGCAGGTGACTGTTGAGTCACTGAGATGTAGGTGATAAGTGTGTCACTAAGTTGTAGGTCTTGAAGGAAATTGAGTGTAGGGACTTTTGGCCTGAGTAAGGTGTCAAGTTTGTCACTGAGTTGTAGGTGCCTAGAAGGGCACTGAGGTAGGTAATTGGAAGGGTGCTTAGCTGTAGGAGTGCTGTAGCACCATGAGAGTTGGGCCTTATGCGTGAAGTTGTAGGGTTGAAAATCCTGAGCTGTAGGCCTTAGAGATAAGGCTGAGATAGGTAGGTTGAGGACCACTGAGTTGTAGGAGCACTTCAGGGCTCTAAGATAGGAACCTTCGTGGTTCTGAGGTAGGGTTCTGAAGAGAACCTGAGTGTAAGGCTGAGGGCCTGAGGTGTAAGCTCTGAGGAGCATTTGGAGGATTTTGTGCCTTGTCTAACATAAGTTAGAAAGGTGGGAGGGAAAGTGAATGTACCCATTTGGGGAACCACTATAAATACCTGTGTGCTTTGTTGTGTTTCTTATTCTATTTTATATTGCAGGTACTAAGGACAAGCTTTAGATCACTTAGTAAGAAAATAACAAAAAGACTTTACAAATTTTCAAAGACCTATTCACCCCCCCTTTAAGTGACTAGCTAACCTTAAGCTAATAACTTTCAAAAAAGTTGTTAACTTATCATACTAGGCATATGGTGCTTGCTTTAATCCATATAAGACTTTTATGAGTTTATATACATGACTAGGATGACTACTATTTTTAAAACCGGGTGGTTGCCCAATGTACACCTCTTCTTTAATATCCATTTGATGCAATTTTATTCTTTTAAAGCTGGCAAATGCTAAAAACATCCTAATGGACTCAAGGCGAGCTATAAGTGGAAACGACTCCTCAAAATTGACCCTTTAGATCTATAAGTAACCCTGAATAACCAACCTAGCCTTATTCCTCATTATCCTACACTCACCATCAAGTTTATTTTTATAGATCCTCTTTACTCCATGATTGGATGGTTACTAGGGCGCTCCACTAAAGTCCACACTTAATTCCTCTCGAATTGATTTAGTTCCTCGTCCATTTGCCATAAACTAAGACTTATTATTTAGTGTTTTAAAAATGCGCTTAGGTTCTATTTCAGATATAAAACATAGGTTTGAAAATGATTCGATCAGGGTCGAACGAGTTCTTATCCCATATGAAGGCTCTCCAATCATTAATTATTGATGTTCCTTGATTAATTTTAAAGTGCTTGGAGGATTATATTCTTTAATATGTACTAATTCATCTTCTACTTCCTCTCTCTTCACAATCTCCTATTCTAATGGATTGAAATCATCATCTATATTCGATCTAGAGTCTTTATTTGGATTATTTTCATTAAAGTACACCTGTATTGATTTTTCCTACAACCAAGGTTCATTTATTATACACCATATAGGAACGACGCGTGGAAGAATATCCTAAAAAAGATGCTTAGTTTAGATTTTTTATCAAATTTACCTAAATGATCCTTAGTGTTTAGCATCAATAATTTTAGAAGTGCACCTGTAAGACCCCTTTTTTTTCTTTTTCAACCACCGGGGTCTTAGGCCCAGAGTCGCCGTTTTGCGGTGACACCTTCACGTCCTGAAGGGTCATCACCACAAGGCGCCGATTCTGCCGGCCAATTCGATCACAGAAAAGTAGCACAATATTTGAAGTAAGAACAATGCAGTCCACAATAATAAATCACATGTATATAAGATAAAATCTCCACGAAGGGAGTGTCCACAGAAAACATCAGAGTACTACAAAATGCGGGCTTATGCCCGGTACAAAATGACCTCACTACAATATCACTCATGCGGAAGCAAAACAGAAACTACTCAAGGTCGAGACTCACGGTCCCGGCTGTATGAACTCCGGAGCTAGACTGCCCCATCTCCAGGCGCACCGATCTCTGGGGCTTCTCCTCCATGCTGGGCTCCACAATCCCCTAAATGATGCGGTTCGAAAACCGTTAGTCATAAATACTAAGCCCTATCATCCCCCACCCCTTCCCCCATGGCTCCTAGGTACCGAGCGGGGAGGAAGAAAGGGAAGGACATGACTGTAGAGATTAATCAAGAAACAGATGGCAGCGGAACTAATCTAATAAGTTGTATTCGGTGAGCAGTTAATATAATTGTTATAATAGGTCTAGCAGTAAGAAAAGCATATATATGAATTTAACCTTCACTTATGCGAGAACACATAAGCAAAAGGGATCTTTTGCAAGGCTCCCATCGTATAAGTGTCCCATACCACTTATACCTTGGGGTGTCGGTTATCAAACAGCAATGGTTGTTATATATTGAAATTAACCTTTGATTCATAAACTTGCCCACACAAGCTTATAGACCAAGGGGTCGTTTTGCAGGTCCTAATGTATAAGCGTCCCATACCACTTATACTTTAGGTGTCAGGGTTTAATGAATCGATTATGCTATAACATGCTAGTGGGTATGATGAAACATGCAAGTGCAACTCACACACCCGACTCTGTGCACACAGACCTTTAGTTCCCCCTTTCGGAGCCGTTACCTCCCAGGATACCTCCGTAGTGGCGGACGGAAGCGGTGGGTTGGGCCTCGCCCACCTCAAAACCAGTAAAAGCACCACTGGTCTGACCTATCGTACGCCTCAACGCTTAGTGCACTAAGCGGACGCCTGCGTACTCTTGCTGGCTGGCGCACCGGACTTCTGTTGGCGAAGTACTAATCACCACGCCGAGTCAACGATATCGGTGTCGGTGCAATCGAACTCCCCGATATCGAAAAAAACCCACCACCTTAACTTTTCCTATCTTATGCACATGCAAGTTTATTCGTAAACACACAAAACCGAGCCGAAGCTCCCCGGACCAAAACGTCTGTCTCCAAACCAACCGAGCCGAAGCTCCCTGGACCATCCCGTCTGTCTTTTAACCAATCTAGCCGAAGCTCCCCGGACCAACACGTCCGTCTCCAAACCAACCGAGCCGAAGCTCCCCGGACCATCCCGTCCGTCTTTTAACCAACCGAGCCGAAGCTCCCATCAATCCTCCTGTGCCAACAGTGTTTGTGACAGATGCAGCCCTAGTTACTAGGTTACTCTTGTCGGTTTGTTATTACAGTTTACGTTAGCCCAGGACTGCCCCCGGTATTCCCCGTGAAGGGCTCTCAAGGGGCACTAGGAACCAAGACGGCGACATTACGACCCGAAGTTCCCTTTCGCAAGGCACTTATTATTATTGGTTTATCTCCCTTAACCCGATTCCCTTCTCATATTACGATAGACTATCCTAGGGTGATTTTTAACCTTCCTCTCTTCGGGAAAAGCGATCTTTCGCCGAAACCCGAGCACCTCTTAACTCTAGTTATCACCACTTCTCGCTACTCTTTATACCTTCCTATTGTGATTTCCTCCACTATTGCCCACCCAGACAAAATGATTAACTCCAATGTCTTCCTCAAATCATGTCCTATTGCAATTCACAAATTTGTTATATGCTGACAGATCTAGACTATATGTCGAACCGGTTATGCTATGATCTAATACTCATCCAAATGCCCTAAATTATTTATTGGGGACTTATCATGATATAATTAGCCTAAATCCAGAAAAGGGAAATTTCCCTAATCTATATGGCATTTAATTAAATTCCTCGAAAATCCCAAGGGCTACCGGTTTGAACATGAGCTACCCTAAGTAATCATGCAAGATGTCCAGCAAATTTATGATAAATAGTAGGTTATCTCAATAGGTTAAATCCTAAGTATCATAATTTTTCTATCATCAAAAGGGCATGAAAACTATTTTAGAAATAATCTCTAACTTCTGTTGTTTATGAATCAAGTACAGAAAATATTCTTCCAAAAATTATAAATAAATTATGCCATGCATATAAAGGCCTAAAATTAGCACTGGCCAAGTTTCATAATTTTCCAGCAAGTAATTTATCCATAATTAATTTTTAAACAACAAACTCCTTTCTAATATCTGTGAACAAAGTACTAGATTTACTCAACATAAAATCCTATAAAAATTCAGTGATCAGTGTTCTACTAGTCAAGATCTAAATCCAGAATTTTAACTGATTACAGTTAATTTAAAACCTCCAAATATTTGAAACGACAATTCGGGCTAATAATCCTTTAACACATGAAGTATAATATTTATTAATCATAAAATTCCAGGAAAATTACCATAAGTCTAAAACATCCTAAAACTCCCTCCTCCCGAGTTTCATAATTTTTGGATTAGATTTAGTGCTTAAAATAACTAAATTACGTTTCTATCCTAATTCAAAATCTCAACTTTCGAGGTACCTAATTACCTCCAATTCCTTCACTATTTCAACCAGAGGGTTTTCAACATATCATGCCACTCTCCTCCAAATTTCAAGGGCATACAAGAGCTTTTGCTCCTATGTCCTTCACAAACCTCAAAACCCTTCATTTAGGGTTTGAGCTTGGATCCTAGGGTAAACCAACCCTAAACCTCACCATTTTCCTCCAAGCAGGTTATAACACCCTTCTAAGTCAGCGATCAGAAAATGAGCCTCTGTTGGGGTGATTTGACCTTTCCAAACTCTTAGTGCACTTTTTACTAAAAGTCGTCTCACTAATGCCTAGTTAAGGGTAGAAGATTTCTCACCCAAAAATCCTCCAAATCAATTTGAATTTTGTACAGACCTAGGTTTTATAGCCAGGGACCACTCACCGAAATTTGCGAGGGTTTGGAGGTCATTTGACCACCTAAATAAATTCCTCTAAGTTTATTAAATTAAAACAAAAACTTTACGCAAAGTATCTCCAAAAATTCCCATTTTTGGTCTGCCTTTACGTATAACCAAGGTTAACCCCCTGCCCAAATTTCAGGTCATTTGGACAGGGGACGAAGAGTGGGCATCCGTTTTAATTTCTGCCCAACTCTAGGTACAGCCCCCACTAAAACAGGTGCTGCGGCCGAACCGCTTACCCAAACGAGTTGAAACCAATTTTAGATTAATCTAGACTCAAAGGGCTACGACTTTCGTGTCTGGTCACTTTTCCTAAAATGGCCTCTAAGAGCCTCGTTTTGCAGCATTAAAATATGCCCATCCAAGTATAATTTCCATACAAAATTATTTACATAATTTATATATTAAAAACAGTTTTTACTGTTCATCTTCTACAGAACCCGATAACCAGACACAGAAACTCATATTTCCTGTAAGCTTTCCGTGATCCCTTGCCGGCCGTCCGGTCACTTCCCTGGCCAGCCCCCACCACCACCACCTCCGTTGAGGCGATGGCTAGCGGTCGGCGGTGGTTTGGCCGCCGGAGGTGGCGGTTTCCGGCGAACTCAAGAATACATTTTTCATGGTTTTCCTTGAAAACGAGAAATGGGTCCGGCTCCGTTGAGCGCGAACCTCCTTTCTAAGAATCCTAAGATCTACCCACGAAAGAGAAGAAGCAGAGGAGGACCTTGTTCGCGGTTTGGAGGTGAGATGAACGACGGGGTACCATGGCGCAGTGGTGGCGTAGCCGAACTTCTCCTACAGTAAGAACAAAGATTTGGTCCATTTACTTGAGCGTGTAAACTTCTCCTCTTGCCCCAAGTGGGCTTTTATAAGTCAGAAAGTGGGGAGGTGAAAGGGTAAAGCCGTAATGGCCATGAAGGCTCCTCTTAATAGCCTTTCGGTTACAGTGAAGGGATAGGAAACGGTGGAAGATAAACAGGCGTGTCCAGTTGGCGGTTTCCTATTGGACCACATCTTCCTCCTTTATTATATAATTACAGAAGGAAAAACGGCCTGTAATTATTCCTGGTGTAACTTCCCACACCAGCATTTATTTTCACGCGTGTTAAAATAATTTCGGGCCTGAACCGTCGTTTCGGCCAATGTCACGGGCGTGACACATAGGTCACGGGCGTGACAGGACCGGATAGCCAATTCTGGGCTCGACAATCGTCGAACTGAGATCGACGATCGTCGAAGGATGGTCACGGGCGTGACACTTGGGTCACGGGCGTGACAGGCCCGGGTGGTTAATTCTGGGTCGACGATTGTCGATTTGAGTTCGACGGTCATCGAATGGTGGTCACGCCCTAGGTCACGGGCATGACACCTAGGTCACGGGCGTGACAGGCCCGAACGGCAAATTCTGAGGTCGACGAGCGTCGAACTGAGATCGACGGTCGTCGAAGGCTGGTCACGCCCTAGGTCACGGGCATGACACTTAGGTCACGGGCGTGACAGGCCCGAGTTCAATTTCGACGATCGTTTTACGGAGATCGACGATCGTCGAAGGAGTCACGCCCCTGGTCACGGGCGTGACACTTTGGTCACGGGCGTGACATGTCCGGGCTGCAAGGTCGACGATCGTCTCACGGAGATCGACGATCGTTGAAGGAGTCACGCCCTTGGTCACGGGCGTGACACCTTGGTCACGAGCGTGACATGCCCCGACAGCATGTTCGACGATTGTCTCACGGAGATCGACGATCGTCGAAGGAGTCACGCCCAGAGTCACGGGCGTGACGGGTCGGTCACGGGCGTGACCAACCCGTGACCCGAAATCTCGATCGATTTATTTCAGTTTTTTGGGCTTCCTAGGGTTCCGTCACGACCAACCGACTCCTAGGGGTCTAGCCAGAAATGGGATGTTACAAATCCCAATAAACAAAACAAAAATTTCGTCCCCGAAATTGAGGTTGAGCCTACGGGGATTTCTATCGGAATAAATTAAACTTGTAACATTCCATACGATCTTTCTATTGGTTTTAGGCGACCATTCGTTTGATAAACGAAGACAATCTCCCCAATAAATAATAGATTATCCCCTATCTTTCTGATTAAGTGCGCATGCCTAGATCCTGGATTTTCCTTATCTAGTCTTAACTGTCCAAATCAAGAGACAATCTATAGAATACCGAGAGGTGGTGAGATGTACCTGACTGAACAATTCCTAGTATCTTTGCCTCATCAGGTCCTGCGGTTCCCAGGTATGCTCCTCCTGACCGTGGTTTCTCCACAGAACCTTGACTAAGGGGATCTTTTTGCGGCGCAAGATCCGTACTCCTTTGTCGTCGATCCGAACCGGCTCCAAGTGAACAGATCGGTCTGAAGCTACTGGCCCTTCGGTGGTCAAAATCCGCTACTCCGGGCGTAGTAGAGCCCTTCTCAGTGAAGAAATGTGGAAGACGTCATGTAGAGCTGCCAGCTCTGGCGGCAACTCTAGCCTGTAGGCTAGGGGTCCGATCCGCTCCAGGATCCGGTAAGGGCCCATATACCTAGGGCTGAGCTTCTTCCTCCGACCGCGCACCCGTGAGACTCCGTGCATGGGCTGAATCTTCAAGAACACTCGATCTCCTACCCGAAACTCCACCTGACGATGTTGGGCGTCATAGTATTTAGCCTGTCTGCTCTGCGCCTCCAACATCCTATCTCTGATCAGTCTCACCTGAGCCTCGGTGTCTTCAACAAAATCTGATCCCAACACCTTCGGATCCTCATCTTGAACCCAAGAAAGCGGGGTCCTACATTTTCTTCCATACAAGGCTTCATAAGGCGACATCCTGATGCTGGACTGGTAGCTATTATTATAGGAGAACTCGACCAACGGTAACATCTTCTCCCACGGCTCCCCTCGGTCCAGTATACACAGTTGTAGTAAATCCTCCAAGGTCCGGTTGGTGCGCTCGGTCTGACCGTCCGTCTGAGGGTGGAAGGCCGTGCTAAAAGTCAACCGGGTGCCCAAATATGCCTGCACTGACCGCCACTCCCTGGATGTAAACCGTCCGTCGCGGTCCTACACTATCGTCCGGGGCACGCCATGATATCGGATATATTGCTCCACGAACTTCCGTACCAGCACTCCCACCGAGTCATCCTTCCTGATCGGTACAAAGCGGGCCACCTTCGTCAACCGATCGACTATCACCCAGATCGAGTCGTTCCCCGTTCGAGACCGGGGAAGACCATGTATAAAATCCATAGCTATATCGTCGAACTTCCACTCCGGCACCGGGAGTGGCTGCAACAATCCTGCGGGGTTCTTGCACTCCGCCTTCACCAACTGACATGCCTCGCAATGGGTCACGAAGTACGTAATGTCCTTCTTCATGCCCGGCCAAAACATCATCTTCTTCAGATCAGCGGTCATCTTTGTGATCCCCGGGTGCACGGAGTACCGGCTGCAATGCGCCTCTGTCATAATATCCTCTCGGATCTGGCCTCCTGCGGGTATATATACTCTGCCTCTGAAATGTAGCAGGCCATCTCTCAGGGAATAATCTCCTGTCGAACCCTCCTCCAAGGCTCGGAACATCGGCTCTGCCCACGCATCTGTCCTCTGTCCGTCCCGAATGCGATCCCGAATATCGTCTATGTCCACCATCGATGTCAGATACTCCCTGTACAGCTCTGGATCATCCTCGGACACTAGGGATATCTGCATATCCCTGAATGACCGGACTAGCTCCATGGACATAATTTGGGGCCCAGCTTCGGAAGTGGCCGCTCTCCGACTCAATGCGTCGGCCACCACGTTTGCCTTCCCTGGATGGTAGTGCATCTCATACTGATAGTCTGCTAAGAACTCCACCCAGCGCCTCTGCCTGATATTCAGCTCCTTCTGTGTGTCTACGTATTTCAGGTTCTTGTGGTCGGAGTAGATGTCGCAGTGGACTCCATAAAGATAATGGCGCCAGACCTTCAGAGCAAAAACGACCGCCCCCATCTCAAGGTCGTGCACTGGGTAGTTCTTCTCATGGGTCTTCAGCTGGCGGGAGGCATATGCTATGACGTGTCCGTTCTGCATCAGCACTGCTCCCATCCCCTGGTATGATGTGTCGGTGTACACCTAGAATCCTTCCTTTCCCGATGGAAGGGCCAGAATAGGGGCTGAGATGAGTCGGTCCTTCAGCTCCTGGAAGGCCGCTTGGCACTGCGGGGTCCAAACGAAAGGTGCCTCCTTCTTCGTCAACGATGTGAGGGGGAGGGCAATCTGAGAGAACCCCTCCACGAACTTCCGGTAGTAACCGGCAAGTCCCAAGAAACTTCGCACATCGGTGGCTTTCTTCAACTGCGGCCAATCTCGAACTGCCCGAATATTTGCCGGATCCACTACCAACCCAGCTCCGCTGATAATGTGGCCTAGGAAGGCCACCTCCTTCAACCAAAACTGACACTTGCTGAATTTTGCATAAAGGCGATGCTCCCGCAACCTCTCCAGAGTGAGTGCCAGATGCCGAGTGTGCTCCTCCATCCTAGAGTAGATCAGGATGTCGTCTATGAATACTATGACGAACACATCCAAGTAGGCCTCGAAAACCCGGTTCATGAGACTCATGAACGCCGACGGAGCATTCGTGAGCCCGAAGGGCATCACGGTGAACTCATACAGGCCATATCTGCTACTGAAGGCCGTCTTCGGGATATCCTCCTCCTGGATCCGTAGCTGGTAGTATCCTGACCTCAAGTCCAGCTTCGAGAAATAATGGGGTCCCTCCAGCTGATCGAACAATTTGTCTATCCGTGGGAGCGGATAGGTATTCCGGACGGTCAGCCTATTTAGTGCTCGATAATCGATGCACAGGCGGAGTGTCCCATCCTTCTTCTTCACGAATAGGACCGGTGCTCCCCATGGCGAGGAACTCGGTCTAACAAATCCTGCCTCAACCAATTCCTGCAACTGAGTCCGAAACTCTGCTAACTCCTTTGGGGTCATTCGATAAGGGGCCTTAGATGCCGGCTTGGCCCCCGGCACAAGCTGTATCTGAAAATCTTGCTCTCGGTGTGGAGGTAATCCTGGTAGTTTCTCTGGAAAGATGTCAGCGAAATCTCGCACCAACGGGATGTCTGTCACCGACTCCTTAACTTCCGCCATCTCAAATAGAATCTGATAGACCTCCTCTCCCTGCAGATGGGCCTTAACGGCCTGTACCGAAGATAAGAGTATACGAGAGACAGGTCTTATACCTTCGATGGTAATGAAAGAGTCCCCGTGTCTCACGGTGATCCTCTTTGCCTGGCAGTCAATCTGGGCATGGTTCCAGTGTAGCCATACCATGCCCAGGATCAGGTCGTAGTCTGTCAGCCTCAAAATCGTCGCTAGAGCCTCGAATGCCTTTCCACCAATTTCTGCCTCCATATTGCAGTGATCCGTGGTAAGGAGCTCAGATCCATCCGGTAGTCGCACCCTCATCCTCGATCCTGTGAACCGCTCCACACCTTCCAGTCCTTCTACGAACGTCTCCGACACAAAGGAGTGAGTAGCTCCAGTATCGAACAGCGTGCGGGCCGGCTTGCCACTGATGAAGACTATACCTGGGGTGATTAGATGTCTTAGGGTTCTATAGGGAGTTTAACTTTCCTTGCTAATCTATCTAGTGCGATTCAAAGTTTTAACCATTGAAAGGGAAATTCTATGAGAATAAAGAGGCATTGCATCGTACCTGCTATGACCTGCTCCGGGTTCCGAGGCTACGCAAGGTCCAGGGCATATACCTGCTCCCTTTCCTGTCTACGATCTCCCCCCTAGTATCCACGACCGCGGTCGCGTCCTCGACCTCCGTAATGCTGAGCTGGTGGGCCGCCCTGTGGTGCTGGAGGTGGTGCCCCCCTCATGGGGCAGTTCCTCCGAATGTGCCCAATCTAATGACAAAGAAAACACTCTGGTGGGGGATACGCCATTCCCCCGGGTCTTGGCATCTCCTGCATCCGAAGAGGTGGAGGGGCCAATATCACATGTTCCCTCGGCTCCTGCCTCACGTCCTGATGAGGCTGGTCCTCTGTCCTCCTCCCCTCTGGTACAGCACCTCGCCGCTGGTCATTTCTACCT
This sequence comes from Platanthera zijinensis, assembly GCA_039513925.1. Classification (NCBI taxonomy): domain Eukaryota; kingdom Viridiplantae; phylum Streptophyta; class Magnoliopsida; order Asparagales; family Orchidaceae; genus Platanthera; species Platanthera zijinensis. Next base: position 9,194,201 of record CM077098.1, read on the forward strand.
CTCCGTCCCTGATCCTCTGCTGGCCGTTTCCGGCCCCGGGTGGCGTGCCAATCTGCCTCAATCCTTTTTGCCATCTCCAAAAATCCGGGAGATGGGCCCGTCAGATACGAATAACAGAGCCTCCCTCAAGTCCTCCCGCAGGCCCTTATAGAACCTCCTGATATACCCTGCCTCGTCCAGCTGGTAGGAATCTGCGTATCGAGCCAGATGGTCGAACTCTCGATGGTACTCCACCACGGTCCAGGTGCCCTGCTTCAGCTGTAAGAACCGCTCCTCCAAATCATCCCTAGCCGACTGCGGAAAGAAATTCTCTAGCAGTGCGGCCCTAAACTCCTCCCAAGTAACCTCCGCAACCTCCCTATCAGCAAATGTCGTGTCCAACAGCGTCTTCCACCACCTCTTTGCATGGGACTCCAGGCAGGAGACAAGTAGAGCCACCCTCTCCTCCCAGGGACACCGTATCCCGGTCAGCATCTCGTACATGATATCTAGCCACTCTTCCGTCCGAACCGCCGACTCTGTCCCCAAATAGGACGGGGGAGAAAGACCCCGGAAGATGCTCAGTCAGTTGGCCCCCGGGTTTGGCTGCGGGGTCGGAACCTGCTGGGCCCTGAAGGCCTCCAGGATGGCAGTCAGGGTCTGTCCCATGTCTGACTGAAGGAAAGGAGTGGGGGCCGGTGGGGGTGGTGCAACTTCCTGAGCCTGTTGAACTCCACCTTGTGGCGTAGTCCGTGCTGGAGGCTGCGTAACAAAAACACACGCTGAGAAAACGTTCAAATATTACATAAAGGTGGAAAATTTATATGTGATCCCCATATGGGCACACCACTGCTTCCGCTGCTTAGTTTGTCCCCAAACTAAACTCGAGCGGGGGTGACCCAGGGTTTGTGGACTGCTACTTCCTTCTGATCGATGTTTCCTCTGATACCACTTGTAAGACCCCCTTTTTTTTTCTTTTTCAACCACCGGGGTCTTAGGCCCAGAGTCGCCGCTTTGCGGTGACACCTTCACGTCCTGAAGGGTCATCACCACAAGGCACCGATTCTGCCGGCCAATTCTATCACAGAAAAGTAGCATAATATTTGAAGTAAGAACAATGCAGTCCACAATAATAAATCATATGTATATAAGATAAAATCTCCACGAAGGGAGTGTCCACAGAAAACATCAGAGTACTACAAAATGCGGGCTTATGCCCGGTACAAAATGACCTCACTATAATATCACTCATGCGGAAGCAAAACAGAAACTACTCAAGGTCGAGACTCACGGTCCCGGCTGTATGAACTCCGGAGCTAGACTGCCCCATCTCCAGGCGCACCGATCTCTGGGGCTGCTCCTCCATGCTGGGCTCCACGATCCCCTAAATGATGCGGTTCAAAAACCGTTAGTCATAAAGACTAAGCCCTATCATCCCCCACACCTTCCCCCATGGCTCCTAGGTACCGAGCGGGGAGGAAGAAAGGGAAGGACATGACGGTAGAGATTAATCAAGAAACAGATGGCAGCGGAACTAATCTAACAAGTTGTATTCGGTGAGCAGTTAATATAATTGTTATAATAGGTCTAGCAGTAAGAAAAGCATATATATGAATTTAACCTTCACTTATGCGAGAACACATAAGCAAAAGGGATCTTTTGCAAGGCTCCCATCGTATAAGTGTCCCATACCACTTATACCTTGGGGTGTCGGTTATCAAACAACAATGGTTGTTATATATTGAAATTAACCTTTGATTCATAAACTTGCCCACACAAGCTTATAGACCAAGGGGTCGTTTTGCAGGTCCTAGTGTATAAGCGTCCCATACCACTTATACTTTAGGTGTCAGGGTTTAATGAATCGATTATGCTATGATATGCTAGTGGGTATGATGAAACATGCAAGTGCAACTCACACACCCGACTCTGTGCACACAGACCTTTAGTTCCCCCTTTCGGAGTCATTACCTCCCAGGATACCTCCGTAGTGGCAGACGGAAGCGGTGGGTTGGGCCTCGCCCACCTCAAAACCAGTAAAAGCACCACTGGTCTGACCTATCGTATGCCTCAACGCTTGGTGCACTAAGCGGACGCCTGCGTACTCTTGCCGGCTGGCGCACCGGACTTCTGTTGGCGAAGTGCTAATCACCCCGCCGAGTCAACGATATCGGTGTCGGTGCAATCGAACTCCCCGATATCGAAAAAACCCACCACCTTAACTTTTCCTATCTTATGCACATGCAAGTTTATTCGTAAACACACAAAACCGAGCCGAAGCTCCCCGGACCAAAATGTCCGTCTCCAAACCAACCGAGCCGAAGCTCCCCGGACCATCCCATCCGTCTTTTAACCAACCGAGCTGAAGCTCCCCGGACCAACACGTCCGTCTCCAAACCAACCGAGCCGAAGCTCCCCGAACCATCCCATCCGTCTTTTAACCAACCGAGCCGAAGCTCCCATCAATCCTCCTGTGCCAACAGTGTTTGTGAAAGATGCAGCGCTAATTACTAGGTTACTCTTGTCGGTTTGTTATTACAGTTTACGTTAGCCCAGGACTGCCCCCGGTATTCCCCGTGAAGGGCTCTCAAGGGGCACTAGGAACCAAGACGACGGCATTACGGCCCGAAGTTCCCTTTCGCAAGGCACTTATTATTATTGGTTTATCTCCCTTAACCCGATTCCCTTCTCATATTACGATAGACTATCCTAGAGTGATTTTTAACCTTCCTCTCTTCGGGAAAAGCGATCTTTTGCCGAAACCCGAGCACCTCTTAACTCTAGTTATCACCACTTCTCGCTACTCTTTATACCTTCCTATTGTGATTTCCTTCACTATTGCCCACCCAGACAAAATGATTAACTCCAATATTTTCCTCAGATCATGTCCTATTGCAATTCACAAATTTGTTATATGCTGACAAATCTAGACTATATGTCGAACCGGTTATGCTATGATCTAATACTCATCCAAATGTCCTAAATTATTTATTGGGGACTTATCATGATATAATTAGCCTAAATCCAGAAAATGGAAATTTCCCTAATCTATTTGGCATTTAATTAAATTCCTCGAAAATCCCAAGGGCTACCGGTTTGAACATGAACTACCCTAAGCAATCATGCAAGATGTCCAGCAAATTTATGATAAATAGTAGGTTATCTCAATAGGTTAAATCCTAAGTATCATAATTTTTCTATCATCAAAAGGGCATGAAAACTATTTTAGAAATAATCTCTAACTTCTGTTGTTTATGATTCAAGTACAGAAAATATTCTTCCAAAAATTATAAATAATTTATGCCATGCAGATAAAGGCCTAAAATTAGCACTGGTTAAGTTTCATAATTTTCCAGCAAGTAATTTATCCATAATTAATTTTTAAACAACAAACTCCTTTCTAATATCTGTGAACAAAGTACTAGATTTACTCAACATAAAATCCTATAAAAATTCAGGGATCAGTGTTCTACTAGTCAAGATCTAAATCCAGAATTTTAACTGATTACAATTAATTTAGAACCTCCAAATATTTGAAACGACAATTCAGGCTAATAATCCTTTAACACATGAAGTATAATATTTATTAATCATAAAATTCCAGGAAAATTACCATAAGTCTAAAACATCCTAAAACTCCATCCTCCCGAGTTTCATATTTTTTGGATTAGATTTAGTGCTTAAAATAACTAAATTACGTTTCTATCCTAATTCAAAATCTCAACTTTCGAGGTACCTAATTACCTCCAATTCCTTCACTATTTCAACCAGAGGGTTTTCAACATATCATGCCACTCTCCTCCAAATTTCAAGGGCATACAAGAGCTTTTGCTCCTATGTCCTTCACAAACCTCAAAACCCTTCATTTAGGGTTTGAGCTTGGATCCTAGGGTAAACCAACCCTAAACCTCACCATTTTCCTCCAAGCAGGTTATAACACCCTTCTAAGTCAGCGATCAGAAAATCAGCCTCTGTTGGGGTGATTTGACCTTTCCAAACTCTTAGTGCACTTTTTACTAAAAGTTGTCTCACTAATGCCTAGTTAAGGGTAGAAGATTTCTCACCCAAAACTCCTCCAAATCAATTGGAATTTTGTACAGACCTAGGTTTTATAGCCAGGGACCACTCACCAAAATTTGGGAGGGTTTGGAGGTCATTTGACAACCTAAATAAATTCCTCTAAGTTTATTAAATTAAAACAAAAACTTTAGGCAAAGTATCTCCAAAAATTCCCATTTTTGGTCTGCCTTTAGGTATAACCAAGGTTAACCCCCTGCCCAAATTTCAGGTCATTTGAACAGGGGACGAAGAGTGGGCATCTGTTTTAATTTCTGCCCAACTCTAGGTACAGCCCCCACTAAAACGGGTGTTGCGGCCGAACCGCTTACCTAAACGAGTTGAAACCAATTTTAGATTAATCTAGACTCGAAGGGCTACGACTTTTGTGTCTGGTCACTTTTCCTAAAATGGCCTCTAAGAGCCTCGTTTTGCAGCATTAAAATATGCCCATCCAAGTATAATTTCCATACAAAATTATTTACATAATTTATATATTAAAAACAGTTTTTACTGTTCATCTTCTACAGAACCCGATAACCAGACACAGAAACTCATATTTCCTGTAAGCTTTTCGTGATCCCTTGCCGGCCGTCCGGTCACTTCCCTGGCCAGCCACCACCACCACCTCCATTGAGGCGATGGCTAGCGGTCGGTGGTGGTTTGGCCGCCGGAGGTGGCGGTTTCCGGCGAACTCAAGAATACATTTTTCATGGTTTTCCATGAAAATGAGAAATGGGTCCGGCTCCGTTGAGCGCGAACCTCCTTTCTAAGAATCCTAAGATCTACCCACGAAAGAGAAGAAGCAGAGGAGGACCTTGTTCGCGGTTTGGAGGCGAGATGAATGACGGAGTGCCATGGCGCAGTGGTGGCATAGCCGAACTTCTCCTACAGCAAGAACAAAGATCTGATCCGTTTACTTGAGCATGTAAACTTCTCCTCTTGCCCCAAGTGGGCTTTTATAAGTCAGAAAGTGGGGAGGTGAAAGGGTAAAGCTGTAATGGCCATGAAGGCTCCTCTTAATAGCCTTTCGGTTACAGTGAAGGGATAGGAAACGGTGGAAGATGAACAGGTGTGTCCAGTTGGCGGTTTCCTATTGGACCACATCTTCCTCCTTTATTATATAATTACAGAAGGAAAAATGGCCTGTAATTATTTCTGGTGTAACTTCCCACACCAGCATTTATTTCCACGCGTGTTAAAATAATTTCGGGCCTGAACCGTCGTTTCGGCCAATGTTACGGGCGTGACACATAGGTCACGGGCGTGACAGGCCCGAATAGCCAATTCTGGGCTCGACAATCGTCGAACTGAGATCGACGATCGTCGAAGGATGGTCACGGGCGTGACACTTGGGTCACGGGCGTGACAGGCCCGGGTGGTTAATTCTGGTTCGACGATCGTCGATTTGAGATCGACGGTCATCGAATGGTGGTCACGCCCTAGGTCACGGGCGTGACACCTAGGTCACGGGCGTGACAGGCCCGAACGGCAAATTCTGAGGTCGACGAGCGTCGAACTGAGATCGACGGTCGTCGAAGGCTGGTCTCGCCCTAGGTCACGGGCGTGACACTTAGGTCACGGGCGTGACAGGCCCGAGTTCAATTTCGGCGATCGTTTTACGGAGATCGATGATCGTCGAAGGAGTCACGCCCCTGGTCACGGGCGTGATACTTTGGTCACGGGCGTGACATGTCCGGGTTGCAAGGTCGACGATCGTCGAAGGAGTCATACCCTTGGTCACGGGCGTGACACCTTGGTCACGGGCGTGACATGCCCCGGCAGCATGTTCGACGATCGTCTCACGGAGATCGACGATCGTCGAAGGAGTCACGCCCAGAGTCACGGGCGTGACGGGTTGGTCACGGGCGTGACCAACCCGTGACCCGAAATATCGATCGATTTATTTCAGTTTTTTGGGCTTCCTAGGGTTCCGTCACGACCAACCGACTCCTAGGGGTCTAGCCGGAAATGGGATGTTACAGCACCTGTATTGATATCCTTGGTGTTGATCATTATTGATTATCCTTGGTGTTTTCACACTTTACCTCATTATTGATCCTTGGTGTTGATCATTAAAGTGCACCTGTATTCAATACATTATTTGTTTTAGCATCAATATTTTTAGAAGTGTTTGTAAAGGTTTCATGTAGAACATTCAAGTCTTTATTACAGAGTTGACTAATGGATATTAAATTAAGCTTTAAACCATCTACAAATAAAATGTTTGAAATAGAAAAATGCTTTTTACCATTAGTGCTGACACCCAGAATTCACTTGTTGATGTTGTCTGCAAAGGTCACCATGCATCCCCTTTTCTTTTCTAGGCTAATGAATGTTTTTCATCTCCCTTCATGTGCTTTGAGCATCCAGAGTCCATGTACCACACATTCTCCTTATCCTTAGCCTGCTAACATACCTAAAAAGAGGATGAGGGTAAAGGTCTGTTTACTTATGTTATTTCACCCATAATATAGGTAAACATCTTTAACACCAAGATTTGTGTTACTTTAGTTTACTCTTTCTTCAGGCTTGAGCCAGAAGTGTGACCAAGCTTCTACATTTGTGATACATGGTGTAGGCGGTAGATGCCACCTTTTGCACTGCAGTTGGGCTCATGTTGGAAAATAGATATTGGCTTCTAGTGCTAACAAATTTAATTTTATTTTTCTAAAAAAATCAGGTTTGCGAGAGAAAAGCTATCGTCAGCGATAGTATAGTTGTCGGGCGATACCTATACACATTTGTATCTCGGCATAAACTTCTTAGATCTATAACACTGATATTCCAGCAACATATTCAGTGATTTTTTACCTATCCTAAATTTTTGGAAGGCATGGTTCAGGTTATGGATCTTCGCATTTAACGCAGTATTTTCTGTGATCAACATCACACACTAGTTTGCAAATTGTTTCTTCTCATCTTTAATGTAGCCAAGTGTCGTATGTATCCTTTTCTCCAAAACCTTCCTCTCTTTAGTAAGAGTTTCTATTTTAGAGGAAGTTTTAGAGTGGCTCTCTTTCAGTACATTTACCGCGATCAAAGAGTGAAAGCACTCTTGACACTCGATCTTGTCTTTTCCATATTTGATTAGTTCGTTATTGAGATTTTTTAGATCCTATATCATTTGCTTGTTTTTGGATTTTAGGAAAAAAATTAATCAAGCAAATCATCTAATTTTTCGCTCAAATTTTCATTTAACTCATAAAGTTCTTCATAGGTAGGAGGGGTTACCTCAGTGTTGCTATGGACACTGGATTTTCCATCAAACTCGGTTTGATTCTTCCCTAAGAGGAACGGATTCACCTCTTCTTAACTCCTCAAGATGGTGGTGCCTGACTCATTTGATGATGTATCGTCCTAAGTTGATGCCATAAGCACCTTCTTCCTTTCCTTCCTACATGTCTTCCTTTCCTTTCTTCTGAAACTTTGGAAACTTGCACTTGAAAGGCCCTGATTTGCGGTAATGAAAGCACTTCAGGATGGATTCTTCTTCATCACACTTCGCCACTTTCATTGGCTTGTTCCATCACTTTTTCTCTTCAGTGCCATTCTTTATGAAACTTCAAAATATGTCCTGCATCTTTGGGTTCCTCTTGAACCTTTTGAACCCACGGGAATGCAAGCTCTCCTCTTCATCAGTCTCCTTAATCACCTACTTTTCATTGCCACCTTCAGAGCATGTGATAGGTAAAATTTTTGATAAATATATTCTCAAAATTCTATGTGCTATAGGCAAGAGAGCCTATCATTCATAGTATGGGATATTTTAAAAATAAAATATCAAGTACTGTATTTTTTGGGTGTGTTGATTATTTCTACTTGGGCAAATTACAATTATTTTATTGATAAGAAAATTGGTTTTATAAAAAAATAAAGAAAGAGAAAGAAGGAGAAAGGATTTGATTAGGAATCCTTCTTAAGTAAAACAAATTGTAAATCAAAAATTCATAAAACTTGATTGAGAATTATTCAACCATGGAGGTTCTCAAATCATGATAGCACTTCTCTTGAGGAATACTACCAACTAACCTTAGTTGATCGATTAAGAACCCTTAGCTAGTCGAAACCCTTAAACTTGCTTTAGGCGTTGAACTCCACTGTTGGATTTAACTCCAATCTGGAAGATTTATATCGTACTCTCCCAAGGAGTGCATGCAACTCTTTTCACCTTTGAGTGATCTACACATATTCACAGATATCTCGAACTACCTGAATATTAATTAGGAATCCATAATTATACGTTGATAATATGAAATCAAGAAGAGAAAACTCAAAGGTAAATCATAATTTCTTACTCAAAACTTATAAAAATAAGATTTCAAAATAATACTACTGAAGAACTCATCTGATCAAATGCTTTAAAATTTGGCTAGATATTAAAGAATTGAAAAACGGTTTTATAACTAGAAAAATGGGATTACAAGTGCATGGAAAGTAAATCTATTTGAAGAATAAAACTTGTAAAAATGAAAGGGAGAATTGCATAAGGAAATTTATAATAAAAACTGCAAAAAAAAACTAAGCTAAAAATGATCCAATCAAAACATGGACTTGATAGGGATCAGCTTGGGAATAATTGGAATTTATAGGTGAAAATGTGGAAGTGACACCCCTAGGTCATGCCCATGACCTAGGGCATGTATAGTACGGAACCGCCAACTTGACAGCCCTGGAATGTTGGTAGAAAAACCACAAAAATTGAGTAACATGGTGGTACATGCCACTAAGTCACACCCATAACCTAGGGCATGTCTTGACTAGGTCAGCAATGGTGGCAAAATGATAAATTTGGAGTCAATTTAGCGGTTTATAGAGTGGTTAGGCCCCATGGTCATGCCCGTGACCAAAGGCATAAAAGCTGAAATGGAATGATGGCTTGAACTGCTTCTTTGAACGCTTTATCGGGCAGAGTCACGCCCATGACCTGTATGTCACACCCCTATATCACACCCATTACATATGGCATGTAACTTTAATTAACATGTCAGCTTGTTCTGGAGCATGGGAGAGGAGTCATGTAAATGACTAGTGTTGCACTCCTGTTAGAAACGAACGGACAAGAACAAACCGGAATTAGATTAACAGAAATTTTATTATCCAAAAAATGTATCTATTACAAAGGTATGGCCTCCTTTTTATAGCATGGAGGAGAAGGAAGAGAATACAAACTAGAGATGTGGGGCTAAAAAATTACAGGACAAAGCGACTATACAAAAACAACCCGCACAAAGGCATAAAAGCTGAAATGGAATGATGGCTTGAACTGCTTCTTTGAACGCTTTATCGGGCAGAGTCACGCCCATGACCTGTATGTCACACCCCTATATCACACCCATTACATGGGGCATGTAACTTTAATTAACATGTCAACTTGTTCTGGAGCATGGGAGAGGAGTCATGTAAATGACTAGTGTTGCACTCCTGTTAGAAACGAACGGACAAGAACAAACCGGAATTAGATTAACACAAATTTTATTATCCAAAAAATGTATCTATTACAAAGGTATGGCCTCCTTTTTATAGCATGGAGGAGAAGGAAGAGAATACAAACTAGAGATGTGGGACTAAAAAATTACAGGACAAAGCGACTATACAAAAACAACCCGCACAAGCTGCGCGGTTAGATGAGAAGGGCTAACAACTCGGCTACCACCAGAGAGAGAGAGAAGTTGCCATGGGAGACCGCTATACCGCCCAGTCTCCAAGTCGCTTGCGATAAACCACTAGACCGCTCAGACTCCAGACAGCAACAACCCAGTAACCAAACTGCTGAAGGGAAACCACAAGACCGCACAGTCTTCAACCCGCCAAGACAGACAGCCCGGTCACTAACTCCAAAACTCCCCCTCAAGCTGGAGCATATATATCGATCATGCCTAGCTTGTCACAAATATGAAGAAATGAGGTGGACACTGGCTTGGTGAAGATGTCAGCCAGCTCTTTATCAGAAGTGACGAAGGGAGTGCAAATTTGTTCCTTCAAAATTTCTTCACGAATAAAATGACAGTCGACCTCAATGTGCTTGGTTCTTTCATGGAAGAACGGTTTCTTGGAGATGTATATGGCAGCCTTGTTATCACAGAATATAGGTAGAGGATGGTTGTAGACCTCACCTAAATCCAGCATGAGAGCCCGTAACCACTTTAACTCACAAGTGGTCAATGTCATACTATAATACTCCGCTTCTGCATTGGACCTGGAAACAACAGACTGCTTCTTGCTCTTCTAGCTCACTAGATTTTAGCCAACAAAGGTGCAAAAACCCGAGGTGGACTTGCGATCCCCTTTGTCATCAGCATAACTCGCATCTGAGTATGCTTCAACCCTCAGATGACCATTCTTCTAAAAGAGTAATCCTTTTCCAGGTGCTGCTTTGACATTCTCAAAGATCCGCAAGGCGGATTGTAGATGGAACTCCCTAGGAGCTTGCATGAATTGACTCACCTTGCCCACCGCATAGGAAATGTCGGGCCTGGTCACCGTGAGATATATGAGCTTACCAACCAGACGCCTGTATCGCGTAATATCTGAAAGAGGATTCGAATCATTTATCTAGGTTTTGTCTTCTCTAGTTGTCATGGGGCATCGGACAGGTTTGGCTCCAGTCAACCCTGCCTCTTTTAATAGATCAACAACATACTTACGCTGGGAGAGGACTAAGGAGTTGGGCTTCCGAGAGATTTCGATCCCCAAAAAGTACTTTGGAGGGCCCATATATTTTGTGACCAGATGTTGATGAAGATGCCGCTTTGTCAAGGCTACCCCATCCTGGTCATCGCCAGTAATAAGAATATCATCGACGTAGACAACAAGAACCACCAGTCCCGAGGAGGTTTTGCAAATGAATAGCGAGTGATTAGCAGAGCTTCGCGCAAAACCACACCCGCCACGATGCCGCTAAACTTGTCAAACCAAGCCCGAGGGCTCTACTTAAGGCCATAGATTGCCTTCTTCAGCCGGCATACTAGTGTCTCCCCCTAAGCAACATACCCAGGAGGTTTCTTCATGTAGACGGCCTCCTAAAGATCACCATAAAGGAAGGCATTCTTGACATCCAGCTTGGAAATAGGCCAATCTCTATTGACTACCACAGAGAGGAGAACCCGCATAGTGCTGAGACGAGCTATAGGAGAGAAGGTGTCAAAGTAATCAATCTCATAGGTTTGAGTAAAGCCCTTCGCAACAAGGCGGACCTTATAACGATCCACATGGCCGTCTGGGCCAAATTTGACCACAAAGATCCAGCGGCATCCTACAACATCTGTGTCGAAGGGAGGAGGAATAAGAGTCCAGGTACCCCGCTCAGTGAGGGTCGCCATTTCCTCATCCATGGTCGTCTTCCAATAAGGAATAGCAAGATCCTCCTGGTAGGAACGGAGTATGGCAGTGGCAGAGATAGCCAGTGTAAAGGCCCTGCGAGAAGAGGTAAGACAATCATATGAAACAACAGCCATAAGAGGGTGCAGGGTACACGTCTGCACCCTTTTACGAAGAGCAACAGGAAGATCCAGGTCGGCGGGTCCCTCAGCATCCGGAGCATCCATGGTGGAGAGAGCTGACCTGGGAGTAGAGGGCGACATCGTCGGAGAGGAGGAAGGAGGTGGCGGAGAAGAGGGAGAGAGAGGTGGAGGGAGAGGAATGGACAGAGATGGTGTAAGAGGTGAGACCGTAGTAGGAGACAAGGGGACGAAGGGGACATCATGAGTATCAGAAGTCGGAGGAAGAAGAGAGGAGTCATCCGAGAAGTAGGAGGCATTCTCGAAGAAGGTGACGTCAACGGAGATAAACTACTTACGAAGAACGGAGTCAAAGCAATATTAGCCTTTCTGAGTGGTGGAGTACCTTAGAAAGACGCATTTGGTGGAGAGAGGGGAGAGCTTATCACAGGTGGCAGATAGATCATGCACAAAGGCAGTGCACCCAAAGATCCGTATAGAGAGAGAGGAAATGGCTCCTTGCCCGGATATAGAATGGAGAATGGGGTATGCCCGTGGATGACAATGGAGGGAATGCGATTGATGAGGTAATAGACAAGGAGAACAACATAGCCCCAATATGAGCGAGGAACATGCATCTGGGCTATCAAGGTGTGAGCGATATCGAGGAGGTGACAATTTTTGCGTTCTGCCACTCCATTTTACTGGGAGGTATAAACACAGCTAGTCTGATGAATAATGCCATGTTGCACACAGAAAGAGGTAAAAGCATGACTCAAATATTCTTTTGCATTATCTAAGCGAAAGGTTTTAATACAAACACCAAATTTAGTTTTAATTAATTGATAAATAGAGAGCCATACATCAAAAAGTTCAGAGCGATCTCGTAAGAGATACACCCAAGTGCATCTAGAAAAATCATCAATAAATGTAACAAAATAAGAACTACCCCGACCAATGGTGAGGGTAGGAGCAGGTCCCCAGACATCGGAGTGGACTAGATCAAACGGACGGGTAGAACCTCGACCTTGCTTTGGCGGGAAGGAGGAACAGTGATGCTTGCGAAGCTGACAAGCATCGTAGTTAAGAGGAGTACAGGATGGAGGGAGGTGGGGCAGAAGATGATGTAGAAGCCTTGGAGGTGGATAACAGAGGCGGAGATACCACTGGAGAAGATTCGTACAAGAAGAGGAGAAGGTGGACAAGGCATAAACGTTGTCGAGGAAGTAGAGGCCGCCGCTCTCAGTCCTAGTAGCAATCGTCTATTGGGAGCTCGGATCCTGAAAAGAATACGAAGCTGGAGTAAATGTCACAGAGCACTGAAGCTGCTTGCATAGAGAGGTAACCAACAATAAATTGCACAGAAACTTAAGCACATAGAGAGTGTTCGCTAGGCGAAGAAACGGAGTAATATGAACCACTCCCAACCCATGAACCGGGGAGGGAGAACCGTCTACAACGAGGACCGGGGGCAACCGATCATGCTATTCGAGGAGAGAGAAGCACTGAGGATTGCCCGTCATGTGATTAGTCGTACCAGAGTAGATAAGCCATTTACCTTGAGTCACCACATGGGCACTACCTGATGATGTGACCACGGAGGCAGACGGCTTGGAAGAGGAGGCGGAAGAGTCAACCGAGGGGCGAAGATGGTGATGCTTCATCCAGCAGCAATCCACAGTATGGTCGATGCGGCCACAGTGAGAGCAAAGGTATCGAGAAGGAGCACATCCGCCGAACTGGTGACTGTGGCTACCAGAGCCACTCCACTAAGTTTGGTGAGAATAGTTGTCCAGTGGAGGAGGAGCGGGCAGAAGAGGGCACTAAAAGAGAGAGGTGATAGCGGCGATGCGGGCAGCGGTGGCATCTAAGGTAGGAGATTCCGCCTCACCCAGAATTTGTTGGTCGATCTTATCATAAGTATCAGGAAGCCGCAAAAGATAGCACACAACCAAAAGCTCATGGAAGTGCTTGTGTTTTTTTGTGCAAAATCCGTAGAAAAGGGGCGATTCTGAAGAATCTCAGCCCTGAGAGCCTGAACCTTTTTGTAGGCAGTAGTAGGAGACAAGGTAGGGCAGGCAAAGAGGTCCGCATACAACGTATAGATGCAGGACATCTAAGCACCCTTGGAGTACAGAGCAGCAAGATGAAGCAAAGCTGCCTTGACCGTCTCATCATGATGTATGACGGGAAGGCATTCATCAGATAGGCTGTTAGCGAGCCAAGTACGTACAAGTGCGTCCATCGCATCCAAGTCATCAAACAGTTGGGAAGTGGGATGAGGAGGGTCATCAACGAGATGGTGGCATTTGCGTTGCGAGCGAAGGAGAAAGGTGAAGGAGACACCCCAATCTGGGTAGTTGGAGCCGACAAGCTTGGAAATGGTGACAAGGTTCCCAGAAGGAGTAGGAGGAAGAGGATGTAACACCCCTATCCATCACATAGCATATAGCAGTAGGTCCGGTCGGGGCCCGATGCCATATACCACGGACAGACCGATGAGTTACTAGATGAAACCATTCAACCAATACACACGTCCTACACAGAGCATCTAGAGGAAGAAATTTATAAGTTAAAAGCAAGAACCCAACCACAAGCACGAATGTCCACTAACAAAACCCAGTAGGAATGAACTACAAAATACACAAAAGTACAGGCCTTATGGCCTTATAATAGTTCACCAAATTTAAATAGTGTCTTACAAACTTCGGCTCGCAGGCCGGTCACACATAATTTAAACAAGAAAACAAAAAAGGCCTTCGAGGAATGGCTCAACAACTTGGGCTTTGGCCCGCTATTTGCCTCTCAGCTCCGCAGCACCTGCAAGCATAATTCACCACAACGGTGGAAAACAAGAATAATGGTCAGCTAAAGCGGACCAAATTATAACGATTCCGCCCCCAAACTCGGGGCAGCAAAGCTCCTTCCCTGCACTTGTTTGCGTAGCAGGCAATATAGTGAATAATCATAACATCACAGGTATAAGCTCACACGGACACACACCCCGTGCTCTCAGGGCACTAACTCGGTGAACCCGGTCAAAACTGCGGTCTCACCACCATCCCTTGGATGACAAATCTCGTGAGCAAAAAAGTCAATCCGGCATAATCCTAAGACTCGCACAACTATGCCAATGGCCAGTCCCTGATTTCCGATATCTGTCACCAAACCACATAGCCCGGGTCCGGTTCCACAAGCTCGTTGCTCACACCGCACTATCAAACTTAAGACAAGCGCGCGGGTCAAACTTCGCCGGATCCCAAATTCGATCATTCAATCACATAACCCAGTTATGTTCAAAGCTGGCTCCCATGCCGCCAAGATGGCAGAAATGCATTTCCGCCCAGTTTTCCAGGTGCGGCTTGGGTTTAATCCCCAAGGATCCCTGCTGCAATCTACCACTTAGAAACCCGAAAACAAGCAAAGGCACGGAGTCTTCTCCGGCTAAACATGCATAGTAAAACATCACCGATCCAGACCAACTTGTTCGGGTAGGTTTCACACACCATACCTATGTCCGTTTCTCGATTTCGGACTCTAAATGCAAATAAGGGGGACTTTACATATCTACCCCAAGGAACACCGCAAACTCGCCACACACTCGTGGGTGCGGGTTTTCCCTATGTAAAAGAAGAAGTGCTTCACATGCTCAAGTAGAGAATCGTTACCCTAGCATTCCTCTTCGGCGCCATGGAAATCTACATGGATGAAAAGCACCGTGATGATCTCGCCTTCGTAGATCTGGACTCGGTTTGCGATTTGGCGCTCCGAATCTCCTCCGGCGGTGGGATCTTCCCTCCTTCTTCCTCCTTGCTCTCCCTTCTCTCTAGAACTTAGAAAGAGAGTGTCCAATGAAAAGTGAGTGTTTAAACCCCCAATCCCAGCCTTAACCCTAGGGTGGTGAGGCATGAACCATTAGATCCCAAAATAAGGAAACGAACGGCCACGATTCGCTCTGAAAATAAACTTCCTGGGCCGAACACGGCTTGCGACACGCATGTGTCTAAGGCCATGTAACTCATTCACCGTCATTCGGGAAAATCTCGACCATGACATGGCCTGTGATATAGCTTGGAACACGCCCGTGTTCCAAGTGACACGCCCGTGTCACGGGCTGTGTGCCTCAGACAATACGGGACCAAACACATCCTGAGCATGACACGACCATATGACACGCCTGTGTCACATGCCGTGTACTAGACACGCCCTAGTACACACCCGTGTCCCAGGCCATGTAACTCCCTCAGCATAAACCAGCAAACTTCCCGAGCAGTACACGGCCACTGACACACCCGTGTGTCAGGACGTGTGCCCTCACTCAACGCTCGTTGAGTGAAAATCATTGAGTGCTCGGCGAGACGTCGAACACATGACTGACACGGCCCTGGGAAACTCCCGTGTCCTAGGCCGTGTTGCCTTTACCAAGGCCCAAACATGCCTAAAAAATGGCGCTCGTTCCTCTTTTGAGTTTCGGGGCGTTACAACTCTCTCCCTCTTAAAAGAATTTCATCCACGAAATTACCGAAAGGAAAGGATACACAAAACCAAAAGCGGTACCTGAGTGGAATAACCCTGGGTACTCCTCAAGCATGGTCTTCTCCCATTCCCATGAGAGCTCCTCCCGACTGTAATTATCACAACGGCCTTTGACCATCCTAATCTCCTTGTTACGAAGTCGCTTGACTTCAGAGTCCTCAATACAAACGGGTTTGACCCTTATCGTTAACCCTTCGTCCACGGGTACTTGATCAACTGCGTACACTTGCGAAGGATCTTGCACCGCCTTCCGCAACACTGATTTGTGGAATACGTCATGTAGACCACTCAACTCAGCCGATAGCTCTATACGATAAGCCGCTTCACCAATCCGCTCTAGGATCTCAAATGGCTCAAGGTACCTCAGGCTCAGCTTCTTCAAGCATCGTACCCGTGAAACACCCTTGAACGGCTTTATCTTCAGATATACCCAATCGCCAACCGCAAACTCCATGTTCTGATGCTTGGCATTGTAGTACTTAGCCTGCATATCCTGAGCAATCAGCAAACACTCTCGAATGGTTCGTACTAATGAAGTGGTGCTTTCCACCTCTTGCTTTTTGTACAACCTCGCCTCACCCATTTCCAACCACGACAATGGCATGCGACATTTTCTACCATATAGGGCCTCGAAGGGCTCCATTTGTATGCTCGCTTGGTAGCTGTTGTTGTACGCAAACTCCACCAAATACAGATGATCTTCCCACTACTTTTCGAAGTCCAGGATGCACATGCAAAGCATGTCCTCCATTATCCTGTTGACCCTCTCGGTCTGCCCATCCATCTTTGGATGAAAGGATGTGCTAAACTTCAACTTAGTTCCCAGCATTTGCTGCACCAACCCTCAGTCATTGGACGAAAAACACCCATATCTATCGCTCACGATGTTGCGGGGCACACCGTGTAGTCTAGCAATGTTATCCACGTAAAGCTTTGACATCTTCTCCACCGAATCGTCCTTCCTATGCGGAATGAAGTGCGACACTTTTGTCAACTGATCTACGATCACCCAGATGGCGTCATTTCCCTTCTGCGACCTTGGCAAACCATGCATAAAGTCAATCAAAATATCGTCGAACTTCCACTCCGGAATAGGCAAAGACTTCAAGAAACCCCCTAACTTTTGGCACTCTACCTTCACTAAGGCGCATGTCTGACACTTTGCCACATACAGTGCCACATCGTTCTTGATTCCTAGCCACCATAACAACTTCTTCAGATCTTGGTACATCTTTGTGCTCCATGGGTGAATTAAGTACATGATATGGTGAGCCTCATACATCAACTCCACCCATAAATTACCCACGTTTGGGATGCACAAATGATTGTCCTTCCTTAGCAGTCCATCTTCTACTGTAAATTGGGAATTTGACCCATCCGAAGCTGCATCCATGATTTCCTTCATGCTTCTATCCAAATCCATAGCCTGTTGAATCCGATCAGTCAAGTCATACTGAACTTCCGTCTAATTCAATAATGCTTCGGCGCTAGTCTGCTTGTCAACACAACAGATCTCTAACGCCTCCAACTATAGAATCAATCGTTCATCATGAATCGACAACCAGGTTGCTTGTGCGGGAGCTCTGCGACTCAATGCATCTGCAACTGCATTGTCTTTCCCGGGCACGAAATGAATTTTGAATGTATAGTCCCCCAGGAACTCCATCTATCTTCGCTGCCTCATGTTCAGATCCTTCTGATCCAACAGGTATTTCAGGCTCTTGTGGTCAGTATAAATATTGACCTTTACGCCGTACAAATAGTGCCTCTACAGCTTTAGCGCAAAAATCACGGCCGCCAACTCCAATTCATGGACCAGATAATTCCTCTCATACACTTTAAGCTGACGCGATCCATACACAATAACACTTCCATGCTGCAGCATCACACAGCCCAAACCACTGCCCGAAGCATCGCTATAGATCTCAAAGCCTTCAGTTCCACTCGACGAACTTAGCACTGGCGTCGTGGTCAACCGACTCTTCAACTCTTCAAAAGCTTGTGTGCACTCCTACATCTAAACAAACTTCTGATCTTTCCTTGTCAATGTCGTGAGAGGCAACTCTATCTGTGAGAAGTTCTCTACGAAGCGCCTGTAATAGCCGGCAAGCCCCAAAAAACTCCGGACCTCCGCTACCGTAGACAACATAGGCCACTCCTGTATCGCAACTATCTTCGTTGGATCCACCACAATGCCTTCTCCACTAACTATGTGACCAAGGGACGCCACTGAGGACAACCAAAACTCATAATTGGAGAACTTTGCATATAGTTCGTTCCTCCTCAGCGTCACTAAAACAAAATGCAGATGCTTGAAGTGATCCTCTTCGGACTGCGAGTACACTAATATGTCGTTGATAAAGACTATCACAAAATGTTCTAAGTACAACCTGAACGATCTGTTCATCAGATCCATGAACACTGATGGCGTATTAGTCAGCCCAAACGGCATGACCGTAAACTCGAAATTCCCATACCTTGTGCTGAATGCTGTCTTTGGGATATCACTCTCCCTTATCCTCAGCTAATAGTAACCGGACTTAAGATCCAATTTTGAGTACACCAATGACCTGACTAACTGATCAAAAAGATCATCAATCCTTGGGATCGGGTACTTGTTCTTTTCCGTTAGCTTGTTCAGCTCTCTATAGTCGATACAGAGCCACAAACTTCGATCCTTCTTCTTAATGAAAAGGACCGGTGCGCTCCAAGGTGACGAACTTGGACGCACATAGCCCTGCTCCAACAAATCCTCTAGTTTAACCTTTAGCTCCGCCATCTCCTTAGGCACTAACCTATAAGGAGAGCGTGATATAGGTTGACACCTAACACTAACTCAATTGTGAAATCGATCTCCCTTTTTGGTGGGGCTCCGGGAAGATTGTCCGGGAACACGTCGGGGTACTCGCACACTACTGGGATACTACCCAAAGTGGGTTTAGGCTTTACATCCTCCACTAATGTGAAGAACAGCTCTGCACCAGCACAAGCTGCCTTGACCACCTGAAGAGCAGACATCAAAGTCTTGCTCGACCCCTTGAATCCTGCAAACGTTGTCTCCCGCCCAACACCCAGCTTGACTTCCTTACGGCTACAATCTATGTATGCATTTCGCTCTGAAAGCCAGTCCATACCGAAAATGATGTCGAACTCTACTAGCGGCTGTAACGATGCTAGTAAGTCGAACTCCTGACTTCCAATACGAATCTTTACGGCACAAACTCTGTCCGCACGCATAGAAAACCCATTCGGCAGCAACACGTCCAATTTGTCCTTCTCTATCGAAGAAGGGACTCCGATGCACGATATGAAACCTTCAGACAAAAACGAGTGCGAAACTCCTGTATCGAATAGTGCCCTTGTCGGACTATCGCAAATCAGAACAAAGCCTATACAAACAGTAATAAGCTAACAAGCACTAGGTAATAGTATTTAAAGCTAACTTGCTATAAATTTAAACCGTACCTATCACCACATCCGCTTGTTTGATGGCCTCCTGCTGGCCCAGGTTGTAGACTCTTGGTTGAGTCGGAGTATAATGGGATGCGGTTTACTCCACCTCCTTGCCCTTTACCTCATAAGGGTCTCCCGGCTTCCTCTCGGACTTTGCACGTCCGCTCCAACAGTCACAGGCAAAATGCCCCATCTTCCCACAAGTAAAACAAGCGTCCAGGGTTCGGTAGGTAGTTGCCCCCGAGGCACCCGAAGAAAGGCTGGACCCGATTTCCTAGCCTTCTTATTCCACCTACGGAAACCGGATTATGAAGACGACGCCTTGAATTCTGAATTCCTAACACCGGAGTCCTTCTTTGCCTGAACATTCTTCATGACTTTTTCCAAAGATCGGGCCATGTTGACCAAGGTCAGGAAACCCTGCGTCATCGGCCTCGAGAGTAGTAGTCTCAAATCATCCGTTACACCTTCGTAGAATCGGTTTGTCTTTCGCTCCTCATCGGCGAAGGTAGCGCTGGTATACCGACCTAAGCGAGTAAACTCGTGGAGATATTCTTCCACGTTACTCTCACCTTGTACCAACTTCTAGAACTCATTTTCCAAAGTAATTTTCTGAGTCGAGGGGAGCTATCAAGCCATGAACAGTCTCGAAAATTCCTCTATCGAGACGTCTGTAAGTTGTCTACCCCTCAGATGGTGTAACTCCAAGCCTTCCCACCATAATCTTGCATCACCATCCAACAAGAACGTGGCAAAAGTGTTCTTCTGCCACTCTTCCGTCTCTGTAGCTATCATTACTCTCTTAACTCTGGAGAGCCAATCCTCCGCTTGGGTTGAGGTTCCCGTCCCCAAGAACACCAGAGGATTGAAGCCCATAACGTGCTTAAGCTGTTTTGCTCTCTTAGGCAACACTAGCTCCACTACAACCTGCTCCACTCTCCCTGGCTCCGCTGCTTGGAGCAGTACTTGCTCCACATCAGGGGCAGGCTGTTGCACCTGCCTCGCAGGCTGCACGTAAATCATCGCAAACACTACCTTTGCTACTAATCGTATGGTCTCAGCCAAAGGAGGTGTTGCCGGCGCATCATTTGGTGCGCTACTCGCCTCAGAAACTAGATGTTCTGATGGCCCTGCAACACTCTTGGTCACCTATAGTCGCACAAAACACTGATAAGCGACCAAACAATATTGCAAAAAGCAATTATAGGAACACGCAAGTTCCTCAAACATGTGTATTTTCATTCCTAAGTGGATATTCATGGGTTCTTTTCATGTTATAACAATGACACACACACATGTGCTCACCACCCCTTAAAGTGAATTCATCCACAAATTCATTTAAGTCTGACCAAAACCGGTAGTCTGATACCAAATTGTAACACCCTTTTCCATCACATAGCATATAACAGTGGGTCCAGCTGGGGACCGACGCCATATACCACGAACAGTCCGGCGAGTTACTAGATGAAACCATTCAAACAATACACACGTCCTACACAGAGCATCTAGCAGAAGTAATTTATAAGTTGAAAGCAAGAACCCAGCCAGAAGCACGAATGTCCACTAACAAAACCCAGTTGGAATGAACTACAAAATACATAAAAGTACTGTCCTTATGGCCTTACAATAGTTCACCAAATTTAAATAGTGTCTTACAAACTTCGGCTCGCAGGCCGGCCATACATGATTTTAACAGGAAAACAAACAAGGCCTTCGAGGGCTGGCTCAGCAACTTGAGCTTTGGCCCGCTATTTGTCGCTCGGCTCCGCAGCACCTGCAAGCACAATTCACCGCAATAGTGGCAAACAAGAATAACGGTTAGCTAAAGCTGACCAAATTATAACGATTCCGCCCCCAAACTCGGGGTGGCAAAGCTCCTTCCCTGCACTTGTTAGCGTAGCAAGCAATATAGTGAATAATCACAACATCACAGGTGCAGGATCACACGGCCACACACCCCGTGCTCTTAGGGCACTAACTCGGTGAACACGGTCAAAACCGCGGTCTCACCACCATCCCTTGTACGGCAAATATCGTGAGCAAAAAAGTCCGTCCATCATAAGCCTAAGACTCGTACAACTATGTCAATGGCCAGTCCCTGCTTTCCGGTATCTGTCACCAAACCACATAGCCCGGGTCCAGTTCCACAAGCCCATTACTCACACCGCACTGTCAAACTTAAGACAAGCGCGCGGGTCAAACTTTGCCGTATCCCAAATTTGATCATACAATCACATAACCCAGTTATGTTAAAAGCTAGCTCCCAGGCCGCCAAGATGGCAGAAATGCGTTTCCGCCCAGTTTTCCGGGTGCGCCTTGGGGTTAATCCCCGAGGATCCCTGCTGCAATCTACCACGTAGAAACCCGAAAACAACCAAAGGCACAGAGTCTTCTCCGACTAAACTTATATAGTAAAACATCATCGATCCAGATCAACTTGTCCAGGTAGGCTTCGCACACCATGCCTATGTCCGTTTCTCGATTTCGGACTCTAAATGCAAACAAGGGGGACTTTACATATCTACCACAAGGAACACCGCAAACTCGCCGCACACTTGCGGGAGAGGGTTTTCCCTATACAAAATAAGAAGAGCTTCACATGCTCAAGTAGAGAATTGTTACCCTAGCATTCCTCTTCGGCGCCATGGAAATCTACATGGATGAAAAGCATCGCGATGATCTCGCCTCCGTAGATCTGGACTCGGTTTGCGATTTGGCGCTCTGAATCTCCTCTAGCGGCCGGATCTTCCCTCCTTCCTCCTTGCGCTCCCTTCTCTCTAGAACTTAGAAAGAGAGTGTCCAATGAAAAGTGAGGGTTTAAACCCCCAATCCCGGCCTTAACCCTAGGGTGGTGAGGCCTAAACCGTTAGATCCCAAAATAAGGAAACGAACGGCCACGATTCGCCCTGAAAATAAACTTCATGGGCTGAACATAGCTTACGACACACCCGTGTCCAAGGCCGTATAACTCATTCGCCGTCATTCGGGAAAATCCAGACAATGATATGGCCTGTGCGACGGCTTGGAACACGCCCGTGTTCCACGTAATACGCCCGTATCACGGTCCGTGTGCCTCAAACGACACGGGACCAAACACGTCCCGAGCACGATACGGCCATGTGACACACCTGTGTCACATAACGTGTGCTAGACACGCTTTGGGACACGCCCGTATCCCAGGCCGTGTAACTCCCTCAGCATAAACTAGCAATCTACCCGAGCAGGACATGACCACTGACATGCCCGTGTGTTAGGCCGTGTGCCCTCACTCAATGCTCGTTGAATGAAAATCATTGAGTGCTCGGTGAGATATCGAACACGCGCCTGACACGGCACTGGGACACACCTGTGTCCCAGGCTGTGTGACCTTTACCAAGGCCCAAACACGCCTAAAAATGGCGCCCATTCCTCTTTTGAGTTTCGGGGCATTATAGAGGCAGAGGCAGATTTGTGACAGGAGTGGTGGCAGTAGAAGCATTAGAAAGAGCCATAGGAGAATAACAAGGAAGTCACGCAGTTAGGAGACAAGCCACGCGAACATAGAGAAAATGTGGCGGCTAGGAGAAAGAGAGCTATAACGGTCAAAATGTTAGACACCAGCAGCAAGAAAAACCATGACCAAGCTGCAGAACCAAGTAGAGGGAAAGAAGTCGAGCGGCTAGAAAGCAGCCCGCATGAATAGAAGGAAGAGAGGCCGCGCGAACAGAAAGGAGTCCGCGGGAAAACGAATAGGGCGTGCGAGCTGAACAGAGGTCGCACAAAAAGGCTGCACACACAGAGGGAAGCAACAAGAAGAAGAGAAAAGAGACCGCGTGAACAGACAGGCAGAGAGGAACAAGCCGCGCGAACAGAAAGAGGAACCGAATCAGGCAGAAAAGATCGAGTCCTCTGATACCATGTTAGAAACGGACAAGAACAAACCGGAATTTGATTAACAGAAATTTTATTATCCAAAAAATGTATCTATTACAAAGGTATGGCCTCCCTTTTATAGAATGGAGGAGAAGGAAGAGAATACAAACTAGAGATATGGGACTAAAAAATTACAAGACAAAGCGACTATACAAAAACAACCCGCATAAATCACGCGGTTAGATTAGAAGGGCTAACCGCTCAGCTACCACAAGAGAGAGAGATAAGTCTCCATGGGAGACCATTAGACTGCCCAGTCTCCAAGTCACCTGCAACAAACCACTAGACCGCTCAGAATCCATACAGCAACAACCCAACAACCAAACCACTGAAAGGAAACCGCCAGACCGCACGGTCTTCAACCTGCCAAGACAGACCGCCAGACCGCCCGGTCACCAACTCTAACAACTCCGAAGTGGGGCGTGTACTTGTGATTTTGGCCGAAAAGCTAAAATAAACTCCTAAACTTGCATGTGAGCTCCAAAATGTTATTTGCAGCTTCAAATTACCTGAGAACACAAAAGTAAGCGAATTAGACCATTATTAAGATAAAAATGAATAAACGGTAATCAATTATAACTAAAATACTATAGTAAAATATAGATAAATTATGTTCTATAAAATACTCCAACACTTAAGCTTTTGCTAATTTAGAGCAAAACTAGTTCATAAGTATGAGAAGAATTCATAGGACATTTCCAAAATGATTTACTTCTAATTATGTACTCTGAATAATACCCGACTCATATTGAAATAAGTAAAGAAATAAAATTTATACTCATGATGAGTATAAAAATATATAATTTTATATAGTATTAATTTTGAATATTTATAAATAAAACCTTAGTTTATATATATATAATTAATTATTTTTGTTATATTTTATTTTTTTTATGTTTTATATTTATTTTCTAAGTTTTTCTGATTTTTTGTATTTTTTTACTTAGGTCACGCCCCTAGGTCACGCCCGTGACCTAGGGCGTGATAGCCCTGTTTAATTCTTTTTATTTTCTGTTTTTGTTATTTAGGAAAATCGGAAAAGCTGATGGACACGTCCACGCCACGCCCGTGACCCAATCAGACATGCTCATGCCCACACCGGTGTTAGCCCATTTCTAACAAGATGTTGTGTTGTCGCCACGCCCCGTGCCGCCTGATGAACTGACTGGAAGACACGCCTGTGACCCAACCGACATGCCCGTGACCTGATGAAGTTCTATCCAAAGTTTAGCCAGCTCGACATATATCCCGACACACCGCCCGACATGCTCATGACCTTGTCACACCCACCCGACACGCCCGTGTCCAGGGGCGTGTCGTTTCAAATTTTTTTTCTATAAATAGAGGGGCAGAGATTTGTAAAATTATTCGAACACTAGCAGCTTCCTTAAGAACTGTTAGGACTCCCCAGCTCTTTGACAAAGAACTGGTAGTAGCTTTCAAGTATTCCATGTTCTGTAAGTTGTAATTTTTTTAGCTTTCTTTTTCAGCTTTGTAGGAAGTTGTAATAACTTTTTGAATTTATAAAATAGAATATTTCAATTTCAATTCTGAGTACTTTACAGTTTTATTTTTTGTTTTACTTTACTTTATTTTCTCATACTATCCCAAATGAAAGACGAAGCTCTGCTTATATCCTGGATTAAGATAGCGTGAAACTGCTTTCAAAACTATTTTTCAAAACCTTATTATTTCATACTATCCCGAAGGAAAGGCGAGGCGAAATCCTATGACCTGGATTAAGATAGTGTGAAAGCTGTTCAATAGTTTAGATTTTACTACCCTATCCCGAATGAAAGGCAAAGCGAAAGCTTTAGTCCTAAATTAAGATAGATAGGTAGATATTATTTTTTGCACTTTATACCGCCCCCATCCTGATAAGAGGCTAAAAACCCTAAGCACTTGGTCAAGATAAGCTCTGGGCTGGATATTATTTTCAACTATTTCAACTCTACGTTCTAGTTATTCTAACTAGGGTTTACTGTTAATTGATCATGTACTAGGTGAAGAGACACTACGTTTTACGTTAACCCATTTTAAACGCAAGCCTCCCCGGTCGTACTTTCGAGTCAATGATGCTACAAAAGGGACCCTCTCGTTAAGTTAGGTAATTAAGAAATAAAGTTGTTCTTTAATAGGTGAATATATTCTCTCATAGTAATTCTGAAATCAAGGACTACTTTTTGAGTCCTTATCTTAATAAAACCACGTATTTATATTTTTCTGTCTTTAATTTTTAATATAAACTCCACTCCATTCTTTCGATAAGATAATAGTCTGTTCTAAAAAGTAGAATAATTAACACCGATCCTAAGAAAAATACGACCTTGATATTTTCTACAAAATACTATACTCCTATGCGATAGGTACTCTTGCCTTAATCCACAGGATATAAGTAAGTAAAAAAGAGATAGACTTATATACGTAAAAGATTATATAACACCAAATCGATCCTCTTTAAATCAAAATTTACTTATCAACTCGTAAGAAATAACTTCTAATTTATAAATTTATATGATTAAAATAAATATTATTTTAAAAATTCTTTATTTAAATCTTCATAAGCAAGATTGCATTGAATTAAGCTAAATAATCTAAGATTAAAATTATAGAAATTTTAAACACAATAAAAACTTTTATGAAAACTACACAATATTAACTAAGATCTCTCATATAAATCTTAGATAAGTGAGTGATATTGGCTAGGGTATAATTGGCTTAAAATAGTTACTTTATTTAGGAAATGATTAATATTATTCTCTCATTTCCATCTTTTTTTGAATTTTCTTCTTCTTTTAAATATCCCAAATATTTATGTTAAAGATTGATGAATTTTATCCTTTCATCTCCATGATATGTAATCTTTTACAAATTTAGGTGCATATGTTTAAGAATGATGAATTTTATCCTCTAATTTCATGATATATCATCTTTATATTTTTTTAATGTCATACAAAAGATATAATAAAAGATAGGGGAAGAGCTAGGGTTTAGTGGCTAAATAATTCTAAAGAAAAATATTTTGAGAGCTTAGAAACTTTTTCAGGCAATCTTAATAATTCATGAGATAAAATGTAAATAAGTAAAGTCTAAAGATTTTTAGCACAATATTTATAGAATTGAATTATGATATCTTAAAGAGAGAAAGTAAAACTAAGAAATATTCTAAACAAACAAGGTGAATGAAAAATTCATTAATTCTAATTAATCTAAAAATAAAAACTAATTTTTTTTGAAAAAGACATAAAATAAAGAGATGCATAAAAAAAGAAAACTCTTTAAAAAAACCTATAAAAAAACTCATAATTAAAATTAGCTTATTTAACTGATGTTTGACAGAATTTAATAGCACAAAATTTATTTTATTAAAATTTTTTAAAAAAATTTAAAGTTCTACAGTTTTTTATTTTTATATTAAAATAGCATAAAGACAAATAAGTTTTTTAAACATTCATAGACTTCCCAATGGAGGGATGTCGAGATACTTGGATGTTTTGTGGGATAAAAGCCCAACATGACCCCTTCGCAAAAATCTAATTTTTTTAAAGAAAATAATTTTTTGTATTTCTGAAAGATTTTCTGTTTTTGGATTTTTTTAATAAAAACAAAAACAAAGAGAACACACCCCCATACTTAAAAAAAACATTGTTCATAATGTTTATAAGCCAAGAAGTAGGGGGAACAAGCAAAGAAAATGCAAAAAAAGTATATTGCAAGAAAAATAAAGATAAGCAAGGGGTTACTTCCAAGAACGCTTTGTTTTTACCATCTTTGAGCTACACAGTTAAGGGTTAGGTAAATGAAAAATAAAATTAAAATGCATAGGACCTCCCTAAATTCACGTTGTGCTGAATATACCAAAGTGCGTTGCCCAACGACTCCATCGCTAAATTCTTGATTCTCTTTGTGTTTGTTAGCTTGAAAAGTCAAATCCAATTCACATAGACATACCTGAGATAATTTGAATTTTTGGAGATGAGTGATAAATATATCATTGAAGACGTTTAATTGCAATGACTCATCATCATCACTAAATTTTTTAGTAATAAAGAAATAAAAAATAAGTGAGTCTGAAAATTTTTCATAAGGAGGTTCTTGTGAAAATATATGATTAGGCTCAAGTTGTTCATTTTCAAAAGTAAAATTTTCATTCGGAAATTCTAGTAGAATACCAAGTGGAATAAAATCTTAGGACACTATATTTTCATGAATTTCATTTGCATTTTTGAAACAAAGAGATTGGTTGTTTGAAAATTCATGAAAAATAGAAGTGGATACCGGTGGAGTAAGAGGAGACCCCTATGCCAATCAAAACCCTAACCTGCCTTTAGGCGGTGAATCCTAGAATTAGATTTGAATCCAATCTAGAAGATTTATGTCGTCCTCTCTCGAGGAGTACATTCAAACCATTTCACCTTTGAGTGATCTACATATATTCACAGATCGCTCGATCTACTAAAATATGGACAAAGAACCGATAATCATATGTCGACAATATGAAATTGATAAGAGGAAAGTCAAAGGTAAATTGTAATTTACTAATCAAAAAATTATAAAAATAAGATTACAAAATAGTAGTACTCAAAAACTCTTCCTATCAAATGCTATAAAATTTAGCTGGATATGATAGAAATGAAGAACAATTTTATGACTAGAAATAGGGATTACAAGTGCATAAAAAGTAGATATTTTCTAGGAATTGAACTTACAAACATGAAAGGAAAATTGCATAAAGGAAAAGTAAAATAAAGAAGCTAAAAAACTAAGCTAGAAATGATACAATTGAAGCATCGACTAGATGGGGATCAACTTGGCAACATCTAGAATTTAAAGGTGAAAATTTGGAAGTCATTCCCCTAGGTCACGCCCCTGAACTAGTGCATGTATTGTACGAAACCTAGGTCATGTCCGTAACTTGGTGTTTTATGCTAAAATTGAGTAACTAGGTAGTACACACCCCTAGGTCGGTCCCATGACCTAGGGCGTGTCTTGACTGGGTCAGAAACGATAGCAAAACAATATATCTGGAGTCAAATAGGTGGTTGTTATAGAGGTTAATCCCCTTTGTCAGTCCCATGACCAAGGGAATGTAAGATAAAATTCCACTACGACATTAACTACTTCTTTGCTTAGTTGGGCTTAGTGTCACAACCCGCATTTTCTCCGCAATTATATGATATATCAGAGTAAGAGAAAACACGCATCATTATTTCATACCAGGGGATAAATACAGGCGCTTAGGCAAAAACTCCAACCTAACACTTTATAATAAATCCTCAAGTTTTTTACGAAGAAAACTATAATTTAAGTTTAGAATGGCCGTATCCCTCGGCTTAGTAGATCAACTAGTCCACTAATAAAAACATGAATATACGCTGCAGAAAATACTTTGTTTATATTGATTTTCATCTTACATGAGCATAAATATCCAAATAGGATAACTCATGATATGCATACCTCTAGATTTAATACAAGTAGAGAAGAGTCTTTTATGTAGTTAAAAAATAGAGTGATTTGGGCTTAAAACATGTTATGGATGAGATAGTCATAATGTTACTTTTATGCTTAAAATAACTAACATGCAAACCTAAAATAAACCTTCTCAAAGTGCAAATAAAACAAACAAGTCCTTAAGAAGAGACTATGCAGCTAACAAGTAACTTAACAATATAAAAACTCCAGTGGGAGCCAACAACCTGACATGAACCCACCCAAAAAGCATGTATGTCTGAACTAAATAGCAAAACAATAACACTACCTCAAAATGGTGATGGAAAGACGGCTGTAACAGCTGCAGAAAACCAGCAATCACCAACCCTAGCAACTCAACCGGCTATTGGTCCAAACCTGA
This sequence comes from Platanthera zijinensis, assembly GCA_039513925.1. Classification (NCBI taxonomy): domain Eukaryota; kingdom Viridiplantae; phylum Streptophyta; class Magnoliopsida; order Asparagales; family Orchidaceae; genus Platanthera; species Platanthera zijinensis. Next base: position 9,223,427 of record CM077098.1, read on the forward strand.
GGCATTCCAAATAAAAGAACACCTCAGCAAGAATGTACAAGTGGTAAATAAAAATCAATTTCACATGAAATCAAAGGAGTCAGAGTTACTAACCCAAATAGGAAAGTTAAAAGGAAAACATCACCACTCAACCACAAGGTATTAAGTAACAAAGTCTCGCAAGGGTTTTTTATCCCAAGTAGCACCAAGTGTAATAAAGATCTATGCTTAATATAACATTTATATAAGCACGTGTATAAATATACATAAGAGTAGAAAACTCATCATAGAATGAGAATAAACACATGCAAAATCCGGCACCCGCGGTGGTAGTCTCCTCCTCCACACACCAACAGTAAAAAAATTCACAAGGGCCCAAGGAAAGGTGGTCATATTTCTTAACACACCCAAAATCGGGGAAATACTGGCACCTGCAATGGTGGTCTCCACCTCCATACACCCAGTCACAAAACAACATCGGGTAAACCCACTAGGGCAAAGATCCATAAGCTGGACTTAGGTTGGTGGTCCTTTATCCACTGCTAACCATGGGCCACACCAAAAACATCCATAAAACACCGTTGAAACCCCCATCGAAAATATAGGATTACTCCAATGGCAAAAAGGAAGAAAATCCCAAAAATCACCCTAAGGCCAAACCCGATGAGTTGGACTCAATTAGGCAAGAAAATTCTAAGTCCACACTGATTCGTCAGTATACTCAACGAATACAGTAGACACTCAACGGATTATACTTAGCAAACAAAATTGGCTAACTTGATACATGATGAATCGGCGAAAATAATCCAAGTCCACTGGAAATTCGTCAAGTATACTCAACGCCTAGCCGAGTTCACTCAGCACTCTCGATGCCAAAGTAGTCTCACTCGATGCCTGGACTTAACTCCACTGTTTTACTTCACTCAATGCCCCATATTTACTATGACATATTTACTGTGTAATATTTACTGTGCCATATTTACTGTGTCATATTTACTGTGTAATATTTACTATGCCATATTTACTGTGCCATATTTACTATGTCATATATACTGTGCCATATTTACTATGCTATATTTACTATGTCATATTTACTATGTCATATTTACTGTGCCAACTGTGCCATATTTACTGTGCCATATTTACTGCCCTATTTTTATTGTGCCTTATTTAATGCCCCATATTTACCATGCCATATTTATTATGCCAGATTTATAGTGCCAAATTTACTATGCCATATTTACTATGCCATATTTACTGTGCCATATTTAATGCCCCATATTTACTATGTCATATTTAATGCCCCATATTTACTATGCGATATTTACTGTGCCATATTTACTGTGCCATATTTATTATGCCATATTTACTGTGTTATATTTACTATGCCATACACAACAGATCAGCCTTGTCTAAATCCTACACTACTCCTAAATGCTAAGGAGGGAAGGAAAGTAACAGGAAATACACAAAAAAAAACATAACAAGGGGAAGAAATCACCACTTGCCTCAAATTGCCCGAAATTCGGTCACACAAGCGCTCCGCCTCAAGGATCTGGTCGCAATAACACCTAGGCAATGAATCCTGAAACTTTTCGGGGGAAAAAAGGGTCAAAAACGAATTCCCTACACCCAAAAATTCAAGGAACGGGAAAAACTCACCGTACAAATGTTAATCTCGGAGAGAGCTATCTGAATCTACCCTCTGATAATGATTTTATGCACTGGAGTTCCTACATTCGACGGTCAAAAGATCTACAATGACCACCGCTTTCCCTCTTTTGCAAATCGGTTTGACAGCTTTGGGAGAGATGATGAATAGGGTTTCCGTCATATCGTAAGGGTATTTATACTTATAATATTTTATTATTATTATTATAAACATCCAAACTACCGATAAAACAAAATCAATTCAGATTTCCACGAAAATTCGCCAAAAGCTAAATATCGATACTAGGAATCCAACAGCGAAGTCAAAATCAAAATTTGACAATCTAAACTCGATAAAAACTCCCCGATGCCCAGAACACCGAATATCCAAAAAAGGCTCCATCGAATTCCAAAACAAACCCGGCTCGCAAGGAAAATCACAAAAACACACAAAAAATTAGGCAAGCTAATATTCTAATTCAAAACCTCAGATACTAATGAGCAAAAGCCATGCTCCAACAATGGAACCCATCAATTATGTGTCAACGTAATGCCCTGATGTCAAAAATATGTTACTAAAGGAATTAAAATTTACATCAAAAAACCAGGAGCGTTACAACCACTCCCCTTAAAAGAAAGTTTCGTCCTGAAACTTGATACACAACTGAATGTACTAAAGACGGAAATAACCAAGGGTATTGAATAGAAACACTTACCAAAAGAAACTAGGAGAACAGATGAGGATGTGTCTCCCTCATAGCTGACTCCAACTCCCAAGTCGCGCTCTCCACATCTTGGTTTTGCCATAAAACTTTGACCATGGGTATTGTCTTCCTTTGCAACACCCGATCTTGAGTATCCAGAATGTGAACAAGGATCGCAATATAAGAAATGTTAGGATGCAACTCAGGCATTGAATTGAGAACATGTCAGTCACTAAGCACACATTTCCACAACTGGCTCACATGAAATACATCGTGCACACCGGGGAAATTTGCGGGCAAACACAACCTATAATTTGACACTCTGATGCATTCAACAACTTTGAAAGGTCCCACATACCTAGGATCCAACTTTTGGTTCCTTCCAAACCTCTTAACACCAGACATCAGAGAAACCTTGAGAAAAACCATGTCCCCAATTGCAAATTTCTGATCAATCGTTCTCTGATTAGCATTCTTCTCATAACACTCCTGAGATATTTGAAGCATCTCTCAAATATGCATCACAGAAGTATTCATCTCTTCCAAGGCTTCCGGACCCAATAATGGTCCTTCATCAACTTCGGCCAAAAACATGGGAGTTCTACAACGTCTTCCATACAAAGCCTCAAATGGGGCCATATGCAAACTCTCCTGATAATTGTTATTATAGGCAAATTTTATCAATCTCAGCTGCTCATTCCGCGCTCCCTGTAGTCCAAGAGGTAACATTTTATCACATCTTCCACAATCTGATTTACTCTCTCCGCCTGACTATTGGTCTGCGGATGATAAGCGGTTGAATATCTGAGGTCGGTATCCACTCCTTTCTGTAAACTCTTCCCAAAATCAGACGTAAACCTAGAATCTTGATCTAACATGATACTTACAGGTACTCCATGTAGTCTGATGACCTCATCTAAATAGAACTCTGATATTTTCTTCATGGAGTAATCAATCTTGAACGGCATGAAGTGAGCACACTTCGTCAATCTGTTAACTATGACCCATACAAAATCATGTCCTCGGGGAGATCTCGGCAACCCAGTAATAAAGTCTAAGGAAATACTCTCCCTCTTCCAGCTTGGAATATCCAGAGGCATTAGCTTGCCACCAGGTCGTCCATGATTTGCCTTAACGGGCTTGCAGGTGAAACATTCTGACACAAACTTGGCTATATCGTTCTTCAATCCATACCACCAAATGATCTGCTTCATATCTCTATACATCTTAGTTGAACCAGGGTGGTAGGCAATAGTAGAACCATGCGCCTCACTGCACAACTTAGCCTGAATATCCTCAATAATGGGGATATAATATCTACTGCGGTACTTCAAAGTACCCATATCATCAATTGAAAAGTGTGGTAATTCCCCTTTCTTAGTTCTTATACGAAGGTGCTGCAAATCAAGATCATCCTTTTGATATAGCCTTATAAGCGTAATCCATGAAGGCTCTGACACTTCCAGGCTACTTGGCGAGTTGCTACTCCCAACAAAAATACCCATTAACAAAAACACTTCCACCAAGGATTCCACCAAAAATTTAAAGATTTGCACAGTCTTTCTACTCAAGGCTTCAGCAACTACATTGGCTTTGCGCGGATGATATAGAATATCAACATCATAATCCACGACATACTCCAACCATCTATGTTGGCGCAGATTTATCTCCTTCTTAGTGAACATACTTCAAGCTCTTAACGTCCGTATAAATCTTACAAAATGCGCCATACAACAGATGTCTCCACAACTTTAAGGCATAAATCACTGCCGCAAACTCCAAATCATGAGTAGGTTAGTTCCTTTCATGAATCTTCAATTGCCTTGATCTATACGCAATTACCTTGCTTTCTTGCATCAATACACAACCAAGTCCAATGTGTGATGCATCCACATACACGACATACTCCACTCCTTTGGTAGGAAAAGACAATACTAGAGCAGTGCATAACCACTTTTTCAATTTCTGAAAGGCTTCTTCGCACTTATTGCTCCACACAAACGCTGGTTCTTCTGCGTAATCTTAGTCAGCAGTGTAGACAACGCATAAAATCCTTCCACAAAACTTCTATAATAACTTGCCAACCCTAGGAAGCTTCTTATCTCTTTGGGTGTAGTAGGTCTTTTCCAATCCATTACGACAGCTATCTTTTCTGGGTCAACAAAAATTCTATCCTTATTCACAACATGACCCAAAAAGGAAATCGGAGGTAGCCAAAACTCGCACTTACTCAACTTTGCATACAACTTTTGCTCTCTCAAAGTAGATAGAACTAACCGCAAGTATTAGGCGCACTCCTCAGCATTCTGGGAATAAACCAGAACATCATCGATAAAATGACCATAAAACAGTCAAGAAAATCTTTAAACACATTGTTCATCATGTCCAAAAAAGCAGAGGGTGCATTTGTCAATCCAAAGGACATTACCAAGAACTCAAAATGTCCATGCCAAGAATTAAAAACGGTCCGCGGAACATCCTTCTCACGAATCCTCAACTTATGGTAGCCCGAATGAAGGTCAATCTTCGAAAGCACGGTATTACCATGCAACTGATCAAACAAATCTTCTATTCACAGCAAGGTATACTTGTTCTTGATATTTACCTTAATTAATTCCCTATAATCGATGTGCAACCTCATAGATCCATCCTTCTTCTTAATAAACAACACAGGAGCACCCCAAAGCAAAGAACTTGGCCTAATGAATCCACACTGCAATAACTCATCCAGTTGGGTACGCAACTCATCCAGCTCACGTAGGGCAATCCCAGCTCCAAATCAATAACAAACTCCACATCCCTCTCAGGAGAAAGACCAGGAAGACTAACTGGGAAGACATAAGGAAACTCACGCACCACAGGAACATCCTCGACACACGGCAAACTACAAACGGTTTCCAAAACTGAAACCAAACATGCAAAATAACAGGAATCTAAAAGTTTCCGAGCACATACCGCAGAAATGATCGGGGAATCCTAGGGCGAAAAACCATACACACTCCTGTGGTGGTCGTTGTCCATCTTAAATTCCAAATGCTTACCATTCATTGGTTAACTGTATCATATCTCGACATCCAGTCCATGCCCAAGATCACATCGAAGTCCTCCAGGTCTAATACCTTCAAATCAGCAAAAGCTAGGAAATCACCTAAAAGGATCGGACAATTCTGAATACCCTGGTCCGACACCACCAAATCACCAGAAGGAAACTTAATGCGAAATGAATCGCCAACTGGGTCGAGAGTCAGACGATGGCGCTCTATGAAAATCCTAGCAACAAACGAGTGGGTAGCACCAGAATTGAAAAGAACACGCGCCAAACGGTTTTTTACCTTAAACTTCCCTATAAAATCGCATACGTAACTTGACGAAAAAACATAGAAACTAAAGCTAAAAGCTAAGAACTTGATTAGAATCTAACCTGAGATCACATGGGTAGATGTCTGCGCTTCTTCTAGAGTCACCACATTCAGCTTGCCCTTCCCTTTATCCAAAAGCTGCGGCAGCGGCAAAGCTTGGAGTGGGACTAGCTGTAGCGGGGGCTGAGACCGCGGGCACTCTGACTTAAAATACCCTTTTTTCCACACTAGAAGCAGACCTTACCCTTACCCCAATAATGGGCTGCATCATGCCCCTTTTTCTTACACGAAACGCAAACCAATTATTCTTTGGGAGCGCCCTGAATTGCATGCACTTGCTGCTGCTTCTGAGCTCCCAACCTATTGAAATGCTTTTCAAATGGGTGGCTCGACTGGCCACAGAAACTACACACCTCCTTGCTTCTCTTTTTTGAAGCAGGGCCAAATTCCCGAGAGCTCTTACCATAATCAGACTTTCTTTTGTCCTTCCTCAATTGCTTGCCTCAATTCTTAGCATTATCTATCGCTTCGACTTTAAGAGCAACTTCCACTTCCTCAGCATAGTTCGTAGATCCATAAGCACTATCCAATTGCTAGATGTCACTCTTAAGACCACCCAAAAATTGCTTGACTCTGCTAGCATCAGAGGCTACTAAATCCAGGGCAAACCGGCTCAACTTGTTGAACTCTACCTCATACTCACTGACTGTGAGTTGTCTCTGTTTTAGATGTAGGAAGTTATTCATCAAGCGGTCTTGCTCGACCGACGATAGAAACTTCCTAAGTAGCAACTCCTTAAATGAATCCCACGAACACCCATCTATAAGGTTCTACTTCTCTCTTAACCACCATCTCTTCACAAGGCCCTTAAGCTGGCAAGCAGTGACCATCACTCTCTAGTCCGCAGAAATTCTTGAATATGAGAACATCTCCTCAATCACGATAATCCAATCGTCTAATACTATAAAGTCAGCTCTACAATCATAGGTAGGAGGTCCTAGTCGCTGAAAATGCGAGATAAAATTCATCTCTGGTGTTAGCTGAACTGGAGGAACCAAAAGAGCAGGAAGAATAGGAATGGACCGACCCACAGTAGGGTCCTACACTCTAGGCTATTGTCCTTAAATGATAGACAACAATACCTAAATCTGCGATTGCATCTCAACCATCTGTCTTGACAGAGCCTCATTGCTCTACCACAGTCCATCAATCACAGCCTCACTATGCGCACCAGTTGACTTGCACTCAGACTGGGGAGTCAGCCTCGTCGCAATAAGCTTACGCGACATCCTAAGAATACAACAAATGCCAAATCAGAACCTATCTTAACTGCTAGAACTACACAACTTAATTCAGACCATACATGTATAAATACTTGATCAAGCTACTAACTTGCTATGGGATTTTCATTAATGATATCATGCTTAAACTTAGGATGATATACCGTCATCCTATTGACTCATGTGCATAAACTTATGAATGCATGAATTATCATTCTTTTTATTTTAAATCCATATGTGTATGTATGTCATGCATATTATGTTATACAATCTAATAAAGGCCTTAATGCATATTATGAGCGACGTACACATGAAATATTATGCATCCCATACTACATAATATTGCATGTAATGAAAAAGCAAAATCTAATGTGCATTCAGGTGATGATTATTATGCATCTCGTACTACTTAACAGTAACATGTTGCTTCCTATGAGGATCTATATACAAACACATATTATGCATCCCATACTACATAATTTACCCCGTATACTTCTTATTATGCTTATGAGTTTAGTGTTCATGCATCAGCCAAGACGTACTGATGACACATCAGTGTGTGTATGAAATGAAACAAGACCACTAAAACTACACCTCTGATAGTAACTATCACAACCCGCATTTTCTCTGTAATTATACAATATATAAGAGTAAGAGAAAACATGCGTCATGATGCCATGCCGTGTAGGGGATAACTACAGGTGCTCAGGCAAAAACTCAAACCTAACACTTTATGAGAAATACTCAAGTTTATTATGAAGAAAACTGTAATTTAAGTTAAGTTTAGAATGGCCGTATCCCTTGGCTGAGTGGATCAACTAGTCCATTAGTAAAAACATGAATATATGCTGCAGACAATATTTTGTTTATATTGATTTACATCCTATATGAGCATAAATATCCAAATAGGACAACTCATGATATGCATACCTCTAGATTTAATATAAGTAGAGAAAGAGTCTTTTACATAGTTAAAAATATAGTGACTTGGGCTTGAAACATGCTATGGATGAGATAGTCATAATGTTACTTTTATTCTTAAAATAAATCCATGCAAACCTAATATAAAACCTTCCCAGAGAGCAAATAAAACTAACAAGTCATTAAGAATAGACTAAGCAGCTAGCAAGTAACTTAATAATATAAAAACTCCAGTGGGCGCCAACAAACTGACACGAACCCACCCAAAAAGCATGTATGTCTGAACTAAACATCAAAACAACAACACTACCTCATAATGGTGAGGGAAAGACGACTGCAATAGCTGCATAACACCAGTAACCACTAACCCTAGCTGCTCAACTGGCTATTGCTCCAAAACTGAGGCATTCCAAAGAAAAGAACACCTCAGCAAGAATGTACAAGTGGAATAAAAATAAATTTCACATGAAATCAAAGGAGTCAAAGGGTTACCAACCCAAACAGGAAAGCTGAAAGGAAAACATCAGAACTCCACCACATGGTAATATATAGGAAAGACTCACACGGGTTAGATATCCTAAGCTGCACCATGTGCGATAAAGATCTATGCTTTTTTTTAATATTTATATAAGTATATAAATATACATAAGAGTAGCAAACTCATCATAGAATGAGCATAAACATAGGCAAAATCCGGAACCTATAATGGTGGTCTCCTCCTCCACACACCAACAGTAAAAAACTTCACAAGGGACCAAGGAAAGGTAGTCGTATTTCTTGACACACTCAAAACTGGGGAAATACCGGCACCTACAATTGTGGTCTCCTCATCCACACACCCAGTCACAAACCCATATCGGATTAACCCACTAGGGCAAAGATCCAAAAGCTGGCCTTAGGTTGGTGGTACTTTATTCACTGCAAACCATGGGCCACACCAAAACATCCATAAAACACCAATAAAACCCCATCGAAAACACAGGATTACTCTAATGGCAAAAAGGAAGAAAATCCCAAAAATCACCCTAAGGCCAAACCCGATGAGTTGGACTCAATTCGACAAGAAAATTCTAAGTCCACACTGATTCATCAAGTATACTCGACGGATACATAAGACACTTAGCATATTATACTTATCAAAAAATTTGGCTAACTTGATACACGACGAATTGGGGAAAATAATCCAAGTCCACGGGAAATTCGTCGAGTATACTCGACTCCTAGCCGAGTTCACTCAGCGCTCTCAAAGCCAAAGTAGTCTTACTCGATTCCTGATCTTAAATCCACGGTTATGCTTCACTCAACGCCTTTACTCGACACCTAGCTTAGTCTACTCAGTGCACTCGACGCCAAAGGCATTAATACTGAAAGCACTCAACGTTGTCTGGTTCACGCAATGCTCTCAATGCCAAATGACCAATACTCGATGAATTCGTCGAGATTACAGGACACATTTTACTTAGACATACAGATCACTCGACGCTCTCGATGCCCAGATGAAAATCGATGAATTCGTCGAGAATACTCGACGAATTTGACTTAGCCTAACCGACACTCGACGCACTCGATGCCAAACCAAATCACTCAATACCAAGCCTGGTACTTGACAAATTCATTAAGATTACTTGACGAATCAGACTTTACTCAATGCTTACACTATTCAATGATTTTGACTTAGTCCAAAACCCATACTTTATGAATTTCACCCAAGCTGACCCCATCATATTTGACAAATTTAAACTTAAGCTAACTGGCACATACGATGAATTTTACTTAGGCTAACTGTCACCTAATTGACGAGTTTACATAGGCTAACTGCCATCTAATCGACGAGTTTACTTAGGCTAACTGCCATCTAATCGACGAGTTTACTTAGGCTAACTGCCATCTAATCGACTGATGGCCCTTAACCGGAAAACCAACACTATGCAGCAGATCGTCCTTGTTCAAACCCTACACTACTCTTAAATGCTAAGGAGGGAAGGAAAGCAATAGTAAATACATAAAGGAAGACATAACAAGGGGAAGAAATCACCACTTGCCTCAAATCGCCCGAAATCTGGCAACACATACGCTCCTCCTCTAGGATCTGGCTTCAAGAACACCTAGGGAACGATTCCTGAAACTTTAGGGGGCAAACAAGGGTCAAAAATGAATTCCTTATGCCGAAAAATTTAAGGAACGGGAAAACTCACTGTACGAACGTAGATCTCGGCGAGAGCTATCCGAATCTACCCTCTGACGACGATTTCGTGCACTGGAGCTCCTATAATCGACAGCTAAAAGCTCTGCAATGATCGTCGCTTTCCCTCTTTCGCAAATCAGTTTGACGGCTTTAGAAGAGATGATGAATTGGGTTTCCGTCATATCGTAAAGGTATTTATAATTATAATATTTTATTATTATTATTATAATAAACGTCCAAACTACCGAAAGAACCCAATCAACTCGGATTTCCACCAAATTTGCACTGAAGCTAAATATCGATGCTATGAATCCAACGATGAAGTCGAAATTAAAATCTGATAAACCAAACTCAGGTAAAAACTCCCCGATGCCTAAAAGTCTGAATATCCCAAAAAGGCTCCACCGAGTTCCAAAACAAACCCGGCACGCAAGAGAAATCTCAAAAATACACTAGAAATAAGGCAAGATAATATTCTAAGACAAAAACTCGAAAACCTATGAGCAAAAGCCACGCTCCAGCAATGGTACCCATCAACTACGCGTCAACGTAATTCCATGACGTCAAAAATATGCCACTAAAGGAATTAAATATACAACAAAAAATCAGGGGCGTTACACTTAGTCATACCCATGACTAGTTGTGGGCAAATAGCCCGGGCCTAGAATGCCCGCCCGAGCCTAGCCCGACAAAAGACCGGCAAGGCGCGACCCAGGAAAAGCTTATCCTGGGACACAGCCGGGCTTGGGGCCCTTACAGGGCCCCTATTTTTTCCAGTTACCCTAACTAGTGCCCGACCCGGGCCGAGAAAAGTGTGGGCGCTAGGCTAGCCTGAGCCTGGCACCGAGATAAGAAAAAACCCACTAGCAGGGATTAAAAATCCCGCCTATGATTAGGTGGGATTATCATACGCGGGATTTAATCCCGCCTAATCATAGACGAGATTAAAATCCCTACTTTTGTGTTCAAGCCGGCCCGGTCCGACCTGAAGGGCCAAACTGGGCTCCCCTTTTGAGAGGGAGCCCAAGCCCGGCCTGGCCCATTTCGATTTGGGCCTGGGCTAAGCCCGTTTAATAAAAATCCCCAGCCCAACCGGGTCAGGCCAAGTCCGGCCCGCTCGGGCTTTTTGACCAAGACTACCACTGACCTGGATGTCACACCCTCATATCATATACGTGGCATGGGGTGTGTAACTTTAATTTACATGGCAATGTGATCTGGAGTGCGGGAGAGGAGTATTGGTCATGACTAGTGTCACGCCCCTAGGTCATGCCCCAGGTTACGCATGTGGCATGGGGGCGTGTACTTGAAATTTTGTCTTAAAATCTCCAAATAATCTCATGAACATGCCTATGAGCTCCAAATTGCTCTTTGTAGCCCCAAATTACCTGAAAAGACAAAAGAAAGTTATTTAGATAATTATTAAGACTAAAATGAATAAAAAATAATTAATTATTGCTAAAATACTATAGTATTATATAGATAAATCATATATTATCAGCAAGTGTCTTCTTTTTCTACTCACTGGGATATTCTCGGGCTTAAATTTTCTGCTCTAGCTTTTGGGTCTTTAAGTTCCCAAGGAGACTCTATATCTTCAGGGTACTGATGTCGTTTAATTCAGCATAGGTTCTCACCTTTGGATTGAACCATGGAGGCAAGGATTGTGGGATTTTCCTTGTCATGTCTCCATTTGGAAAGGTCTTTCTGAGAGATCTAGAGGCATTGACGATCTTTGTGAAGCGAGTGTACGTATTTTCCACCTCCTCGCCAATCTCCATTCGGTACTTATTCAACTCAAGTCAAAATGGCTTTTACTCATTTACCTGCTGGGAACATTCATGTGTTAATTCAGGCAAACGCTAAATATCAAAAGAAGTTTCACAATTGTAGATTCTATTAAATCTAGTTTTATCTAATGCTTAGAATAAAGAATTCGTAGCTTTAGCATTATTGGTACACCTCAACATATCCACGTCATTGCATTTATCTCACGATTTAGCCAAAATTTGTTCTCCTATCATAATAGTGGGTTTATTTTATTTGTATCTACCATGGCCCACACATCTATGTTTTGTGTCATTAAAAATATTTTCATACATATCACTCCCCATAAACTGTGGGGTCTACTCACTCTCATTCCCTTAAGAAAGGTGTGATTAATGTTGTTCGTCTACTTCAATATTTTAACCCTTTTTGTAGTAACCTAGCTCCAATACCATTTGTTAGACCCAGTGGCCAACCTTAGAGGGGGTGAATATAGTTTGTAGTGGAATATTGGTGTTGTGTATTGTATCCACAATAACTAAGATTTGAAGAAGTGTCCCTTGAACTAAGATGAATTGATATTGTATTTGATTGCGTGTTTTGAGTCTTGTTCTTGGAGGATCATGTTGCTAAGTACAAACCAATGTCAAGTTACAATGGGTCATGGAACACAGGACTATACAATGTAATCCCTCATTATATAGGCCAAAGTTTTCACTCATGTATATTCTCTCTATTGGAATGTACTTCCATTTCAACTGCATTAGATGATTCAAGGAAGGGTGTGTTGCTGAATTCAAAAAGGACAGAATCTTCTCTAAGGAAAATTCGTCTAGTATCGTAGGCTAGAGTCATCGAATTCATTGAGGTTTTCTTTTGATACTCGTCGAATTCATCAGATATACCTACTAATACTCGTCGAATTCATAGGAATTAACTCTGTGGCTTTTTCATGCATCCTTGAGAATAGACCAAGTAGAGTTCATTGAATATCGCCTTGCATACTCATCGAATTCGTTGAAGTTATCTTTCGATACTCGTTGAATTCGTAAGGTATGTTGGTCGATATTCGTCGAATTCACCAAGTCTCTCTAGGAATGCACTGAGCTCTCAGATAGATCGGTCTGGATTAGTATAAGTCTTTTTCATCATTTTTAGAAGCATTTTGACGAGTATACCTTTATATACTCGACGAAATGACTTAGGTTTTTTTTTGAATTTATGTTCTGTCCATCCCATTTACAATGAACTGTAACACGTGGATTTATTTGTATGGAAGGAACTTCTAGTCGTTAGAGAAGGGGAGTTACTATAAATACTTAGGGGGATTTTCTTTCAACCCTAATTGCGCTATTCATTCAAATCGAGAATTTTTCGAGAACTCCTGTCGGCGAACACAAAATAGTTTTCACGACTTTGTCTCGGCCGACGGCTTGATTCACGATTCTTCTTCAACAAGAGTGTCGACTAGATCTCAGATCACTAAAAGTCCAAGTACTCCTCAGATCTAGTTGATCCCAATTGTTCATATCAAGACTTCAAAGATTTCAAGTTCTCTTTTTCCTCAAGGCTTTTAAGTTCTACTTTTCAGAGGAAAGGAAGGCTGAAGATTTCAGATCTGAAGAAGATTATTCTTAATCTATTATTGTATAACTCTCTTTATACTATTGTAGGAGGTCTTGCCTCTGAGTTATAGATCCTTGTTTACAGGATTGATTTTGTGGGAGAGGTTGTTCTCCGAGTGGTAAGAGAGTTGTCTCCGAGTTTGTAGGAGTTGAGTCTTTGAGTTGTAAGCTTGTTTATAATCTGAGATAAAGGTAAAGTTGCTAAATCTAGACCTTCGTGGTAGATAGGCGGGCGGGACAGTGAACGTACCCAACCTGTAGAACCACTATAAATTCTCTATGTTTCTGTGTGCTTATTTTGTGCTAATTTTTTAATCTGCTAAAAGACAGAGAACTCACCTATTCATCCCCTTCGAGGTGATTTAGGTAGACAACTAGATACTTTTAGTTGGAGATTAAAAATACTTTGAAACAAGAAGCACACACTCTGGGGCTATTATCGGGCAATATTATTATCGATGGCGATTTCAATCGAGAGTTTGTTCTTTCCTATCAAAGATTTTATCAGGTCACGCACATAAATCAAATACTCTATAGTGAGCATATATAATTAAAGATCAAGCAAATAAAGTGGATTTCATTAAATATAAGAAATAATATTTACAAATTTGAAAATAGATCTCCATGATGCTGGATATCGGAGGTGATGAATCAAAAAACTTTTGTGATTATTACATTGATCCTCCTTTAGGACTGGTTGGCTCTCTCTTTTCTTCCTAAGAAGATCGATGAGCCCTCAAGATCTCCCAAATCAAGATGTCCTCCTATGATGATTTCCGAAGATGCCTCCCAAGAATCCGACGACCTCCTAGATTGATTTCTCATGAATTACTCCCATGAATTTGACATTCACACAAGATGATTTCTCTACAAAAAACACAATTAAAGTGAAAAAGAATAAAGAATAATAAATCAAAGAAATTTTTACTCCCTCAAAATTTGTCTCTGGAGATGTCGAGTGATCGGTGTTTTTGATTTTCTCTGCTTGGGTACTTGATTATCTTTTGAATCTCATTCAATTATTCCTTCTCCGAAGATCTTCTTCGTTATTGAATAATGGAAAGGTTCTTCTCCTTAGATGGGCATTCTCGGTGCAGCAGAGATGATAATATGCATCTGGATGTTCTAGGGTTCAGCCACCACCAGCTAGAAAAAAAGGCTTTTGTATGATTTAAAACTGATATCGTCGGCAATATTAATATTGCTAGTGAAAGGTACTTTTTATGCGCAATCATTAGTTGTCCTACTCAAAGTATGGAAAGGTGGCAGCCTTTTTCGATAATACCATTATTATCGCTAGGTATATTTATAACATCAGGCGATAGTGATTTTCCTTTTCTGACTTCCCATGCATTCCAACCCTGAGTCTATGGATCACTGACATTTCCCCTTCTAGGTAATCACCATTAATAGTACTGTCGCTCGCGATAGTGCACGATTTTGTTGTTTCTAAAAACATCACCTATAAACCTACATACTATACCCAAAGTATTTATGATCAAACACAACTTGAGATTTGATATTATCAAACCTTAGAGATATAAAATGCATGTTCCAACACCTTCTCGAAGCTCTTTCAACTAGAATCTTCCAATCCAATTGCTTTGAAGACTCGGGCTCCACCTCAATTACAGAATCCACCAAGAAATTATCCACTGCTTGTTGCTTCATGGAGAGTTGCAGAACAAATGAGATTTCAAACTCACACAACTCCATCAACCTCTTTGCCAATCTTCCTAAATGCTCTACCCATTCCATGACATTACAAAGGGGATGACCGGTCTCCAACTTAATCATGTGCACTTGGAAATATGACTAAAGCTTCCTCGCTGAGATTACTAGGGCAAATGTTAGCTATTCCAAAATGGGGTATCTAATTTTTGTCTGTCTCAGGACCCAACTAATTGTAATAGATAGGCAGCTGCTTCTTCCCTCTTCTCTAAGTAGAACTGAGCTAATGTCCTTAGCTCCTATACTGAGGGACAAAGCCAACTCCTCCCCTTCTACCTGCCCTTGGAGCAGAGGGGCTGAGTGAGCTTCTTTTTTCATGCCTGGAAGGCTTCCTCAAATTCTGACGTGCACTCAAACTTCAGGTTCTCTCATAACACCCTAAAGAAAGGTGGGCACTTCTCTCTAGCATGGGAGAGGAACCTACTCAACCCAGCTAACTTCCCTTCCATGCGTTGGATATCCTTAATATTCCTGGTGATCTCCAGATCTATGGTCACATTCAACTTATTGAAGATAGGCTCCACCCCGTCCGTGGTGATGTGATGACCCAAAACATTCCCCATCCATCCACAAAGACACACTTCAAAGGTTTAAGCCTCATCTTAAACTTTCTTATAGTGTCAAATGTCTCTACTAGATCCCTGAGATGAGATCGAACATCCTTACATTCACCATTATGTCATCTATCACTCACTCGCACTTCACTTTTAGTGCATTAATGCTTATACTTTATTAGTTCATAATTCTCACAAAAAGTGCACTATTTAGGCCCGTTGTGGTGTGCATTTGCACACTATGTTGTTGGGGGTAAGCACATGGTGCTCCCCATACTTTTTTGGATTTTTCTTATGCTAAAGGTGTGTTCCCAACTGTTGGTTTATTGTACAAGTGGGAAGATCTCGTATGGTGCCGATGTTCTTTCCTGTAGGAATCACACGATCATGTGTTTTTCTTTACATATAGTTGATGCAACCATGTGACGCATACAACGCCCGTTTTTAGTGATCTGCCTCAGACTGTGTGATTTGATCTCGCACGAACTATTTTTGCCTACGCGTGACCAAATCGCACAACCTCGTCTTTTTGTCTTAAATTTTTTATATTTATCACCTGTGAATTTTCTTCGCGCACGGTTGGATTCAACCGCATGAGAAGGAAAATTCAGGATCTATTCTGTTTGGCCTGATTTTCAGTAATCTATTATTAACCATATAATTTGTTCTCATGCGGGCTATTTTGCCCGTTTGTAATAAAAAAACAAACGGTATCCTACTGTATCAAGCTGGGCAATTCCTATGTGATTAATATCACACGATGCACAAATGGTTGTGCATTCGATTGCGCATGCCTATTTTTATAAAGCTTTACTATTTAAGCACAGGAGTTCTTCCTATTCCAAAATTCTTCAAGTTTTTCATGCCCAAGAGCTCAGTTCCGCCCAATTTCGCTGCTCCACTGCCACCCACCTTCGCAAGGCCCTCCGACCATATTCTTCTTGAAAATCAAAGGCTAAGAGATCCTCTTGGCCTCTTTCATCGTTCGCTTGCCTCCAAGGGTGATTTCGAGGGATTTATCACTACATGTGTGGAGTTCTTCAACGAGGTCATGGTCGAAGACGATTGATGGAGAAGACGGGTATATTAGGAGAAGGTGATAGCTCTTCCGGACCCCGAACTGCAGTTGAAGCCCGGGCTCAGGCAAGGCTTGGCAACCCTAGATTCCAGCCTTATAACTCCAATGAGTCTCTGCCCCTTTGGTTATAATCTCACCCATCCATATTGTAGTATTGATCTTCTTAATTACTTAGTTGTATGAATGATTGTTGTTAAACCCTAATATGAGTTTTAGTTTATTTCATGTCTATGTAAAGTTTCTTATGTGTTATGCAAGTGAGGATCGCCGCCATCCCGTCATTTCCATTCCCCTATCATGAGCGTGGTCATACTAGCAATTCTAGTGGTGTGCATTGTGAAGAGGTGCTCTCAACCCTCAAATTTCATCGGTGCAAACCATTCCCTTGGCTAGCCTTCTCATCCATCCGCCTACCGAAGTAGTGCATCATAGCCTGCGTAGTTTCCATCCACCTTGCAAAGCCGTGTGTGCGACCCACATTAGTTTAGTTAGATTTTCATTTGATTTTTGAAACCAAATTCATGCTACTTTTTTAGGATAAATCTTTATAATATGTTTTCCAAACAATAGAGTCGCTCTCCCTAAACCGCGTTCCTCTGAGACCTTTACTTGGGATTCACTACCAAATTTTATATTACTTGAGCGAATTGTGCATTTGTCATTAGTGCATCAATCTCCGACAAAAACTCTGCCTCTAGTAGTTTTTTTACCTCCTTCTGTATTGGCTCAGTCCACTTGGTTGCCATGGCCCTTCTCTTCTAGAAGATGGGGCGAACACTTGGGTCGAGGTTGAGTCGATGGCAAGCAATATTTTCTTTTATCCCTATCATGTTTGCCGCACTCTAAGTAATTTTATCTACGTTATCTTGGATGTACCTCTAGATTCTCTCTTAGTCCTCCTCACCCAGCCTTCTTCTTACTTGGACTTTCTCTATCCACCCATTCTGGTTGATAATCTTCTTCTTCTTTACCTCCTCTGCTGCCTCTAGCTCTGCCCTAGCTTCTATTGCCTTATCTACCTCCTTGGCTTCCTCTTTCCATAAAATAGTGTTAACAGTCGAGATGTGGTACTATCTTGGAAACTTGGGACCTCCTATGACTATGATATGGGTTCCTCTAATATTATACTTCAGGAATTGGTGGAAAGAGGAGGGCACGCACTAGAAGGTGTTGATGGGTGATCAACCAAATATGATGATGTAACTGCACGGAGCGTCCATGATAATGAACGTATAATTTTGGGACATTCCTCCCAAAGTTACGAGGAGCTCAACTCCCCCCATCCACTTACTTCCGCTCACTTGAAAATCCAAAGAGCGGGTCGTCTGATTCTTGTACCCTCTTCGCCTCTACCTTCATCTCATCGAAGGCCTCCTTAAATATAACATTCACCAAACTCCTATTATCCATTAGGATGTGAGAGAACGTGAAGTTTTTGATGGTAGTCTGGATCATTAGTGCATTGTAGAATGGGTCATCATGCTCAGTAATGTACTTTATGAAGAAGGTTATCTTCTCCTCCAGGGATGGAGCTTAGGAATTCAAGGCAAGACTCTGACAATAGATTGTATGGAAGTTCCCCTTGCGGGTGGTCTCAAACCTAACCCTTATGGATCACCCCGATCCCACCACAGGTGCCCACATTAACCTGGTCTTCTTATGAGTCATCCTCCTCCACTCCTCCTACTTTTTGGATTATTATTGATGCTGCAGCAGATCTTGCAGCCCACAAGGGGCACTCACTTCTCCTATCATCTGTAAGAACTTGGGCTAGGTGGCTGTTGTGAGACCTTCCTCTTGATGGAAGTCATAGTTGGGCAGCACTACCCTCCCCTACCTCCCCCCACTTGGATGATTTTTTTCTTTTTCTTCTAACTCCTCGGTCGATCATCATTGTCTGCTGGGGTGGGGGTTGGAAGGGCCTTATACCATGTATCTACCTTAGAGGGTTGAACTGTCCCTATCCTCGCTGAAATTCTTCCTGCCTAGAAGTGCCCCCTCACTTGACCTTTGGGTAGTCCTCCCTGTGGCCTCTAGGCGGGCCAATTGATTTGCGGCTGGAACCTCCAACCCTATTCCTTCCTCCCATGGGTCCCCTAAAAACCATTTATTCTGGGCTCTTCTCTCCTCCTCTCCTCCTGCTTCTATAATTTTCTTATCTCATTTTCCTTGTGTTCTCCCAACTAGGCTAACTTCTTTACAAACTCGAGGTTCATGGTCTCACCTTCAATCTTCTTCCCCTTATTTCAATTAACTCCTTGGAAGATAGAGGGGGATCCCTTGACAACTCCATCCTAAAGTATCTTTGATGCAGCACTATGGAAATGGCAATTTGCTTGGTGTGCCCATGCTTCTATTAAATCTAGAGGACCTCCTCCTAGAAGAAGTCCACATATCTCCCCATCATTTCCTTGGGCCCTTGCTTGATCAGAAAGAGGTTCTCTCCTCCCTTCTACCTCTTTTTGGATATTGAGAAGCATAGTAGGAAACTTCAGTGCAGATCTTCAAAGTGGTTGATGGACCATGAGGGAAACTGGTGGACTAGTCCCTCGCTTTTACTTTATAGGTTTTTGCAAATAAGTGCCACTTGAAAGCATCTTACATTTGCCTGATGGAAATTGCATCCTCGAACCACTATAGATGTTAGACAGGATCATCCTTGCATGTGTAGTAGGACATAATAGGCTCTTTAAACCCCTTTGGGACTGTAGATGAAAGGATGGGATCAAAGAACAAGCTCCCAGACCCTGCCTGGCGAGCCAGGGCAAGTCGCATGATTTCTTCTCCCGGGTGGCGTGCACTCACTGGACTGGGAAACAGCTCCCAAACCTGCAGTACTCGCTCTCCCTCTTCCACCAAAAACTCCTTCCCCACTCGCCTGCTTACCGTATCCTCACCAAAGGAAGGAGGGACAAGAATCAGAACCATTGGGGTAGAGGTCTTGCCCAGCGTGAGGGCGAACCACATGTTCTCTAGATGGCCTTCTTAAAATCAAAGAAATCTCTCTTAATCACAAACTTGCTTGCGGAGAGTGAGTCGATCTGGTCAGATCCCTTCCCTTTATTTTTAGAAATGGGACTTACTTGGGATTTTCTGGACAAGCTACTTTCCACGCTCACCCCACCGGATTATTGAACCCAAAAACCATGGCTCAATGAGAAGTTCAGATTGATGGGGTAGCTTGCACTTATTTCTCCTAGGATAGGTCACTAGGATAGCCACTCAGAGCAGGAGCCTCTCTCACTAAAAGTAAAAGACAAGAAAAAGACCCAAGAGATGTAGCGATGAGGTCCCGCCACACACTTAGAAGTTCTAAGAGAATTTCCCCTCTCAGACCAATGCTGAGCCAGGCACCTTAGAGGGAACTTGAGAGAACCGAACTGTAAACCCTGAAATTGCAGTGAATAGTGGAGCTCTCTCCAACTAGTACTAACTTAAGGAGATAGAAGCTATAGAGTTCTTTTCCAAAGATGCCCTTAAGTGGTCTATTTATAGTTTCCTGAAAATGTTATGTGGATGACAGAATCTGCCTTTTGGTTTTACTAGTTATAGCACAGATTTTTCTGCCAATAAAGGAATCACGTTGTTTGGAGTGGCTAGTGCCAGGATGGGTTCCCCTTAAAAAATAGGTCCCACCACTCATGGGCAAGTCGAGCTATTTCACCTCTAGTCATATGGAGGAGGCGAGTGTCAACAAAACTGGGTCTCGCTACTTCCCCCAAACCTAGAGCTAGTTCAGGCCAACTTTCCCCACTCGCCCATGCCTTTTCTTGTCCTCCAACTGTAGGATGGCAATATTAACCCACTCGAAAAATACGGGGTTACACACTACATAATACAAAGATTATAACTAGGATACTAACTTACTTTTTAGGGTTTTCCACGCAATCGAAAAAATTGGTGTCGCCAAGGTGCTCAAAATCACAATCCTCATTGATGCTTATCATGAGAGCAAGTATAACTTTAGGTATCTGAAAGTCCACCTAGTGCCAACTACCTTCGCCTATGTGGGGGAATAGGTGTCTTGCAGCGATTTTAGCAGAATTAAAATTCTACTTGCACAAATAATAAAACAACACAACACAAACAGACACAAGCATTTATAGTGGTTCCCCGATTTGGGTACGTCCACTATCCCCCTTCGACCTATCTCCCAACAAGGGATGACTCGGTCACTTCACCAACCATATTGAAATCCAATTCTCACACTAACGGAAGGAACCCTTCAAAACGAAGGAGTCACCACTCCTCCACTACGGGTTGCACCCAACCCTGTCAATGAGGAACCTACGTTCCTTTACAACAAAAGTAAAATGGAATGTATAAAATATACAAACTACTTATGGAGTGCTAGGTGTCCCTCTTCGTTCGATGACGCGTTCTTGACGAAGACGAAGAGTCCACGTCCTTAGCTCTCACTTAGAATGAATCTCCACGAAGCCGGCGGCGGCAAGAAGAGCGGCGGCTTGGCGTTCGGGATCGGCGGCAGCAAGAAGTGCCGCGGCTGAGCTTTAGAGATCCAACCTTCGTAGCTATGCTGGCAAGGTCTACCAACGGTCTTCATTGGATCAATCGTCTCGATCGATTCAGAAAGGGAAGGTATTCCCGATCTACAAACCAAGAGATAAAGGATCTCAAGAAGGACACGTGAAACGCATTGCTTGGCAATGCTTCTGTCGCCGGAAGATCAGGAGGTATCCACGATCAACGGCGGCAACTAACTTCCCGAGCGGCGATGGCGGCGGCAGAAGAGAAATCCGCGATCTAGGTCACGTCGGCGGCTCGGTTTTCTTTCTTGTGTTTTCGTGCTCATTACTATTAAAAATGCCGAAGTATTTATACAGTAGGTCATACAATATGACCGTTGTGGGCCCCACCAAAAGAAACCCTAGCTCCGGTTCAAAACAGCGCCTGAAACTTGGTCCGGTCCAGCGAGCACCAGAATTTCGCCTAAGGCAAATTCGGCGAGAATCATAGGTGATTCTCGACGAATCGGCGAGAATCACCTACGATTCTCGCCGAATTCTACTTAGCAAAATTCATGCTGAACAACTTGGCAAACCAGAAAGAATCGTTGAGAGTCATCATCCATTCTCGACGAATCGTCGAGAATGCAGAGTCATTCTCGATGATTCTGGCTTGGCAGATTCCTTGAAGGCGTTGACTCAGCCTGGTGATTCTCGCCGATTCTGACTTGGCAGAATCCTTGAAGGCGTTGAAGGCGTTGAGTCAGCCGGATGCATTCGGCGAGAATCGGCTAGAGATTCTCGATGATTCGGCGAGAATCACTTAGTGATTCTCGTCGAATCTTACTTAGACGAATTTTCGTCTATATTCCCGTGAGCTGGTCTTTGACCCATCCTTGCTTCTCTTCAGCTCTAGCTCTATCTCGACCCTGTGTTTGAAAGTAAGTACACTCCAATAGAGAGAGCATACGTAGGCCAACACACTGATCTGCTTAACGAAGGATTACGTTGCGCAGACCAGTGTATATTGACCCACTGCACCCTGACATTAATGTGTACTTAGAGTGGAATAACTACAAGCACAACTTGATAGAAAATCATCAAATACATTATCTATTCACCTTAGTTTGTACAGGGGCTTCTTCAAATCAGGTACATTGTGGATACAATACCCAACAATCTCCCCCTATTTGAAGAAGCCTAAACCCTACAAGCTAAGGTGAATAGGACATACGGAAATGAAAATCATAAACGAAGAATCCAGTTGAGAGAGAAATTCATTACCAATTTCTTGAGAGCATTACTTGGTACTTGGAGCCACCTTAGCCTTAGCCGAGAGATCCACCTTAGCCTTAGCCTTAGCCAAGAGGGTAATCTCCCCCTTTTCGGCTTCTGCAAATCTGGGACTGTACTTGGAACTACATGCTCCCCCTCAGATATTGCATCTATGCTTACACTTGAGTTTCTTGCGAATGCTCCCCCTTGATCCAAGAGTCGGGAGCCTCTGTATTCTTCATTCCTCACGGTTTAGCATACCCAGTTAAGTTTTGAAAAGACTAAACTTGGCTTCGTCTAGGAGCTTTGTAAAAATATCTACAATCTGCTTATCCATGGGGACATAGCAGAGAGAGATGTCCTTATTTTCCACATGCTCCCGAATGAAGTGGTAGCGCACTTCAATATGCTCCGTCCTACTGTGTGACACGGGATTGTTCGCAATGGTAATAGCACTTAAGGAGTCACAGTACATTGGTACTTCTTTCAACTGAAGGTCATAGTCTGCTAGCTTATTTCTGATCAATAGAAGTTGTGCGCAACAGCTGCCTGCTGAGATGTACTCAGATTCAGCTGTGGAGGTTGCAACACAATTTTGCTTCTTACTATTCCATGATATAAGCCTTCTTCCGAGGAATTGACACATCCCGGAAGTGCTTTTCCGATCATCCCTGCTTCCTGCAAAATCAGCATCTGAAAAGCCTATTAGCTCGACATCATTGTTTCTCGGGTACCACAAGCCAAGATTAGGTGTACCCTTAAGGTATCTAAGAATTCGCTTTGCAGCGATATAGTGAGATTCCTTAGTGTTCACCTGATATCTGGCACAAACGCATGTGGAGAACATAATATCCGGTCTACTTGCAGTAAGGTAGAGCAGGGATCCAATAATGCTTCTGTATTTGGTTTCATCAAAAGGTTTTCCTTTCTCATCCTTATCCAGAGACATAGTGGATCCCATTGGAGTCCTCATAGAGGTTGCATTCTCCATTCCGAATTTCTTGAGGAGTTCATTTGTGAACTTCGTCTGATAAATGAAAATTCCATCCTCAGACTGTTTCACGTGAAGTCCCAAGAAATACTTTAGCTCTCCCATACTACTCATTTCAAACTTTCCTTGCATAAGTTTAGAAAACTTTTTGCAAAGATTGTTATCCGTTGAGCTGAATATAATGTCATCAACATAGATTTGCACCAGCAAGATCTTGCCTTTGACTTCCCTAAGAAACAATGTCTTATCTATTTTTCCTCTAGAGAACTTGTTCTCAAGAAGAAAACTAGACAGAGTCTTATACCAAGCTCGAGGAGCTTGTTTTAAGCCATATAAAGCCTTATTAAGAAAATATACATGATTGGGATAAGTCGGATTAACAAAACCTGGGGGTTGAGAGACGTATACTTCCTCTTTCAGGTTGCCATTTAAGAATGCAGATTTCACGTCCATCTTATAGACAGTGAATCCTTTGTGCGAAGCATAAGCCAGGAACAATCTGATCGCCTCGAGCCTTGCAACTGGTGCAAAGGTCTGGTCGAAGTCCATGCTGCATCTTTGTTCGCTTCGTCGAACTTCTTTGGCTCAACCTATGATAGGAAACTAAGGTGCAAAATCTCGTTAACTGTACCTCTCCGAGTTCTGACACTGTCACGAGGATCTCCTAGGATCTGAGCTCTGGGATGATCCCTCACGTGTCGGAGCTCTAGGACTCTGGCATCTGGAGCTCTGATAGCTTCTCGGGCTTCTCCTTCCTCCGGAAGATTTTCTCCATCCTGATCGTCAACTTCTACAGTTGGCGTTGAGGTGGAAATCTCGACGTACTTGGGAGATTCATCTTTAGCAGTCTCATCTAAACTTAGCTGTTCAAGCCTTGCACCGTAGTTAGCGTTATCTATTTTCCCTTAATCTTGTTCCATGGCAAGCCTGGAACATCTCTTGTCTAGGTCCCATCATGAACATGGGTACCTAGACTATCCTGCAACAAATAATTACCTTACCTTAGGAACCCAATAGGTATTGGGTCCTAGGTTCTTGTCAGCATAAAATACAACATGCCTTCCTACAGGATTTTTGTCAAGAAGGCTATCTCTAGCCAAAGGATGTGGACATACCCTTGCCCTTGGCACAGAAGGATTGTGCCAACAATCTATGGCAAAGTGACCCACTTTACCACAGAACCAGCACTCATGAATATTATATCTCCTTTTCAGACTAGATCTACTGACTGAGTTTGTCATGATCATAGGTCTGATAGGGGCAGAGCGGGTTCTGCTCTCAGATTTACCCTTTCCACCGGGACACGAGGGAGGGAGGATGGAGAACATGTGGTGAGTGTCATGAGGCCTAGGAGGTGGTGCCTTCTTTTCAGTCAGCACACATCTGGGGGCCCTATAGATACCTGCTACATGTTTGCCAACCCCCTTTCCCTACTTCCTAGGGTGGTGAGAGGTACTGTGAGAGCTTGTTCCTGCAATCTCATGAAGTGTTAAGGCTGAGGCAGTGAATACAAAAGGTTCATTATGAGCCAAATGTATTTTCTCATGGGTAGCCATAACAGCACTTGCACTATGGGTGTTTCCACATGAGGGTTGATCATTCTTACAGTGACCATAATTGTTCTTATGGTCATACCTGAAGGCATGATGTGTACTCTTCCTATTCGGTGTGGGGGGGTCTGAAAACAGTTTCCCCATTTCTCCACGATTTTATAATTCGTGAGATCCACCCGTTTTCTCCCTTTCTCTTAATAGCATCTACCTTGGAAAAGTTAGATACTATTCTCTTCTCGGTCTCTAGAGAAAACTCTAGATCCGAGATCTTTGAGTCCTTCACCTTGATGGATTCCAATTGGAGATCCATCATGGTCCTCAACTGAGTAAATTCCATAGCTTGTTTCTCCACAAGCAAGTTGCTCTTCTGAAGGGCACTCTCAAGGGAATCAGGATTTTCAATCTTTTGATTGCGGCTATCCATATCCTTTGCATCACTGGAAGGGTTACCCTCTGAACTGTTCCTGTCTTCAGGAACTTCAAGAGGAGAGGGGCAAGAAGAAGAAGTTACCTGCTCCAAACTTTGTTGTACAGAGATAGCGTTCAGATTGGTCGTGATAGATTTATCAGCTCCATCAGAACAGTCTTCCTTAACTTCTTCTTTCGTCTCGGACAAGGAAATGGGAGCCCGGATACTGAGATATTGGTCATCACTTTCCTCTTCAGAAATGCTGACCCCCATGTATGCCTCATCCTCTTGCTGGCAATTGGCTTGAGCTATTTCTGATCCCTTCATGAGGTCAGAGATGGTGTACCACATTGACTTTGCCGTCTTACACATGCTCAATCTGGAGGGAGAAGATCTAGTCCAGAGATCAGTGATAATCTGCCTAATCACCTCATCCAGATTGAAAAGAGAGAGCTCGGTCTCTGACATCTCCTTGAGACTCTTGGGGACCTGGAGCTCTTTCCCAGAGCCGGAAGCCTTCATGGGAATGAAGGGACCCTCTTCCAGAATGAGTGATGCTCGAGGGTCGATGGCCTCCAAATGAAATAGTACTCTCATCTTCCATGCAGGATAATACTCCTTTGTACATGAGGGGAGTCTTAGAGGAGGGACATCATAATCCAACTTCATGCTTGAGTCTGATCTTCTTGTTGATACTAGAGGCAGGAGCTTACTCGAGTCGTTAACCCCTTTGATGAGTAACCTCCCTCTGATACCACTTGAAAGTTCACCTAGTGCCAACTACCTTCACCTATGGGGGGGGGGAATAGGTGTCTTGCAGCAATTTTAGCGGAATTAAAATTCTACCTGCACAAGTAAATAAAACAACACAGCACAAACAGACACAAGCAGTTATAGTGGTTCCCCGATTTGGGTACGTCCACTTTCCCCCTTCGACCTATCTCCCAACAAGGGACAACTCGGTCACTTCACCAACCGGATTGAAATCCAATCCTCACACTAACGGAAGGAACCCTTCCAAACGAAGGAGTCACAACTCCTCCACCACGGGTTGCACCCAACCCTGACAATGAGGAACCTACGTTCCTTTACAACAAAAATAAATTGGAATGTATAAAATATACAAACTACTTATGGAGGTCTAGGTGTCCCTCTTCGTTCGATGATGCATTCTTGACGAAGACGAAGAGTCCACGACCTTAGCTCTCACTTAGAATGAATCTCCACGAAGCCGGCGGTGGCAAGAAGAGCGGCAGCTTGGCGTTCGGGATCGGCGACGGCAAGAAGTGCGTCGGCTGAGCTTTAGAGATCCAACCTTTGTAGCTATGCTGGCAAGGTCTACCAACGGTCTTCCTTGGATCAATCGTCTCGATCGATTCGGAAAGGGAAGGTATTCCCGATCTACAAACCAAGAGACAAAGGATCTCAAGAAGGACACGTGAGACGCGTTGCTTGGCAAAGCTTCTGTCGCCGGAATATCAGGAGGTATCCATGATCAACGGCGGCGACTAACTTCCCGAGCGGCGATGGCGGCGGCGGAAGAGAAATCCGTGATCTAGGTCACGTCGGCGGCTCGGTTTTCTTTATTGTGTTTTCGTGCTCATTACTGTTCAAAATGTTGAAATATTTATACAGTAGGTCATACAATATGACCGTTGTGGGCCCCACCAAAAGAAACCCTAGCTCCGGTTCAAAACAGCGCCTGAAACTTGGTCCGGTCCAGCAAGCACCAGAATTTTGCCTAAGGCAAATTCGGCGAGAATCATAGGTGATTCTCGACGAATCGGCGAGAATCACCTACGATTCTCGCCGAATTCTACTTAGCAGAATTCATGCTGAACAACTTGGCAAACAGGAAAGAATCGTTGAGAGTCATCATCCATTCTCGACGAATCGTCGAGAATGCAGAGTCATTCTCGACGATTCTGGCTTGGCAGATTCCTTGAAGGCGTTGACTCAGCCTGGTGATTCTCGCCGATTCTGACTTGGCAGAATCCTTGAAGGCGTTGAGTCAGCCGGATGCATTCGGCGAGAATCGGCTAGAGATTCTCGACGATTCGGCGAGAATCACTTAGTGATTCTCGTCGAATCTTACTTAGACGAATTTTCGTCTATCTTCCCGTGAGCTGGTCTTTGACCCATCTTTGCTTCTCTTCGGCTCTAGCCTTATCTCGACCCTGTGCTTGAAAGTAAGTACACTCCAATAGAGAGAGCACACGTAGGCCAACACACTGATCTGCTCAACGAAGGATTACGTTGCGCAGACCCGTGTATATTGACCCACTGCACCCTGACATTGGTGTGTACTTAGCGTGGAATAACTGCAAGCATAACTTGATAGAAAATCATCAAATACATTATCTATTTACCTTAGTTTGTACAGGGGCTTCTTCAAATCAAGTACATTGTGGATACAATACCCAACAGTATCC
This sequence comes from Platanthera zijinensis, assembly GCA_039513925.1. Classification (NCBI taxonomy): domain Eukaryota; kingdom Viridiplantae; phylum Streptophyta; class Magnoliopsida; order Asparagales; family Orchidaceae; genus Platanthera; species Platanthera zijinensis. The sequence goes on from CM077098.1 coordinate 9,251,386, forward strand.
TTATTAACTGTATTTATAACATCTAATTCTTTTCACTTTGTTTACTATTAATTTTATAAATTATATTCTAGATAATTTTCCTTAATCAATCAAAATCTAACCTTATAGGCAGATACACTTAAACATGTATACAAAAACCTTAGCAATATGATTTTAGCCCAAAGCTCTATACCCTATATGTGGAAGATGAACTATTTGATATTGATTTATTAAATCATGCCTAGCGTATTTAACATATCTCATAAGTTATAATATGTAAGCCCTGAGATTTCTAGTTGACTGAACTATCTAAGGATGTGTGTATTGCGATCAGTCAATTTTTCACCTAAATATTAACACATGCCTAAAGACATATAAAACATATATTTCATATCTAATAGCACTCAATAGCTAATACCTATTAATTGATACAATTCATGACAATGTGCACATAATTTAAACAATATTTAATATTCCTAATTCAATTATTATATGTGATCATCATGCCCCAAAGTCAAGTTATACATGTCCCAAACCATTTGAATTATCATTTTTTTATTTTAGAATTTTGATTTAAAAATAAGGCAATCGAATAAATGAAATCAAATTGCAAAACTTCTAAACAAAAACACAAGAAAAGATAATAATGTTAAACCATGTTTTACAACTTTACGATTTCGAATTTTTATTAGATTTTTAATTTTTTAAAAGCAAAAACATGAACAGGAAAGAAAGTAAGAACAAAAAACAAAACAAATAAAAGAACTAGAGGAAAATTTTCAATGAAACTTAAGACATTTAATAACAGGGGTAAATTTTCATAGATATAGGCTGCCAAAATTTCTATGTTACTGCACCATGGTAACACGTTTTAAATATATCTGACCCGGTCTGATCCTCATGGTCACCTTTCAGTTACTGAGCCATGGTAGACAATGTTTAACATTACACCCTATCTAAGGTTCCCCCACATTTACTTCCTTTTTATTCTAAAAATGGTGATTTTAAGATGAGTTTAGTTGGGGTTTTTTTATTTTTTTGTTTGAACCATGGTGGATCTTGATTTATTTCTCAAGAGGAAGCTAGGGTTTTGTGTCCCTATTAGATCCATGGTTTTGGGAAGATTTTTTTTATTTGAGTTGATAATGTTGTTGGAGTTGTAGGCACCCTTAAATGGGGTGAATAAGGGTTTTTATTTCTACCACTAGAAGTAGGAGTTACCATTCGGCTTTAGTAATAGAGATTTCGTTTCTCTTGAATGCATGTTGTTAGGTCCATTGATCTCAATGTCCTAGATTTGAAGAAGGTCAACAGGACAATGGTATACACATGTTTGTATCTGATGCATGCTATAAGTTCTATGTATGTAGGTGGCTCTTTATTACTTTGATTAGACAGGTTATCCAAGTGACAATGATAGGAAGACATAGGACATGATGCTGACAAGGCTGAAATTTGTCCCAAGTCCAGAAGCATTGAGTGAAGACAGTTCACTCAACGTCAGATGGCCTTAAGCATTGAGTAAAGACTAGACAGTCAAAGCCTCAGCATTGCCAAGGTTGAAATCTAGTTAAGTCCATAAGCATTGAGTGAAGGTAGTTCACTCAACGCCTAGAGCCAAAAGCATTGAGTAAAGATCAAGGAGTCAAAGCAGTAGAGAATCTACCAAGAAATCTGGCTAAGTTCAGAAGCATTGAGTGAAGGCAGTTCACTAAATGCCATTCAAAGAAAGTATCGACAGAACATAGTTCAGTCAAAGATGTTGTATTGGTTGATATAGAATTTAGTCTAAGGATAGAAGTCGCACAAGCCTTGTGCCGATGCGAAACAACTAAACTGAATTGAGTGATGTCATCTCACTCAACGCTCATTCAATAGAAAATCTATCTAAGGAAAGAAGCGTTGAGTGAAGGCCATTCACTTAACCCCTCTTCAATAAAATATGCAGGAAGAAAGCGTTGAGTGAAAACAACTCACTCAAAGCCTCCATATAGAGAAAATCAGCCAAGTCCAAATGCATTGAGTGATGAAGGCTCATTCAACGCCTACTCAGTTAGACTGCAAGAGTCAATATTTATTGATTGATGACTGATCACTCAACACCTAAAGATGCATAAATCTGCGTAAGTGTTTTGGCGCTGAGTAACAAGGCCTCAGTTAATGCCTATGCAGAATTGTGAATTTGGGTAAGTCAACAGGTGTTGTGTCATGATGATGTCTGTAGTAATTCAAAATATTGCGGGAACCAAATAGTAGACGATAAATGGCATCGCTTGCCTATTGTATTGCATTTAAGCAAAAGAATTGTTGCAGCTATCAACTCCTGGTGGTCCCACTATCCAAAGAGCCATTGGAAGGTGGAATGGAAAAGCAAGAGATCAAGGATGAAGGGAAAAAACTTTTGGAGATTGACTTTTTCATTCACAAAACATCTTCTTCTTCCTCTCGATCTAGTTGCAGAGCCGAAAGGAGTTCTTCATTCTGTTGATCTGAAATTTTAAGAAAGTTATGTTGGTACCCTAGTTTGGATTTGAGTTAAGTCATTCCTTTTAGTATCTTGACCCAAGATTTATCTATGGTCAAAAGTTAGTTTTAGTGTAGTCACTTATCCAGTGAAATCTGGCTAAGTTAGTTTTTGGTTTGACTATAGTCGAACGCCGTTCGACTATCGTTGATCGGTCGATCGACGATCGTCTTCCTGTTGGTCGACTATCATCTGTCTCCAGATCGTCTAGCTTTGTCTCTTGACAGCTCGACGTTCTGCTGGTTTTGTCTCGACGATCGTCGACCTCGGCTCGACTTCTTTCGTTAAAATAGATTGTCTTGATAGTTCAACTATCTTCCTTGATAGTTCGACTATCTGATAGCTCTACTATCTTGTTGATAGATTAGCTGTCTATTTGCCGGTCGACTATCTATTGATAGTTCGACTATCTTTCTGTATTCTTAGGTCGACGTTTTCTGTCTAGCTTTGAGTCGGTCGACTATCTGCCTGGATAGTTCGACTATCTGAGTCGGTCGACTATCTGTCTGATAGGTCGACGATCTCAGTAGGTCGGTCGACGATCTCCGAAGATCGTTTGACTATCTTTTGTCTGCCTTTAGATAATATTATATTCGTTATTATTCTATTATTATTATTATTATATATATTAGATTGATTTACTACATATATCTCAAAGCAATCCTTGCTTCTATTTTTATGCTAAGTCAATTCCTTTTGACATGTATTTTGTCTTATTATCTGACTTTATATCTGCAGCTGTCCTTTATAGCCGTTGGACTCAAAAGTCCTCTTTGGCTGTAAAGTGTAATCTGATGTGACGTTATCTTGTATTCTTTATTCAGTTTGATATTGCAGCTGCTATAGCTTTATTCTTTATATAGAATATATATATCTGCAAGACTTGTTTTGTCTTTATGTTAAATGCAGCCCAGATTGCAGATTCCAGATAAAGACAAAGTTCAACTCAAATAATAGAGCCGTTGCTGCTGCTCTTATTTAAAGAGTTCTTTTGGAAGAACAAAGCAGTTGTAGGAGAAGGAAGAAATACAGTACAGCAATACAGCTGCTCTCAGCCATTTTCATATTCAACTGAGAAGATATCTCTTATGCTCTTCTTCAACCTGAGTGCTCCTGTTCCAGGAAGATTTTACACTCAGAGATATTGAAGAAGAAGAAGAAGGAAGCTGAAGAAGAACATCTATTCCAGATCTCTAGTCTTCTTCAAGCTTTATCCTTTAGAACTTCAAGACAGCTTGCTGTCAGAAGTTCTGAAGAGATCTTGTGCTTCTCTAATCTTGCTTAAAATAGAGAAGACAATCTAAACCTCCTTCCCCCTCCTGTAAAGGGTTGTTTACACCCTTCAAAAGTAAAGCTTGGTTTTTAGACACCTGATCAAAAGTCTAAAGGGTTTCTAGATCTACCTGAAGCAGATCTTGTTGGTGGCAGGGCACCTGATCAAAAACCTGAGTGGATTCCTACCGTGGAGGTAGAAGAGTGGATGTACCTATTGAGAGGGAACCACTATAATCTCTTGTGTCGTCTGGTTGTTTGATTTATTACTTGTGCTGTTGGCTGTGATTAGTTTTAACTAGGTTTGCTAGTTGCTGTTTAGGATCCCAAGCCTTAACTGTAATTACAGTTGGCTGCCTTTTGTGCACAACACTTGTGTTAGGCTTTAGGGTTACTTCTCAAATATCGATAACCTTCATTCCGCAATTAACTCTAAGGGAGTTGAGTAGACAGTCAACTTTGCTAGTGCAATTTTTGATTACTCTATTCACCCCCCTCTAGAGTAGTATCTATCCCTTTTCTTTCAAGTTATTTGTTGATCTACACAACTTCAATAGCAAGTTCAGAGAGTTTCTCTCCGAGGAAGAAGAAGCAATAGAGCAAGCACTTATTATAGTGACTTCATAGCTTCAGCAAGCCTAATCTTGAAGATACATTCTTGGAGCTATGAATAAGGCAGGACTGAGCTTTCTTAGTTCATAAAGAGGAAGGCACAAAGATCATTTCCTTGGTTTCCTTCATCATCAACAAACAATATTCCAACTGTAGGATCTTTGAAAAGGTATGAGCTTTAGGGCCATTGGGCTTGAGTTGTAGGATTCTAGCTGGGAATTTGAGTGCTAGGAACCTGTGTAGATCTGAGGTAGGGCTAAGTGCCTGAGCTGTAGGAGGTTTATCCTCTAAGGTAGGATCTAGTGTTGGATCTGAGTGTAGGGCTTTCCTCCAAGTGTGAGTGTAGGACTTTGCCTAAATTTTGAGGTAGGTAGTGTGGTACAGATTAATGAGTTGTAGGAAATTACATCTCTGAGTGTAGGGCCTTGGGCCTTAGTGTTGGACTTGGAGGAGTCTGAGAAATCCTGAGGGATTTGTGTTGTAAGCTCTTGAAGGCGAGTTTAGAGAAGTTAGCCTTGTCTAACAAACTGTTAGAATGATAGGAGGGACAGTGGATGTACCTATACTCTGGGGAACCACTATAAATATTTTGTTTGCTAATTGTGTGCTCTTGAAAGCAAACATAAACTAATCACAACTCACCAAATTTAAAAGAAACCACTAAAAGGAAGAAAACCTATTCATCCCCACAACCTCTAGGTGTTTAGCTACTCTTGAATCTAAAGACTTTCAAGTGGTATCAGAGGGAGGTTACTCAAAAAGGAATTAACCGTCTGAGCTAATCTCCAGGAGTAGCTACTGATATTATTTATGGGTTCAGGAGAGAACCATAAGGAGTTGGGTTCTATTAAGCTCCCAATTTGCAGGAAAGAAAATTTTGGCATTTGGAAATAAAGGGTCAGGCTGTTCATGGAAGCATCTGACCCTAGGGTCTTCATCACTGTACACGAAGGACCATTCATCCCCATGAAGGTTTAAGTTCTGAATGTAAATGACCAGACACCCAAGAAGTATTCTGAGATGATCAAGGATCTGATCATACTAGAAATTAGGACAAGAGGGCACAAAACGTCATAGTGAGTGCCATGATGATTCCACCATCCAGAATCTTGTCCACTACAAGACCTCCAAGGAAATGTAGGAAACATTGATTATCTACATGGAAGGCACATAAGAAGTCAGGGATGATAGGAAATCCCTACTTATCCAAGAGTATGAGACCTTTATACAATGCAAGAAGGACAGCATAGTTGAGTGCTATGAAAAGTTCTTCAGAGTGGTGAATGAGCTGAGGAACTATGGGAGGGTATTTAGTAATTATGAGCTGAATGACAAGTTCCTCAGATCTTTAACTAGAGTCTGGGACACCAAAATATATGCCAATAGAGAGGTGGTTGGGCTGGCTGAAACTCCTCCACACACATTGTTTGGAAAACTGATCTCCTATGGGATGCAGCTATCTGCCAAAAAGGAGGAGGATACCACCAGCAGAGCTCAAGATAAGGAGAAAATAGTGGCCTTCAAGGCTGATTGCTCCAAAAAGAGCAAGGAGATGATTGCCTCTCCCCCTAGGAAGCATATTATTTCAAACACCTCTGAATCAAGCTCATTTGACAGCAACATATAAGGTGGGGAGTTTACTTCCTTCTCTATGTAGTTCCAGAAGATGATGAAGATCAAGCAGTGGAGGAACAGACTGTCCTCCTCCTCTCATCATAAGAAGGACCACAACAAGTTTGAGAAGAAGTTCTCCAAAGGAGACAGGTATGACACTAAACTCAGTAAACAGGTTTCCTCTAATGTTGTTTGTTACTGTTGTAGCAAGATTGGGCATGTCATTGTTGATTTCCCAGTTAAGAGGAAAGAGCAAAAGAAATCTGAGGAGAAGAAGCACCACCATTAGAAAGGCAAGAAGGAAAGGTCTTTCATTGCCAAAAAGGAGAAAAGCTGAAGTCAAAGTGACTTAGCTTCTTTAGATTTTGAAGAAGAGGAAGCATATATTGGGATGTTTGCTACAGTTGCTGATGAACAGGATGTGGACTATCCTGCTGCCAGGATAGGAATCAGGGCCCCTCTATCACTCTCAGAGAGTGATACTAAGGTGGATGAAGATGTCAGTGTGAAATTAGGGGGTTAGATCTGGAATACTCTAGAGGGGGGGTGAATAGAGTATCATTGAAAACTATTTGAACTTTTGCAGTAAATAAACAAAATTGCAGAATGAAAATTAATTAAGCAAAAACAAAGCAATCCTAACTAGCACAGCCACAGCAAGAACAAAAAGAAAAAGGGCAACCAGACAACACAAGAACTTATAGTGGTTCCCCAACCTGGGTACATCCACTCTTCTACCACCTTGGTAGGAATCCACTCAAATTTTTGATCAGGTGCCTGACACCAATGAGATTTTGATCAGGTGCTCAAAAACCAACCCAAGTCTTTTGGAAGGATACTTGTGAACCAGAATAATTTTGAAGGGAATTAAAACCCTGTACAAAGGTGGGGATGAGAGATGATTTTGTCTTCTCTTTCTCAAGTTTACAACTGAGAAGACTCAAGTGGATATGTGATGTTGGCAAACAGCTCCCCCTAAGATATAGAATGATTCAGGAAAAATGGAGCTTTGCTTCAGGGTGATAGGCCTTCAGTTCTTTAGCCTTGACCAGAAGATGTTCAGGAACTTCTTGACAGATAGATTCTTTGTAGTCCTTTGAAGTGTCATGGAGGATTGAAGGAAGAAGACTCTTGATATTGATTTGGTGTTCTTCTTCTTCAGATTGCTAATCTTCCTCTGGTCTGGAGCTTGTATGTATTAGATTTCTCTTTCTATGCATATGAATGTTGTCAAGAAAGAGATGTAGAGAAAACTTTGTTGCGAGCAGATGGTGTTCTTTTTCCTCCTGACTTCTTTTCTGTGTGTCTGTGTGTCTCCTGAAAAAAAGATAGAAAATCTCTTTTATATTTTCCATATCAGTTTGCATTCGAAATTTGAATTTCTTCTGCATTAATTGTTGACAGCCTAGAGAATGATCTGCATTGATTTATTTCCCCAACTGTCCCACGGAAAAACAGCAAGCAATAATCTTGAGGAAGATCATAATTAATGCTCTGTCTAACGGTAATATTCAGAGAATATTTTAGCATTAGTTACTCAGGAATTATTGCATTATAATAGAGATAGAAGGATGAGAAAAACCAAGTTTGGATTCGTCGACCTGAGTCCACAGTTCGTTGAGCTAAGATCCAAGATCGTCGACCTTTGAACTGCTGACTGCTGCTTGACAGATCTTTCCAATTCTGTGTACCAAGATCGTCGAGCTGAGAACCAAGTTCGTCGACTGGAGTTTGTTTCTGGACATAGAAAATATTGAGATATATTCTGGACTTGAGTGTTGAAGCAGATGATCAAGAAATCGTCGACCTGAGAACTGAGTTCATCGAGCTCAACTCAGAGAATCTTTCTCTGATTTTGTCGAGCTGAGCATGAATTTCGTCGACCTGAGTTCGACGAACGTTGAACTCATTTTACTGAGTCTTTGAAAACTCTAAGTCTTGAGTCTCTGGCAGTCTGTTGATGGCTGGTCCAAGTGATGTTGACTCTACGGACTTGGCCTAGACTCTAGGACACAACCATGACCCTAGCTATACATGTTCGGTAATAAGATCCTAACTTAGTGAACCTTGCCCAAATCCTACTCGGGATCCAACACAGTGGCTGTTATGGGTTAATGACCATGACAGATGAAGAATCCAGCCAGGATCAGACTGGCCCGGATAAGGTATATTCTCTGTCTAGCTCCTCTTCTGAATCTGATTATGGGACAAGTCCTAATTTTGATGCATCTTCATCCAGTGATGAAGATGGCTCAGAATCTGAGGAAGATGTCAATCAATTGATTGACAACTATGGGTTAATCTTGGAAGCTCTAAAGAAGAGCAAGATGCTTGTGAAAAGACAAGACAAGGAGATTGTTTCTTTGAGAAAAGATCTAACTTTGCACTCTGAATAAGACTTATTGTTGATTCAGATGAGAAAAGAGATAGCTCAACTCAAAATAATCACCATAATCCAAGGCTCAACCATAAATAGTAAGTGTGTTTAATTAAAGAGTTAGAAGAAAAGCTCCTTAAGGAGAAAAAGATAGTGGCTGAATTTAGTAAGCCAAAGACTGTGTTGCCACTAATTGACTCCTTTGCATCTCAAAAGGATAAGAGAGGTTTGGGTTTAAGTGGAACACTAGAACTACCCCTTCCAAAGGGAAAGGCAAAGCTCCTATTGTTCCTCAGACCACCTTTCATAAGGTAATTCTCCCATCAAACAAGTATGACCATGATAGCATATATGGTCACTAGAAGAATGGGAACTCTTCCTATAATTATATAAATGTATCTTACAGTGGAGGGAGGAATGGCATGGGCTTGAGTGCCTTCAAGGCTCACCATGAAAAAATTTAGATGGCCCATCATGGACCATTTATTTTTGGAACTCCAACCCCTACACTCAAGAATATGGCAGTGGCCAATAGTCATGCTCTTCCAGCAAAATCACAGACCAAAGTCAAGTCTATCAGGAAGTCTGACTTGGCAATCTCTGATGCCATCAACAACATATCTACTGCAAAGAAGATTGTTGCTGGTAGTAATCAAAGCAAGTCATGTTCATTTATTGTCAGACTTACTTTTAGTCAGATTCTTATTAAAATAAACAAGACGAGGGATGCTACGCTCCCCTCTGAACAGTCTACTGTTAACAGCTTGCAACCTATTAGAATTGTTCAGAAGAGATGGTATAACATTCATAAGTGTTGGTGTTGTGGTAAAGTAGGGCACTTTGTCATAGATTGTTGGCACAACCCTAGTGTGCTAAGGGATAAAGTGAGTCTTCCTGCCAGGAGTACTGCAGGGAGGAAAATTAATTTTCAGACTAACAAGCACCTATGACCCAAACTCTTTTGGGGTCCTAAGGTAAACAAAATTATGATTTAAGGTTAGTCCAAGTACCAATGCACCAATAAGGTACTTGGACAGTGGATGTTCCAGACACAAGACTGTAACAAAATTTCACCTGAAGGACTACACTCCTATGAAGAATGTACCTAAAGTTATCTTTGGAGGTTCAGATAGAGGATTTACCAAGGGATATGGTATGATTACCAATGGCTTATAGTCTCAATCTCAAAAGTGGCTTATATTGAAGGGTTACAGCACAACCTAATAAGCATAAGCCAACTATATGACCTTGGCTATTGTACAACCTCGGGCTCGCAAGAGGTAGCTCAAGGAAAAGTGCTAGGAGCAAGAAGAGTGCATAGGCGAGTAGGACCATAGGGTTAACTCGCCGGTACTCCAAAAAGGCAAAGCATAATAGGCAAGAGGGGAGCAGCGGAGCAGGCAAGAGAGCTCTTGCGGTGGGTGCTGACCTCTTGGAGTAAGATGAAGTATTCGCGAGGCAGGGCACTCGCGAGGCGGGGCACTCGCGAGGCAAGATGGGAGTAGTGTAGCAGGCTAGAGGGCTCTCGCGGCATATGCTGGCCTCTTATGGCGAGACAGGATACTCACGAGGCGAGCTGATGAACACCCTCGCCCACTAGATGCCATATTCATCAAGCGCCGGCTCGATGTTCGTCGAGTGTCAGCTCGACGTTCGTCGAGCGCCAGTTCAGTGTTCGTCGAATGCCGGTTCGACGATTTGTCAAGCACCGGTTCAACGAAAAAATCGTATTTATTTTCCTACCACCAAGTGGGGGTTTTATTCTTTTGCCTCAGATAATTTTACTCTTTTTCCCTTTAGGGTCAGCGTATAACCCTTCGAAACAGCGTAGTTTGGCTGTTGGCAGACCCTGTGAGAGTGCTAAGTTGTCAACCTAAATCACCTAGAGGGGGTGAATAGGTGAATTTCGTGTCAAATGCGGAATAAAAAATATAACACAGCACAGATCCGTAATCAAGCAATCACACAAATGACAAGAGATTTATAGTGGTTCCCCAATCTTGGGTACGTCCACTTTTCTCACCGATCTAGCAAATCACTAGACTCGGCTACTCCACTATCTCGGATTGCAAAAACAATCCTACACCTCGGAACCACGTTCCTACAAAACTCGATCCCAAACGGATCTACACTCGAAAGATAAAACTTCCTACCACTCGGAGAAAGATCTCCTACAATGAAATTTGATTGAATAAAGTTTACAAACTAGAATATCATAGATCTGGATCTTTGACGTAATCTTCTTCTTGTGATCTTTTCGGTTTGAACAGAAACAGTTGAAGAAGACTTGACTGAGATCCACGATTCTGAGATCTGGCATCACCTCGATCAAGAAAGTAAATCAGAGACGATGAAGCACGGAGAGATCGGATGATTCTTCTTGAGTCTGGATCGCTAGAGAAACTGAGATCGATAGCAGCGGCGTGAGAACGACGATCCAGAGCTTCTCCCGAAAACGGTAATGGCGGCGGATGAGAAAATTAGGGTTTTCGGGATTTTCTCTTTCTTAAAAAGATAATCTCTGTAAACGCGTATTTAGTCAAATCTAAAAGGACCTATTTATAGGCTATCTCCAACGGTCATAATCGTAATTAAGATTGACACGTGGACCAATCAAAAAAGGTTAAATTTAAATCTCCGTCAATTCTGGACTTAATGATTTCTGGAATTCTGAGCCGACATACTCGGGTTAGATAAGATACTCGAGTATAAAGGTTTGCTACTCGAGTAGATAAGAGAAACATGTACTCGAGTAAAAGAAATGACTACTCGAGTGCCTTGGAAGAACTACCCGAGTTACTCTAGATAGATTACTCGAGTAAGTAAAAATATCTACTCGAGTACTAAGCCAGTCTACTCGAGTATAAGAAGGATCTACTCGAGTGCTAAGCCACTTACTCGAGTATATGAGCGAAGTTACTCAAGTATGTGGACTTAGAAATATTTAGACTGAACAGCTAGCCCTACTCGAGTATAACTAAGAGACTACTCGAGTATGACTAAGGCTCTACTCGAATACACAAACACCTACTCGAGTAAGGAAAAGAGGTACTCGAGTATATGAATAGATTTACTCGAGTATATGGACTTAGAAACTTTCTGAGATGAGAAGTCCAGATCAACTCGAGTACGATCAGAACACTTACTCGAGTAACTTGAGAACTACTCGAGTATGTAATCCAATCTACTCGAGTACTAAGTCACTTACTCGAGTATATAGAAGATACTACTCGAGTATGTGGACTTAGAAAAAAATTCTTCTGATAAAGTCTTCAATACTCAAGAGTCCAGTAGTCCAAGTGCATGGAAACAAAGTGTACCCCAATAGAGAGGCTATACATGAGTCAACACCTTGGATCACACAATAAGGAATTACATTGTATGGTCTTGTATTTGATGACCCACTATAGACTGACATTGGTTTACACTTGGCAATAGAGTCCTGCATGCACAACTTAAACACAACATCAAATACAACTTAATTCATCTTAGTTTCAGGTCTGACTTCCCATAAATCTGGGGTATTGTGAAGACAATTCCCAACAATCTCCCCCTATTTGTAGAAGTCAGCACCCTTTGCACTAAGATGAGTTTCTAGAAAATAAATAATCATCTATAACAGCAAGCAATAGAAAATGACTAAAACAGAGAATAATAGCAAATAAGGGAACCATAATCAGAATTAGATATATTAAATAGAAAGATTTTCCAGTTCCACAAAACACTTTCAGGGGTAATTCTCTCTGTGAAGTTTAGCTTTCTTCAGCTCTTGCCTTTCCAAATAACTGAAGGGTTTAGGAAAATAAGTCCTTGGCCTTGGAGGAGCTGCTGGATTGTTGAATCCCCATTGCCTGTCATGTAATCTGATCTTGATTTGAGATGCATCATAGGCTTTCCATTCTGAGTAGTTGTAGAGTTTATCTTTATTTTCCCCAAAATCAGTTACCAGCTTTAGAGTGTCAAAGATTAAAGATTTGGAGGTTGGACTCCAAACTTCTGAATGTACTGACTCTTATCTGCCCTCTGAAGCTTGAGCTTGCTCTCTCTTAGGTGCAGAACGGCTAGCAGAAGCGCCGTCACCATATTTTCTTTTGTTGCTGGGGCCACCTTGATCAGCAGTTCTTCTAGAGGAGGAAGTACCTCGATCAAAGTGCCCCTGAGAGCTGGCAGGGACATCCTCTTTCCACACATCAGAATATGAAAGAGGAGGCTCAGACATCTCTCCAGCAGGTCTGGGAGAGAAGGCTGGCACTTCCTCTGGAATGGAAGCATGAACCTGGGCATCAGATGGAGGATGTTCCTCAAGAGGATCTAAGCTTTTAGGAATGATGGAGGGGTCGAGCTGGAATTCTGGAAAATTCTGATTATGTACCAAAACTGCAGTGTCATAAATGTAGAATTTGACAGACTGTAGCTGAGCTAGAATATCTGCTTTCATGGTGTTAACTAATCCATCCAGGGTCTCTTTAGACTTGGTAGAGATTTCAGCAGAAATTTTCTCAACTTGTTCTTTCACGATTTTCTCCCCCTTGCTGATTTCTACAGATAGCTTTTCAATAGCTTCATCTCTGAATGTGCCTACTTCTTCACAAACTTTCATCACATTGGCTTCAGCTCTTTGGTCTAGCAGAATTTTGTTATGTGCCACTGTTTCAGATTGATTTTTGACTTCACCCAAGCTGGTGATGGTGTGATCTATCGCTTTTCCACCTATTTTGAAGAGTTGTTTAAGTTCATCAGTGTTGGCTTGAATTTCTGCAAAGCCTCTGCTCATCTCAGTTTCAAGAGTAGAGACCTTGTTGTTAACTGATTTCAGAGACTCATCAAAGTAATTTCTCTGATCTTGGAGCATTTTCTCAATCTTACTGATGATGTCTGAGGAGCTGAGGGAAGCAGAAGATGTAGCACTGGGAGAAGTGGAGACCTGAGGGAGCTGAGAGACTGAGGGAGTCCAAGGAGGGATTTCTTTCACAACCACTGAGCTAGCAGTTCTCTTGGTGGCAGTGATTTCAACTGAATCCAGGGGATCTGTGAAGGAAGGGAGATTGAAGGCTAATGTCCTTAGAGGAGGCTCAATAGGTTCTGGGGATAACTCCTCTTCATTGGACTGGATGATACTATCATGTTGTTCTGCTTCTTCAATGGGAGACTGAGCTGAGGATGGAGAGGGTTCCTTGAGAGGGATCTGTTCATCTTGTACCTGAACCTCAGGAGTACTAACAACTGGATCTGTTGGAGGTAGGGGAAAGTCTAACCTTAGTTCTTCAATAAGTTTATCAATCTCTGCAGCTGTGGACAGAAGGTCTTGCTGAACTTGAATATCTTTTGGAGGAGGAGGAGGAGAAGGATCTCTAACTGTCTGGGAGGGAAGTTCTGTAAACAGAATCTGGGAGCTAGATGAGGCAGGCTCCCCCTCAACTACTACACCCAGGGTGTCAGTAGCTTGATGTAGAGGAGGAGATGTAGTCTTGTCATCAGCAACATGCTGTGGGCTGGGGACATCTTCATCTATGATGACTTTGGAGGCTTGGGCAGTGTTCTTGAGTTGGATTTCATATCTTTGGATGGAAGAGATGGATACCTTTTTCATGTGATGGAGGGGAGTTCCTTTGGAGAAATCAAACACTGTAGGATTAATCTCATGGAGGAGGAGGGAGATAATCCTGGCATAGCTTGGTTTGTCCATAGTTTCTTTGATCTTGTCCAGTATCATCATTCCAAACTGGAATTTCTTCCGGCATACTATGGCTTGCATAACATCAAAAAAATTTTGGGAGATTTCTCTGAGGGAATAGGTTTTGCAGAGAAGAACTTTGGCAATGACATCCATAAGAAATTTCCCCTCTAAATTGAAATCTGCACGTCGGAACGAATATCCTTCATACGGGTTTATTCCACAGAAGAAACTGGTTCTCTCGGAATCTTCAGAAGTCAAATCATCTTCTTCATCCACCACTGGCAGTTTTAACAGAGTAGCTAATGAAGTTTTGTGCAGACGGATTTTTATCCCACTGACCTTGGTTTTGAGAACTGTACCATTTCGCTTGACCTTCAGATTTTTGTAGAACTCTTCCACTGCAGAAAATAGGATCTTACACGGCGTCTGTAACAGGAATGACAGCCCGGCTGTGTCAAGGAGAATGAGAAGGTTTTGGAAGTCATCTGAGAGATCGGTGATTCCATCTATAACCAATTCGGACCCGATTCCTATCTTGGAAGGAGGAGCCATCGAGTTCTGGAGTAATGGATTCTGGAGAAGATAACGCTCTGCGGTTCTGGAAGACGAAGCGCCGACGAGTACTCGAGAAAGGTTTCGTGGAAATGGATTACGGGATCATTCTATTTATATACATAACCCTAATTAGGTTTAAGATTGGGTTTTAAAATAAATCATACCTTATGGGGGCGGCAAAAATCGAGGTGTGCGAAAAGAGAAAAATGAGATTTTCAAAGTTCTGGAATTTCCAGGTACTCGAGTATATATATCGGCATACATGAGTAATATGTTGTAACCTACACGAGTAAGTCGAAGACCAAGTAGATCATGAAGTACTCGAGTGAGTTACTAAGTACTCGAGTATGAAGAATATATACTCGAGTGAATTTTTTTACCTACACGAGTAGATACTTTGAGTTACTCGAGTATATTGTAATGTACTCGAGTGTAGTCGTGTAACAACTCGTGATTGTTTCCAAGTACTCGAGTATGTGAGTACACTTACTCGAGTAAGTCACTTTGACAAAATATTTTTCTCGAAGCACTGATTTTTACCTCCACCAACTTTTAACTCTGAGACTTTGATAGAGACCACTAATCTTCTTTGTTGAGCATCCCAAGTTCAGTTTTGAAGAATGAGAACTTGGTCTCATTTAGCGGCTTCGTGAATATATCTGCAACTTGCCTAACTGTGGAGACGTATTGTAGATCTATGTCTCCATTCTCCACATGCTCCCGGATGAAGTGATATCGAAGCTCTATGTACTTTGTCCGGCTGTGGGAGACGGGGTTGTTGGCGATTGCTATTGCACTAGAAGAGTCACAAAGCAGAGGGATGTTCTGGAACTTCATATTATAGTCTTCAAATTGATTCTTGATCCATAGAAGCTGTGCACAACAGCTGCCTGCAGAGATGTACTCTGAATCAGCCGTTGAGATGGCTACACAGTTCTGCTTCTTACTGCTCCAGGAAATAAGTCTCCTTCCGAGAAATTGGCAAGTCCCGGAAGTACTTTTCCTGTCGTCTTTGCTTCCTGCAAAATCTGCATCTGAAAATCCAATTAATTCACTATCATTACTTCTTGAGTACCATAAGCCAAGATTTGGTGTACCTTTGAGGTATCTCAAGATTCGCTTTGCAGCAATGTAGTGAGATTCCTTAGAGTTCACCTGAAATCTAGCACATACACATGTTGAAAACATTATGTCTGGTCTACTTGCGGTAAGGTAGAGCAAGGACCCAATTATGCTTCTGTACTTGGTTTCATCAAAAGGTTTCCCTTTCTCATCCTTGTCTAGAGACATAGCTGAGGCCATTGGAGTCCTCATAGAGGTTGCGTTCTCCATTCCGAATTTCTTAAGTAGCTCTTTGGTGAATTTGTTCTGTGAGATGAAAATTCCATCCTCAGATTGTTTCACTTGAAGCCCTAAAAAATACTTCAGCTCTCCCATACTGCTCATTTCAAACTTCCCTTGCATAAGTTTAGAAAACTTCTTGCAGAGGTTATTGTCTGTAGAGCCAAAACATATATTTGTACCAGCAAAATCTTGCCTTTTATTTCCCTAAGAAATAATGTCTTGTCTATCTTTCCTCTTGTGAACTTGCTCTCAAGAAGAAAGCTAGACAGCGTCTCATACCAAGCTCGGGGAGCTTGTTTAAGACCATATAAAGCTTTTTGCAGTAAATAAACATGATTAGGGAAAGTTAAGTCAACAAAACCTGGCGGTTGCTCTACATACACTTCTTCCTTTATGTCACCATTCAGGAAGGCGGACTTGACGTCCATCTGATAGACAGTAAAGCCCTTGAGTGCAGCGTAGGCAAGAAATAACCAGATTGCCTCCAGTCTTGCCACTGGAGCATATGTTTGATCAAAGTCGATTCCTTCTTCTTGACGATAGACCTTGGCGACAAGTCTTGCTTTATTCTTTATAATTGTTCCATCTTCGTCCATCTTATTCCGGTAGACCCATTTTGTCCCGATGACATTCTTACTCTTGGGTCTAGGAACAAGTGTCCAAACTTTGCAATGTTTGAACTGATTCAACTCTTCTTCCATGGCTAGTATCCAGGATGCATCCGAGTTTGCTTCCTCAAACTTCTTAGGTTCAACCTGTGATAGAAAGCTCAAGAATAAATTCTCGTTAGTTGTACCTCTCCGGGTTCTGACACCATCCTGAGTATCTCCTATGATTTTATCTAAGGGATGATCCTTCAAGTGTTTGAACTCTAGGGTCCTTGCATCTGGGATCTCTTCAGCCACTGGTGTTGCATCTTTAGCTGGGATGTGTTCTTCATCTTGATCATCTTCCTCTCCAATAGGGGTTATAGAGGTGATCTTGATGAACGTCTCATCTTTATCTTGAGTAGGCTCATCCAAGCTAATTTCCTTTATCTTGGTACCTGCATCTTCAATGAGCACACTAGAAGAGTTGCTTTGCAGCAAACTCGTCTCATCAAATACAAGGTGTATCGACTCTTCTACCACCAGAGTTTTTCTATTAAATACTCTATAGGCCTTACTATGGCTACTATAACCTACAAAAATACCTTCAAAGCTTTTCTCGCTAAACCTGGTACCGCGATACTTGTCGTCGTTAAGTACGAAGCACTTACAGCCAAAGATTCTAAAATATGAAATGGTTGGTTTCCTGCCTTTTAGAAGTTCGTAAGGAGTCTTATCATGGTTCTTGTTGATGAGAGCTCGATTTTGCACGTGACAAGCGGTGTTGACGGCTTCAGCCAAGAAATACTCTGGAAGTGAGGCATCACTCAATATAGTCCGGCAAGCCTCTATGAGTGTTCTGTTCCTTCTCTCAGCTACTCCATTTTGCTGTGGAGTGCGAGGAGAGGAAAACTCATGAAAGATACCTTGACTTTCGCAGAATTCTGTCATGGCTCCAGACTTGAATTCCGTTCCATTGTCACTTCTGATTTTGAATACGGAACAGTTATATTCATTCTGGATTTGCCTAACAAAACTAGTGAAAGTACTGAAGGTGTCTGACTTGTGTTTCAGAAAGAACACCCACGCAAAGCGCGAGTAATCATCCACAATAACCAATGTATATTCCTTACCTCCCAAACTTCTAACTTGCAGTGCACCAAACAAGTCCATATGGAGAAGTTGTAAGCTTCTATTGGAATCCTTGCCTATTATGCTTTTAAATGAACTCCTTGTTTGCTTGCCTTTGATACAGGCGTGACAAAGACTGTCCATAACGCACTTGACATTAGGTGCATCATGTACTAAGTTTTGGGAGAATAGTTTATTAACAGTTTTGAAATTAATATGTGCTAGTCTCTTGTGCCATTGGTCAACAAGAGATGCACTACTTTTTGCTAAAAGACACACTGGTGTAGACGAGTCTATACAAATGAAGTTTAAACAGAAAATATTTCTGCTTCGAGTACCTGATAAAACAGTTTCCATGTTGTCAACCGATTTTATCAAACACTTATCAGAATGAAATTCAACCACGTATCCTTTGTCGCATAGTTGGCTTATGCTGATGAGATTGTGTTCCAATCCTTCAACATAAGCTACATCCGAAAAGGATACGCTACCGTTAGTCATCATACCGTAGCCTTTAGTTATTCCTCGATCTGAACCTCCAAAGATGACCTTTGGTCCGTTGCAGACTGAGGTGAAATTCTGGAGTAGGCTTCTTGTCCCGGTCATATGCCGAGAGCATCCACTGTCCAAGTACCAGATTGGCATTTTGGTGGTCTTTGGACATACCTGCAATTACAATCACTTAGCCTTAGGAACCCAAACAAGTTTGGGTCCTTGGTCTCGAGTTAGAATACTCCCCCTACGAGCATTAGCCTCATGAGTGGTCATTCTCACGTTGCTAACTTGAGGGGTTGCAATATTTCTAGGATTGAATCAACAATCAATGCCAAAATGACCAATTTTGCCATAGCACCAACAGTCGAACCTGTTGTATCTTTGCCTAGTGTATTCCTGCTTGATTTTCTTAAATGATGGTCTAGCGGGAACTTCACTCTTGGAGGAAGAAGCTTCATGATAATGGCAGCTACATGAAGTCTTCTCCTTCATAGGCTTTTCCACAGTAGGTTTTACCTTTGGTGTCTTCTTGATGTTATGACCATGAGCATATGGTCCATAGTTCTGAAGTTGAATCTCTTCATGAGGTGCCTTAAAGACACTCTCGCCAAAGTTACGAGGACGAGTCCAACCTTGGTATCTTGACTTAGGCATCTCGGGGATCAGCCTAGAGATGTGTCCATGGGTGGACTCATAGTCGTATTCGTTCATAGGAAAGATAACTTTCTTGAACGAAACTGGTTCCAAGGGAGCTTTCCCTTTTTCTTCAGCTAGAGCCTTCTGGGCAGCCTTATTCTTTCTCTTGGCCTTGTTTCTCCTAGAAGATTTACTAGAAGCACCAATATGGCCTAAACCAGCACCCTTGGCCTTAGCTGAGAACTCAGCAATGAGTGGAAGAACTGTCTTAGGCTTGGAGAAACTCTCAACAAGTTTCTTCTCAGCCTCGAGTTGTTGTTCCAATTCTTTGATGATTTTATCTTTAAGGTCGAGGTGCTTGAGAGCTTGATTGTATTCTTCCATAGAAACATTGAAGTTCTCTTGAAGAGAATTAGTCTTGGTGACTTCTTCCCTCAAGCTGCTCTCACTAGCCTGTAGAGATTTTATCTCTTTGGCTTGAGTTTTCACGACTCTGCGACATTTTTCGTAAGCCGTGAGTAACTCCTTATACTGTTCCATGAGTTCAGATTCATCCTCAGAGGAATGGCCCTCTTGCTCATTATCATCATCAGATTCAGAGAGAGGAGTGTGAGATTTTACCTCCCCAGTGAACTGGGGAACTTGTTCATCATCAGAGTGAGCCATGAGCCCGAAGTAAGCTTCCTCTTCTTCACTCGACTCAGATGAGTCGGAGTCGCTGAGAGTTTTGCTCTTCTTGGCTAATAAGCTCTTCTCTGTCCTCTTCTTGTGGTATGAAAATTTCTTTTCCTCTCTTCTGCCACCCTCTTTCTTCTTATGAGGGCAGTCCGCGATGATGTGACCTGGCTTATTACAACAATAACAAATGATGTCAGTTGAAATTTGTTTGTTCTGTTTGGAGTTATACCTGTCATGGCTGCTTGAGCCATTCTATCGCTAATCACCGTTATGTCGTGATCTTCTGTATGAGGCATCTTTGCCTCTCCATTGCTTCTTCTTATTCAAGAATTTCTTGAACTGCCGCGAAAGCAAAGAGAACTCTCCTTCAGATAGTTCTGAGCCTGAGGTGCTTGGCTCGGAGCCTTCTTCTTCACTTACTTCTTGAGGAGGAGCTGGCGAGGCAGCTTTGCCCTTCCTTGAACTGTCAGCCTTTAAGGTAACCGACTTCTCTTTTTAGGAGAAGCGACTTATCTCTTCTTCGGCTTTTCTGGAGTTGATTTGCAGTTCATAGGACATTAGCTTGCCAAATAGGTTCTGTGGATCTGTCTCTGCTAGTCTGCCAAACTCTCGGATGGCACAGACTTTATTATCCCATTCTTTGGTAAGAGATCTCAGAAACTTATCATTCAGCTCCCCATTAGTAAAGACTCGGCCATACACTCTTAGTCCATTGACTATCTTAAAGAAGTTTTCAAATGTGTCAGCTATGGGTTCCTTGTGACCTTGTCGGAAGGCTTCATATTTCTGATTCAGTAGGGACCTCCGATCATCCCTCACCTCTTCAGTACCTTCCATTAAAGTAACTAGGGACTGCCACATCTCTTTAGCTGATTGGCAGTGAATTAGATTCTGCAGCATTGAGTCATCGACTGCACTTGCGATAATATTTTTAGCTTTCTTGTCCAGGGAGACAAGTGCAATCTCATCCTTATCCAAGTCCATCAATTTCTTTGGAACCTTTTTGGTTGGGTCTATTGTTGATGCAGTCATAGGAACATGCGGACCTTCTTCCACAATCATGAAGATCCGAGGGTCTACTGCTTCCATGAAGAACTTAACTCTTTCCTTCCACATAGGAAAATTGTTCTTGGTGCAGATAGGGAGCTTAGCAAAATCCTTGGTCTTACTCATGCTTGATACTTCTCTGGAGACAACTTGATGAGGATTAGATCAAGGTGTTAACCTTTTAACGATCAACCTCCCTCTGATACCAATTGAGAGCGCTAAGTTGTCAACCTAAATCACCTAGAGGGGGATGAATAGGTGAATTTCGTGTCAAATGCGGAATAAAAAATATAACACAGCACAGATCTGTAATCAAGCAATCACACAGACGACAAGAGATTTATAGTGGTTCCCCAATCTTGGGTACGTCCACTTTTCTCACCGATCTAGCAAATCACTAGACTCGGCTACTCCACTATCTCGGATTGCAAAAACAATCCTACACCTCGGAACCACGTTCCTACAAAACTCGATCCCAAACGGATCTACACTCGGAAGATAAAACTTCTTACCACTCGGAGAAAGATCTCCTACAATGAAATTTGATTGAATAAAGTTTACAAATAAGAATATCACAGATCTGGATCTTTGACATAATCTTCTTCTTGAGAGCTTTTCGGTTTGAATAGAAATAGTTGAAGAAGACTTGACTGAGATCCACGATTCTGAGATCTGGCATCACCTCGATCAAGAAAGTAAATCAGAGACGATGAAGCACGGAGAGATCGGATGATTCTTCTTGAGTCTGGATCGCTAGAGAAACTGAGATCGATAGCAGCGGCGTGAGAACGACGATCCAGAGCTTCTCTCGAAAACGGCAATGGCGGCGGATAAGAAAATTAGGGTTTTCGGGATTTTCTCTTTCTTAAAAAGATAATCTCTGTAAACGTGTATTTAGTCAAATCTGAAAGGACCTATTTATAGGCTATCTCCAACGGTCATAATCGCAATTAATATTGACACGTGGACCAATCAGAAAAGGTTAAATTTAAATCTCCGTCAATTCTGGACTTAACGATTTCTGGAATTCTGAGCCGACATACTCGGGTTAGATAAGATACTCGAGTATAAAGGTCTGCTACTCGAGTAGATAAGAGAAACATGTACTCGAGTAAAAGAAATGACTACTCGAGTGCCTTGGAAGAACTACCCGAGTTACTCTAGACAGATTACTCGAGTAAGTAAAAAAACATCTAC
Source organism: Platanthera zijinensis (assembly GCA_039513925.1). NCBI lineage: Eukaryota > Viridiplantae > Streptophyta > Magnoliopsida > Asparagales > Orchidaceae > Platanthera > Platanthera zijinensis. The sequence goes on from CM077098.1 coordinate 9,273,111, forward strand.
TCGAGTACTAAGCCAATCTACTCGAGTATAAGAAGGATCTACTCGAGTGCTAAGCCACTTACTCGAGTATATGAGCGAAGTTACTCAAGTATGTGGACTTAGAAATATTTAGACTGAACAGCTAGCCCTACTCGAGTATAACTAAGAGACTACTCGAGTATGACTAAGGCTCTACTCGAATACACAAACACCTACTCGAGTAAGGAAAAGAGGTACTCGAGTATATGAATAGATTTACTCGAGTATATGGACTTAGAAACTTTCTGAGATGAGAAGTCCAGATCAACTCGAGTACGATCAGAACACTTACTCGAGTAACTTGAGAACTACTCGAGTATGTAATCCAATCTACTCGAGTACTAAGACACTTACTCGAGTATATAGAAGATACTACTCGAGTATGTGGACTTAGAAAAAATTTCTTCTGATAAAGTCTTCAATACTCCAGAGTCCAGTAGTCCAAGTACATGGAAACAAAGTGTACCCCAATAGAGAGGCTATACATGAGTCAACACCTTGGATCACACAATGAGGAATTACATTGTATGGTCCTGTGTTTGATGACCCACTATAGACTAACATTGGTTTACACTTGGCAATAGAGTCCTGCATGCACAACTTAAACACAACATCAAATACAACTTATTTCATCTTAGTTTCAGGTCTGACTTCCCACAAATCTGGGGTATTGTGAAGACAATTCCCAACACCCTGCCCATGGTATTTTGGTAATTTTAGGTCGGTTCAATTTGGTTATTGGCAGGTCAAACTCAGAAGCTTATAAATAGACCGAAAGGTGCTTTGGAGAGGCGGCCAGTTTCTTCACCACTCTTCGTCTTCCTCCAAGGCACCTAGATCAGCACTGTCTAGGGAGGGGAAGAACTTCTTATTATTCTTGGTAATTGGTGGGACCTCCAAGCTGAAGCCCACAGTCTGTTTCTAATTCCAAGACTCATGTCGAGAATAGATTCGAGAAGAGTAGGTGTGAGATGCAACTTTAGATCCAAACTCTAGGTGAAGTCGGGTTTCTGGCTTCAACATTTTTGGTGCGGTGAGCGTGGATCGCAGCCTACATGGAAGAATCTTAAGCTACTTCATGGCGGGAGATCCCATTGAAGGAGAAGGGGACAGGTCCCATAACCCGAGAGGATTTGTAGGAAGATAAGAATTCATAGCATCCATTAGAGGCATCATGGACATGTTGCAGGGGATCTCGCAGTGAGGCGACTGCTCGACTCCTTTACTTCAAGTTTCCACTCTCGCGCATCAGGACGAGCTCGTCTCAGCAAGGATTGGAGAGGACGCTTCGGGGGCAACCTAGAAAGGAAAAGGTGGTGGAAGGAAGCGGGCGATACCTGGCGGGTAGGGAGTTGTTCCCTAGCCCTACTAGTGTCGTCTCGCCGGGAGACGTCATTGCTCGAGTGGAGGCAAAGAGACCCGTGGCGATTGGGTCCCCGTTCTGCGAATTGATCCTTTCAGCTCCGGTCCCGGAGGGTTTCAGGGAGCCCAAAATAACCTACTATGTAGGAAAAGACGATCCTCTACAGCAGTTGTAATGGTTCGAAGATTCTGTCTCCATCAGGCCAATGACGGATGCGTTTAAGTGCCATCTTTTCGCCATCGCCTTGAAAGACAATGCTAGGGACTAGTTTCATCAACTCCCAATGGAATCATTTTATGGATTCGAGGACCTGAGCAGAAGTTTCCAGTTGCGTTTCTCAATCTCGAATTAAAGGAAGAAGAACCTCGAGTCGATTTTTCTGATCCGGCAGAAGGCAGATACGTGGACAGGTTCCAAGAAGAAGTCTTGGATATTCAGGAGGTGTCGGGATTTGCTCTCCAAATGGCATTCAATGTTGGACTGTAGGAGGGTTTCTTTAAGATGAGCCTAACTTGAAAGGCACCACTATCATTTGAAGGGCTGATGGAGAAGGCAGCAAAAGAGATAACAATGGAGGATACAAACCTGACATTTGCCAGAAAGATGATAAGGTTGATGGAGGCCGAGTCAAGGGAGCCGGGAGGGGCAATATAGCAGGAAGGAAGAAGGAGGGAGGATCCGAGGGTGACGGCATATCAGGATTTGGGTTAGAGGAAGTAAGGAGGCCCGGCCCAAGGGCAAGGAAGAGGTTTTCCCCAAGGAGGAAGGAACTACCAAGGAGGACCAGGAAGATTCAACCAGCAGGGGTGGGGATATGGTGCTAAACCACCCCTACCCCCGCATCAGTAAGGTATAGTCATCGACCGAGGGAAAGGAAGGGGAAGAGAAAGAGGGAGAGCAAGAGTTGGAGCGATAAGAAGGAGGAATCCCTAGGAGGGGAGATAGGGGGAGGAGGTAGCATTGCCATATTGTGACTTCCATGAGGAGGAGGGTCATGCAATGCCTACCTGCCCGGAGTTTCTGGAGATGAAGAGAGCTAGGGGATCAGTGGAACAACAGCTACCAGTATAAATAGTAGTGATGATTAGGATCGGGGAGGAGGACCGGTGTGTGGATCGAGCTGATGTGGGAGATTGAGGTGGGATCAGAGTGATCCATGGGGGAGTGGGGATTGAGGCTACCCATAAGACAAGCCTTCATACCATGTACCGTCTGAGCATAGCCTCGACGTCACAAGACCCTCCCCCGTGTGAGAAAATTACCTTCTCTCTGAAGTACATGCCAGACCATGAAGATCCTTTTTGTGACGCGTTGGTGATCCGAACCGCCATTGAAAACTTTACGTTGTCGCGGATCCTAGTCTAAAATGGGAGTTCGGTGAATGTCATCTTCAAGAAGGCCTTCAATGAGATGAGGGTGGAGGCTCGAAGGGTGTTGGCAACAGATAGTTCGTTGTTCGGATTCTCAGGAGAAAGGAAGAAAGTCGAGCGGTAGGACTCCAGGTGACTCTGGGAGGGCTGTCCAAGAATTGCCATTTCGTCATAGTGGATGCCCCAAGCAATTACAATGCCATTTTCGGGTGCCCTTTGATCATTACCTTTAGGTGTGTCCCAACATCTTTTCATCAATGCCTGAAGCTCAATGTCGGTGGGACCCAGATCAGAGTGCGAGGAGATCCGAAAGCAGCCAGGGAGTGCTATGTGATGGAAGTAAACACCATTTCTTGGCAAGGAGAGGACGAGGAATTAGAGAAGAGGATGGAACGATGGGAGTAGGAGGTCGAAGAAAAAGTAAGGGAGGAGGAGGAGGAGAAGAAAGGGGTGGACGGAGAAGTAGGGATGGAGAGAGGCATTGCGGTGGAACTGGAAATGGCAGGGGAGAAGGAAGGAGGGGGAGAACAGGGATGGGAAGAAGAGATGGAGGCAGAGGAGGAGAAAGAGGAGATGGAGGTGGAAGGAGCGAAGAAAAATGAAGAAAAGAGGAAAGAGAAAAAAAAAAAGATAAAGGAAGCGGGGGAGTCGTCCAGGATAGAAGCCCGGCCAGAGAAGAGGGGAATTTCACTGTTGGATGAGAGAGTCCCAACTGATGAAGAGGTGGAGAGGTTTTTGAGAGACGTGGTTACGATTATTGTAGAGCACGAGACCACATATTGGGAAGCCAGGGAATGGGAGGAGATGTTGAGGGAGCAAGAGAAAGAGGAAGAGCCATCAAGACTGAAGGCGGCAGTGGAGGTGCTGGAGATGGAGATCCTCACCAAGGAAGGGAGGAAGGAGAAAATAAAAGTCAGTGGGGAGCTCAGTCTTGAGGATCAGGAGGAGATCAGGGCATGCATACAGAGGAACATCGACATCTTCTCCTGGAGCGCAGCTGACATGCTGGGGGTTGACGCCGACGTGATAGGACACCGTCTCAACCTCAAGCCCAAAGCTCGTCCCATACAACAAAAGAAGAGAGCCATCGCCACCAAGATGGTCGGGCCCATCAGAGAAGAGGTGGAGAAGCTGCTCAAGATGGGATTCTTATCTACAAGCAAGTATCTGGGGTGAATGAGTAATGTTATAATGGTAAAAAAGTGAGAGGGGAATGGAGGATGTGTGTAGAATTTTTCCTTTTAAATAAAGCATGCCCAAAGGATTGTTATCCTCTGCCTCGAATCGACACGCTGGTTGACTCAGCCGTCGGTTTTTCACTAATGAGTTTTCTAGATGTATTTCCAGGGTACCATCAGATATGCATACACCCGCCGGACGTCAAGGATGCAACCTTTGTCACAGAGGATGGATGCTTCTGCTTCAACATGATGTCCTTTGGATTAAAGAATGCGGGGGAAACTTACAAAAGAATGATGGATCGAATCTTCCGGGAGCAGAAGGGTCGAAACCTCGAAGTTTATGTAGATGACCTGATGATCAAGAGACAAGACCTTGAATCCCACGTCCTAGATCTAGAGGAAAGTTTTGAAACCATAAGGAAATACAAGATGAGGCTCAACCCCCTAAAGTGTGTCTTTTAGGCCAACAGGGGAATATTCTTAGGACATCTCCTTACCCCATCTGGAGTGGAACCCAATCCAGATAAGGTGAGGGCAATCCTAGAATTAGAATCTCTAAAGAACGCCAAGTTCAATGTCTCTTCGGTAAGCTGGCCGGATTAAGCAGGTTCCTCTCCCGTCCTGGGGAGAAGTGCTCGCCTTTCTTTCGAGCACTAAGAGGGGGCAAGAAATTTGAATGGACCACAAAATTCAAAGAAGCCTTTCGAACTCTAAAACAACACACCTAGGCACCGCTACTCCAAGGGCCGAGAGAAGGAGTTTGTTTGTTGTTATACCTAGGAGTGGGGGTCGGAGAAGTGAGTTTAGTTCTTGTATGAGAAGAAGGAAAAAGGTAGTTCCTGGTCTATTATGTGAGTATGGTCCTGAAGAAGGCGGAACTCAGATATCCTTTCCTTGAAAAGCTAACATTCGCTCTAATCATATCAGCTAGGAAGCTCAAGCTGTACTTCTAGGCCCACTCAATTCAGGTGGTGAAAGATCATCCTCTTCGCCGCATACTGGAGGGGGTGGAGCATCCTAGGAGGTTGGCCAAGTGGTCGATAGAGCTCAGTGAGTTTGACCTTATTTTTACTCCTTGGCTGGCCATCAAAGCCCAAGCGGTTGCTGATTTCCTTGTAGATTACATAGTTGAGGTCAGAGAAGCTGAAGCACATCTTCGAGCTGCCTGGGAGATGCTAGTAGATGGAGAATCTGGAAAAGTTCTTTTGGGCGAGGGATGATCTTGGTGAGTCCTGAAGGGACCAGAATTGAGCAGGCTCTGAATATTCACTTCACCATCACAAACAATCAAGCAGAATATGAGGCGATTATCGCAGGGCTCAAGCTAGCTCGGGAGCTGAGCATACAGGACATCAAAGTATCCACAGACTCTATGGTGGTAGCAGGACAAATCAAAGGAGAATTTGAAACAAGGGAACCCACCCTCCAGTTATATCTGATGAAGGTCAAAGACATCATCTGGCCATTTCGTAGCTTTTCAATTCAACACGTCCCGAGAGGGCAAAGTGCTCAGGCTGACCTGCTCGCCAAGTATGGCCCTAGGGCCACAAGAACGGTGACGGAACTCTTCAGGCCATCCATAGAAGAAAGAGAACATATGGAAGTGGACCAGCAAGGGTCTTGGAAGGATCCCTTCATAATCTTTTTGACCTCGGGACGTCTTCCCGAGAGGGACCTCGATAAGAAGCGGATCAGGTATAAATCGGCATACTACCTGCTGAAGGATAGGACATTATACCGAAAGACACTAACGGGTTTGTTGGCTCTATGCGTATATGAGGAAGTGATTACAAAAGTTCTGAAAGAAATTCATTCGGGAGAATGTGGGAGTCACTCGGGAAGTCGGACCTTGGAAGGGAGAGTGTTGAGGCAGGGCTACTTCTGGCCTACCCTCAGAAAGGATGTAGAAGAATTCGCGAAGAGATGTAAAAAGTGCCAGGAGTTCACGCCTCTCCAACTCCATCCCGCCCAAAGATTACGTACAATCACGGCTCCCTGGCCCTTCACAATATGGGGACTGGATTTGGTGGGTCCTTTTCCCCAAGCTAGTGTCCAATGAAAGTTTTTGCTGGTCATGGCGGATTACTTTTCAAAGTGGCTAGAGGTGAAGGCGTTGGCTAAGGTGACGTCACAAGTGGTCAAAAATTTCATATGGGGAGAGATCATCTGCCAGTACGGGCTTCCATTAGCCATTATCACTGATAATGGGCCGCAATTCGGTAGCAGGGAATTCGTAAACTTCTGTGTCCAGCTTGGCATAGACCTCCGCTTCACCTCGGTTCATTATCCTCGAATTAATGTATAGGTGGAAGCGGCCAATAAGATTATCATGAATCTTTTAAAGAAAAAGGTGGAGAACTTAAGGGGAAGTAGGGTAGAAAAGCTCCCTTCAGTTTTTTGGGCTTTGAGGACAACGCCAAACACTGCCACGGGAGAGACTCCATTAAAACTTTCCCATGGATCGGAGGTCGTTATACCTGTAGAGTTCGAGGTAGAATCTCTGAGAGTAGCCATTGTGAAGAAAGGAGACAAAGGATGGAGGGTAGAGAATGAGGAGGAGCAGAAGCTCTCTCTTGATCTGGTGGAGGAGCTCAGGGAATTAGCGTCAATCCAGCAGGAAGAAGTTAAGCGCCAGATGGCGAGATATTTTGATAAGCATATAAGGGTCAGGAAGTTCCAGAAGGGAGACTTGGTCCTCAAAAAGTAGACGCAGCAGGCAGAAGAGCCTCGGTGGGAAAACTCAATCCCAACTAGGAAGGCCCATTTTTGGTAAAGGAAGTCCTGAAGTTAGGAGGATACCACCTCCAGGATGTAGACGGGGTACCCCTCGATCGTGCTCGAAGCGACGATGACTTAAAAAGATTATATCCTTAGCATTTTTTTAATTTTTTAATGCTTGTAAATCTGTTGTAACCTTTTGATATAATGGAATTCTCGGTATCTTCTTTCATGGTATGAGAATGAAATGGAGGAATGGCAAGGACCCAAGAAGACCCGCTGACTAGGCTCTCATCAAGTTGGCAGGGCTGTAGGATCACTCGGTGGCAGGATGATTGGCAAAGACTCGAGAAGACTCGCTGACAAGGCTCTCATCAAGATGGAAGGGTTGTAGGCTCACTCGGTGGCGAGATGATTGCCAAGGACCCAAAAAGACCCGCTGATTAGGCTCTCATCAAGATGGTAGGACTGTAGGCTCATTCGATGGCAGGATGATTGGCAAGGCCTTGAGAAGACCCGCTGACCAGGATCTCATCAATCTGGAAGGTTTATAGGCTCACTCGGTGGCAGGATGATTGGTAAGGACCTGAGAAGACTAGCTGACCAAGCTCTCATCAAGCTGGCAGGGCTGTAGGCTCACTCGGTGGCAGTATGATTGGCAAGGCCCCGAGAAGATCCGTTGACCAGGCCCTCATCAAGCTGGCGGGGCTGTAGGCTTACACGGTGGCAGGATGATTAGCAAAGCCTCGAGAATACTCGGTGACCAGTCTCTCATCAAGCTGGTAGGGTTGTAGGATCACTCGGTTGCAGGATGATTGGCAAGGCCCCGAGAAGACCCGCTGACTAGTCTTTCATCAAGCTAGCAGGACTGTAGGCTCACTCGGTGGTAGGATGATTGGTAAGGCCCCGAGAAGACCCGCTGGCTAGGCTCTTATCAAGTTGGCAGGGTTATAGGCTCACTCGGTGGCAGGATGATTGGCAAGGCCCCGAGAGGACCCGCTGACCAGACTCTCATCAAGCTGGCAGGACTGTAGGTTCACTCGGTGGTAGGATGATTGGCAAGGCCCCGAGAAGACCCGCTGACCAGGCTCTAATCAAGCTGGCAGGACTGTAGGCTCACTCGGTAGTAGGATGACTGGTAAGGCCCCGAGAAGACCCGCTAACCAGGCTCTCATCAAGCTGGTAGGACTATAGGCTCATTCGGTGGCAAGGTAAATGGTGAGATCCCTCAAATAAAAATATCTATACTTATCATAAAAAGAAAGTTTGTAAAAAATAAGAAGCTTCTATGGGAAGGAGAGATTGGTCCAATACAAATGAAGATGGGCACCTCCAACTAGTGCTCGATGAGGAGGGTCTCGCCCATGGCGAGTGGGCGGTCGCTTGCAAAAGAGGGGTCTCTCCTAAGAAATTGAAGACGGGTGGTTTCCAATAAAAGAGTGGGTTTAATTCCGGGATTTACTCGCACTGGATTTGCCTTGAGGCGAGACATGGGAAGGTAGCCAAACGGTCTCGCGAATGGAAGGGGCGGAGAGGGGTCTAATGAATCGTACCCTAGGCCGATTCTCAAGTGAGACGGCAAGTATCTTTATCTCGCGATTAAAAACAGAGTAGAGGGTCATCCGCAATAAATAGAGCAAAATAAAGTGAAAGAAAGGAAACGTAAAGCGAGAGGATATGACAAAAATTTCCTTTGCATTTAGTCATTGGTCATTACAAAAGAAGGGTAGTACTCCCTAATGAAAAAATACTTCAAAATCCCAAGAATAAAAATAAATAGTACAAGTAGAGGGAGGTAGAAAAAAAGAGAAGGGGGAGGAGTCCCAGGTATCGCCGACGCCTTTTTAATCATCTTCACTAGAAGTTGAATCCTCGTTCACCTCGCCATAAAGGTGCGGCACAAGGTCGCGGGCAATGACGGACTCTGCATATTCTTTGACAACTCCCAGCTCTTTATCATCTTTAAAACAAGCTCGGCTATCTTAATATTGGCGTCTCGGCAGAGGTCATCGACCTCATCAACTGAGTAATAGGAGGGAGAGGGAACTTGGAGTGGTTCCGAGTGAGAAGGAAGCCAAATGCTATCCAGAAGATGAGTGTTCTGGGCTTTCAAGTCATTATTCTCCTCTTCCAAGGTAGTTATACGCGAGTGCATTCGATCTGCCATCTCCACATCCTACAAGAAGCCCATCAATTAGCAGAAAGCATGTGCGAGAAAGAGACTGGCCAAAGATAAAATTAAAACGCTTACCACGCCGCCCTGGCATTTTGCGGGAAGGTTATCCGCAAGTGCTAACCTCTTCTTGAAGTCACCCGACTTCTCTCGCTCTTCCGCCAAGCTTTCCTCGGCCTCCTTCCATTTCTTGTTGTTAAAAACAAGGCGGCGTAAGACTCAGTGCGAGAGCTCCAAGGCGCAGAACTGAGCCTTAGTTGTCTTCAGGACAAGGTCTCGCAGGGAGTCCTTGTCAAAAAGATCTGTCCCAGGACCTCCATAGAGGCTATAGACGAGGGAGAAGGCGTGTCCGGTGGGAGGATCCTGCTCTTTCTATGAGGTAAGGAGGGTAGATATCGACACCCGATTTGCATCCTTTTCCCATATCAGGACTGGGTCATCGACAACGTCTTTTACCACGGGGCCCATTTTGAAATTTTGGTGTGAGGAGGGAGTTAGATGGCTGGAAGAGGCAGCCTCATGAGACGGAGGTTCAGTGGGTTGAGTAGAAGTGTTGGGAGGCCAGTCGAATAGTATCGTCTCGCGAGATGGCGAGACCACTTATTGGCGAGGTGATTGTGAGCCTTCTACAGATATGGGGCTCAGGGTTACCGACATCGCCTTTTTCCCTTTCGAGAACACTACAACCTTCTTGATTTTCTTTTTGGGGCTGTGCCGAGGGGCAGTAGCGTCATCTCCAGGCCTCTTCTTGAGGGAGGGGACCATGACTCTTTAGTCGCCTCGGCTGCCATGCTAGCGAGTGCAAGAGCTTTTGACAGCCCTGCACTGCTTAGGTAAGGAGGATGGGTTGGGATATTTCGCTCTCCTGAGCAGGCAACTCGATGATTATAGATAATAAAATGAAGGGATCATAAACATAATGTTAAGGAAGCACGAGTGTACCTTCACCGGGAAACACAGGAAGGAGCGAGACGAGGTCCCCCCTTAGGAAGTTGACCTCAAAATTCTTTCCGGCGAAGAACCCGCAGAGGTCTTTATCCATGCCTCCGACCTTGGGAGTCGCGTAGTACACTTCAGCGGGCGACACTTGTGGGAGTAGAATGCCTCCCAGATTTCCGTGGATGAAGACGAAGCGGGTGAGCCAGTGATGATTCTTGTTAGGGGTCTCGCACACCTTCAGGCCCTATCCCGTGAAGTACGAGATGTCATCGTGGTTGGCATGGTAGATAAATAGCTTGCGGAAGACGTTCAAACTGAACTCAATGCGCTCGCGATGCATGTAACTGGCGAACGCAATAAAAATCGAGATGGCGTTCGGGTTTATATGCGTGGGAACGATGCCAAAATACTTCAATACATATTTAACCTCTGTCCAGAGGGGAAGTCTTAGCCCTGACTCGAAGTGCGAGACGGGGAAGGTGAGTTCGCTGGGGTAAAAGGTGTTTATCAACTCGCCGACAATGGGAGGCCGTGACTCGAACCCCTCCACCATGAAATTGCGGATGAATTAGTTGTAGTCCTCCTTAGAGATCCTGCTAGGAGGTAAGTCATGGTCAGCGAATCTTTTGCTGCACTGGCTGCATCCCTCAGCCTCCTCAATCTTTTCCTTTCCCATGATAGGCGAGACAATAAGGGCGAGAGAGGAAGAGGTGAAGGAATGGATAGAGTAAGCAGCGAGAGAAAGGAAGTGAGAAATCTGGATCTAAGGCGCAATAGGAGAAGGCAGCGCAGGCGTAAGTCGTTTTGATTTAGGGGTGGTATTTATAGCATGTAGTGAAAGCCGAAAGATGGACGGAATAAAATATGGAGGGAAAAGTTGAAGAGATGGGCTGACGGTTCGTTCTCTCTCTTGACCTCAAAGCACGATGCACCGCAAAAACTTTTCCAACAAGCAAGAAAAAGAAGAAAAAGAGAGATAAAAAATAACATAGCCATAATAAAGAAGTGAGCAGGAAAGCATTATTAACAATCATTACGCACGAGACGAGCATCATGTCCACATTTTAGATATCGAATTGAAAAAGACAGCAGACTACTAAAAACAGCAGAATTACAAGGTATAATCAAATAGGTGAGACGAGGGGGAGGTTCTTCAGTTCTTATTCCATTTCCAACGCCCTCCTTCGCGAGACCTCACACATGGGGGCAGACCGGGAACATGAAAGGCGCGAATGGCTTCAATACTGCGGCGCGCGAGATGGTGGTGCTGGTCGACCTCAGTTATGATGGCTTGAGGGTCGGTCTCATCTATCTCGATTCCAGCATCGACCTCGGAGGAGAGACGGACGCATTCAATTTCTAGCCAGTCAATGTGCCTATCGGCATCCTGCTTGTCCAGTTCCATCTCGTGGATGATGTGTATGTGCTTTCTAAACATCTCGACCATCCTATTCTTCATCCCCACCGGATCCATGGGATAACCCAGATAGTCTTCTATCTCATCTGGGTGAGGAGGAGGCGAGAGGGCGGGCTACTCAGATAAGTCCTCTGCTGCCGAGTCGATCTGAGTACCCGCGCAGGAAGAAGATAAGGATCAGGATGAGGGGTGTTCTCGCAAGAATGCTTAGAGTTCGTTAGTTTCACGGATGGAAGGTTTAGTCCAGTGGCCTCGAACACACCAGGTAGGGGAATAAAAGTCTGTATGAAACGAAAGGGCAATTTTAGTTCATTTACCTAGGTTGCGATAGGTCCTAGCGAGTCGCGAGGGATCGTCATTCTTCACAGCTTAAGAGATTGATTGTTAAGGCGAGTCGGAGTCTTGATGATGGATATCGGTAATACTGGGTGGATTCGCAAGCTGGGGGGAATAGGCAGGATCTCCCTTAACAAGTATGGAATGAATAGGCGAGGAGATAGAAAAAAGGAAAGATAGGAGGGGCAAGAGCCAAAAAATCACATGTCTCTCCTCGAGGGGCACGGGAGAAGATGTATTGACTTCCAATGATGCTGGAGTAATCCCATCGGCCGAGAAGGGGGCCAGCGGTTTTCATCTTCTTCAGGCGAGATGTCGAAGGTAAAGAAGTAGGGGTGCGAGCCAAAATTAGGGCCAAAGCAGCCGCATTAGCTTTGTTTTGTTTATGAACCATCGCAAGACATTCACGAAAGCTCTGACTATGTGACATGATGACGGTGAAAGAGGTGAAGGAAGAGATGAGAGAAGAGACCACCTCCATGCTAGGATAGGTGTCACATATTTATTGGCCCCAGAGGGGGGCCCCGCCAAAGATTCTCTCATAAATGAACTCTGACATCGCGAGCATCAGTTGGACTTTCTTTCTGAGATGGAGGCAACCTCGAAAAGAGCGGGGATTGTGTACAACCTCGGGCTCGCAGGAGGTAGCTCAAGGAAAAGTGTTAGGGGTGAGAAGAGTGCATAAGCGAGTAGGCCCATAGGGATATCCCACCGATACTCCGAAAAGGAAAACATAATAGGCGAGAGGGGAGCAGGGAGGCAGGCTAGAGGGCTCTCGCGGAGGGTGCTGACCTCTTGGAATAAGATGTAGTATTCGCGAGGCGGGGCACTCATGAGGCGAGATGGGAGCAGTGGAGCAGGCGAGAAGGCTCTCGCAGCATATGCTGGCCTCTTATGGACAGACGGGATACTCGCGAGGCGAGATGATGAGCACCCCTCACCCACTAGATGTCATATTCATCGAGCGCTGACTTGACGTTCATTGAGCATCGGCTCGATGTTCGTCGAGTGCCGGTTCAGTGTTCGTCGAACGCCGGTTCGACGAAAAAGCCATTTTTTACTTTCCTACCCCCAAGTGGGGGTTTTATTATTTTTCCTTAGGTAATTTTACTCTTTTGCCCTTTAGGGTCTGCGTATAACCTTTTGGAAAGCTGAGTTTGGCTGTTGGCAGACCCCGTCCAAGGTATTTTGGTAATTTCAGGTCGGTTCAATTTGGTTATTGGTAGGTCAAACTCAGAAGCCTATAAATAGACCGATAAGGTGCTTTGGAGAGGCGGCCAGTTTCTTCACCACTCTTCGTCTTCCTCCAAGGCACATAGATCAGCACTGTCTAAGGAGGGAAAGAACTTCTAATTCTTCCAGATAAGAGGTGGCACCTCTAAGCAGAAGCACACAGTCTGTTTCTAGTTCCAAGACTCACGTCGAGAAGAGATTCGAAAAGAGTAGGTGTAAGCTGCAACTTTAGATCCGAACTCTAGGTAAAGTCAGGTTTCTGGCTTTAACAGCTATGTCATTGTATTCCACAAGGATGAGTGCCAAATTAAAAGGTCAAGTGACCAAGAGGTCATCTTGACAAGCACTAGGAGTGGGAATATCTATTGTTTAAACTTTTTATGTTTAAGTTCTAACACCCTTGTATGTCTAGTTGCTAATGAGAAAGTCTCATATTGTGTGCAATGGCACAAGAGACTGGCTTACTTGAACTACAAGACCATTAGCAAGCTCTTTAGTGAAGATCTAGTCAAAAATTGTCCCAATATTAACTGAGGAGGGCATTTACTTTGCATGTCAAATGGGAAAGCAGACCAAAGCATCCTTCAAAAACATTAGGGCCAAGGATTCTGTGAGGTGCTTATACCTCCTGCATATGGACTTGTTTGGTCCTATACCAGTTCATAGTCTAGGTAGGAAAGTCTACACTCTTGTAACAGTTGATGACTTCTCCAAGTTTGCCTAGGTCTTCTTCTTGAAGAAAAAGTTTGTCACCCTTGAAATCTTTAGGACCTTTGTCAAGAAAATTCAGAATGAATTAGATAGTTCTGTGGTTAAAATCATAAGTGATAATGGCACTGAATTTCAATCTAATGGCATGAATAAGTTCTATGAAGAATAAGGGATTCACTAAGAATTCTCTTCTCCAAGAACACCCCAGCAAAATGGGATAGCTGAGAGGAAAACAAAACTCTCATAGAAGTTATAAGGACACTACTAAGTGACACATCTCTCCAAGAATATTTCTGAGTTAAGGCAGTTAATACTACATATCATGTCCTGAATAGGGCTTCTGTCAACAAGTATCACAAGAAGACTCCCTATGAGATCATGAAGGGTAGAAAACCAAACCTTATCTATATCAGGATCTTTGGTAGCAAATGATATGTGCTCAATAATAGGAAGTCATATCAGATTAAGTTTGCTGCCAAATCCTATGAGAGGATATTTGTTGGATACAGCAATCATAGCAAAACATATAGAATCTATAACTTAAAAAATCAAGTTGTAGAAGAGTCTATAAATGTAGTTTTTAATGAATCTTCTATGATTAATAGTCAGTTACGTAGCTCCTCATCTAGATCTATAGGTATAGAATAGGTGATGGATAAACTGACCATCAAAGATGCTCCTCCAGCTGCCCAAAATGAAGACAAAGGTGTGTATGTTCCTGAAGAAGGACAAAGCTCACAGGACAAGGATGAAGATCCGCTGGATCCAGCCATTGAAGTTAATGATGCTGAAGAAAGATTGCCTCCAACTATTAGATATCTCAAGGATCATCCCAGACATCAAATCATTGGTAATGCTAGCCAAGGGGTTACAACAAGGAGCAGAAGCCTGAACATAGCCATGTACTCTAGCTTTCTATCTTAGATCTAGCCCAAAAGGATTGAAGATGCCAACACAGACAAATTTTAGATTGTGGAAATGCAAGAGGAATTGAACCAGTTCAAGAGGTGTAAGGTTTGGAAGCTGGTTCCCAGACCTCAAGGACACAACATCATTGGAACAAAGTAGATTTACAGGAATAAGTTAGATGAAAATGGTGCTATAATTAAGAACAAAGCTATACTAGTGGCTAAGGGATATAGATAAGTGGAAGGTATTGACTTTGATCAAACCTTTACCCTAATTGCTAGACTAGAAGCCATAAGACTATTCCTTGCATATATTGCACATAAAGGATTCAAGGTCTACTTGATGGATGTGAAGTTAGCCTTCCTAAATGGTGACCTAAGAGAGGAGGTCTATGTTGAGCAGCCATCAAGTTTTGTTAATCCTAACTCTCCTGATAATGTTTATAGGCTTAGAAAAGCATTGTATGGGTTAAAGCAAGCCCCTAGGGCTTTGTATGAGACCCTATCTAGCTTTCACATTGATAAAAAATTCTCAAAGGGAAGTTAGATAAGGCTCTATTCCTAAGGGAATCAAAGGGCAAGATTATCCTAGTCTAGATTATGTAGATGACATAGTCTTTGGGTCTATTGATAATAAACTCTGCAAGATGTTTGCCAAACTTATGCAAGGGAAATTTTAGATGAGCAGTATGGGTGAGCTCAAGTACTTCTTGGGCCTCCAAGTAAGGTAGTTTGAGGATGGATTGTCCATCTCTCAGTCAAAGTTAACTAGAGAGTTAATTAGAAAATTTGGTATAAAGAGTGCCTCCATAATGAAAACTCTCATGGGGTCAAGTATGTCAATAGACAAGGATGAGACAGAGAAACCTGTTGATGAAACCATGTATATAGATATAGTTGGCTCCCTCCTTTATCTTACTACTAGTAGGCCAGACATCATGTATGTTATATGTGTTTGTGCTAGATACTAGGCTAGCCCTAAGGAGTCTCATTATTCTGTATCCAAAAGAATTTTGAGATATCTTAAGGGCACACCAGATCTTGGCCTATGGTACCCTAGGAATAATGATTTTGAGCTAACTGGGTATTCAGATGTAGATTTTGCAGCCTGTAGAGAAGACAGGAAAAGCACCTCTGGGTCCTATCAGTTCTTTGGTGGAAGGCTTGTGTCATGGAGTAGCAAGAAGCAGACTAGTGTTGCAATATCAATAGTTAAGTCAGAATATATATTAGTAGGGAGTTGTTGTGCTCAGCTGCTGTGGATCCAGCACCAGCTCCAGGACTATAACCTAAAGCTAAGTAACACTCTTATGTATTGTGATTCTACTAGTGTAATCTCTATTGTTAGGAATCCTATCTCACATAGCAGAACTAAGCACATAGAGATTCGGTATCACTTTATAAGAGACCATGTGGAATGTGAAGACATCAATCTTAAATTTTTCATTACTGACAAATAAGTAGTTGATATCTTCACCAAACCACTAGATGATGCCAAGTTCAACACCTTCAAATTTAAATTGGGTATGTTGAATTTAGTTCAGTTTCAGTAGCTCTCCATATAGTTTTGTTTGTTACAGGTAATGTTAATCTCTATATAATAAATAAAGGAGAAATGGACTAAGTATCCGGGAATCGAGTCCGCTGAGACAAGATCAAGCGTCGAGTACGCTGAGTGTAAGTGCTTAGGAGTCGAGAGCATTGAAAAAACTGCAAGCATCGAGAGTGTTGAGTGCATCGAGTCCACTCAACGCATGCTCCCAATGGCGTCTATTTACATATAAGTATTGGGATCAATCCAAGCCAATGATCATTCCTTGATCATAAAAAGGTACGCTCCTCTCCATCTTCTAAAATAAAAATCACTATAAATATAAGGCTATGTGCGCAAAACAAAATACATTGCTCCTTTCCTTTCTCTGCCCCTTGTGACTAAATGACGAAAGCTCACAAAATCTACCGCAAATCACGGCAGAAATGGAACCAAAGAGACTGGATTTCATGTTTGAAGATTCTGAGCTGGTTAGAAATGGATTCAAGGATGCGCTAGAGGAAGTACAGCTAGTTCTCCATCTACTACAGGTCGTTGACCTAGAGTATGTTCTTTCCGAGCCAAATCTACTTTGGAAGAGAGAAGTACATGAGTTATACTCAAATGCCCAGGTCAACTCATCATCCACTAAACTCAAGTCCTTAATCAGTGGAAACAAAGTTAAAATTACCCCCCAAGAGACTGTGCAAGGCACTGTGACTGCCAAAGTTCAGAGTGTTAGATGAAGAAGATGAAATGGATCAAACAGATGTCAAGGCTGCCCTAAAGTGGTGTGGACTCTCAAAGCAAACCAATGGATTGATTCTGAGGAAGGAACTAAATCTGAAAGAAAAATTCCTTGCAGATGTCATTTGAAAGGAACTAATGTGCAAATCTGGCTCCCATGACAAGATATCCAAGAGAATGTTCGAGTTGATGGCAAGGATTATTCTTTCCAAAAAGATAGATTGGGGATGAGTTCTATTTGATAGAATTGTAGAGCGCATACCAGATCCAAACCTTGGTAGAATTCTGTCTTTGTTTCTACACAACTGTGTTCTGGGGATTCTTAATATAAGGCTAGGAACTAAAATCCATCATATGAGAAGGATGAACTCGAAAATGCAGGATAGATGGGAAAGGGTTCTGCAACCACACCAACAATTGGTTGAAAAGAAGAAGAAGAAGAAGGTAGTTACATTTCAAGAAGACGGCACTGACAATAGTTCATCTGAACAGAGTGAGGAAGGGCCTCATGATCCACAGCTTTCTTAGTCTACTGAAGAGACCAGGAGATATACAAGTGTTCAGGTATCATTGTCCTCTGAACCTGCAGCAATGACTCAAGTGAGCAAAATTCAGTATAAAGAGCTTGCTATTGAAGATGCTATGGATATACCTCCAGTTGAGGTTGTTGAAAGGTTTGCTGAAGAAATTGCCTAAAAGATTTCTGCAGAGGTGGAGGGGAAAACCTCCAAGTCACCAATTCCTACTAAAAAAGAATTTGCACCTACAAATCAAGATCTATATGGTGGATATAGTCAAGTGAGGGGGAGAAACTCCTTGAGCAAGTCATGGAAAATGCATTTGTTGAGGGGGAGCAAAACCAATTCTTGGATGAGACTTGTCAAATTCCTATTGAGAAAGGGATAGAATCAGAATGCAATCTTGCTGAGGTTTTGGATGTCCCTGAGGACAATGCTATGGTTGAGGGGGAGATTCACACTAAAATCCCTGCTCAAGGAACATTTTATAATATAGACTCTTCTGAATTAGATATGGGGAATGTTGCTGATGATAACATTGGAAATACAACATTCTTCAGAGTTTGAAAAGGCTGACTCAGATGAAAGAGAAGAACTCAGGCCTGTGCAACAACCAGCCTGTGATGAAGGAACATCAAATCAAGCTGATTAGATGTCATAAACTTTCCTGGCTCAATTAAAAGGGTTGTTAGATGATCAAAGGAGGCAAATAGAGAACTTTGTGGATGACTCCATCAAAAATCTTAGGAATAAGTTGTCAATAGAGATAAAATCCATCAGATTTGAGGTTAATCAGTTGAAGGCCCAAACTATCAAATTCTTCCATAGGGTTGCACCTGCAGTTACCTTTACTGAGAGCAAGCTAGCTAAAATCACCAATATCAAGACTTGGTTTGTGGAAAATCAAACTATTAATACCAACAACATACTAGCAATCCACAATGCACAGAAGGAAGTTATGGAAATCAACAAAACTATTCTTGAAAGAAGAATGGATGCATGTGCTCAAGTTATAGATGACCATTTGCTCGAGGTCAAGAATCAGGGCACCCTTGGTATTGACCATCTTGATGGTCAGTTAGCAAAGGCTTGCATCTCCCTAACAAAAGATGTATCTAAAGAAGTCAAAAAGGGGGAGAAGGAAGTGATCAAGGCCAATACTGAAAATGTTGTATGGGCCACAAATGTGATCAGAGGATCCCTTGGTCTTGAACAGATAACCTATGATAACACTCCTATTATTTCTGATCAGATTAATCAAGTACTGCAAGATGGGAATCAGTATAATACCCAATACAATGATCAATATGCAGAGCAATATGACACTCAGCAGTATGATATTCAAGATGGTGCACAGTGGGCAGAACCTTCTACAACAGCTGAATTTCCTACATTCAGCCCCACTGTTGACCAAATGATAAAAGCTAAAGGAAAATCCCTTGCTGAGGAAGAGGAAGATGTCAGGATGAGCAAGAAGTGGTACAGGGAAGCTATGGAAACCAGGCCAAATTTTGAACAATGGAGTCATCAATCCAGGACTATCATTCTGTCTGTCTGGGATCTAGTCAAGAACATGACCACTGAAAGGGGAAAGCTATATAGCTCCCTAGAATGGGCCAAACTTGAGAAGAATGAAGAGGAAAGAAGGAAGTTCATAAGGGACAAAAGGTTAGGCAAACTGCTGCCAAATATTGTGGAGCCAAGCAAGTATTTCCCAAAGCAATACATCTATTTTGATAGGCGAAGGGAAAAGGAAGGAGACAAAGCAAAAGCTGCCAAGAAGCCTAGCAGGGGCATAGTCATAAGAGAACCTGAAACTTAGAAATGTTTCTTGTTTTTCTTAAGGGCTGCAGGAATTGTATTTTTTTATGCACACTACCAAAACATTAATCCTTCTATTAATGAAAATCATGTTTATGGTTGTGTCAAATTAATTTCACATTTCTACTGAAATGTTATATTTAATGCATATGTGTTAGTGTATATCATTGTCTAAGGTTTTGACTTCTTCAAATATGGGGAGATTATTAGGTCCATTGATCTCAATATTTTTTGATCTACTGTCAAACCTTAGAAGGGGGGTGAATAAGGTTTTATGAGTTAATTGAAATTTAAAATATTTTGTCCCAGGAAATCGAGTTCTGGAAGAAACTGCAGGGCGTTAGATAGCTAACGCACGACAGTAAGTCTATGAACTCGTTTCCTATGTGAATTTACTTGTACAGCACACAAAAGAAATTAATCTAACATTCACAGTAGAATCGTAGAAATAATAATACAGAAAATATATTTCATTGCAAGAGTTAACAGCAGATGGTTTTACAATTACAAAATTGTGATCCCCGTGACGCCAGGGATCGAAGGCAGTGAAAATTAAAATTATTTTGTTTTCTATACTGACCCGCTCCACGGATCGGTTGGCTCTATCCCTTTCCCTCCAATAAAGTTCTTCAAGCCCGCTCTTCACCTCCTCACAAGGAAGGATCTTAGAGCCCCGCTAGATCCTCCGATCTAGATGTCCCTATCCCCAGGACGATTTACCATAGAATCCTACCCGGATTCCGACGATCTTCGCCAATTGATTTCTCACAAAACCCTTCCCGGATATTGACGACCCTCTGGTCGATTTCCCTTACACAAGATTTAGAAAAAGAAAATATTAAAGCAATAAAAGCTGTAAATAATCTAAAAGTTTAGTTCTCCCTCTTAAAGATTTCTATGTGGTGCGATCTGCGGCTGTTGCTTGAGATCTTCGTATGCAAGCAAACGGTTGGCTCTTCATAGTCAATGTAGGTCTTGGATCGCCGGAGTATTTCGATCACGAACGGGAGGGAGATGACTTTCTTCTTCTTCGACGGAGACTTTTGGAATGGAGCGTAAGAAGGAGGTCGAACCCTAGAGTGCAGGAGCTTCTGTCTATTTTCATCTTGGTTTTTTGTTGTAAGGCATAGAAACTAAGGCATCCTTTTATATGTCTATATGAAAATAGGCTACCACCGGCGGTAAGACTAGCTCATGGTGGTAGATTCGCGTGCTTGTTGTGCCAGCTTTCATCCAAATCTGGAAAAATGTTCAAAACGAATATTTATCGATTTATCATTGCTATCACCACGAGAATACAGCTACCGTCGTGCGGTAATATAGGACACGATGATTCTGAACATTCGTGTTGATGATCGTCAAGGGCTAGCACGATATGGTAACAGCTATCGCCTGGCGGTAGATTGGTTTCTCGAGAAATCCTTCTTGATATTCATCGAGAGGCTAGCGCAGCGCGGTTACAGCTTTTTCCTGTAGTAGTTTGGATTCTCGAGAAGTTCTTCTCGACATTCGTCGAGAGGCTAGCACGCTACGGTAAGCACTACCGCCTGCGGTAGTTTCCCGAGAGGCTGGCCAAGATAATTCCTTACGTTAGCGCGGGCGGTAGGACCAGTGTGGCGCGGTAGTTTCCCGAGAGCTCTGTCCAATTAATTCACGGCTACCTCCCGGTAATAACTTCTACTGCTCTGCTGTGCAGGTTGATAGGTGCAAGAGAAGAACAAGACTCCTATGGACACTGACGTCTTGTGTTGATTGTGTGTTTAGGTTGAAAGGTGCACAAGATGTGATTAAATACAACCTGGGAGTTGATATTCTCAAACACAGAGAATGTGAAACATTGGTTCTAACAAACTCCCCCTTTTGATAATATCAATTCTCGTTCATGAGAAATAACAATAAGATATAGTGCATATACAGAATAAGAGTTATAGTCTAACATCAGGTTGCAGGTTCTCTATATAGCTTCCCTACACGCACGCTCCCCCTATCTACATGTTCGAATTGCTCCCTCTATCTATATGCACACATTGGTAACATGCTCCCCCTACATGTGACCTCTCCTAACCCGTGACTCATACTTATGAACATAATCATGAAAAATACTCATGTACAATTTATTCTCCCCCTTTTATAATATCAAAAGGGAGCGGGCAAGGCCAACCAAACATGCGGGATGAAAAAGAGTAGATATGATTAGCGTTAGAAAAATAGCGGATGGTGCACACATAAAGTAAAGTTAGACATAATAAATCATCGAGGTGACCCAAACCAAAAGACATATTAAAGAATTGTAAGCACGAGGGTCACAAAATGGAGCAAGGTACACAAACAGAGAAGTTCAAATTTCAGAGTTAAATATGAATTGAACAGCACAGACTAAACAAAGCACACAGCGAGTACGTCTATAATGCTATAAGAGTAAATAAGTAATCAAGTTGAACAAACATTGAAAACATCATGAGTGTAAATCGTGTGCTAGTACGTATTGTGCTAAAAAGAGATAGTGTAGTTGTAGTCCAATTCTTATGTACAGAAGTCTTAAACAAGGCAATGACATGTGTTCATATAGCATTATTGTACATGGTTATCTCGATCGTCTAGGAACCTAACACAAGAGAAATATAGTGAATGATCACATCATAGGTCTAGCTATATCATATCGAGATTTAAACTAGAGGCACTAAGCTTGAGTTAGAGTCTATGCATAAGATCGAAATGACTATTTGAACCAAGGTGCTCATCCTCACAATGCTTATGAAGACTTATCAGGAGGAATGAGTAGTGCTTGGGGGGTCCTTGACATGACTTTGGATAGCTTGCATAGTTTTTCTTTTTAGTTTGCTTTGGGCTATCATTTTTTATATTTTTGAGTTCAAGGAGCCCCGAGTCAATCAAAATCTATCCACCTAGATAGATACACTATAAGTTGTATGCATACGACTTTTATACTAGATATTGGGCCTAAAGTTTCACACTTAGTATAAGCACAAATGTATCATGACATTAATTATTCAACATATTCCTAGCGTGTTAGAATATAGTGTCACGATTTATAATATGTAAGCTTAGAATTTTTTTCTTGAGTGCACTGGCTAGGGATGTGTATACCATGTGAATTCATTCCCCCTATCTAAGCCCTCACATATACCTAGAGGCATAGGCAATAAACACGATCCCGTCCTATCGCACTCAATAGCTAAGAACCTATAGATACATCATACTATGACCGAAAGATAATGTTTACATAGATTAAGAGTCTGAACTCAAATATTGTACGTACGCGTAATGGTCTAAGTCAAAGTCATGTGAGCCAAAAAGATATGATCACTTCACAGTTTTTTTTGTTTTTTGATATATATTTTGTTGTGTTTTTTTTCAAAGAAAAAATATTAAGGAGACTCAAGTAAACAACTCATAAGGAAATACACGAAGAAAACGAAACATGGACAAAGAAAAATAACCATAAATAAAAAAAGCAAACACAAACATCAATGATAGAATATTATGCATGAATATACCAAACATGATAAGTGGAATAATGTTCATGCAGTGGATATATGAATCCTAATTATGCATAATAATCCAATACCTAAGCTATATGTCTACACTCTAGCCCCGTACTAAGTGACGGATGGGCATGAGGAGCTGCATAATATCATAGGGTGGGGTGTTAATCCCAAGTGCATACAGAAGAACCCGCTCAACCTTACACTCTTCCCCCCCCCCACCTAGCACCACACAAGGACCTACTGGAACCCTCCCTGGTTAAGTATAAGACGTGGGTCGTTTTGCTGTTTTCTTTTCTATGTGATCTAGAGCTTGTCCTTAGTACCTGCAATATAAAATAAGAACAAGCAACACAGCACAGCACACAAATATTTATAGTGGTTCCCCAATTGGGTACATCCACTTTCCCTCCCACCTTTCTAACTTATGTTAGACAAGGCACAAACTCCTCCAAAATACTTCTCAGAGCTTACACTTCAGGCCCTCAGCCTTTCACTCAGGTTCTCTTCAGAATCCTACCTCAGAACCACAAAATTTCCTACCTCAGAGCCCTACAGTGCTCCTATAGCTCAGTGGTCCACAAACCACCTACCTCAGCCTTAT
This sequence comes from Platanthera zijinensis, assembly GCA_039513925.1. Classification (NCBI taxonomy): domain Eukaryota; kingdom Viridiplantae; phylum Streptophyta; class Magnoliopsida; order Asparagales; family Orchidaceae; genus Platanthera; species Platanthera zijinensis. The sequence goes on from CM077098.1 coordinate 9,296,205, forward strand.
CTCTAAGGCCTACAGCTCATGCTTCACAGCCCTATAACTTCAGGCACAAGGCCCTACTCTCAGAGTGATGCAGCACTCCTACAACTCAGTACCCTTCTAGTACCTACCTTAATGCCCTTTTAGGTACCTACAGCTCAGCCTCCTCTAAGGCCTACAACTCAGTGACACACTTGTCACCTACAGCTCAGTGACTCAACAGTCACTTACCTCAGGCACTAGGCCCTACACTCAGGCTAGGAGGACAGCCAAACTCAAGCACAAAGTGCCCTACAGCTCAGATTCAAACAAGCTAAATCCTACAGGAAATTAATCAAGAAGTTAAAATAAAATAAAACCTTGACTCTGAGAAAAATCTCAGAGTCTACCCTGCTGGACTGAGCATATATCAGTCCAGCTCTCTTGTTATAGAAGGAATTAGTCTTCTTTTATAGCTAGCTCCTTCTCTGCTGCACTGAAGAATAGCTATCTATTATTGAAGGATGACGACCCTTCACACATCTATCTCTTCATGTTGATTGGATGAATCGGCCACCTTGTTTTGCACAAAAAAAACTTGTCGAACTGGAAGAGCTTCAACTATCTTTCTCTGCCTTTTTGGCTTGAACTGTTGTACTTGGCTTTCAAGCTCGTCGGAGAAGATGAAGTCCAACCGCCTCTATTTTCGGTATCTTTTTGTACCCCTATACCCCTTTGCTCTTTCCTTTTTATATCTGTTGATTTAAATTAATGACACAATTTGAGTGTGGGCCCAGCCAAAGATGGTGAGTTCCACCTCCCTCAGAAGAGGTCAAATAATAGCTTCCAGCGCTACTATAGCTTTCCCGCAACGGCACAAAATGCTTTGAATTTGTTGACTTGCTGGCGTCACCAGCTGTGGACTTAGCCAAAAATCAAGCAACATTAGCATAGGCTTTGAGTGAATAATCATCACTACATACCAAAACACTTAGACAGATTTACTGTCTCTTGACATTGAGTGAGTAACCTTCACTCAATGCCAAACTACTTAGAATAAAAATCTATTTTAGGCGTTGAGTGATTCAGCTTCACTCAATGCCAACTTGCTTTATCAGCTTTCTACTGCTTGGCGTTAAGTGAGTGAACATTACTCAATGCCAAACTCCTTAGACAAAATTCTATCTCCACTAGGCGTTGACAGCGTTGAGTGAGCAACCTCCACTCAACGCTTTTTGCCTTAACAATATTTCTTCATTGGTAGTATCTTAGCCATTGAGAGCATTGAGTGAGCATGCCTCACTCAACGCTTTCTGCCTTAGCCATATTTCTGCCTCTACAGCATCTTAGGCGCTGAGAGAGTTGAGTGAGCACGCCTCTCTCAACACTTTCTACCTTAGCCATTTTCCTGTGTTTAAAAACACTGGCTTTGTCTCAGCGGTTCCTTCTCAACTATCTCAGCGGTTTATTCTTCACGGTTGAGACTATCTCCTGTCTCCGCGATTTTCCTGAGATTAACACTTCTCTCAATGCTTTGTATTGAGCTTCTCAACTGTCTCAGTGGTTATGCTGAGACATTCTTCTCAACTGTCTCAGCTCTCTCGATGATTTTTGCTTAGACATTCTTCTCAACTTTCTAAGCTGTCTCTGGCGTTGAGAGCATTGAGCGTGCCTTCATCACTCAATGCTTTTTGCCTTATTCAAATACCTTACTTCCAGTTTACTCTTTTTGTTCACCTGTCCAATCAAGAAATACATGCATGCATTAAACTTAGCATACATCAAATACATCTATGCCCCTTAGCAAGATTGGTTATGCCTCTTCAAATCCTGAGGAACATTGTAGGGCACAATTCCCAACAATATCCCCCTATTTGAAGAATGTAGAACACCCATCCATGCTAAGGTGCATCAACACAAAAAGTATCACGATAGACTTGATGAGACATTATCATGACAACTAGCCATCCTATTATAGGATAACTCCCCCTAGATGAGATGGCTTAACACTATGATTGAATAACCAATAGTACTGGTGAATTATCAATCATTAATATTATAACAGTATGATTAACAACAAAAGCTTTAATAATCATTTACAAGGTAAACATTATGATTAAGATCTACCTAATCATTCAATTAGCCAAACAATTGTAGCAAACTTGTGATTACAAGATATCTATGAAAGAACAACATATTCATTAATCACGGATATATAAATGATAATTGCATGCGCAATTATCACATCAATATAGTCTAAGCCAACTCATATTAAGTTTATTGATAGAGAGTTGATATTGCTACACAATGGATATTCATTACAAGACATTGATTAAATATTTAAAGAACCCTCAGTCTTGCAGCCTCATCTCAGCTCTTCTTTGATGAACTTGAATCAGCATCCTTGGTAGCAGCAGTCTTCTTCTTGTTTTCATCTTTGTTATCCTGCCATTTGAAGTAAAGGAATGGCTTTGGAATATATCTGGGAGGCATTTTCTTAGGGTTGCTCTTCCTCACCAGATTTTCTTTGAATACTCTTTCCCTTAGGGAATTTCTTTCCAAATTCTTTATCCATTCCTCAGAGGGATAAACACTATCAATATTCTCTAAGATTTGTCCATGGCTTACCCAAGCATGGATAATGATGGATTCAGAGGCATCACTTAGTTGTTCATGATCTGGATCATCTATGTTCTCAGCTCTCCTCTTCAGCCATCTGAGTTCCTTCCATCGTTCTTCTGGCAGCAAGTTGTGCATCCTGTGTAGCTTTAGCTTGTGCTGGGAAGTCTAGGTCCTCTGGCCTCTATTTATCTAGGAGGGGCAGGTGCAGTGCCACCCTGGTGCCTTGAATTTCATTGAAGGCTTGATCTTCAATGAGTGTTGCTGCCTTAGCATGGCTACTCTCACCCTTTTTGCCTTCTTCAGAGATGGTCTTTTGCAGTATGGTGGTGTTGGATTAACTTTTGCTTTATATAGATTTGAATATTCTCTCATTATCAACAAGAAGCTCATTTTTCAGAAGTATTGTCTCCTTCATAGAGTGGATAACAACATTGGTGACATGCTGATTTACATGATCTGCTGCACCCCTGATCACCTCATCAGGTGCACTCACATAATTCTTGACATATCCTATGTCAGCTACAGAGAATTTTTGGCTAATTTCCAAGGATTTCATGAGGGTGGTCAGCTTTATGCCAGCAGTTCCAGCCATATCAAACCAGGTGGTGACTTGTTTATTTAGGTGAGAAGATTCTTCTTTACTTTCCTTGACTTCAGTCAATAGCTCCTCCCTTAGCTTGGCAACTTATTGGTCAACATACTCCTTAAGGGTTATGGTCTAAGCATTTATGAGTGCTTTGATTTGTTTTAGTAATTCCTCATTGGAGATTGGGGTAGTTGAAGGATGGTTCATAAAAGGAGGAACATCTTCCTGAGCAGGGACCTGTGAGGGCTACCCCTCAACTAAAGCACCTATAGAAGGAAAAATTTCCTTAGCTAAAAGTTATATTAACACTACCAATTAAGAGGGTATGCGTATTACCTATAGTAGGTGCAGACTCAACAATTTTGTTGACAACATGATCCAGAGTTGTCAAATCCACCTGATCATGCTCCCCCACAGTCTGAGCATTCCTCTATGGGCTTGGCACATCAAGATAAGTTTCTAATGCCTCGGGAGGCTCATGGTTATCTTTTGTAGCAGGTATATCTTCAACTACAGCTATATCATCAGTATCAGCCATATCTGCCTCATCTCCTACAGCAACCTCTTCTTCATTAGCATTCTTTGAAACTTGTCCTGACTTAGGGCTGGTATGGATTTTATTAACATGCACAACAGTATCCTGAAGTTGAATGTTTATTGAGGAGATACTCAGGGATATGTTTATCTACAGACTAACATCAGCAGGGGGAAGTTCCTAGCTCAGGTGCAGAGCAGGAGGAACTATCTACTTCATCAACTTATTGTCTCTTATCCCTTGAGGAGTCCTTTATTGTTAAAGGTTAGCTCTTGGGTAGGACCCTAGTGAATCTGTCCATATTTTTTATGTCCATTCTTTTTAGGTAGTAAATCTTCACTCATTGCTCCTGCTTGAATGTATCAGGATAGGTGTTCACTAGGTCTGCCTATTGAAGATTATCCTAGTCATGACATCAAACATTGACTTAGATATTGTGTCATGTGATCCAGGCTTGCAGATGAGGGCTTTACCTACTATATCTGCCAGCAGTTTGCCTCTCTGATTGAAGAATTTCCACTTGAGTGACCAAGGTTTGGCATCACTATATCCATACAATCTGAGAGCTCTGCCTCTATCCGTGATGGTGGGTTCTTCTTCCTCGTTAAGGTAGATGGAGGGTAGATGAAGGGCTTTGCTTAGTATCTTAGGGTTTACCTTAATCTTTATGTCCTCAATCTTAGACTTAAGTGAGTTTTGAGAGGAAGACACCTTAATATTGGAGAAGAATTATACTACCTCTTTTCTAAGAATGGTGGAGGGTTCAGAAAGGGTGTACTCAAAACCGGTGGTCTCAATCATCCTTAACACTTCTTTAATCTCTAGTGAGGCATGATTGAATCCATTCCTCATAATTTTATATCCCTCCTGGAGCTCCTTTGAGATCTTCGGCGCCATTGAAGCAGTGCGTCAAAATGCTGAGAAGTGTTTTGTTTCGACGGCAGGAGTTAGGGATTTTTAGAATAGTGAGGCTTTTCATTTTATGTCGCCCTTATATATATTTTGAAAATGTTTAATTACGTTATCATAAGATTAAGTCATTAATCATGTTAGCTTAAGATCGTACTTTAGGCTTTAAAACTTATTCCTCGCTTCCTGTTATGAGACAGCGCACCCAACTCTGAATAGAGTTCGACAAATTCTGTACTGAGTTCAATAAATTTAGTTCGATGAATTTGGACTTAGCCAAAACTTTTCAACCTCTGAGCCCAGTTCGACGAACGATTAGCTCTGCTCGATGAATGCAAAACTCAGTTTGACTAATTCTAAACTGGGTAAGATGAACTCAGATTCTTATTGTATGGCAAATTCCTCCCTTTCCAGCATCTTCACTTTGTGACCACCTGTCACATCACTGTTTTGATGTACACTATTATTATCCAAACATTTTATCAATTTTTAGTAGAATGAAGATCTATTATGCTAATAAGGTAGTTTTTATTAGTAGACTTTATCAAGCACTGATTTATAAGATATTTTATCTAGAGGGTAAAAGCTATAAGTTTTAACAATACAGTTCATTTTGATTGATTAGAAAATTATTGTTTTACAACTGATGTGCTTGATTTGTTTTATCCTAAGCACATCTGTCTTAGTTTATAAATCTGCAAACTTAGTCTCTGTATAAAAGAGAGAGACTTACCTTGAGGTTGTTAGCCTTTAGCCCTTGAGGACTTCACTCGTATCAACCTTAACCTTTATTCCTTGCTTCACTTGGACTATAGTCCTTAAGCAATCAACTTGTCCCAGACATTTTCCTGGAACATCCTTTGTCCAAATACCAAGTCTTATCTAGACAGGTATTAGGACTATCCTGCAAAACAGAATTTACATTCCCTTAGGAACCCAATACTTATTGGGTCCTAGGTTCATGTTAGCTTTATAAAACTTTTGCCCAACTCTCTGCCTGGGCTGAGCACCTTTCTATCCACTAGCCACATTCAGGTTATGCCAACAATCAATGGCAAAATGGCCCACTTTTCCACTGCACCAACATTTATGAATGTTGTATCTTCTCTTCTGAACAGCACAGAATTGATGTCCATGAGAGAAGTGACTAGCCCCAGATTTTGCTAGATGAGCATTGAATGTTGCTGCTTCCTTCTTCCTGAGTGAAGGTGCTGAAGAACTAAATACAATTGGTCCGGGATGGGCCAATTATATTTTTGGATCCTGCCATCTAGTGGTCTCTCTCATCTCCGGGATGGGCCAATCAGCAACTAGCAAACCTAGTTATATCTAATCACAGCCACAATGTAATTAATAAATTAAGCAAGCCAGACGACACAAGATATTATAGTGGTTCCCCAAACACTGGGTACATCCACTCTTCTACCCACACGGTAGGAATCCACTCAGGTTTTTGATCAGGTGCCCTGCCACCAACAAGATCTGCTGTAGGTAGATCTAGAGACCCTTTAGACTTTTGATCAGGTGTCTAAAAACCTAGCTTTACTTTTGAAGGGAGTAAACAACCCTTTACAGGAGGGGGAAGAGGGTTAGAATGTCTTCTCTATTTTACAATATATTAGAGAAGCACAAGGCCTCTTCAGAATTCAAGACAGAATGTTGTCTTGAAGTTCTGAAGGAAAAACTTGAAGAAGACTAGAGATATGGATGGATGTTCTTCTTCAGCTTCCTTCTTCTTCTTCTTCTTCAATATCTCTGAGTGTATCTTCCTGGAACAGGAGCACTCAGGTTGAAGAAGAGTGAAGAGATATCTTCTCAGTTGGATGGATGATTGTTGAGAGCAGCTGTATCTTCTCAGTTGAATCCTGAGAGCAGCTGTTTGATTTCTTCCTTCTACTGCTGTATATTGTTGGTAGCAGACCTAGTTCTTTTAGCAAAAGAACTCTTTAAATAGGAGCAGCAGTAACAGCTCTAATATTTGAATTGAGCTTTGTCTTCTTCTCAGATCTTGAATTTGGGCTGCAATTAACATAAAGACAGAACATATCTTGCAGACATATATATTCTATATAAAGAATAAAGCTTTATAAGAAGCTGCAGTATTAAATCTGATAAAGAATGCTATAAAAGGTCACATCAGACAACTCTTTACAGCCAATGGCTATAAAGGACAGCTGCATATAAAGTAATCAATAAGTCAACTAATAAGACAAACTACTTTATCTGAAAGGAAAGACTTATGCATAAGAATAGCAAGGATTGCTTTGAAGTAATAGTAGTAAATCAATCAGATATTATATAATAAATATATCAGATAAAATAAGAAATAAAACACAGAATAAAATACATATAATATTATATATGCAGACAGCCGATCGTCGAACGACCTTCGACTATAGTCGAACGACCTGCTGAGATCGTCGACCTATCAATAGATAGTCGACCGACTCAGATAGTCGAACTATCCAGGCAGATAGTCGACTGACTCAAGACTAGACAGAAAACGTCGAACTATCAAGAGATAGTCGACCAGAGCTCGACGATCCAGCAGAGCGTCGAGCAGACAAAAGACAGAGCACGACTATCTGAAGACAGAAGATAGTCGGTCAAACAGACAGACGATCGTCGACCGGCTGATCGACGATAGTCGATCGGCGTTCGACGATAGTCGAACCCGAAAATCCCTTAGCCAGATTTTTACTGGAAAAGAGAATACTCTACAGCTAGACTTTGACCATAGATAAATCTTGGGTCAAGAGACTAAAAGGAATGACTTAACTCAAATCCAAACTAGGGTACCAACAATCTCCCCCTATTTGGGTTAAGTCTTTCAAAAACTAAAACTACCAAAACAAACTAAACAACCTAATAGAGATCCTAGCCCAAATCAGAACCAAGGGTTCCAACAATCTCCCCCTATTTGGGTGAGGATCCTATTAGCAAAATAAATAAAGCAAAGCATAAAATATATAAAGAAAAGCTTTTGCTTAGCTGGCTGCTGCTGGCATTTGCAATCTCCCCCTATGTTGATGCAGTACTTGTGATTGAAGAAGGCTGAGATGACTTTGAGTTTTGATTGAGTCATCCAGCAAACTCTTATAAATAGTACCTGCGGAAAGCTTATGGTAGAGATTGCTCTCTCCTTGAAAAAGGGTATGTTAGCAGCAAAGAAAAATGATATTTTGTTCAGCCAATTTAATTTGGATTCTGTATCTGAAAAACAAAATTAAATATCTTCCTTCCTATAGAATTTCTTTTCATTAGACGAGATTCAAACTCAGCTGACAAATACAACTAGAGTAGAGGACTCAATCTAAATGAAATTAGAAAAGGATCTATAAGAAATAGAGTTATCTGACAGAGAATTTCTTTATACAGAAATCCAAACAAACTATTTGAACATAATATCAATCAGATATAATCAGCTATAAGAAAAGAAAATGCTTCCTAATAAATCTGTTCCAAATAATAAAAGGATTTGAAAATATTTTAAGTAATTTATCCTTTTGTTTATAAAGCAGATTTATGAAAAAGCAAACTGAGTTCTCAAAACTGAACTCATTAAAATATAAAGAAAATATTTCTTTGAGAAGTGTTGGTTCCTTCTCAGGTATAGTTAAAACTTGGCAGTAATTTTGAATATCTAAATTAACTGAACTAAAAACTGATTTAGATATTACCTGAACCTTTTCAGGTTTTGATTTTCCTTCTGTTAGTTCAGCTTCTGAATTGCTGCAGGAGGCATTGATGGCCATTAAGCAAAATGCTTTGGCCCTTGCTTCCTCCTCTTCATCTTCAAATGATGAGTCATCATCTGAGACATCCCAGATAACATCTAGGAATGTTGATTCTCCTTCAGATGAGATGATGTGGCTTCCTTCTGATATTGCATCCAAGGGTTCAGAAGCCATTTGATGAAGGGATTCCCACATCTCCTTAGCTGTTGAGCATTCAGCAACATCCTGAAATAAGTCATCAGATAATGACTGAGCTAGGATGTTCATTGCTCGGGCATCAGCTAGCCTGGCACTTTTTGTTGTTGTTGCCGATGTTGGAAGACCTGTCAAAATAGAAGAAAATATTTCTTCATCAAAAGAGTTCATATATAATTTGACTCTTATCTTCTAGATGCTAAACTCAGCTAAGTTGCAAGCTGGAGGTCTGGTGCTAAAATAATCATTGTACTGGGCCATGAAAGTGAGTGTGAATATCTATAATCCTTGGTATCTATCAGGATCTTGTGACTCAGGTGTTAGCTTGTACAGTCAGTCAACCTCCCTCTGATACCAATTGAAAGTGAAGGGATAGATACCGATTACGGAATTGAGGATTATAGATATGGAGATAAGAACCCTAAAGCCTTACCCAAGTGTTGTGCACAAACTCAAGCTAACTGTAATTACAATTAAGGCTTGGAAAACCTAATCAGCAACTAGCAAACCTAGTTATATCTAATCACAGCCACAATGTAATTAATAAATTAAGCAAGCCAGACGACACAAGATATTATAGTGGTTCCCCAAACACTGGGTACATCCACTCTTCTACCCACACGGTAGGAATCCACTCAGGTTTTTGATCAGGTGCCCTGCCACCAACAAGATCTGCTGCAGGTAGATCTAGAGACCCTTTAGACTTTTGATCAGGTGTCTAAAAACCAAGCTTTACTTTTGAAGAGAGTAAACAACCCTTTACAGGAGGGGGGAAGAGGGTTAGAATGTCTTCTCTATTTTACAATATATTAGAGAAGCACAAGGCCTCTTCAGAATTCAAGACAGAATGTTGTCTTGAAGTTCTGAAGGAAAAACTTGAAGAAGACTAGAGATATGGATGGATGTTCTTCTTCAGCTTCCTTCTTCTTCTTCTTCTTCTTCAATATCTCTGAGTGTATCTTCCTGGAACAGGAGCACTCAGGTTGAAGAAGAGTGAAGAGATATCTTCTCAGTTGGATGGATGATTGCTGAGAGCAGCTGTATCTTCTCAATTGAATCCTGAGAGCAGCTGTTTGATTTCTTCCTTCTACTGCTGTATATTGCTGGTAGCAGACCTGGTTCTTTTAGCAAAAGAACTCTTTAAATAGGAGCAGCAGTAACGGCTCTAATATTTGAATTGAGCTTTGTCTTCTTCTCAGATCTTGAATCTGGGCTGCAATTAACATAAAGACAGAACATATCTTGCAGACATATATATTCTATATAAAGAATAAAGCTTCATAAGAAGCTGCAGTATTAAATCTGATAAAGAATGCTATAAAGGTCACATCAGACAACTCTTTACAGCCAACGGCTATAAAGGACAGCTGCATATAAAGTAATCAATAAGTCAACTAATAAGACAAACTACTTTATCTGAAAGGAAAGAATTATGCATAAGAATAGCAAGGATTGCTTTGAAGTAATAGCAGTAAATCAATCAGATATTATATAATAAATATATCAGATAAAATAAGAAATAAAACACAGAATAAAATGCATATAATATTATATATGCAGACAGCCGATCGTCGAACGACCTTCGACTATAGTCGAACAACCTGCTGAGATCGTCGACCTATCAATAGATAGTCGACCGACTCAGATAGTCGAACTATCCAGGCAGATAGTCGACCGACTCAAGACTAGACAGAAAGCGTCGAACTATCAAGAGATAGTCGACCAGAGCTCGACGATCCAGCAGAGCGTCGAGCAGACAAAAGACAAAGCACGACTATCTGAAGATAGAAGATAGTCGGTCAAACAGACAGACGATCGTCGACCGGCTGATCGACGATAGTCGATCGGCATTCGACGATAGTCAAACCCGAAAATCCCTTAGCCAGATTTTTACTGGAAAAGAGAATACTCTACAACTAGACTTTGACCATAGATAAATCTTGGGTCAAGAGACTAAAAGGAATGACTTAACTCAAATCCAAACTAGGGTACCAACAGTAAATTTGCCTTGTGAAACACTGTCCTCTTATTGGTGAATTCAGATTTGAATTGATGATTAATGTGATTTAACCCAGCTTCTCAGGGACTTGGAAAGTTGTACTTTTTGGCAACTGATCCTGTGACTGAGAAGGGTTAATCACAATCCCCAATTTCTCTGTGAACTTTTGTTCCATATATCAAATATGCCTTTTCTTCTCTTCTAGAAGCTTGGTCTAACACTCGAGACTTTTCTTGAGTTCAGACACCTCATGAATTTTCTTATAAAATGCAATAGATTTATTGTTATAAAGAGTTTTATAAGGCTTCAGGACTTCAATCTCCTTGCCTTTCCTTTTGGCAAGAATTATTCTCTTATTTAGAGCATCTAGGAGCAATCCATACTTGTCAATCAATTGATTGACATCAGTCTCAGATTCTGAGCAATCTTTATCACAGGATGAAGATGCACCAGTATCTGGACTAGTTTCATAGTCAGAGGAAGATGTGGAAATGGAGAGAATTTGTACCTTGCTTTATTCTTAATCTTCTGGACTTCTTTCATCTTCAGTCTTTTCCATTAAGCCATGACATCCACTATCTTATTCATCCTCCTCATTGTCATTGTCTGAGTGTGACGGAGGGGCCCTTATTCCTATCATAGCGGCAAGATATTCCTCTTCTTTTGGTTTTGCACCAATAGAAATTAGCCCTATATAGGCTTCTTCTTCATCATCTTCTGATTCTGAGGAGGAAACATCTGTCCAGCTTTTCTCCTTTTTAGCCACAAAGTACTTCTCCTTCTTCCTATCCTTGTGATGATGGTGATGCTTATTCTTCTCATCTTCTTCCTTGATCCTGATTGGGCATTCAGCAATGATATATCCAGCCTTACTACAAAAATAATAGATAACATTAGATGAAATCTATTTACTAGATTTAGGGCCATACCTGTCCTTCTTGGAGGACTTCCCTTGATGAGATGATGAAGATGGCCTGCTCCTCCAGCCTTCTTCTTCATGAACTTCTGAAATTTCTTGAAGAAGGCAGCTAGATCTTTATCTGACATGTGGTTGTCTGATGAGCTTGACTCAGATTTTTCTGAGCTTGATTCAACTTCCCTCCTTAGTGGTGAGGGAGTCTTTCTTCTGCTCCTTCTTGGGGCTTCTGCCTTAAGGTCCACTGTCTTATTCTTGGTCTTGGATTAACTCCCCTTCTCCTCTTCTTATCTAGCAGCCAACTGCATTTCATAGGATAGCATCATTACAAAGAGGGTTGGTGGAGGAGTGTCTGTAAGCTTAGCCATTTCCCTAATGGCACAAATCTTGGTGTCCCAATCTCTAGTGAGAGATCTAAGTAACTTGTCATTCAGCTCATAGTTGTTGAAGACCCTACCATAGGTTCTTAGTTCATTAACTGTCCTAAAGAACCTCTCAAAGCAGTCAGCCACCTTTTCTGATTTACTTTTCCTGAAAGCCTCATACTCTTGGTTGAGCATGGACTTCCTATCATCTATAACTTCCTCAGAGCCTTCCATGTAGACCACAAGAGTGTTCCACATTTCCTTGGAGGTCTTGTAGTGTACAAGATTTCTGAAGTTTGAGTCATCAATGGCACTGGCTATAAAATTTTGTGCCCTTTTGTCCATGGTAGACAAAATTACCTCATCTCTGTCTATCTCTGTATATGCCTTGGGCACTCTCAGAGTTGGATCTATGGTGGAAGCCTTTGTGGGGATAAAAGGACCTTCCATAACTATTACATAGATCCTAGGGTCAGATGCTTCCATGAACAGTCTGACCCTTTGCTTCTAGATGCCAAATCCTTCTTTCCTGTAGGTTGGTAGTTTCATGGCCCTTAGTTCCTTATAGTTCATTCCTGGCCCCATAATTATATATTATAGCTAACCTTGGAGGTATACTCAGATTATTAGATCCTTTTTGAGTAATCTTCCTCTGATACCACTTGAAAGTTATTACTTCAAGGTTAGCTAGTCACCTAGAGGGGGGTGGTGAATAGGTGTTTGAACTTTCTTAAATCTTTTTGTTGTTTTCTTTTCTAAGTGATCTAGAGCTTGTACTTAGTACCTGCAATATAAAATAAGAACAAACAACACATCACAGCACATAGACATTTATAGTGGTTCCCCAATTGGGTACATCCACTTTTTCTCCCACCTTTCTAACTTATGTTAAACAAGGCACAAACTCCTCAAAAGTGCTCCTCAGAGCTTACACCTCAAGCCCTCAGCCTTACACTCAGGTTCTTTTCACAACCCTACCTCAGAACCACAAAGTTTCCTACATAAGAGCCCTGTAGTGCTCCTACAGCTCAGTGGTCCACAAACCACCTACCTTATCCTTATCTCTAAGGCCTACAGCTCAGGATTCTTAACCCTATAACTTCAGGCACAAGGACCTACTCTCAGAGTGATGCAACACTCCTACAGCTCAGTACCCTTCCAGGCACCTACAGCTCAGCCTCCTCCAAGGCCTACAACTTAGTGACACACTTGTCACCTACAACTCAGTGACTCAACAGTCACTTACCTCAGGCACTAGGCACTACACTCAAGCTGGGAGGATAGCCCTACCTCAGATCCACACTTGGACCCTACCTTAGTACCCTAGTAGGGCACCTACCTCAGTGACTAATCAGTCACCTACAACTCAGGCACAAAGTGTCGTATAGCTCAGATTCAGATAAGCTGAATCCTATAGGAAATTAATCAAGAAGTTGAAATAAAATAAAACCTTGACTCTGAGAAAAATCTCAGAGTCTACCTTGCTAGACTAAGCAGATATCAGTCCAGCTCTCATATTGTAGAAGGAATTAGTCTTATTCTACAGCTAGCTCCTTCTCTGTTGTACTGAAGAATAGATATCTGTTGTTGAAGGTTGATGGACCTTCACACAACTATCTCTCCTTGCTGATTAGATGAATCAACCACCTTGTTCTGCACAGAACAAACTTGCCGAACTGGAAGAGCTTCAGATATCTTTCTCTTCCTTTCTGGCATGCACTACTGGACATGGATTTCAAGCTCATCGGAGAAGATGAAGTCTAGCCACCTCTATTTTCAGTATCTTTTCGTAACCCTAAACCCATTTGCTATTTCCTTTTTATATTTGTTGATTTGAATCAATGGCACAATTTGAGTGTGGCCCCAGCCAAGGATGGTGAACGCCACCTCCCTCAGAAGAGGACAAATAATAACTTTCGGCGCTACTGTAGCTTTCCCTCAACAACACAAAATGCTTTGACTTTGTTGACTTGCTGACGTCACCAGCTGTGGACTTAGCCAAAAATCAAGCAACATTAGCATAGGCGTTGAGGGAGTAAGCATCACTCAATGCCAAAACACTTAGATAGATTTACTGTCTCTTCACGTTGAGTGAGTAACCTTCACTCAACGCCAATCTACTTAGAATAAAAATTGTTTCTAGGCGCTGAGTGATTCAGCTTCACTCAACGCCAACTTGTTATATCAGCTTTCTGCTACTTGGCATTGAGTGAGTGAGCATCACTCAACGCCAAACTCCTTAAGCAAATTTCTGTCTCCACTAAGTATTGACAGCGTTGAGTGAGCAACCTGCACTCAACGCTTTTTTCTTTAACCATATTTCTTCCTCTGCAGTATCTTAGGCGTTAAGAGCATTGAGTGAGCATGCCTCACTCAACGCTTTCTGCCTTAGCCTTATTTCTGCCTCTGCAGCATCTTAGGCGCTGAGAGCGTTGAGTGAGATGCCTCTCTCAACGCTTTCTGCCTGACCCATTTTTCTGTGTTTAAAAATACTGGCTTTGTCTTAGCGGTTCCTTCTCAACTATCTCAGTAGTTTATTCTTCATAGCTGAGACTATCTCCTATCTCAGCAGTTTTGCTGAGATCCGCACTTCTCTCAACCTTTTGTATTAAGCTTCTTAGCTGTCTCAGCGGTTATGTTGAGACATTCTTCTCAGCTATCTCAGCTGTCTCGACGCTTTTGCCTTGGACATTCCTCTCAGCTGTCTCTAGCGTTGAGAGGGTTGAGTTTGCCTTCATAACTCAATGCTTTTTTCCTTAGTCAAATTACCTGACTTCTAGCTTACTCTTTTTGTTCACCTGTCCAACCAAGGATAACCTGCATGCATGAATTTGAGCACACATCAAATACATCTATGCCCCTTAGCATGATTGGTGATGCCTCTTCAAATCCTGAGGAACATTGTAGGGCACAATTCACAACAATTTATAGGTTAGCGTTTCTAACGCACACACACCTATGCCCCCGCTATTGTGTGACACACTAGACTGAGTCGTGTTGATGTTTGTATTTGCAACGTGATGAAGTTACTTGTGCAGATAAGCAACAGTACGAAAAGAAGCGTTATCGCCGGCGGTAGAGTTATCGCTACGCGGTAACTTTCGATTATATAGGTCTCGATTTAGATCTAGATCTGCACACCTGCTCACTTCCACTCACTACTGTCAACATTCTCCTTCCCTGGAGCTCTTCTTCATTCCCTTAAGGTACTCCCTTTCTCTCTCTCTAATTTCTAGTACATTAAAATTTATATCTATTGCTTTTGTCTTCACGCATTTTTGAGCGTGATCAATGATGATTTGTTGGCTGAAGGTGCATTTGTTTTATAATTTTTCCCACGGATCATTGCCCTTTTTCATGTATCTGGCTTGTGTAGGCTTGGATTTCGTGTCTTTGGTACTTTCGAACAGCCGATTCACTCTAAAAATCTCGTTTTTGGTAAGATCCGGAGCTGGAATTTCATCCGTGTAGATTTCCATGATTTTTAATGTTGGATGAGTTTTTCTTTTCGGATCTTGTCTACTATCTCTGATCTACTCATCATAATCATGGATCTATGATTTATCCCGTGTTTGAGAGAGGATTTAAGCCAAAAATGGGGTTTTGGAACATATCTGGCGGAAGAGGACGAAGACAGTCCATCACGCTACTGCCAGGCGGTAATAAATTATCGTCTAGCGGTAAAAACTAGAGGCCGATTTTCAATTTCTATTTTGTTATTGTTTGGTTAACCCCCTTTATATAGATTTTTCAAAACATTTTCACGGTGTATTTTCAGGATATGGCTTCGTCGAGTTCCCAGTCTGGATGTCGCAGCTTTTCCAAGAGATCCCGGGGGCTGGTCTCCACCTACCCTACCATAGATGATGCAACTGTGAGCATTCTGATGATCATAGATATTGATGATATCGCTCATATCTATGAGTTCTTGGAGGGATCTGGTGTGCTTGTAGTGATCTCATCCAGTGCCCCATTCTCCTCTACCCTCACCCGAGAGTTTTACAATAACCTATGGGATCCCGCTCAAATGTGCTTAGGTTGGGGTGTCCAATCCTGTATTGGCACAGATATAGTGACAATAACCCATGCAGATCTCGACACTAAATATGTCTGGACCCCCAATTGTACAGTCCTCGACATCATGGAGTCCTTTAGAACTACTAGGGACTAGAGGGAGATGAACGAGGTTCTTCAAGGTATGGAGGGGCATTCAAATCTCTTCACCTCGATAGATACTCTCACTCCTGACGCTCGCATCATCCAGGATATCCTACATCACTCCCTCATGTTCAAGGTTGGGGACACCAGGAAGGTCACGGCCCAGCTTTCGATGGTGACATACTATATCTTGGCCGAGAAGTCCTTCAGTGTCTCGGATCTCATTCTTTCCATGATGCGCTACACTTTTCGCCTGAAATCTCCTGACCACTAGCGGGTGAACACACTGCCTCTGGGTGGTGTGATCCAGAGCATCCTGACAGAGAAGTACCCGGCCATCGACTGTTCAGCCTACCCCATAGACAGCTTCCCGAAGGTCTACAAGGTAGGCGATATTCCTTCTTCCTCACGGGCACGGGCACCTCCACCACAACCGTCGATACACTGTATAGGGTCCCTCAGGGAAACCATCCAGGACATCTATGGCATGGTGGAGGAGCATGGTCAGAAGGTCAAATAGATAGCGAAGGAGGTGAAGGGGATGAGAAAGATGCTCATAAAGATCATGGGCAAGCTAATTATTTCTCCCACCTCTTCAAAGGAGTAGCAGCTTATATGTATCATTCATGTTTTATCAGTTGTAGTTTGTTAAGTAATAAACAAGGTGAGCTCCAGACTTAGTTAATAGTTGTTTATCATGTGATATGTTCTGTGCTACCCTATACTCATTGTGGTTTTCTGATACCATGCTTTAATTAGTTTGATATTTTTGTGTCATCGTGCTAACTCACAACAAACACCCACAGAAGGAATATACACTGCGTGCTAAACTAAAGCGTATTTATATAAAGAAAATTTAATTAGCATATCATGAAGTACAAACTCTGAAAGCAACAGAAAAAACAAAATACTAAGAATAGACAGAACATTGAGCATATCGTGATGTAGAGCATCGAGTAATTTTGGTTTAATTAGTTTCTACACCACGCAATTTGTGGATACTAATGGATAAGAGATTTTGGTATCCAAAAGGGACCATGGGTGGCGGTTTCTTTGGGTACCAAACATAATGTGGTACACCTTGCGGAGATGATGGTGAATGGGCCCTTTTGAGCGGAATGGGTGCACTATTTTGAATGATGGGCCTCCATTCATACTTTGGTTTAATATTATGTTTATGTTGCAGATTTCCTACTAGAATCCTATGAGTCTTTAATTGAAAAATATTGCATTGGAAGGTTAACTATATTGAAATTTTTATTTAAGTTAAGATTATTTCAATTAACATTAGGACTCATAGTATAGTAGTTGTTGACCGGAAATCTACATTCATTTATTTTTGAGTTGGGAGTAATTTGTTTTTCAAAGTGAGAGTTATTTTTATAGTAAAGAATTTCACTTGCACTAGCCTTCAATTTTCTACGCCCTATGATTAACTCAGCCTGTAGATGGTGGTTCATATTCAACATGCTTTTGGGTTTTATATGTAGCTTAGGAGTTGGTCTTTGAGAGTTTTTAAGCCTTAATTCCTTAAGCATGTTGATTTTTATAGTTAGCTCTTTGTTCTTTAGTTTGAGGTTATGTCTGGATTTATTGTATGCGACTGTGTTGTTTTTGAGAGTGGAGACATTAGATTCGATATGAGCTTAATACTTATTCCTAAATTCATTGAATGTCTCGTTCATCTCTTCGATTTCAACTTTATAATTTTTGCATTCAGCGCAGTCACTTTTCACTGATAAGTTTTCTAAACACAATTTATCATTTTGTTCTTTTGCAATAAGAAGCTCTTGTTCAAGAGTCTTATATTTTTCTTTTAACTCATTATAATCTATACAGGGTGTAGAAATGGTGTCTAAGGAGCAGTTGGGAGGACAAGTCACATCAACCGTAGATTTTACTTTAACTTTTGCTTTTAAAAGGTTATTTTCTAAACATAGTTTTGAATTAATATTTTTCAGTTTCTTTATTCTACAACTAGCGGTGCCTAGAATAAGTAATATAAATGTAAGGTTGTGTATACGAGAGAATTTTAAACATCTTACAGTGCTCCTGGATGGGGCTACATTTGAGCATAGAGTTTCTTGGAATCCTTCGTGAATTGCCTCATCCACCCCTGAAACTTCGGCTTCTCTTTCCTGTGATGTGATCGTCATGTCTTTCTTCATAAACAGATCTTCACTTGGTTCTTCACTTGGATCCATGAGAAAAGATTCCGACTCATCAACTACATCAAGATATTCATAAGTAGATTCGAGAAATTTCAATATATCATAGGCAGTGGGAAGCATGTGAATGAGTTCAAAAATTTCTACACCAAGCTCGCAGAATAAGCTATTCATAGCTTTCACGTTAGTGTGACACTCGTGCTTGGTCGGGTTGCTTGGTGGAATCATACACATCATGGTCCACACATCTATGTCTGACTTATAAGAAATTTTTTCATTAACTCTCTCCACCATTTATAGTGTTCGCCCACAAATAGTGGTGGAGCTAATGATTTATCAGTATACAACACTTCATCCCCACTAGTCGATTCACGATCAGGGTTGGCCATTATTCCTGGCGGTGAAACCGATTTGGAATAACATGCTTTGTTACCACTTGTTGGATCTAGTGGCCAGCCTTAGAGGGGGGGGGGGGGTAATTGAAATTTAAAATATTTCATCCCAGGAAATCGAATTCTGGAAACTACCGCGGGGCGTTAGGCAGCTAACGTGCGGCAGTAAGTCTATGAACTTATTTCCAGTGTGAATTTTCTTGTACACCACACACAAGAAATTAATATAACATTCACAGTAGAATCGTAGAAGCAAGAATACATAAAAATATATTTCATTACAAGAGTTAATAGCAGATGGTTTTACAATTACAAAATTGTGATCCCCATGATGTCGGGGATCGAAGGCGCAGAAAATGAAAACTCTTTATTTTTTTATACCGACCTGCTCCACAGACTGGTTGGCTCTCTCCCTTTCCACCTAAGAAAGGTCTTCGAGCCCGCTCTTCATCTCCTCACAAGGAAGGATCTTAGAGCCCCGCTAGATCCTATGATCTAAATGTCCCTATCCCCAGGACAATTTATCGCAGAATCCTACCTAGATTCCGACAACCTTCCCCGGTCGATTTCTCACGAAACCCTTCTCGGATTTTGACGACCCTCCTGTCAATTCCCCTCACACAAGATTTAGAAAAAAAAGAAGATTACAAGAATAAAAGATGTAAATAATCTAAAAGTTTAGTTCTCCCTCTTGAAGATTTCTCCGTGGTGCAATCTGCGACCGTTGCTTGAGATCTTCGTATGCCATCAAACAGTCGGGTCTTCGTAGTCGATGTAGGTCTTGGATCGCCGAAGTCTTTCAATCACGAATGGGAGGGAGATGACTTTCTTCTTCTTCGACGGAGACTTTTGGAGCGGAGCGCAAGAAGGCGGCTGAACCCTAGAGTGTAGGAGATTTTGTCTATTTTTTTCTTGGTTTTTTGGTTGTAAGGCACAGAAACCAAGGAGGCCTTTTATACATCTTTATGAAAATAGGCTACCATCAGTGGTAAGACTAGCACCCGGCGACAGGTTTACGCACTTGTTGTGCCAACTGTCATCCAAATTTGGAAAAATGTTCAAAATGAATATTTGTCGTTTTATCGTTGTTAGCACCATGCGGTTACAGCTACCTCCGTGCGGTAATATAGGACATGATGATTCTGAACAGTCGTGTCGATGCTCATCGAGGGCTAACGCGGCGCAGTAACAGCTATCGTCTGGCGGTAGATCGGTTTCTCGAGAAATCCTTCTTGACATTCGTCGAGAGGCTAACACGGCGTGATAACAGCTATCGCCTGCGGTAGTTTGGCTTCTCGAGAAGTTCTTCTCGACATTCATCGAGAGGCTAGCGTGGCGCGGTAAGCACTACCGCTTGCGGTAGTTTCCTGAGAGGCTGGCTAAGATAATTCCTTTCATTAGCACGAGCGGTAGAACTTGCGTAGCGTAGTTGTTTCCCGCGAGCTCTATCCAATTAATTCACGGCTATCGCCCGACGGTAACTTCTACCGCTCAGCGTTAGTGTCCATAGGAGTCTTCTTCTTCTTCGCTTGCACCTGTCAACCTGCACACTCTATCAACACAAGACATCAGTGTCCATAGGAGTCTTCTTCTTCTTCGCTTGTACCTGTCAACCTGCACACTCTATCAACATAAGACGTGATCAAACACAACTTGGGAGTTGATATTATCAAACATAGGGAATGTGAAACATTAGTTCCAACAAATATCCCATATTCGAAGAAGGTCTATAGGATATAGTATACACATGTTTTTATCTGATGCATGTTATAAGTTTTATGTATGCAGGTAGCTCTTTGTTTCTTTGATTAGATAGGTTATCCAAGTGACAATGACAGGAGAAAATAGGAAATGATGCTGATAAGGCTGAAATTTGTCCAAGTCCAGAAGCGTTGAGTGAAGGCAGTTCACTCAATGCCAGATGACCCTATGCATTGAGTAAAGACTAGACAGTCAAAGCCTCAGCATTGCCAAGACAGAAATCTGGTTAAGTCTAGAAGCATTGAGTGAAGGCAGTTCACTCAATGCCCAGAGCCAGAAACGTTGAATAAAGCTCAAGAAGTCAAAGCAGTAGATAATCTGCCAAGAAATTTGGATAAGTCCAGAAGCGTTCAGTGAAGGATGTTCACTCAACGCCATGCAGAGAAAGCGTCGACAGAACATAGTTTAGTCAAAGCTGCTGTATTGGTTGATACAGAATTTAGTCTAAGGACAGAAGCGTTGAGTGATGTCAACTCACTCAACGCACATTCAATCGAAAATTTGTCTAAGGATATAAGCGTTGAGTGAAGGCCATTCACGCAATGCCTCTTTAACAAAACAGGCGGGCAGAAAGCGTTAAGTGTGTTGTTGTATGGAGACCGGGCGGTCTGGTTGTCTGGCTCTGGTGGATTAGAGACCACGCGGTCAGGCGGTTTGTCTACAGCAACTTGGTAGCCGGACTGTTGCTGGTTTGTGTCTGGGCGATCTGACCGTTTGTCTCAGGCGACTTGGAGATCGGGCGGTCTGGCAGTCTCCTATGGCGGCTTGTTCTCTCCTTTTGGTGGTTTTCAGGCGGTTAGCCTATTCGTCTAACCGCGTGGCCTATTCGGCTTATTTCTGTTAAAAATGTAATTATTTAGTCTCACATTGCTTACATGTAATCTCTCCCATCTCCTCCATTCTATAAAAGGGAGGCCATACCTTTGTAATACTCATCTTTTTGGATAATAAAAATTTCGGTTATTCCAATTTTCGGTTTCTTCTTGTCTGTTCGCACATGGTATCAGAGGACTCAATATTTTCCACCTGATTCAGTGCCTTCTTCTAACCACGCGGTTTGCCCTTCTTCGTGCAATCTGTTCGCGTGGTTTCCTTCTCTTTGTCGCTGCCCTTTGTGTGCGCGACTTCTCTTTTCTTCTATCTGCGACCTATTTTCATTGATTGCTCTACTTCTGTTCTCCCCGCGAATTTTTTCCAGTTCGCGCGGTCCTCTCTATCTCTTGTTCGCACGGCCTTCTCTCTAGCCATGCGACTTCTTTCCCGTTGCTTTTCTCTACTTCTTGGTCATGGCCTTCCTTGCCGCTGGGGTATTGTCACCGTGACCATTGCAGAATCTTTCTTTTTCCGTTGTGGCCTTCCTAGCCGCACGACCTGCTTGCTGTACGCACGGCTTGCTATTTCTTCTCGCGCTGCTTCTTGCATGTTCTTTGTCCACTACGGCCTTCTTAGCCACTCTTCATGCTCTCTGTCCGCGCGGCTTGTTGCTTCTTCTCGCATGGTTTCTTGTTGCTTCTCTACATGGCTCTTTCCAATACCTCAACCACCACCGCTGCTCCTGTGGCCAATCCGCCTCCTCCTCCTACTCCGTCCGGGAATCTTAGCACCGTCTCCGAACTCATCGGTCCCAACTACCTGGATTGGAGTATCTCCTTCACCTTCCTTCTTCGCTCACAACGCAAATGCCACCATCTTACTGATGACCCTCCTCCGCTCACTTCCGTTGATTTTGACGATTGGGATGCTAGCGACGCGCTTGTGCGCACTTGGCTAGCTAACAACCTTTCAGATGAATGTCTTCCCATCATCCATCATGATGAGACCGTCAAGACGGCTTGGCTTCATCTTGCTGCTCTATACTCGAAGGGGGCTCAGACGTCCTGCATCTATACTTTATATGCGAACCTCTTTGCTCGTCCTTCCATGTCTCTTGCTACCGCTTATCAACAAGTTCAGGCTCTTATGGCTGAGATTCTTGATAATCGCCCCTTCTCTACAGATTTGGCCGAGCAACACAAGCAATTCCAGGAACTTCTTATTATATGCTATCTTCTGCGACTTCCAAAGTCCTATGACATTATCCGCCAGCAAATTCTGGGCGAGGCGGACTCTCCTACCTTGGATTCCACTAATGCACGCATTGACGATGTTACCTCTCTACTTCAGCGTCCCCTTCTTTCCTTTCCTTCACCTCCAGACAACTATGCTTACCAGACTTAACGGAGTGGCTCTGGTAGCCGCAATCACCAATCTGGCTAGCATGGCCCTTCCTGCTTCCTCTTCTCTCACTGTGGCCGCACCGGGCATACTATGGAACACTATTGGATGAAACATATGCATCTTTGTCCCTCTGGTGACTCTTCCACCTCCTCCCCAAAGCCGTCTGCCTCGGTGGTCATGTCATCAAGTAGTGCCCACATGGTTACTCAAGGTAAATGGCTGATAGACTCTGGTGGGACTAATCACATGACGGGCAATCCTCAATACTTTTCTCTCCTAAAAACACATGATCGGTTGCCCTCGGTTCTCGTTGCTAACGGCTCTCCCTCCCCGGTCCATTACACGGGAGTGGTTCATGTCACTTCGTATCTTCGTTTGGCGAATACTCTATATGTGCCCAAGTTTCCGTGCAATTTATTATCAGTTACCTCTTTATGCAAACAACTCCAGTGCTCTGTAACATTCACTCCAACTTCTTGTTCTTTCAGAATCTGAGCTCCCAACGGACAATTACTACTGGGACTGAGAGCGGCGGCCTCTACTTCCTCGAAAATATTTCTGATCTGTCCTCCTTCTCTTCCTCCTCTTCAGATCTTCTATAGTAGCACCTCTGCCTTGGTCATCCTCCTCCACTGCTTCTTCGTCAGCTTCTGCCCCACCTCCCCCTGAATAGTTCTCCTCTCAACTGTGATGCATGTCAGCTTGGCAAGCATCACCATTTCTCCTTCCCTCTAAAGCAAGGTCATGGCTCTACCCATCCGTTCGATCTCATTCACTCTGATATTTGGGGTCCTGCTCCTACCCTCACTATTGGTCGGGGTATTTCTTATTTTATAACCTTTATTGATGACTTTTCTAGATGTACTTGGGTGTATCTCTTACGAGAACGCTCTGAATTATTCAATGTATGGACATCTTTTTATCAGTTAATTCAAAATAAGTTTGGTGTTTCAATTAAAGTCATTCGCTCTGATAACGCTAAAGAATATATTAGTCAAGCTTTTTCATCTTTCTGTGTGCAACATGGGATTATCCATCAAACTAGTTGTGCCTATACCTCGCAATAAAATGGAGTGGAGGAATGCAAAAACCGTCATCTCCTTGATGTCGCTCGCACTCTGATGACGCAGATGCATGTCCCTCGCTCCTATTGGGGCTATGCGGTTCTCATTTCATGTTATCTCATCATTCACATTCCCTCCACAGTTCTCCATGGTCAAACCCCATTCTCGATTCTCTATCCAGGCAAGGAACCTTTTCCTCTCCCTCTACGTATCTTTAGGTACATAGCATTTGTACACGCTCCCTCCGCCACCCATGAAAAACTCTCCCCTAGCTCCACCAAATGTTTCTTTCTGGGATACTCTACCACCTAGAAGGGCAATTGTTGTTTTGACCCCGTTCTCCGCAAGCAGTTCATCTCCGCTGACGTTACTTTCATCTAGAATGCTCCCTATTTCTCTGACAACTCCTCTCCTCTTCTTGAGGCTTCTGATTCTCCTATTGTTCCCTCCAACCCATCGACCCCTACTGAGGTTTTTCCACCTCCACCATCTCCATCGCCTCCTCCTCCCTCCTCCCCTCTGCTATGTCCCTCTTCTCCACCGCTGCCGCTCTCTACTCCCGGGTTAGCTCTCTCCATCACGGACTCTCTGGATACTAAGGAACCTGCTGACCTAGATCTTCCCATTGCTCTTCGTAAAGGGATTCGGGCATGTACCCAACACTCGCTTGTTGTTGTGGTTTCCTATGATCGTCTTATCCCTTCTCGCAGGGATTTTGCACTGGCTATCCATACCACTGCCCCCCCCTATTCCTACTAGGAGGCCCTTACTGTTCCTCATTGGAAGGCTGCATGGATGAGGAAATTGCTACTCTCACTAAACGGGGTATGTGGACCCTTGTTCCTCCTCCCTTTGGCACAGATGTTGTTGTTCTTTGCTGGGTTTTGTGGTGAAGTTCAGTCCAGACGGAAGTGCGGATCATTACAAGGCCTGCCTTATTGCCAAAGGGTTTACCCAAACTTATGGTGTTGACTATTTTGACACCTTCTCTCCAGTTGCTCGTCTCAGCACTATCAGGGTCCTCCTCTCTGTGCATGTCAGTAGGGATTGTCCCATTTCCCAACTGGATGTCAAGAATGCCTTTCTATATGGAGATCTTCAAGAGGATGTCTACATGGAGCAACCTCCGGGGTATGTTGCTCAGGGGGAGACACAAGTATGCAGGCTAAAGAAGGCTATCTATGGCCTAAAGCAAAGCCCGCGGGCTTGGTTTGAGAAGTTTAGCGGGATTGTGGCAGCCGTGGGCTTTACAAGAAGTTCTGCGGATCACTCTTTATTCGTTCGCAAAACCTCCCTAGGTCTGGTAGTTCTTGCGGTTTATGTGGATGATATTCTTCTCACTGGAGATGACCAGGCTGGGATAACTTTGACAAAGAAGCATCTTCGCCAACACCTGGTCACTAAGGATATGGGCTCTCCAAAATACTTTCTGGGGATAGAGATCTCTTGGAAGCCCAATTCCTTAGTCCTCTCCCAATGCAACTATGCTCTTAATTTGCTAAAAGAGGCAGGGTTGACTAGGGCTAAACCTGCTCGATGCCCCATGGCGACAGGAGAAGATAAAACCTGGACGGATGACTCTCCTCCTCTTTCAAATGTTATGAGGTATATACGTCTGGTTGGTAAACTCATATAGCTTACGGTGACGAGACCCGACATCTCTTATGTCGTAGGCAAGGTTAGCTAATTCATGCAAGATCCAAGGGAGTGCCATCTACAGTCTGCCCTTAGGATATTAGAGTATGTTAAATCAGTGCCTAGGAAAGGACTACTCTTTCAAAAGAATGGTAATTTGAGGGTTGAAGCGTACTCAGATTCGAGCTATACTAATGACAAAGGAGACAGCAAGTCAACATTGGGCTTTTGCACCTTTGTAGGGGGAAACCTTGTGAGCTGGAAGAGAAAGAAATAGTCTGTCGTCTCCAGGTCCAGTGTAGAAGTAGAATATCGAAGTATGACATTAACTGCATGTGAGTTGAAGTGGCTACGGGCTCTCATGCTTGACCTAGGAGAGGTCTACAATCATCTTCTACCTATGTTTTGTGATAACAAAGCCGCTATATACATCTCCAAAAATCCGGTCTTCCATGAGAGAACAAAGGACATTGAAGTCGACTGCCACTTTATTCAGGAAGAGATTTTAAAGGAACAAATCTGTACTCCGTTTGTCACCTCTGATAAAGAGCTGGCTTATATTTTAACCAAGCCAGTCTCTGCCTCCTTTCTTCACATTTGCGACAAGCTGGGCATGATCGATATATATGCTCCAGCTTGAGGGGGAGTGTTGTTGTATGGAGACCGGGAGGTCTGGCGATCTCTCTCTGGAAGATTAGAGACCATGCGGTCAGGCGGTTTGTCTCCAGCGGCTTGGTAGCCAGACTGTTATTGGTTGGTGTCCGGGCGATCTGACAGTTTGTCTCAGGCAACTTGGAGACCGGGCGGTCTAGCGGTCTCCTATGGCGGCTTGTTCTCTCCTTCTAATGGTTGTCGGGCGGTTAGCCTATTCGTCTAACTGCGCGGCCTATTCAGCTTATTTTTGTTAAAAATGTAATTATTTACTTCCACATTGCTTATATGTAATCTCTCTCATCTCCTCCATTCTATAAAAGGGAGGCCATACCTTTGTAATACTCATCTTTTTGGATAATAAAAATTTCTGTTATTCCAATTTTCGATTTCTTCTTGTTTGTTTGCACAGAGTGAAGACAACTCACTCAACGCCTCCATATATAGAAAATCAGCCAAGTCCAAATGCATTGAGTGATGAAGGTTCATTCAACACCGACTCAGTTAGACTGCAAGAGTCAATATTCATTAAGTGATGACTGATCACTCAATGACTAAAGATGCAGAAATCTACCTAAGTGTTTTGGCGCAGAGTAACTATGCCTCACTTAACGCCCATGTTGAAATGTGAATTTTGCTAAGTCCACAGGTTTAGTGTCATGATGATGTCGGCAATAATTCAAAATGTTGCGGGAACTGAATAGTAGACGATAAATGGTGTTGCTTGCCTATTATACTGCATTTAATATACAATATTTGTTGCAGCTATCAACTCCCGGTGGTCCCACTGTCCAAAGAGTTGTTGGACGGTGGAATAGAAAAGCAAGAGATTAAGGATGAAGGGAAAAAACTTTTGGAGATTGACTTTTTCATTCACAGAACATCTTCTTCCTCTCGACCTAATTGTAGAGCCTAAAGGAGTTCTTCATTCTGTTGATCAGAAAGTTCAAGAAAGTTAGTTGTTGATCTACACAACTTCAACAGCAAGTTCAGAGAGTTTCTCTTTGATGAAGAAGAAGCAAAGGAGCAAGCACTTGTTGTAGTGTCGTCACAGCTTTAGCAGGCCTAATCTTGAAGATACATTCTTGGAGCTATGAAGAAGGCAGGACTGAGTTTTCTTAGTTCAGAAACAGGAAGACACAGAGATCATTTCTCTGGTGTCCTTCATCAACAACAAACAACATTCCAACTATAGGATCTTTTAGAAGATCTGAGTTGTAGGGCCATTAGGCCTGAGTTGTAGGATTCCAGCTTGGAATCTGAGTGGTAGGATCCCTATGTGGATCTGAGGTAGGGCTAAGTGACTGAGCTATTGGAGGTTTATCTTCTAAGGTAGGATCTAGTGTTGGATCTGAGTGTAGGGCTTTCCTCCAAGCCTGTGTATAGGACTTTGCCTAAAGTTTGAGGCAGGTAGTCTTGTGCAGATTACTGAGTTGTAGGAGATTACATCTCTGAATGTAGGGCCTTGGGCCTGAGTGTAGGACCTGGAGGAGTCTGAGAAATCCTGAGGAATTTGTGTTGTAAGCTCTTGGAGCCGAGTTTGGAGAAGTTGGCCTTGTCTAACAGACTGTTAGAAAGGTGGGAGGGACTGTGGATGTACCCATACTCTAGGGAACCACTATAAATCTTTTGTGTGTTGATTATGTGCTCTTGAAAGCAAACCTAATCTAATCACAACTCACCAAAGGTAAAAGAAACCACTAAAGGGAAGAAAACCCTATCCCCCCCCCTCTCTAGGTGTTTAGCTACTCTTGAATCTAAAGACTTTCACATGTGTTTAAAAAAATTGATAGATAATAATAGATTAAAGATCAATTTTATTTCAGTAATAATGTTTACAAAATATGATCCCAAAGATGCTTGGGATCGAGGCGATACTAAAACCCCTATGGTTTTCTATATAGACCCATCTCCAAAGTACTGATTAGTTCTAGCCTATCTATCCCTAGATGAAGCCTCGAGATACCCCTAGATCTAGCCCTAAACATAGTCACACAACCCATGGAGAATTTCCCCTAAGTCTCGCAAGACTTAGTCGCTAAAACCTATGGCAAATTCACTACCAGGTAAAAGGTAAGATACAATAAAAAAAACTATATATAAAAACTCCCTCAAAGCGAAGAACTTGAAGATGAGGAAGAAGCGGAGCGAAAAAATTTATCAGAGTTGATGTGTGTGGCCTTCACATAAAGTACGCATGTTGATTCCTCCTTCAAGTTCTCTTAATTCTTGAATGGTGTTGGGATTTCTCTCAACTTTAGGAAGAGGGCTCTCATGAATATATGTGAGTTATAGCTTAGGTTCGGTTATTCATCGTCTCAAGTAAATGAGGAAGATCTGCTCTTTAAATAGTTTTGGTTTTTATCGCTAGCAGTAGTGATAGCGTTGGGAGGTAGCATCTTTAGGTAACTGGGAGGCACATGGATTGAGGCAAAATTGGTAGCCAGACTGCTTCAAATTAGGCAACCCCTCATACCGCTTCGCGATAGTGTTACCGCCCAACACTAACGATATTGTATCTGCGCCATCAGATCCCCTTCCCCTTTTTCTCCTCAATCATCCATAGAATTACAGGCCTTCCATATGTTATTATCGAGTTTTACAAGCTAACATGTCATGGTAGGACTTATTATAATTGAGTTCACCCAACCTTCCTTTCTTGCAAATTTTCCATTTTAACAATATTGCCATTTTAGCCCCGATTTAGAGCATCATCTTTATTAATCACCACTACTTGCCAAGGAGTATTGAAATTGGAAATAATATTCCAAGGAGTATATCAATCACCACTTCATGCATACTATAGACACACAACAAGCATGAACAAATACATTGTGGGATTTGTTATTCTCAAACAAACAGATGTGGAACGCATGTTCCAACATACTTCTCTTTTTGATAATAACAAATCCTCTAGAATGAAATAAATCACATATATTAACAGTGGTCTTTCTAGTAAATGATAAGCATGATAAATGTGCATACTCCACCCATTTGGGGGCTCTCCCCCTACAGCTTCCTATATTATACTCCCCCTTAATGGTATATTTCTTGAAATTTATTCTCCCCCTTTCGGTATTATAAAAAGAGTGTGGGATTTAGTTTTTTTGCAATTCGTTTTTGTTATTCTATATAGAAAAAAACATTGGTAAATGTAGAAATACCACTTGTTGAATGAATAATTAACCATGATCGAGCGTAAGTAATATTGTAGTGGAAAATTTTTATTTTAGCATTTTTTTGAAGAAAAACATCTTTTTTGGCAATTATAAAAATATGAAAGAAGAATTATAGTTCTTAAATAAGATGTTTATGGAGTTTGAAATTAAGAGAGGCTATATAAAATAATATTCGCAAGCATGATATAATTTATCCAAGCAAGATATGAAACTACAATGTTATTAAAATTTCATGTAAAGGTAACTTTAAATATTATAGAGATCATGCATTACCATCTGGTACATTTACTAAAGATTGTAGATAATTTGTATAGATGTGTGTTAGGGTCCAATTATTATGCGTAGAAGTTTTATGAAAGATAATAATGTGTACAAGGTAGTATTTTGAAAAAATATACAAGTGACTTAATCAAAAACACAAGATATACAATGGAATAAACATAACACTAAAATACATAAAAAGTTTTACTTCCATATATTTTTAATGTTCATAAATACTAATTATAACTACCAAGATACTTTGCACATATAATGCTCAATAAGACTTATCAGTATGCAAAGTAGAGCTTGGGGATCATATTTATTAGTTTTACTTTTATTTATTTTGTGATCTAGTATACTATGAGAAGTAGTGATAATTTGTTTGCTATAAGAAACTTTATAATTCATATCTAAAGTGATTATCTTCCAATGCTCATTCAAACTTATCAGGAGTATGAGTGGTACTTGGTGGATTTTTTCTTGTATATTTTATTTGATGTTTATTTCACTGACTAAGGACTTCAAATTCCTTTATTTTTGCAAACAATAAAATTTAAAATTTTTGAACCACTTTCTCAAATAATGAAGTGCATGAAAAAACATGGAATTGTAAGAAATAGTTTCAATATTGTGTATATAATTTATTTATGCATTTTAATCTATTATGTTATTAAACTACACGATCTTGCAAGTATAAGACTAATAATACATGTAGGTTATAATAAATAAGTGAGAGAACTAATCATTATCAAACATAAAAAATTACTCATAATTAAAGGCATGCCAACCATACCTATACATGTGTGCTACAATCAATAACAATGCATATTATAAGATAGTTATCAAGGTAAGATAAGAACTAAACAATGTTTGAAGAAACTTGAAAATTAAATTAAATATTATACATAATGAAAGTGAAGGGATAGATACTACTCTAGAGGGGGGGTGAATAGAGTTATCAAATTTTGCACAGACAAAACTTAATAGTCTACCCAACTCCCTTGGAGTGAAGTGCGGAATGAAAAGATTATAGATATTGATTTAACCTTAAAGCCTAACACAAGTGTTGTGTACAAACACAAGCTAACTGTAATTACAGTTAAGCTTGGAAAAACCTAATCAGCAACTAGCAGCCTAGTTATATCTAATCACAGCCACAATGCAGGAATTAAACAATTGAATCCAGACGACACAAGGAGATTTATAGTGGTTCCCCAAACAACTTGGGTACGTCCACTCTTCTACCCACACGGTAGGAATCCACTCAGGTTTTTGATCAGGTGCCCTGCCACCAACAGAATCTGATTCAGGTAGATTCAGAAACCCTTTAGACTTTTGATCAGGTGTCTAAAAACCAAGCACAGGTTTTTGATCAGGTGCCCTGCCACCAAGGGATACTTTTGAAGGGAGTAATAACCCTGTACAGGAGGGGGAAGAAGGTTAAGATGTCTTCTCTATTTTACAATAGATTAGAGAAGCACAAAAAGCTTGCACTGAGCTAGAATGCTCTAAAGAATCAAGGCTCCCCCTGGCTCAAAGATGTCCAGGTGAAGTCTTGCTTCAGTGCAGAAAACTCTTCAGAAAATTCTGAAGGAAAAGCTACAGGAAGAAAATAAATAACAAAAAGAAATTTCTTCAAGCAGCTATTCTTCTTCTTCTTCTTCTTCAAAGAATCTCTGAGTTTGAACTTCCTGAAAGCAGGAGAACTCAGGTGAAGAAGAGATGAAGATCTTAACACTTCTCAGTTAGATGGAGTTTGCTGAGAGCAGGAAGCTTGAACGCTTGAAAGCTTGAATGAACACTGGTTGGCTATTAGCTTCTCTTGACTCGCTTGAATCCTTCAGCAAAGGGTTCTTTTTATAATCATCATCAAGCAACGGCTCTCTTCCATTTGAATTATTTGTCTTCTTGTGAGCCTTGAGACCTGGGCTGTAAATATCAAAGAAGACAGAAATATCTCTGCAGCAAAACATTCTATAAAAAGGAATAAACCTCTTTCTAAGAAGCTGCAGGTTTAAATCAAATAACAGAGGACTAAATAAAGTCACATCAGAAATAATCTCTTTATAGCAAATAGAAGACTTTTCAGTCCAACGGCTATAAAGGGGTGTCAGCAGATAAAGTAAATTATAATGACAGCTAATAAGACAAACAACTTTATCTTAAAAGATTTGAACTCAGGCAAACAGAATAGAGCAAATAATGCCTGGAAACTTTATCATACAGCTTGAAATAATGTGCCAGAAAATGTATTAAATTAATTAAATATAATAAATAAACACAAAATACAAAGGCAGGCAGAAAGCGTCGAACGACCTTCGGAGATCGTCGACCGACGCACGGAGATCGTCGATCTATCGGGCAGATAGTCGAACGATCCAGATAGTCGACCTATCGAAGAAGATAGTCGAACTACCCCGGCAGATAGTCGACCTATCAGAACAGATAGTCGAACTACCAGATAGTCGAACTATCAGGACAGATAGTCGAACTATCAAGCGCACAGAGATAGTCGACCTATCAAGCAGATAGTCGACCTACCTCAGAAAACAGATAGTCGACCTATCAATAGATAGTCGACCTATCAACGCAGAACAGATAGTCGACCTATCAACAGATAGTCGAACTATCAGCGCAGAACAGATAGTCGACCTATCAACAGATAGTCGAACTATCAGCGCAGAACAGATAGTCGACCTATCAACAGATAGTCGAACTATCAGCGCAGAACAGATAGTCGACCTATCAACAGATAGTCGAACTATCAGCGCAGAACAGATAGTCGACATATCAACAGATAGTCGAACTATCAGCGCAGAACAGATAGTCGACCTATCAACAGATAGTCGAACTATCAGCGCAGACCAAGGCGTCGACCAACTGATAGACGATCGTCGATCAGTCGATAGACGATAGTCGAACGGCGTTCGACTATGGTCGAACGAAAAAACTACTTAACCAAATTCTCAATTTGGAAAAGCGAGGACTCTACAACTAGACTCCTAACCATTGACCATAGATATTTCTTGGATCAAGGAGCACAAAGGAGAGGACTGAACTCAAATCAAACTAGGGTACCAACAATCTCCCCCTATTTGAGTTAAGTCTCTCAGAAACTAAAAACAGCTAGCAATAGAATACTAAAAATAATTTAAGCAAATAGATAACAATAAACTGGCAGATTATCAATCAGATAAATAAATATACCACAGCAGTTAAATTAAACTATTATGAATCTTTAGAGTCTGGTAAAGGATCAGAAGAACTAGAAACAAAAGAGATTTTTCTAAGCGGGTCATCTGATTCTTTCTTTGACATTTTTAGATCCTGAGCACCAATAATCTTCAGTTCTGTAGCTCTGGGGACAACAGCTTCAGGATGTTTTTCCATGTACTTTGACGGGTCAAATATCTCAGGATTTACCTGGAACTTTTCAAATTCTTTCTTTCTATAGGCTGACATGGTAGTAAGACCAGTTATATCTTTTCCTTCAGCTCTTGCTTTTCTTATCTGGGCTGCTCCTACAAGTTCTTGAAAGCGAGCCATCCTAAAGTTAGGATCGAGCTCAGGATTTTCATATACGGGCTCAGGAGAAGCAGCATCAGCTATTTTATCTAGATAAGACATTAAAGAATACTTAGCAGATAGGTTCTTGCTATATATTTTAAAACAAAGGTGAACTATTTACCTTTTGATATAATTTCCTCAGTCTGTACTGGAGAAGGAGATGAAATTCTCTTCTTTGGAGAAGGAGGTGGGGAAAAGGTTGGTCTTTGACTCACAGTCTCCTTCATTTGTCTTTGAGAACCATGAAATGATTTTCCTTGAGAGCTTTGATAACCTTGCCTTGGCTGGGGCTGAGCAGACGCAGATTTTCCAGAGGAGGCAGTAGGATGAGCTGAAAGGTTCCCAGAGGCTCCTGCACCGGGAGGAGGAGGAGGACCTCTGGGAGTCCATCTAGAGACAGGACTATCATACCTCTTGGTTCTTTTCCTTTCTTTTTGCTGCTTTTTCGAAAACCACATCCAATGCTTAAAATCCTTGGATTTAGGGTCAATGCCCTTCAAAATATAATACGGAGTATCATTATCCTTGCTAGGAGGTGGAGGAGGAGCAGCTTTTCTCTTCTTTGCAGCAGATTTCTTTCTCTTTGATTTTTCAGAAACATCAGAATCATCATCATCATCAGAATGGGATGATGGAGGGTTCTCATAAGGGTCATAGGCTTCTGAGACAGCCTTTTCTTTAAGCTTTGAAGCAGATTTCTCCTTTTCTTCTTCTATGGCATCCAAAGCCAGAAGGGAGTCTAAATCTAATCCTGGAGAGTCATCCCAGATGGATGACTTCTCAACTTGCAAATCTTTCTCTTTCTCTTTTAAAGATAGAGCTCTTAAATTCCATGCAGCTCTTGCTTGAGCTTCTTCCAAACTCAGAACTGGAGAGTTAACTTTGACTTCCTCTTTCTCAGACTCATCTTCTTTATTATCCAAGAAGGATTCCAACTCAGGGTCAACTTGAATATCGGGAATACTTGGTACAGCCTCAGAAACAACTTCTATTATTTGGGCAGCTAAATCTTCTCTAATAATATCTGTAAAATTATGAATATAGATCTGCTAAATAAACAGATATCATTCCTTCAATGCATTCACAGACTATCAAATTAATAGACTCATCAACAAAACGAATGAAAGAGTTACCTTCATATTTAACCATCTCCCAGCAGTCATTTAGATAAGAAGTTATAATTCCTTCCAGGAATCTAACTATCACGGGAGAGGTTAGATCTTCTAAGCAGACTTTAACTGCAATCTCAGATAATAATATTCCATCTGCAATTTCTTTCTCAGACAAAACTGGAGCTAAAACATTCTCAGCAGGAGCTATTTCTTCCTGGGCTGGAGCTATCTCTTCCTGGGCAGACATGACAACATCTGGAGCCATTTCTATTTCAGCTGGAGGAGAGGCAGGAAGGACTGAGACATCTTCATTGAACATCTCCCCCTGCCTGATTTCAGTAGCTACTGAAACCAGGCACCTAGAGGAAGACGGCTCAGCAGATTTTGAGATGGATTGGATGGAGGCAGTCAAACGGTCAGTGGAGGCGGCAAGGGGAGCGATTGCCTCGTCAATCATGGTTTTGATTGACGGGGTAATCAGCTCCACAATGCGGGAGATAATCTCTGGAGAGATTTCAAAAGATGATGGATGAGAGGTGGATGGAGCAGCAGCAGATATGGTAGGGGTGCTGGGATGAGAAATAATGGGGACAGGGGATCGAGCAGGAGATACAGCAGGAGAATGAACAGGGGATGGGGAATGAATTGGGGAATGAACGGGAGATACATGAGGAGTAAGAATTCTCTCTGATCCTAACAAATCGAATCTAGGAGCAGATATCCTAGCCAGATATGTAGGTAGAGGAGAGGCTGGAGGGGAAGAAGGAACAACCGTAGTTGTTTCAGGGGCAGCAGAGGAAGAAAGTCTTACTTCAACTGAAGTTGATGGTACTTCAGCTGAGGCAGACGGCAATGCAGAGGAGGAGGAAGGAAGAGCTGAGCCAGCTTCAATAGGTTGAGGAGCGACTGATGCAGTCCTTGTGTCCTCAGATGGTGCTGGAGCAGATTTCACGAACGTCCTCTTCCACTTTGAGAATAGATGGGGATCCATTTTCTTGCTGGCATTGATGGTTGTTGCAGTAGAACTCAGCAGCTGGGGATATCTTTCCTTCAGGAAAATACCTATAACCCTTCCGAGGGTAACTTCCTTCTTTCCATTCTTTTTCCTGATTAAATCAAACAGAACTGCAGCCCAATCGATCCTTTTACGATTAACAATTGCACACATAAGTGCGAATTGCTGCCTTGTTATGTTATCATGGGCAGAGTGCTTGCCCAGAAGCACTTTTCCAACTATCTCAGCCAAAAACTTAATCTTGAAGGGGAAGTTTACCTTGAGCAGCTTGGTGGGAATGCCCTCGGCATGTTCCAGCTCGACCAGCATTCTTCTAAACTCCTGAGCGTCTTGCTCATAATCTTCGTCACCAATAACTAAACCAAAAACATCAGATAGGACGGCCGGAGTCAGGATAGCTTCTTCTCCGCCTATGGTACCAGTCATCGCTTCGTCTGAGGAAGACGACGTGAAAGCCCATTCTTTAATTTCTGGAATGTTAATCTTAATTCTTTCAGACATTAACTTTTCTAAACCTTGATCCCTGCAGAGCTGGAGAACTTCCACTATTCCGGCATCGCAACTGCTGAAAGCTTCAAAATCCACACTGAATCCTGCATCGAACTTGACGACGGCTAGAACAGCTGGGGAAACCGCCATTGAATCGCTGGAGAAACGCGAGAAGGAGGAGGAAGACGAAGAGGACGAAACGGCACAAAATCGCAAGCGGGAAAGCAGAATGCGAAAGGGCACGCTCCGTCGACGATAAAACAAAAGATCTTTTGACCTAGGTCGACTATCGGCTTTATATCTGACCGGATATAGTCGGTCTATTAAAAAGATCTTGACCCGATGGTCGAACGGTCGTTCGACGATCGGCTCAGAAGCAGAGTAGTCGGACAATCGTTCGACTATTTCTGGCTTCTCAAACAACAGGCTATCGTCATCCAGAGATCGACGATGTGCCCAACCTGTTCGACGATGGTCGAACGTCGATCGACGATCTTCAAACAGATAAGCTATCATTAACCAGAGGTCGACGATAAGCTTAAGCCGTTCGACTATCTTCGAACCTCGTTCGACTATCTTCAAACAGATTTCAACATAGGCCGATAAAGTCACACTTAGTCTCGTCCATTGATCATGCCTAGTTGAACTAAAAAGAACAGATGCTTCTGTTCATCTAAAGGCTTGGTGAATATATCACCTCTCTGAAACTCAGTGGATATGAACTCAAGACAGATCTTGTTCTTTTCCACACAATCTCTCAGGAAATGGTGCCTAATCTCAATATGCTTCGTTCTAGAGTGGTGCACTGGATTTTGTGCAATTGAGATAGCACTGGTACTATCGCACATGATCTTGGTGTTCTTGTGTGAGTAACCATAATCCACAAGCTGGTTTTGAATCCACAGGATCTGTGAACAACAACTAGCAGCAGCTATATATTCAGCCTTTGCAGTTGAAGTTGAGACAGAAGCCTGCTTCTTACAGAACCAAGAGACCAATCTCTCTCCCAGGAACTGACAAGTTCCTGAGGTGCTCTTCCTGTCAACTCTGCAACCAGCATAATCAGAATCAGAATATCCAATTAATTCAAACTCTGACTCAGCTGGGTACCAAAGTCCTAGATCTGGACATCCTTTCAGGTATCTCAGGATTCTCTTTAGAAAATCAGATGAGATTCCTTGGGGTTGACCTGGAATCTAGCACAAAGGCATGTAGCAAACATTATATCTGGCCTACTTGTAGTTAGATATAATAGGGAACCAACAATGGCCCTATAATTCTTTTGATCAACTGGCTTGCCGTGATCATCAGAATCAATAACTACATTAGTAGCCATGGGTGTAGGCATTGCTGAAGCATCAGCCATCCCAAATTTCTTTACCAATTCCTTGGCATATTTAGATTGGGAGATGAAGATACCATCAGCATCTTGCTTAACTTGGAGACCAAGAAAGTAAGACAGCACACCCATGCTACTCATCTCAAACTTAGAATGCATTAAGTTAGAAAACTTTTTGCACAGTTTGGGATCAGTGGAGCCAAAAATAATATCATCTACATACACTTGAACTAACAGGATTGTGTCCTTGTGATGCTTAACGAACAGGGTTCGATCAACTACTCCCCTAGTGAAGTTGTGCTCTAACAGAAAACTAGCTAAGGTCTCATACCAGGCCCTAGGAGCTTGCTTTAGTCCATAAAGAGCTTTCTGTAACTTAAAAACATGAGAAGGCTGAGTTGATGAAACAAACCCTGGTGGTTGTTCAACAAACACCTCTTCCTTAAGCTCACCATTCAGGAATGCACTTTTGACATCCATTTGGAACACCTTAAACTTCATGAAGGCTGCATAGGCCAAGAAGATCCTTATTGCTTCTAGCCTTGCAACAGGAGCAAAGGTTTGGTCATAGTCTATACCTTCCTCCTGTCTGTAGCCCTGAGCTACAAGCCTAGCTTTATTCCTTACTATGATTCCATTTGCATCTAACTTGTTTCTATACACCCACTTGGTGCCTATGATCAGTTGGCCTTTAGGTCTTGGAACCAAAGTCCAAACTTTACATCTCTCAAACTGATTGAGCTCCTCTTGCATTGCAATGATCCAGTGGGGATCTAGCTCTGCATCTTTAAAGGTGAGGGGTTCAACCTATGAGAGGAAACAAGCATGCATCACATCCTGTCTTAATTGATGTCTTGTTTGCACACCAGCTGATATGTCTCCAATCACTTGAGATGTGGGATGATCTCTAAGTGTGACAATATCAGTAGGTGGGATGTGATCTTCAGCAACAGTTGGGATTAATTCCTCGGGAGGAATTTGATCTACTGTTGGTGGTACTACAACAGCTTCAACAGCTTTAGCAATGTCTTCATCACTGTCTGATTCAGTGATCTGAAGAGTTGAAAGTTGAAGGATTTCTTGAGGGGCATCATGTACCTGCAAAGAACTGGAGGAAGGAGAATTTTCTTTCTCCCTGTAAAACATCTGATGCTCATCAAATGATACATGCACAGATTCTTCTATCTTACAGGTTGATTTGTTATAAACCCTATAAGCTTTGCTTACTTGGGAATATCCAAGCATGATTCCCATTGAAGCTTTTGCTTCAAACTTTCTAATATATTCTTTATTATTATTATTATGAATATACACAATACAGCCAAAAACTCTAAAGTAATTAATTTTTGGTTTCTTTCCTTTAAGCAACTCATAAGGAGTTTTACACTTAAGTTTGTGTATCAAACTTCTATTTAAGACATAGTTGGCTGTACTAACAGCTTCTGCCCAATAGGATAGAGGCATGTTAGCATCTGCCAACAATGTGCTAGCAGCTTCAATTAGTGTTCTATTCTTCCTCTCAACTACCCCATTTTGTTGGGGAGTTCTAGGAGCTGAGAAGCTATGTTTGATACCTTCTCTCTCACAGAATTCTTGCATGAGAAGAGAGTCAAACTCAGTACCATGATCACTTCTGATCAAGGCCACATGAGTAGAGTACTCAGTCTGCACACAAAGTAGAAAGTCTGTAAGGGCTTTGAAGTTATCAGACTTAGTTCTCAGAAAGAAAACCCAACTGAACCTAGAGAAGTCATCTACAATTACTAATGTGTAATACTTCCCTCCTAAACTCTGTACATTTATTGGGCCAAAGAGGTCCAAATGTAATAAATACAGGATTCTAGGAGAATCACTTTTATTTACAGATTTAAATGAATTCTTGGTTTGCTTGCCTAGCTGACAAGCCTTGCATAGGCTCTCCTTCTTGTAGGGGCAAGAAGGTAAACCTCTAACAAGGTTGTGCTTAGATAACCTAGATATATTTTTCAGGTTTACATGACTAAGCCTTTTATGCCATAGGGAATTATTATTAAGGGTTACTTCATTAAACAGGCAGATTTCAGATTGAGATGAATTAAAATCTACTAAATATATATTTCCTATTCTAATACCTACTAAAACAACATTATTATTTAAAGTAATATTGCAAGAGAAATTAGAAAATGAAACCTGGTAGCCAGCATCACATAGCTGGCTGACTGAAATCAGATTATGCTTTAGTCCATTGACATAAGCAACTCTCTTGAATGTAACTGCTCCAATGGTGATCTTGACATAGCCTTCTGTCTGACCACAGCTGGAGTCTCCAAAGATAACCTTTGGGCCGAGCTTAGCTTTGAACTTTGACAGTAGATCTTTATTTCCTGTCATATGCTTAGAGCATCCACTATCCAAATACCACTTGTTTTGAGTGATTGGATAGGCCTTCACCTGCAAGACAATTATTTAGACAGAGTGGACCCAGGTAACCTTGGGTCCCTTGTTTTTCACATAAGAAAAACTGGAAATGTATGAGAATGCAGGCTGAGGGTGATAACCTAGTGGGTGAGATCTCCTAGGTGGGATTCTCCATGCTGATGATGGGTCAACAAACCTAGGGTTTCTATTCTCATTTAGGTTTCTATGGAATTGATTATGATTTTGAAAATCATATTGAAATCGTCGATCGACGTTCGACGATGGGTGCTCAGATCGTCGACCTTCGTTCGACCATGGAGCTTCCGATCGTCGATCTGCGTTCGACGCTTTTTGCATTTCTTTGAAAAACTTCTTTCTCTTTTCTCTCTTAGCCTTATTTAATGTTTTATTTACAAGGTTTACTTGCTCAGTGTTCTTCTTTCCACTAGCTGAAATGAAGTTCACTGGAGTTGAAAGATTATTTTTAAGCAAGACTGGGGGTTCACTGGGAGAAGCTCCTAAGCCTAGTTTATCATTACCTGACCTAGTGTTAGTCATGCTGGTAATTTCTAACAGCTTAAGGCTTCTACCATTAAGGGATTCTTCTAATCTCTTAGACTTAGCTAATTCTATTTTAAGAAATTTAATTTCTTCACTACAAGTAGTGAGATCTTCCTTTAACCTAATGTTTTCAGAGGCTATTGATTCAGAGTCAACTAACCTATTTCTAAGTTCTTTTATTTCCTTCTCTGAGCTAATTAAATCTAAACATAAAGATTTAAATTCTAACTTAAACTCTTCTGAAGTAAAATCATAAGATGAAAGTACCTCATCTTCAGTAGGCATCTCTTCATCAGAATCGGAACTCTCTGCAGCAGAGTGGTTGCTGCAGGCATCTATTGCCATTAGGCAAATTTCTTTTGCCTTCTTCTCTTCCTCATCTTCACTGGAGCTTGATGAGGAAGATTCTTCATCAGAATCACTCCAGGTTTCAGCAATGAAACCTCTCTCCTTCTTCTTGTTTTTGTAGGAGGATGGCTTGGAGTGCTTCCTGTGTTGATCTTTGTCTTTTCTCTTTTCCTTGTTCTTCTCCTCTGGACACTCTGGCAAAATGTGTCCAGGCTTCCTGCAACCATAGCAAATAATTTCTTTAGCAGGAGAGCGATCATACCTTGGTTTGTCTTCATAACGTGAAGACTTCTTTCTGAACTCCTTTCTCCCCATTTTGAGAAATCTTTTGGCAAACAGTGCCATAAGTTCCTCATTAGATTGGCTGTTTTCAGAAACATCTGCAGCCTTAAGAGCAAGAGACTACTCTTTTCTTGTTGGAGTAGGGGTCTTGGCTTCAGCTTCTGCTTCTCTGGTCTTCAGCACTTGCTCAAAAGACTTGAGCTTGCCGAGGAGAGCTTCAGTTGAGATCTCATTTGTACTTCTGGCTTCTTTGATGGGCCAGATTCTTAGATCCCATGTGCTAGGGAAGCACATAAGAATCTTATCATTGACCTCTGTCAATGATATGTCCTTGTCCAGGGTCCTCAGCTCATTGATGATTGAGCTGAGCCTGGTGTACATAGCTTCAACTGATTCAGCATCAGTCTTCTTGAAGTTCTCATACTGAGAGATCAGGTTGGACCTTCTGTCCTTCCTTTCATCAGCTGAACCAGCTACAATCTGGTTCTGTGTGTCCCACATGGCCTTTGCTGAGGAGCAATCAGCAACCTTCTGGAACACCTCATCAGACATAGTCTGAGCCAGTATGTTCATTGCTTTGGCATCAGCAATTTTGGCCTTCTTATATTCATCATTATAATCTGGAGGAGGCACTGCACTCATATCAGATGATGAGGCAGTGGCAGCAACAGGTGCTCTTGGGGGACCTGACAAAATAGAAGCAAAAATACTTTCATCAATAGAATTCATATAAAGTTTGATCCTTGCCTTCCAGATGCCAAACTTTGCTAAGTTGCATGCTGGAGGTCTGGTGCTTGAATAATCCTTAGACTGGGCCATGATAGTGAATATCTATAAACTCTTGGTATCTATCAGGATCTTGTGACTTAGGTGTTAGCCTATTCAGTCAGTCAACCTCCCTCTGATACCAATTGAAAGTGAAGGGATAGATACTACTCTAGAGGGGGGTGAATAGAGTTATCAAATTTTGCACAGACAAAACTTAATAGTCTACCCAACTCCCTTGGAGTGAAGTGCGGAATGAAAAGATTATAGATATTGATTTAACCTTAAAGCCTAACACAAGTGTTGTGTACAAACACAAGCTAACTGTAATTACAGTTAAGCTTGGAAAAACCTAATCAGCAACTAGCAGCCTAGTTATATCTAATCACAGCCACAATGCAGGAATTAAACAATTGAATCCAGACGACACAAGGAGATTTATAGTGGTTCCCCAAACAACTTGGGTACGTCCACTCTTCTACCCACACGGTAGGAATCCACTCAGGTTTTTGATCAGGTGCCCTGCCACCAACAGAATCTGATTCAGGTAGATTCAGAAACCCTTTAGACTTTTGATCAGGTGTCTAAAAACCAAGCACAGGTTTTTGATCAGGTGCCCTGCCACCAAGGGATACTTTTGAAGGGAGTAATAACCCTGTACAGGAGGGGGAAGAAGGTTAAGATGTCTTCTCTATTTTACAATAGATTAGAGAAGCACAAAAAGCTTGCACTGAGCTAGAATGCTCTAAAGAATCAAGGCTCCCCCTGGCTCAAAGATGTCCAGGTGAAGTCTTGCTTCAGTGCAGAAAACTCTTCAGAAAATTCTGAAGGAAAAGCTACAGGAAGAAAATAAATAACAAAAAGAAATTTCTTCAAGCAGCTATTCTTCTTCTTCTTCTTCTTCAAAGAATCTCTGAGTTTGAACTTCCTGAAAGCAGGAGAACTCAGGTGAAGAAGAGATGAAGATCTTAACACTTCTCAGTTAGATGGAGTTTGCTGAGAGCAGGAAGCTTGAACGCTTGAAAGCTTGAATGAACACTGGTTGGCTATTAGCTTCTCTTGACTCGCTTGAATCCTTCAGCAAAGGGTTCTTTTTATAATCATCATCAAGCAACGGCTCTCTTCCATTTGAATTATTTGTCTTCTTGTGAGCCTTGAGACCTGGGCTGTAAATATCAAAGAAGACAGAAATATCTCTGCAGCAAAACATTCTATAAAAAGGAATAAACCTCTTTCTAAGAAGCTGCAGGTTTAAATCAAATAACAGAGGACTAAATAAAGTCACATCAGAAATAATCTCTTTATAGCAAATAGAAGACTTTTCAGTCCAACGGCTATAAAGGGGTGTCAGCAGATAAAGTAAATTATAATGACAGCTAATAAGACAAACAACTTTATCTTAAAAGATTTGAACTCAGGCAAACAGAATAGAGCAAATAATGCCTGGAAACTTTATCATACAGCTTGAAATAATGTGCCAGAAAATGTATTAAATTAATTAAATATAATAAATAAACACAAAATACAAAGGCAGGCAGAAAGCGTCGAACGACCTTCGGAGATCGTCGACCGACGCACGGAGATCGTCGATCTATCGGGCAGATAGTCGAACAATCCAGATAGTCGACCTATCGAAGAAGATAGTCGAACTACCCCGGCAGATAGTCGACCTATCAGAACAGATAGTCGAACTACCAGATAGTCGAACTATCAGGA
Source organism: Platanthera zijinensis (assembly GCA_039513925.1). NCBI lineage: Eukaryota > Viridiplantae > Streptophyta > Magnoliopsida > Asparagales > Orchidaceae > Platanthera > Platanthera zijinensis. The sequence continues at coordinate 9,339,101 of CM077098.1, forward strand.
CAGATAGTCGAACTATCAAGCGCACAGAGATAGTCGACCTATCAAGCAGATAGTCGACCTACCTCACAAAACAGATAGTCGACCTATCAACAGATAGTCGACCTATCAACGCAGAACAGATAGTCGACCTATCAACAGATAGTCGAACTATCAGCGCAGAACAGATAGTCGACCTATCAACAGATAGTCGAACTATCAGCGCAGAACAGATAGTCGACCTATCAACAGATAGTCGAACTATCAGCGCAGAACAGATAGTCGACCTATCAACAGATAGTCGAACTATCAGCGCAGAACAGATAGTCGACCTATCAATAGATAGTCGAACTATCAGCGCAGAACAGATAGTCGACCTATCAACAGATAGTCGAACTATCAGCACAGAACAGATAGTCGACCTATCAACAGATAGTCGAACTATCAGCGCAGACCAAGGCGTCGACCAACTGATAGACGATCGTCGATCAGTCGATAGACGATAGTCGAACGGCGTTCGACTATGGTCGAACGAAAAAACTACTTAACCAAATTCTCAATTTGGAAAAGCGAGGACTCTACAGCTAGACTCCTAACCATTGACCATAGATATTTCTTGGATCAAGGAGCACAAAGGAGAGGACTGAACTCAAATCAAACTAGGGTACCAACACATAATCTTGAAAAGATAAATGTAATCATCCTTGAAATATTGTAATTATAGTCAAGAAGTTTTTAAAAAAAATGAAATAATATATATGCAAAACAAGATAGGTAAGAGCATATTTTCTTATGTGATTGTTTTTCAAATTTTGTAGTTGATTTTTGTTACTTATAAACAAAAACAAATTTTATAATTTGTTTTTTAATGTTTTTTATTTTTTTTGTTTTTTTTATTGTCCACTTTTAATAGAGAAAATAAAAAATGAAAATAACTGAAACAATAATTATGAAAATAAAATAAAATATATATTTTTATACTAATGCTAGCGTTAGAACTAATGTTAGGTGTTAGTAATAGAAATATTGTTTTTCGGTCAAAAATCATGTTTTTTGAGATTTTTTGCATCCAATTCCCGTGAGTATGATTTTCAATATAAGGGCTATCTAATGCAACAAAAAATTAAGAAAAAACACACACAAAATGTAGATTTATTTTGTTTCAAGTTGAGATATCCAAAACCCCCAATTTTAGCCTACGCTTTATAAATCGTGCATCAGGAAGAGGTTTGGTGAATAAGTCCACAAGTTATGATTCAATGCCTATAAACTTTAAATGAACATGCTCCATCTTAATGTGATCCATAATAAAGTTTAAATGAACATGTTTCATGATTATGATTTTCAATATGAGGGCTATCTAATGCAACCAAGAAATTATGAAAAAACACACACAAAATGTGGATTTAGTGTTTCAAATTGAGATATCTAAAACCCCCAATTCTAGCCTAAGTATTATTAATCGTGCATAGGGAAGTGGTTTGGCGAAAATGGCCACAAGTTATGATTCAATTCCTATAAAGTTTAAATTAAAAAGTTACTTTTTGATGTGATCCCTAATGAAGTGATGCCTTGGGTCTATGTGTTTGCATCTTTAATTATGCACTGAGATGTTTGTTGAGTCTATAGCACTTTTATTTTCACACTTTAGTTCTATATTAGTGAGAAGGGCTGCAAATTCTTCTAATGTTTGGTTCATCCACAAAGTTTGTGCACAATAACTTTCTAGTGCAATATATTCTGCCTCAATATTGGGGAGGGGAACATAATTTTATTTCCTACTTGACCATGCTATAAGTGAAGGACCTTAGAATTACATGTGCCACTAGTGCTTTTCCTATCTAAGAACAACCACCATAATCCAAATCCAAATTTCCATGTAGAGTGAAGGAATCATTGTGTGGATTCCATAGTACTAAACAATGTGTTCTGATTAAATATCTAAAAATTCGTTTAACCTCTTTTAAATAAGGTTATTTTAGATTAGCTTGAAATCTAGTACATAAGCATTTGATAGTTGTAATATTAGTATTATATGCACTCAAGTACAATAATGATCCAATAACCCCTCTAAATAATGTTTGATCAATTGAAATTATGGCTTCATCTTTGCCTAATTTTAGTGATATGCTTATTGGTGTATTAATTTGTTTTAGGTCTTAAAATCTTAAGTATTTTAGCATATCATGAACATATTTCATTTGGCTAATAAAAATTCCACCATTTCTTTGTGTGATTTGAAAATCTAAAAAGCATGTTAGTTATCCTACCAAGCTCATTCAAATTTGTTTTGCATCACAAAAATTACTTCATTATTTAACTCTTCATTAGTGGCTATAAAAAACTTTTCATCAACATAAATTTATAAAATAATCAAATCATTATAAACATATTTAATGAAGAGTATGTGTCAGCACTTCTCATTTTATAACTTCGCTTTAATGAAAATGATTTTAATCGCTAGTATTGGGCACTTGCTTTAAACCATAAAGCGTGTTTTCTATCCAATATACATGATTAAGATATTTTTCATTTACAAACTATGAGGTTGAACAACAAATACTTCTTCTTTTATAATCCCATTAAAAAAAGATTTTAACATCCATTTGAAATAATTAAAATCTTTTATAAGTCTCAAAGGCAATAGAAATTCTAATAGATTCTAAGTAAGCAACGGGTTCAGAAGTTTCATCGAAATCTACCACCTCGATTTGAGAGTAACTATGAGCAACTAATCTATCTTTATTCATAGTAATTATCTATTTACCATCTAATTTTTTCTAAATATCCATTTACACTTACAACAAAATGATTAGATTGTCTTTCTACTAGTTTTCAAGCCCTATAACATTAAAATTGATTAAGTTCATCTTCCATAACAATAAATCAAAATTCATAATTTAAAGCAGTTGAAAGAGTTTAGGTTAGATTTCAGAAACAAAGCATAAATTAGAAAAAGATTCATGTAAAGAAGAATGAGTCATTACCCCTTTTGAAGGCTCTCTAATAACAATCTCCTTTTTATAATCTATTGAAATTCTCAGCACACTTGGAGGTACATATTCTTCTTGCTCCTATTATTTCTCCATTTTATCTCCAGGCAGTTCATCATCCTCACCCTCTAATAGGTAAGGGGGTTCCTCTTCATTTTCTATAAGAGCAGGCTCACCAAAAGGAACAAATTCATCAAATCTAACATGAGTGGACTCTTCAACTATTTTAGTCCTTTTATTGTATATTTTATATGCCCTACTAGTTGTATTGTATCTAATAAAAATCTCTTAATCCCATTTTCATGAAATTTACCAAAAGTATCTTTCGTAAATATTTTATAATTATTGTTGAAACCCATCATCACATCATTTAATCCAAATTAAATACATTCACACCCATTTAACTCTGACCTCTTGGCCTTCCAACCCTTCATGTGTCTTTCATCCTCTCACTTCTCCTATAAATATGGATGAATTCTTCACTTCAAGGGGAGGGGAGTCCATCATTGGGGTTGAGAAGAAGGTTGGGTGGCTCATTTCTAGGATATCTTTTAAGTAAGGTTTATTTTATGTAATTTTGTTGTATTTGCAATATAGTTTTGATTTTACTTTTCATGTAATTGTACTTTTTATTTCATAGTGAAAAAATGTTTATTTCAATTATGCATAGTTAATTACTTGGTGTTTGATCAGATAAATTCTTAAGCATTTCTATTTTGTAATCTCTCTTTTTCATTATCTTCGATCACAAAAATTGCGATTTATTTTTGATTATTTTTTCTTTGAATTCATATATCACTTTTTCATTTTATCAATCTATGATCTGTATTCTAGTTTTCCAAGAGGTTGTGAATGCGAGAAGATCACTCAAAGATAAAAAAAGAATTGTGAATATATCTATCTATTTAAGATCTTTAATCTAGTTTATCGAGAGGTTGTGAATACGAGAAGATTGCTCAAAGATAAAAGGATTTATGAGCAATATTCCTCGAGAGAGGATGACATAAATCTTCGAGATTGGGGTTAAACCAAATAGTAGGGTTCACCGCTTAAATCAAGCTTAGGGTTTTTGACTAGCAAAGGGGTCTTAATCGATCAACCTAAGGTTAGTTGAAAGCGGATTCTCAAGAGAGGTGCTTTCATAATTTGGGAACCTCCACGGTCGAATTGTTCTCAATCTAGTTTTATTAATTTGAGTTTTATGAATTATTTCACTTAAGAAGGGTTCTCGATCAAATGCTTTTTTCTTCTTTACCTTTTAGTCATTCTCAAAACTAATTTTATGTTTGATAAAATAATAGTAATTTGTGTGAGTATAAGTAATCAACAGACCCGTAAGAATATGACACTTGATATTTTATTTTTAAAATATCATATACTATGAATGATAGGTGATCTTGCCTATAGTTCGTAGGATTTGGAGATATTATTAAGCGAAATTTTACCCATCAAGTTTTTGGCGTCGTTGCCTGGGAGTTATTATTTTTGATATTTTGAAAGCACGAATATTATTAATTTTATCATTCTATTTTTCTCTTCCCCATTTCTCTTTTTAATTTCCTTTTTAAAATTCGATTCTATTAAGTGAATGTTGTTTTAATTTTCTTACTTAAAAAAATGATATCTCATTTGGCTGTTAAGGTTGTCAAGCTTCAAAATAAAGTTGATCTTTTGGAAGCCGCACAAAAGTATCGAATATCTTGTAATTTTTCTGGTGCTCCTCATCGAAGTGAGGATTGTTATCTTTATAATTATCATCAAAATTATCCTTATGAAAATAATTTTGATCCTAATTCTTAAAATAATTATTCAAACTTTGATTAAAATAATTTTTCTAGTTTTCATGAAATTAATTTTTTGGATTTTAATGGAAATAATTTTTCCAATTTCCATGAAAATAATTTTTCGAGCTTTGATGGAAATAATTTTTCTGATTTTAATGAATTGCCTTTGTCCGTCAACATTGATTATTTTTGGTGGCAAGGCCACCCAGATTATTCCTGTTACAAAGAAGAAAATTCATTCGATATGAATTATTATTCTTCCACTTTCGAACTATGTGGCTCTTTCTATAATTTTGGGGAGCTCTCTCAATCTATATGTGATCTTATTCCCCAAAATTTTGAAGAGAGTAATTTTAATTTTATTTTTTGATTCGTAATCTCTTGTTCATTATCTTCGATTGCGAAAATTAAGATTTTTCTTTGATTATTTTTCTCTTTGAATTCATATATCGAGGTTTCATTTTGTCAATCTAAGATCCATATTCTAGTTTATTGAGAGGGTGTAAATGTGAGGAGATCACTCAAAGATAAAATAATTATGAATATATTTTTGATTTAAGATCCATATTCCAGTTTACTGAGAGGTTGTGAATATGAGAAAATCACTCGAAGATAAAAGGAGTTATGTGCAATCCTCGAGTGAGGATGATATAGATCTTCTGGATTAGGGTTAAACCCAATATTGGCGTTCACTACTTAAAGCTTGCTTAGGGTTTTCGACAGGCTGAGGGGTCTTAATCGATCAACCTAAGATTAGTTGAAAGTGTATTCTTGAGAGAGGCACTTTCATAATTTAGGAACATCCACGGTCAAATTATTCTCAATCTAGTTTTATTAATTTGAGTTTTACAAATTATTTCACTTAAGAAGGATTCTCGATCAAATGCTTTCTTCTTCTTTATCTTTTAGTTATTCTCAAAAATCAATTTTAAGTTCGATAAAATAATTGTAATTCGTGTGAGTAGAAGTAATCAAAATGCTCGGAAGAATATGACACTTGATATTTTATTTTTAAAATATTTTGTACTATGAATGATATGTGCTCTTGCCTATAGTTCGTGGAATTTGGAGATATTATTAATCAAAAATTTTACCCATCAATAGAAAGTACATTATTCCTTAAGGAAATAAATGGCAAGAGTCTTCTAGTCCAAATATATGTTGATAACATCATATTTAGGTCTATAGATGACAAACTTACAAGAGGTCTTCTAACCTGATGCAAGGGGAGTTTGAGATGAGCAGTATGGGGGAGTTTAATTATTTCTTAGGTCTCCAAGTGAAATAGTCTAAAAATGGAATATTCATCTCCCAGATAAAGTACACTAGGGAATTAATCAAGAAGTTTGGTATTGAGAGTGCCTCAACCATGAAAACTCTTGTGTGGTCAAATATAACCATATATAAGGATGAGAAAGGGAAACCTTTTAATGAGTCAAAATATAGGTATATAATTGGCTACTTGCATTATTTGGCTGCCAGTATACCTGATATAATATATGTAATATTTGTATGTGTTAGGTACCAGTCATGCCCCAAGGAATCTCACTACTTAGCTATAAAGAATATTTTGATATATCTTATGGGCACATAACAACTTAGTCGTTAGTAATCAATGAATAATGACTTTGAGCTAACTTATTATTCAGATGCAGATTTTGCAGGTTACAAAGAAGACAGAAAAAGCACCTTAAGGACATGCCAGTTCCTTAGGAAAAGTCTAGTGTCCTTGAGTAGCAAGAAGAAAACCAGTAATGCTATCTATACAGCAGAGTCAGAATACATCTCAGTTGACAATTGTTGTGCTCAATTATTACGGATTCATCAGTTGAAGGACTACAACCAACAGTTAAGTAGAACTCCTATGTTCTATGATTCTTCTAGTGTTATCTAAATTCCTAAGAACTTTGTGCCACACAGCAAAACTAAGCATATTATGATAAGGTACCACTTCATCAGAGAGCATGCTAAGAAGAAAGATATTTGTCATGAGTTTGTCCCTAATGACAAGTAAGTGGGATATCTTTACCAAGCCTATGGATGAAGCCAAGTTCAATTTCTTTAAGATTGAGTTGGGTATGCTTAACATAGAATAGTGTTGCATGTTCAGTTAGTCTTCTATGTTTTTTATAGTAGTATACAGTTGTTAAGTGTCATATAGTAGATGTTAAGTCTCTAACCATGTATATAGGGACATTTAAGAATGAGTCAAATGACTCACACTCAAGTAGTGTTCCTATCATCTTGATCTATAGAGAGGTCAAGGGTGAAAATCATACAGGCTAGATTAATATCATTTACATCATCATGATTGTCTTGACATGACAAAATGTTATCTATCTGACGAGCTGTTAAGTTCAAATTTTCTTAAAATTAAATTGATTAAAATTTGATCACTTATCTAGGAACGTGGCGCTTCAAATTCTAAATTTTTAGATATGTATGTATATATATATATATAAATATTCATGGATATAAGTACCGATGGGTTTAGGTTAAAAACAAAAACAAACTTGTGATAAATCCCATCTCATACTCTTCGTCTCTCTCAACTTATTCAAATGACAAATCTATTACTATAATGGCTCCCAAGGCAGAAAACTACATGTATGAAAGAAGTGAAGTAGTCAGACATGGATTTAAGGATGCTCTAGAAGAGATTAAGATGGTATTGAGACATTTGGATGATGTCTGCCTCGATTTCATGCTATCAAAACCTTCTATAATACTGAAGAGGGAAGTGCTGGAAGTTTACTCTAATGTTTTAGTCATGCCATCCGGAGATATGATCAAGTGCAAGATAGGAGAAAAGAAAGTAAAGGTATCTTCAGGAAAGATGGCCAAGGCAATTCACCTACCTTCTAGTATTGATAAGGTAAATCAAGAAATCACTAAACATGACACATGTGATGCTCTTGATTAGTGTGAGTATTCTGGTGAGCTCTATGGGTCCCTAAAAAGAAAATATTTCAATCAGCAAGGAAAATTCTTATCTAACATTATTGGAAAAGCACTATTGTGCAAAAATTGATCACATGATAGGATTTCCAAGTTCATGTTTGAGTTAATGACCAGGGTTATTCTAGTCAAAAAGACAAACTGGGTACAAGTAATATTTTAGAAAATTTAGGATAGTGTGATGGTACCTAATCGGGGAAGAATTTTATATTTATACTTGCTGACAGCTTATCCTGATAACTTTAGTAAAAAGTAAGGTACCAGAATACATCATATGAGAAGGATGGACATAAGGTTTTTGGAAAGATATGAGAAAGTTCTAACAAAGACACTAAGAGAGAAGAAAAGTAAAGGACCAAAGAAGGGAAAGAGGATTGTTATAGAAGCTTGCAGTGAGGAAGATTACTCTACTAAAGATAATGCTCCAGATAGTCACTTTAATTCCTCAAACTTAGGTGAGGTGGAAGTGTAAGGAAGTAAGATCAGTGAACCAATCCATGATCTAAATCTACCATCCTCGGATGATGTGGATGTTGAACTCCAATATATTAGAGTTCAAGTTAATGATATCATTACTGTTATAGAAAAGGGTGCTTTAACTGAGGGGTGCTGAAGTGAACCTTCAAGAACAAATTCCTATAGAAGTTATGTAGTTACGTGATAAGGAGCCTAAGGTAACTCTAGAACAATTCTTAGATGATGATGTTGAAGTAAGCTTGGGAGGTGGTGTTAATGTTGAGGGGGAGACTTACACTGAGCTTCCTGCTCAAGAAGATCTCATGATAGTATTTCAAGAGGCTAAGGATGCAACTCACACTGAGTTAGCAGACTAAGAGGACCTATATGAGCTCAAGGATAGGTCCCAGCCAAGTACTGTAGAAGCCCCTCACACCTTAGGAGCATCCATATCTATTGGCCATGCTTATTCTACAAGATCCATCCTATCTGCACTAAATATTATTGAACGTTATTACTTCAAGGTTAGCTAGTCACCTAGAGGGGGTGAATATGTCTTTTAAACTTTCTTAGATCTTTATGTTGTTTTTAAATTTGGTGATCTAGAGCTTGTCCTAAATACCTGCAATACATGAAAGAAACAAGCAACACAGCAAGCACACAAATATTTATAGTGGTTCCCTTATTGGGTACATCTACTTTCCCTCCCACCTATCCAACTGATTTGTTGGACTAGGCACAAACTCCACCAATATGCTCCTCAGAGCTTACACCTCAGGCCTTCAGCCTTACACACAGATTCTTTTCAGTATCCAAACTCAAAACCATAAGGGTTCCTACCCTAGAGCCCTGCAGTACTCTTACAGCTCAATGGTCAACTGACCACATACCTCAGCCTTATTTCTAAGGCCTACAGCTCAGGCATCTCATCCCTATAACTTCAGGCACACAACCCTACTCTCAGAGTGATGCAACACTCCTATAACTCAGTACCTTTCCAGGTACCAACCTCAGTGCCCTTCCAGACACATACAGCTCAGCCTGCTCCAAGGCCTACAACTCAGTGACACACTTGTCACCGACAGCTCAGTGACTCACCAGTCACCTACCTCAGGCACTAGGCCCTGCACTCAGGCTGGGAGGACAACCCTACCTCAGATCCACACTTGGATCCTACCTCAGAGAGCAGCACTCTCCTACCTCAGGCACTTAAGCCCTACAACTCAGATCCACACTTGGATCCTACCTCAGTACCCCAGCAGGACACCTACCTCAGTGATAAATTATTCATCTACCACTCAAGCACAAAGTGCCCTACACTCAGATTTAGATAAACTAAATCCTACAGGAAAGTAATTAGTAAAATTTGAAATACTAACTCAGAGATAAATCTCTAAGTCTAACATGCTGGACTGAGCAGATATCAGTCCAGCCAACTTGCTGTAAAAGGAATTAGTCTTCTTCTACTGCTACAAATTTCTCTACTATACTAAAGACAACTAACTGATGTTGAAGGCTTACAACCCTTCACACAGCTAACTCCTCTTGCTGATAGATTGAATCAGCCAACTTGTTCTTCAATGAACACTCTTACTGAACTGGAAGAAGCTTCATCTATCTTTGTCTTCTGGCTTTCCCTGTTTGACTTTGCTTTCAAGCTTGTCAAAAAACATGAAGTCCAGCAGCCTCTTTTTCATTTTCTATTTTCGTTCTAGTTTTTCATTTTTTAACCTAATCATCTTTTCTTCTCTTCCTTTTATATCTATTGATTTGAATTAATGGAACAATTTGAATGTGGGACCAATCAAGTATGGTGAGTGCCACCTCACTCAAAAGAAGACAAACAGCAGCTTCCAGGGCTAATATAGCTTTCTTGCAATGGCATGAAGTACTTGGACTGATCTCGATGATCGCCGAGCTGAGATCGACAAACTCTGTGATGAGCTTGACGAATTTCAAAATCTCCAACTTTATATTTAGCTAGACAATATGTGAGCTCTGTTCGACGAACTCTGAATCTTCAAACTTTAACTTGAGCTCGATAAAAGTCGGGCTCAGCTCGACGAACTTTGAATCTTCAAACCTTAACTTGTTCTCAATGAAAGGTGGGCTCAGCTCGACAAACTCTGAATCTTCAACCTTTAACTTAAGCTCGATGATTTGTGAGTTGAGCTCGATGAACTCTGAACTCAGTTCGAAAAACTCCACTTTTTGGACTTAGAAAATTTCTGATGGCTTTGTCTCAGCGGTTCTTTCTCAATTGTCTTAGCGGTTTCTTCTTCACAGCTGAGACTCTTCTGTCTCAGTGATTTCTTCTCAACTGTCTCAGCGGTTTCATCTTCACAGCTGAGATTGTCTTCTGTCTCAGCGGTTTAGCTGAGACCAACACTTCTCTCAACGTTTTGTGTTAAGCTTCTCAGATGTCTCAGTGGTTATGCTGAGACATTCTTCTCAGCTGTCTCAGGGGTTATGCCTTAGTTAAATTATCTGACTTCCAGCATCCTCTTCCTGTTCACCTATCCAATCAAGGATCACCTGCATGCAATAACTCAAGCATACATCAAATACATTATGCCCCTTAGCATGATTGGTGATGCCTCTTCAAATCCTAAGGAACATTGAAGGGCATAATTCCCAACAATCTCCCCCTATTTGAAGAAGGCAGAACACCCATCCATGCTAAGGTGCATCTAAACAAAAACATATCATGATGAGCCTAAAGAGACATTACCATGACAACTGGCCATCCAAGTATAGGATAACTCCCATAGGTGGGATGGCATAACACTATGTTTGACTAACAAAAAGCACTAGTGAATTATCAATCACTATCAGTGTAACTGTATGATTAGTAGCAACAGCTTTATTAATCATTTATAAGGTAAATATTTTGATTAAGATCTACCAAATCATTAACTTAGCCAAGCAACATTAGTAAACTTGTGATTACAAGATATCTATGAAAGAATAGCATATTCATTTTTCACAGATACAAAAATGAAAGTTGCATTGTTACAGATTTAGCATTGTTACACTTTTGATATTCATTACAAGACATTTATTACATGTTTTAAAGCATCCTAAGTCTTGCTAACCCATCTCAGCTCTTCTTTGATGAACTTGAAGCAGCATCCTTAGTGACGGCTGTCTTCTTCAAGTTTTTAGCTTTGTTCTCCTGCCTCTTGAAGTAAAGGAAAGGTTTTGGAATATATTTGGAAGGCATTTTCTTAGGATTGCTCTTCCTTACCAAATTTTCTTTGAATACTCTTTCCCTTAGAGAATTTCTTAAAAAATGCTTTATCCATTCCTCAGAAGGATATACACTTTCAAAATTCTCTAGAATTTGTCCATGGCTTACCCAAGCATTTATAATGATGGATTCAGAGGTATCACTTAGCTATTCATAATCTGGATCATCTCTTTCCTCAACTCTCCTCTTTGGCATGAACTCTTCAGCCATTTGAGTTCCTTCCATCTTTCTTCTAGCAGTAAGTTGTGCATCCTGTGCAACTCTAGCTTATGCTGGGAAGTCTAGGTCCTTTGGCCTCTTTCTATCTAGGAGGGGCAGGTGTAGTGCCACCCTGGTGCCTTGAATTACATTGAAGGCTTGTTCTTTAATGAGTGCTGCTATCTTAGCATAGCTGCTCTCCCCCTTTCTGCCTTCTTCACAGATGGTATTTTGTAGTAGGGTGGTGTTGGCTCATTTTTTACTTGATATGGATTGGAATATTCTTTCATTATCAGCAAGCAACTCATTTTTCAGAAGTAGCGCCTCCTTTATAGAGTGGAAAGCAACATTGGTGACATGGTGATTTACATGATCTGCTGCACCCTTGATACAATCATCAGTTGTACTCACATAATTCTTGACATATCCCATGTCAGCTGCAGAGAGTTTTTGGCTCGTGTCTAAGGATTTCATGATGGTGGTCAGTTTGATGCCAGCAGTTCCAACCCTATCAAACCAGGTGCTGACCTATTTATTTAGGTGAGATATTTCTTCTTTGTTTTCCTTGACCCAGATTAACATTCATCTCTCAGTTTGCAATAGATTGGTCAACATACTCCTTAAAGGTTGTGGTCTGGGCATCCAGGAGTTCTTTGATATTATTTACGAGTAACTCATTTGAGATTTAAGTGGTGATTGGTTGGCTTACTAGAGGAGGTACATTTTCCTTAACAGGGGCCTGTGAAGACTCCCCCTAAACTACAACACCTATAGTGGGTGCAGACTCAACCACTCTATTGACCACTTGATCCAAGGTTGTCAGATCCATCTGATCATGCTCCCCCTCAGACTGTGCATTCTTTTGTGAGCTTGACCCATCAAGATAAGTATCTAAAGCCTCGGGAGGCTTATGATTATCTTTTGTTGTAGGGATAACTTCTACTGCAGCTACATCATCAGTATCAGTCATGTTTACCTCATCTTCTATAGCAGTCACTTCTTCATTAGCATTCTTTGAAACTTGTCCTGACTTAGGACTTGCATGGATTTTATCAACATGTATATCACTAACTTGGAGTTGGAAGTTTGCAGAGGTTTGACTGAGTGATAAGTCAACTTGCAGACCAACATCAGCTAGAGAGGAGGTTCCAAGTTCTAGTTCAAAGCTGGCAGTTCATTCCTCCTCATTAGGTTTCTTCCTTGTGTCCTTAGAGGAGTTCTTTATTACTGAAGGTTGGCTCATTGGTAGGACCCTAGTGAATCTATCCAGAGTTTGTATGTCCATTCTTTTTAGGTAATGAATCATCACTCCTCGCTCCTGCTTGAATGTATCTGGGTAGGTATTCACTAGGTATAATGAAAGAATTCTGCCCCTGTTTGGAGTGTGTAGGTAGTCTACTATTCTTTTGTAGATGATTGATGACCAAGAAGTCTGCTTACTGAAGATCATCCTGGTCATGACATCAAACATTGACCTGGAGATTGTGTCATGTGATCTAGGCTTGCAGATGAGGGCTTTCCCTACTATATCTGTCAGCAGTTTGCCTCTCTGATAAAAGAATTTCCTCTTAAGAGATCCGAATTTGGCCTCACTTTATTCACACCACTTGAGAGCATTGTCTCTATTCATGATGGTGGGTTCTTCTTCTTCGCTATGGTTAACGGAGGGTAGATGAAGGGCTTTTCCTAGTCTCTTTGGATTTATCTTAATCTTGATGCTCCCAATCTTAGATTACAGTGAGTTTTGAGAGGACGACACCTTGACATTGGAGAAGAATTCCACTACCTCTTCTCTAAGAATGGTTGAGGGTTCAGAAAGGGCATACTCCAAACCTGCGGTCTCAATCATCCTCATCACTTCCTTAATATCTGGCGAGGCATGACTGAATCCATTCCTCGCAATTTCATAGCCCTCCTGAAGTTCCTTAGAGAACATCGGTGCAATTGAGTTGGTGCGGCAAGACGCTGAGAAGGTTTTGGTCTCGACAGCTAGGGTTAAGGCCTTTGAGAGCGATGTGGCTTTTCGTTTCTTGTCCCCTTCATATATGTAATTGAAAATTTTAATTACCTTTTTCATTTGACTAGCCAATTAAACATTTTTATACTTTACGGCTTGCTCTATGATTTTGTTATGATACAAGGCACATAGTACCTGATTAATTTATAGCTTCCCTCACTATCTGAAAGTTCAACCTATTTGTCACACCATTATACAGATATTTTATTAATTCTAAGTATGATGGATACCTAACATGCTAGTAAGTCAATTTTATTTGCAACCTTATAATTCACGTATTTATATGTTATTTGTGCTTAAGATAAAAGGCTACATAAGTTAACAATGTAGATAATTATGAAGGATAATTGAATCATTGTTATATAACTGGTGTGTTTGATTAGTTTTATCCTAAGCACATCAAACTTAATTCAGGAATATGCAAACCTAGACTTTTAATAAGAGAAAGAGACTTACCTTGAGGCTTACTGCCTCTAGCTTTTGAGGATTACACACTTAACAACCTCAATCTTTGTTTATTGCTTTACATGGAGCATGTTCCTTGAGCAATCATCCTGTCCCAGACATTTGCCTGGAACATCCATTGTCCAAGTACCAAGTCTTCTTTAGACAAGTACTTCGACTATCCTGCAAAACAGAATTCATTTACCCTTAGGTACCCAACAATAGTTGGGACCTAGGTTCTTGTTAGAATTAAAAAAACTTTTGCCCAACTCTCTGCCTAGACTGAGCACCTTTCTGTCCACTAGCCACATTCAGGTTGTGCTAACAATCAATGGCAAAGTGGCTCACCTTCCCGCAACACCAACATTTATGAATGTTGTATCTTCTCTTCAGGAAAGCATAGAATTGTTGTCCATGAGAAATGTGAGCAGCTCCAGATATTGCTGGAAAAGCATTGCATGATGCAGCTTCCTTCTTCCTAAATGAAGGTGCTAAGGAACTAAATACAGCTGGTCATTGATGGGCACATTGTATTTTTGGAGCCTGCCATCTAGTGGTCTCTCTCATCTTTTTATATATAGGATATTTGGATCCAAATCTAAAGAGCTTATCCTGAGCTTTATGGCTAGAGTGTACAGAAACACTCCTTCTAAGATCATGTGTCTTTACCCCACTGGTAGAGCACAAATTTGATTGATCCTCAAGGGGAGGTGCAAACTTGATAGTTTTAGAAGGTAAATTCACCTTTTGAAACACTATCCTCTTACAGGGAATTCAGATTTGAAATGATGATTAATGTGATTAATACCCAGCTTCTCAGAGACTTGGCAAGTTACAGCTTTTGGTAACTGACCCTATGACTGAGAAGGGTTAATCACAATCAACAACTTCTCTGTTAACTTTTGTTCCAGATATCTAATATGCTTTTTCTTCTCTTCTAGAAGCATGGTCTAACACTCAAGACTTTTCTTGAGTTCAGAAACCTCAAGACTTTTCTTATAAAACTCAATAGATTTATTGTTATAAAGAGTTTTAAAAGGCTTCAGGACTTCAATCTCCATGGCTTTCCTTTTGACAAGTATTCTGCTCTTCTTTAGAGCATCTAGGAGCAGTCCATACTTGTCAATCAATTGATTGACATCAGTCTCAGATTCTGAGCAATCTTTATCATAGGATGAAGAATCACTAGTATTTGGACTGGTTTCATAGTCAGAGGAAGATGAAGGAATGGAGAGAGAGTGTACCTTGATTGATTCTGAATCTGCCTGACTTCTTTCCTCTTCAGTTATTGCCATCAACCCCTGGAATCCACAGTCTTATTCATCCTCCTTATTGTCACTATCAGAGTGTGACAGAGGGGCTCTTATCCCTATCCTGACAGCAGGATATCCCTCTTCTTCTTCTGGATCTGCAGCAACAGATATAAGCCCTATATAGGCTTCTTCCTTTTCATCTTCAGATTCTTAGGAGGAAGAATCTATCCAGCTTTTCTCCTTCTTCGCCACAAAGGACTTCTCCTTCTTCCTGTCCTTATAATGATAGTGATGCTTCTTCTTCTTCTCATCCTCTTCCTTATTCCTGACTGGGCAGTCAGAAATGACATGTCCAGCCTTACTGTAAAAACAACATATGACTTTAGATGAAATCTATTTATTGGATTTAGTGACATACCTGTTGGAGTTACCATGGTAATCTAGAAGTGGTCAAACATATAATCTCACTGCCAACGCGATATGAGCATGCAGGGTCACACATAAGAGCATGTGGAGAAGTTGGAAGATTGACTATGTTGGTAAAGGTTACCAATCACCATACAGAATGGGGTCTGGCAAATGTTGCCAAGGGAGAATCGTCTAGAATCGTAGCGTATCGATCGTCCAGAATCGTCGAGTATTGACCGTCGAGCATCGTCGAGTCTCAATCGTCGAGAATCGTCGAGTCTCGATCGTCGAGAATCATCGAGTATCGATCGTCGAGTATCGTCGATCATCGAGATTCGTCGAGAATCGAACTGTTCGATTCTCGATGAATGCTGATTCCCGACGATTATTCCAGGAACCCTAATTTTCTGTGGTCTGCGGATAGTGATTTTTCCTAGGTCTGTTTATACTTTGGGTATAAATAGGAACTTAGGTTTAAGCGGAATATATAGATCCACTCATGGGCCGACGGAAGTGTTTCGCCGATTCCGCCGACGGAAGTGTTTCGCTTCTGCCGATTCGCTCGCTCCGCCGGCCTCCTCTCTGACGACAGTCGCCGGTGCTTGTCTTCCTGGAGTAGACCTAGCAGTCCGTGGAAGTTCAAGGTGCAGTCGATCTCCCTTCCCATTTTCCGTGCGACGAAGATTGGTGTTCTTCTGCTCGTGTGGATTTCTACAGAGACGTAAACGCTATTCTACGTGGAACTCTCTGCCGACAAGAACTCATATATTGGAGCATCTTCGTTGAGTTGTGACTCAACGCAGCCAAGGTAATTTTACCTAGTTTTACTTAACTTCTTGATTCAACATTCATGGCCCGATCCCAAATCTCTTTTGGGTTGTTTTTGATTTTACTATTTCCGCTGCGTGCACAACTGTTGTGCCACTCCATAGAGAAACCCAACAGTGGTATCAGAGGGAGGTTTCGGCCATGATTATTGTTTTGGAAGTTAGGTTATTCCAGTACGTGTAAACCTAGGGATTTAGAAGTGTTCTAAATGTCTAGATTTAATCCTGGATCATCAATTGTTGATGAGTTTGGAACCCCGCCATGAATGTCTGGGATTTTGTTGTAATTTCTAAATGTTAGAAATTGTTATCTCCTTAGCAGTAACCGTCCCTCGAATGGTTAATGATCCCGTGTATTGTTTTGGATTTTTAATCCAACAAGGAGAGACGAGCTTGTCTACTGCTTTAAGTCGAGTTGCCTTTGCCTTTGTCCATTGCATGTAAGTCTGAAGATTTGGAAGAGTCCGGATGTTCAGATTTAGCCCTTTCTTCCATCAAATGTCGATAGTACCATGTTGTGCACATAAGGGATGCATGTGGATTTTAGAAAAATGTTTTTCTGTGAATGTGCACAATGATCAAATGTTTATCATGGTTAATTGTTAACCTATTATCAAAAATCCCTTCATCAAATATTAAGTTTTCGGATGCCTTTCGATGGATGACACTCTTCCTGCCCCGATCGATGAAGTATGGGCTTGCCAAAGCAAGGTGCATTAATCTATCTTGGTAAGGGTGCGAGCGGATAATTGTGATATCCCACTATCGACATCGGGTCTAACTTAACTAGGTGACCTTAAAGGTTGAGTGCCTAGAGGAATAGGGTTGTCATGCACCATATGATGGATGTGAATAAGGAGTTATTCACCAACCATACAAGAATTGCATGAGGATGCAATTGGCAAGCGTTGCCTACCTAAATAACCACATCGTGAGAGAAAAGCCAAAGCTGACTCATTGTGTTGGTGAAATACGGATCTTGTCCACTAAGAGAGTAGCTCGCATGAACTCTCTGAATTGATAGTGAGGGCCATCATTTCGAATAAAATATTGGGAGTTTTAATTGAAGTCCAAATTAAAATTATATTGTATTTTGAAATTTTGGTGCTGATATTATTCTGCATGAATTCTTGTAGAATTCCATGGCAAGTGGTTCACACTCCACTCTGTCTCTGAGAGCCATCCTTGAGAAGGATAAGCTCAGTGGGACCAACCATATGGACAGGTACAAGAACCTGAGAATTGTTCTCAGACAAGAGCGAAAGCTCTATGTCTTGGAAGAAGTAGCCCTCGGGGTGCCGACCGGGAACTCTTCCCGTGCTGATAAGGATACTTATAAGAAGTATACTGATGACGCCTTAGACTTCGAATGCCTTATGCTTGCCACCATGAACTCTGAGCTTTAGAAGCAACATGAGAATATGGGGTGCAAGGAGATTGACGAGCATCTCAAGAAAATGTATCAAGGGCAGGCTCGTCAAGAGAGGTTCAATGTAGCAAAAGCGTTATTTCAGTGCAAGATGGGAGTTCGAGACTCAATAGGGACTCATGTACTCAAGATGATTGGGTATATAGAGAACCTTGAAAGGCTGGGTTTTCCTCTAGGTCAAGAGTTGGCCACAGATCTGATCCTACAATCATTGCCGGACAGTTATAAGCAGTTTGTCTTGAACTACAACATGAATGAAATAGACAAGACACTGCCCGAGCTCCTAGGCATGTTAAGAACTGCCGAGATCAACATGAAGAAGGTCAAGCCTGCCAGCCCCACACTGATGGTGCATAAGGGCAAGGGCAAGGCCAAGGGCTCTAAGAAGATGAAGGTGGGACCTAAGTCACATCTTGAGCCCAAGTCTTTTGCACTGAAGAAAAAGAAGAGCACGGTGAAGGAAGGGAAATGCCACCACTGTGGCAAGGCTGGTCATTGGAGGAGGAACTGTCCTTCTTACATTGAGGGTCTGTAGAAAATGAAGGGAGGTATGACTTCCACTTCAAATATTTACGTTATAGAGATAAACCTTTCAGCTCCTTCATCTTGGGTATTGGATACCGGATGTGGTTCTCACATTTGTACAAATGTGCAGGAACTGGAAAGGAGAAGATTGCTGAGTAAAGGGGAGGTGGACCTGCGCATCGGCAATGGAGCAAGAGTTGCTGCTATAGCCGTAGAGGTTTAACGTCTTTCTTTGCCCAGTGGGCTTGTAATAGAACTAGATAATTATTATTTCATTCTGGCCATAACTAGAAACATTATATCCATTTCATGCTTGGACATGATTGAATTTTCTTTTATAATTAAGAACAACTATTGTTCTATATTTAAGAATGATGTTTTTTATGTTGTAGCCCAATTGTTTAATGGTCTTTATGTTTTGAACTTGGACCATCTGATCTATAATGTAGAAAATAATAAAAGACTAAGAACAAATGACTCAAACCCTACATATCTCTAGCATTGTCGTTTGGGTCATATAAACGAGAAGCGCATATCCAAGCTCCATAAAGATGGACTTTTAGACTCATTTGATTATTAATCATTTGAGCGATGCGAATCTTGTTTGTTAGGCAAGATGACTAAAGCTCCTTTCACTGGTTATACTGAGAGGGCTGAGGATCTCTTGGGTGTTGTATATAGTGATGTATGCGGACCCATGAGCTCCATGGCTAGAGGTGGGTATTTCTACTTCGTTACATTAACTGATGATTTCAGTAGATACGGATATGTGTATCTTATGAAGTGCAAATCCGAGACCTTTGAAAAGTTCAAAGAGTTCAAGAATGAAGTAGAAAACCAGTTGGGTAAAAGGGTTAAAGCACTCCGATCTGATCGAGGTGGCGAATACCTGAGTCATGAGTTTCGTGATCATCTAAAATAGTGTGGTATTGTATCACAGCTCACTCTACCTAGAACACCACAACATAATGGTGTATCTGAGAGGAGAAATCGTACTCTGTTAGACATGGTACGTTCGATGATGAGTCATGCAGACTTGCATGTTTCCTTTTGGGGTTTTTCTTTAGAGACTGCTGCAATGACACTGAATCGCGCTCCAATGAAAATAGTTCTGAAGACACCATATGAGATATGGACTGGGAAGGGTCCTAGTATGTCGTTCATTAAAATTTGGGGCTATGAGGCATATGTGTGACATCAAATGCCTGACAAGCTGGAACCCAAATTGGATAAATGTTATCTGGTGGGATATCCTTAGGAAACGAAAGGGTATTACTTTTACCTACCGTCCGAGGGCAAAGTGTTTGTCGCATGGACTGGCGTCTTCTTGGAGAGAGAGTTCTTATCAAGAAAGACTGAAAAGGTAGAACTTGAAGAAGTTCAAAAACCACAAGTAGTGAATGAACCGGAATTGGATTCTGAGATAGGAATACAAGATGTTGTAGCTAGAGAACCTTCTCAAGAAACACAAGTCCTACATAGATCTGGTAGACCAAGATTTGAGCCTGAGAGATATGGATTTCTTGTGTCTCAAATAGGTATTGTGTTGCTTATGGATCATGATGATGAACCAGTAACCTACCAAGAGGCCAGTATGGACCGAACTCCGACAAATGGCTTGAGGCTATGAAATCCGAAATGGACTCCATGTACGCAAACCAAGTTTGGAACTTGGTGGAACCACCTGAAGGGGTACGACCCATAGGGTACAAATGGGTTTTCAAGAAGAAGACCGACATGGATGGTAATGTACAGACATTCAAAGGGCGACTGGTGGCTAAGTATTTTAAGCAAATTCATGGTATTGACTATGATGAGACCTTTTCCCCTATTGTCATGGTAAAGTCCATAAGGATATTGCTTGCTATTGCTGCGTATTATGACTACGAGATCTGGCCGATGGATGTCAAAACGGCTTTCCTTAATGGAAACCTCCTTGAGGAAGTGTACATGACACAACCTGAGGGTTTTGTATCCCCAAATGAAGCCACTAAAATATGCAAGCTGAATAGGTTCATCTATGGACTGAAGCAGGCCTCTCGAAGTTGGAATCTTCACTTTGATAAGAAAATCAAAGAGTTTGGTTTCATCAAGAATGAAGATGAGCCTTGTGTTTACAAGCGAATCAGTGGGAGCATTGTTGTCTTCCTGATATTTTATGTAGATGACATACTTTTGATTGGGAATTACATTCCTACCCTGAAAGTTGTTAAGAACAATCTAGGGAACTGCTTTTCTATGAAGGACATGGGTGAATCGACTTATATACTCGGTATTAAGATCTATAGAGATAGGTCGAAGAAGTTGTTGGGTTTGACCCAGAGTACATACATCGAGAAGGTGTTGAAGCGGTTCAACATGCTTGAGTCCAAGAAAGGATTTTTACCCATGTCTCATGGTGTGAATCTCTCTAAGGACCAGTGTCAAAAATCTTATGAAGATAAGGACCGCATGAAGTTGATTCCATATGCTTCGGCAATTGGATCAATCATTTATGCAATGTTATGTACTCGACCCGATGTCTCCTTTATTTGAGCATGACGAGCAGGTATCAGTCAGACCCCGGTGAGTGTCACTGGATTGCAGTCAATAATATCCTGAAGTACTTGAGAAGGACAAAGGATGTGTTCTTGGTGTATGGTGGAGAGGAAGAGCTCGTCGTAAGTGGTTACACGGATGCTAGCTTCCAAACTGATAGGGACGATTCAAAGTCTCAGTCAGGGTTTGTGTTTTGCCTTAATGGAGGAGTTGTGAGCTGGAAGAGTTCCAAGCAAGAGACAGTTGCTGATTCTACAACAGAAGCCGAGTATATCGCTGCAGCTAACGCAGCGAAGGAGGCTGTATGGATTAGGAAATTAATCGGCGAGCTTGATGTAGTTCCTAGCATTGTTGGTCCCGTAGTTCTCTACTGTGATAACAATGGTGCAATTGCACAATCTAAGGAACCTAGATCCCTTCAGTGCTCCAAGCACATACTTCGGCAGTTCCATCTTATTCGTGAGATTGTCGAACGAGGAGATGTGAACATTTGTAGAGTGCCGACTGAGGAGAATATTGTGAATCCACTGACAAAGCCTCTCGCGCAGAGAAAGCATGATGGTTATACTAGATCAATGAGTATACGATACCTAAATGATAAACTCTAGTGAGAGTCTTGTGGGTTGCGTGTAAACATATATTCTGTTGGTTATTTGTTATTTATTCATATGATGAATTGTGTACCAGAATTTTTCTTTTTACAATTAATGGCTAGTTCTTTTATTATGATTTCTCTATGAAATAGTTAAATGTTAACATAATAAATACCCTTCGAATGTTCGTTTCCATAGGACATCAAGTACGTGACTTGAATGTGAGAGCCTATGATTTATTTGAAGCTTCATTCTTGAAAGGTCCCTGGTCGTTGTATCATCATAGAAACTAAGGGTGATGATGATACATTAAGACTAGCACATGCGTTGATTGATGACTAGTTCTCGCAGGTCATGATATTGTGATATCAACTCATCAGGTGGGTACTTGTTAATGAACAAGTTGTACTGGACAGACCCAACCTGAGACTACTTTGTGGATTATTATCTAATCGTGTCACGAGTAGGTCTAAATTGATAATGGTGTTGTGGTCCTTTGACCTGAAGTCACAGCATTCATCAAGTGAGGAAAAGCGTGCTTTGATGCCATCTAAAGTCTTCCTTGAGAAAGGTTGATGATAAGGGTGGTTGATGGGCACGTTACGAATCATTTGGGTGTTTGTGTGTGAGAAGATATGGGATTTGTCCTCATGTATGACAGGGGTTATATCCATGGGGCCCCTTGATGGAACTGGACTGAGAAATGCATGGCCATGCTTGGTTGAGTCAATATGTGATATTGGACTCACCATTCTCTAGAAGTCTGTTCTAGATCAAGATACCTGGATTGAGCTATTATGAGGGTGACACGGTCCATGCCTCTAGTTTTTTCCGGATGTAAGGGACAAAGGGACAAAGACAACGCTGGAACATTGTTCATAAAGGCTTATGAGTTATGAACTCTTATTGCTTGGGTAGCAATGATGCATTGCTAGATGCCGCTCATTGTTTGTGAGATTTTTGGTTTAATACTTTCAAGATCAAGTGGGAGACTGTTGGAGTTACCATGGTAATCTAGAAGTTGTCAAATATGTAATCTCACTGCCAACGCGATATGAGCCTGCAGGGTCGTACATAAGAGCATGTGGAGAAGGAGGAAGATTGACTGTGTTGGTAAAGGTTACCAATCACCATACAAAATGGGGTCTGGCAAATGTTGCCAAGGGAGAATCGTCGAGAATCATCGAGAATCGTCGAGTATCGATCGTCGAGAATCGTCGAGTCTCGGCCGTCGAGAATCATCGAGTCTCGATCGTCGAGAATCATCGAGTATCGATCATCGAGTATTGTCGATCGTCGAGATTCGTCGAGAATCGAACTGTTCGATTCTCGACGAATGCTGATTCCCGACGATTATTCCAGGAACCCTAATTTTCTGTGGCCTGCGGATAGCAATTTTTCCTAGGTCTGTTTATACTTTGGGTATAAATAGGAACTTAGGTTTAAGCGGAATATAGAGATCCACTCACGGGCCGACGGAAGTGTTCCGCAAACGGAAGTGTTCCGCCGACGGAAGTGTTCCGCTGACGGAAGTGTTCCGCCGACGGAAGTGTTCCGCCGACGGAAGTGTTCCGCTTCCGCTGATTCCCTCGCTCCGCCGGCCTCCTCTCCGACGACAGTCGCTGGTGCTTGTCTTCCTGGAGTGGACTAAGCAGTCCGTGGAAGTGTAAGGTGCAGTCGATCTCCCTTCCCATTTTTCGTGCGATGAAGATCGGTGTTCTTCTGCTCGTGTGGATTTCTGTAGATACGTAGACGCTATTCTACGTGGAACTCACCGCCGACAAGAACTCATATATTGGAGCATCTTCGTTGAGTTGTGACTCAACACCGCCAAGGTAATTTTACCTAGTTTTACTTAACTTCTTGATTCAACATTCATGGCCCAATCCCAAATCTCTTTTGGGTTGTTATTGATTTTACTATTTCCGCTGCGTGCATAACTGTTGTGCCACTCCATAGAGAAACCCAATAATACCTGCCCTTCTTGGAGGACCTCTTATGATGGGATGATGATGATGGTCTGTTCTCCCAGTGCATATTCTTCATGAACTTCTGAAGCTTCCTGGAGAAGACTACAAACTCTTCATCAGACATTTGGTTGTCTGAGGAACTATTCTCAGATAATTCTGAGCTGGTCTCAGCTTCTCTCCTTGGTGGAGAAGGAGTCTTTCTTCTACTTCTTCTTGGGGCTTCTACCTTGAGGGTTACTGTCTTATACTTGGTCTTGTATTGACTTTCCTTCTCCTCTTCTTGTTTAGTAGCCAGTTGCATTTCATAGGACAGTAGCTTTCAAAAGAGTGTTAGTGGAGGAGTTTCTGCCAGCTTAGCCATTTCCCTAATAGCACAAACTTGGTGTCCCAGTATCTAGTGAGAGATCTAAGGAACTTATCATTCAACTCATAGTTGCTGAAGACCCTACCATAGGTTCTTAGTTCATTAACTGTCCTAAAGAACCTTTCAAAATAGTCAGCTACTTTTTCCGATTTGCTTTTCCTGAAAGCCTCATACTCTTGATTGAGCATGGACTTCCTATCATCTCTAACTTCCTCAGAGCCTTCCATGTAGACCACAAGGGTGTCCCACATTTCCTTGGAAGTCTTGCAGTGTATAAGATTTTGGAAGGTTGGGTCATAAATGGCACTGGCTATAATATTTTGTGCCCTTTTTTCCATGGTGGACAGAATCACCTCATCTTTATCCATCTCTGTGTATGCCTTAGGCACTCTCAAATTTGGATCTATGGTGGAATCCTTTGTGGGGACAAAAGAACCTTCCACTACTATTACATAGATCATAGGGTCAGATGCTTCCATGAATAATCTGACCCTTTGCTTCTAGAGGCCAAATCCTTCCTTCCTACAGATTGGTAGTTTCATGGCCCCTAGATCCTTATAGTTCATTCCTGACCCCATACTTATATCTTATAGCTAACCTTTGAGGTATACTCAGATTGTTAAATCCTTTTTGAGTAACCTCCCTCTTATACCACTTGAAAGTTATTACTTCAAGGTTAGCTAGTCACCTAGAGGGGGGTGAATAGGTATTTTAAACTTTCTTAGATCTTTATGTTGTTTATAAATTTGGTGATCTAGATCTTGTCCTAATTACCTGCAATACAAGAAAGAAACAAGCAACACAGCCAGCACACAAATATTTATAGTGGTTCCCCAATTGGGTACATCCACTTTCCCTCCCACCTATCCAAATGATTTGTTAGACTAGGCACAAACTCCACCAATATGCTCCTCAGAGCTTACACCTCAAGCCCTCAGCCTTACACATAGATTCTTTTTAGAATCCAATCTCAGAACCACAAGGGTTCCTACCTCAGAGCCCTGAAGTGCTCCTACAACTCAGTGGTCCACTAACCACCTACCTCAGCCTTATTTCTAAGGATAATAGCTCAGGTTTCTCAGCCCTACAACTTCAGGCACACAGCCCTACTCTCAGAGTGCTACAACACTACTACCTCAGTGCTCATCCAGGCACCTACAGCTCAGCCTCCTCCAAGGCCTACAACTCAGTTACACATGTGTCACCTATAGCTCTGTGACTCACCAATCACCTACCTTAGGCACTAGGCCCTACACTCAAGCTTGGAGGATAACCCTACCTCAGATCCACACTTGGATAGTACCTTAGAGAGCAGCACTCTCCTAACTCAGGCACTTAAGCCCTACAACTCAGATCCACACTTGTATCCTACCTCAGTACCCCAGCAGGGTACCTACCTCAGTGATAAATTAGTTACCTACCACTCAGGCACAAAGTGCCCTACACTCAGATTCAGATAAACGGAATCCTACAGGAAAGTAATCAGTAAAATTTGAAATACTGACTCAGAGATAAATCTCTGAGTCTAACTTGCTGGACTGAGCAGATATCAGTCCATCCCACTTACTGTAGAAGGAATTAGTCTTCTTCTACAGCTACCAATTTCTCTGATGTACTAAATACAGCTAACTACTGTTGAAGGCTTACAACCCTTACACAGCTAACTCCTCTTGCTGATAGATTGAATCAGCCAACTTATTCTTCAAGGAACACTCTTGCTGAACTAGAAGAAGCTTCAACTATCTTTGCCTTCTGGCTTTCACTGCTTGACTTTACTTTCAAGCTTGTTGAAGAAGATGAAGTCCAGCCGCCACTTTTAAATTTTTTGCTTTCGTTCTCATTTTTCGTTATTTTAACCTAATCTTATTTTTATCTCTTCCTTTTATATCTGTTGATTTGAATCAACGGCATAATTTTAATGTGGGCCCAGTCAAGTATGGTGAGCGCCACCTCCCTCAGAAGAAGGCAAATAGTAGATTTCGGCGCTACTGTAGCTTTCCCGCAATGGCATGAAGTACTTATACTGAGCTTGACGATCGTAGAGCTGATATCAATGAACTCTGTGCTGAGCTAGATGAATTTAAGAATCTCCAACTTTACATTTAGCTCGATGAAATGTGAGCTCTGCTCGATGAACTCTGAATCTTCAAACTTTAACTTGAGCTAGACGAAAGGCGAGCTCAGCTCGACGAACTTTGAATCTTCAAACCTTAACTTGAGCTCAACGAAAGGTGGGCTCAGCTCGACGAACTTTGAATATTCAACCTTTAACTTGAGCTCGACGATCTGTAAGCTGATCTCGACAAACTCTGAACTCAGTTCGACGAACTCCACTTTCTGGACTTAGAAAATTTCTACTGCCTTTGTCTCAGCAGTTCCTTCTCAACTATCTCAGCGGTTTCTTCTTCATAGCTGAGACTCTTCTGTCTCAGCGGTTTCTTCTCAACTATCTCAGTGGTTTATTCTTCATAGCTGAGACTGTCTTTTGTCTCAGTGGTTTAGCTGAGACCAACACTTCTCTCAACGTTTTGTGTTAAGCTTCTCAGCTGTCTTAGCGGTTATGCTGAGACATTCTTCTCAG
Organism: Platanthera zijinensis; assembly: GCA_039513925.1. NCBI lineage: Eukaryota > Viridiplantae > Streptophyta > Magnoliopsida > Asparagales > Orchidaceae > Platanthera > Platanthera zijinensis. The sequence goes on from CM077098.1 coordinate 9,365,665, forward strand.
CTGTCTCAGCTGTCTCAGTGATTATGCCTTAGTCAAATTATCTGACTTCCAGCTTCCTATTCATGTTCACATGTCCAATCAAGGACAACCTTCATGCAATAACTCAAGCATACATCAAATACATTATACCCCTTAGCATGATTGGTGATGCCTCTTCAAATCTTAAGGAACATTGAAGGGCACAATTCCCAACAATTATGCTAGATGAGCAGAGCACATCTTTGAAGGTTTACATTAATGAAGCTGTAAAAGGAGTAAGAGATAAAGTTATGTAAGAGATAAAGATCATCAAGGATGGCATTGCCCATATCAATGCAGAAATTTCAAAATAGTTTGACCATGTTGCAAGTGTAGTACACCATTATGCAAAAATAATGAAGTCAATGGATGACAATCTGCAATAATGCACTCAGGGCATCACCAGTGTCAAGCATTATATCAACAAGAATGACGAGACAATTGAAAGTGGAGTAAATCACATAGAACAATATATATATTCCACTTAGGTTGAAGTAATGAAATTGGTTAAAGAGGGCAAAGATAAAATTCTTGAGGATGAGAATATATTTCAAGCCTATCTGGTAGAGTTTTGGCTTCTAAAATTGACCTTGAGCATAAAATATTTAAAGGAGATAGAAAGGGGGAGAATGTTAATAATGATCAAGCCCTGTGGATCCTTCAAGGTACAAGGCTGGCTCTTAACCTTCTCTTACTGGATGTCAATGAGCCTATTGAGTTTGATTTTATGGCAAAGGAAAGAGAAGCTCAGGATGTACATCAAGCTAAGATGAGAAAGTGGGAAGGCACAATGCTACCTAAAGAGTATATGACTATGAAAAGGAAAGAGAATGCACAGGGTCCTGATTATGAGTATTGGATTAATGATTCCTAAGAGATCATCATAATTGCATGAGTAAATAATGGATAGATTTCAAGAGATATAGATGAGATTTATCCTACAAAAGAGTGGATCAGACATCTGGAGAGAAATACTCTTAGACAAAAAACCATCAAAGAAAATATGGATAGACAAAATCCTATTAGAGTACCATTCTGATACATTTCAAAGCCTTACAAATACTTTGGCAAGCAGAGGTTGAAAGAGAGGAGAGCTGGAAAGCAGGTTGCTAGATGAATGGATATGTTGCTGGGCTTATTGTAAAAAATATAGTTTATATTTTTAGAAACTTAAACCCATTAGCCAAAATGTATATGTTTTTGAGAGATCAAGTTGTTAACCTAAATCACCTAGAGCGGGGTGAATAGGTGAGATGTGCGTCAAATGCGGAATAAAAAATTTAACACAGCATAGATGAGTAATCAAGCAATCACACAGACGACAAGAGATTTATAGTGGTTCCCCAATCTTGGGTACGTCTACTTTCCTCACCGATCTAGCAAATCACTAGACTCGGCTACTCCACTATCTCGGATTGCAAACCAATCCTACACCTCGGAACCACGTTCCTACAAACTCAATCCACAAGGGATCTACACTCGGAAGATAAAACTTCCTACCACTCGGAGACAAATCTCCTACACAGAAAATTGTATGAATAAAATTTACAAACAAAAATATCTCAGATCTAGATCTTGGTCATCGTCTTCTTCGTTGAGAGCTTTAGGCTTAATCAGAAAAAGTAGAAGAAGGCTGGACTGATTTCCAAGAAACTGAGATCTGAAATCACCACGATCAACGAGTAATCCACAGGCCGTTGAAGCACAATCGGATCGGATGATTCTTCTTTTCCTTGGATCGATCTAGGTAGCAGCTCTTGAGAGAAAGTCGATCCAAAGCTTCTTCCAGAAAAACATTAATGGAGGCGGCGACCAGAACGATCGAGATTTTAGGTTTTCCGGATTTCTTTCTTGAAAAGGACGGGAGAGATTTTCGAATATTTCTCTTAAAAAATAACTTGTTAAGTTATAAGTCAGATCTGAAAGGACCTATTTATAGGCTATCTCCAACGGTCATAATCGTAATTAAGATTGACACGTGGACCAATCAGAAAAGGTTAATTCGAAATCTCCATCAATTCTGAACTTAACGATTTCAGGAATTCTGAACCAACATACTCGGGATAGATGAAATACTCGAGTATAAAGGTCTGCTACTCGAGTAGATAAGAGAAACATGTACTCGAGTAATAGAGATGACTACTCGAGTACCTTGGAAGAACTACCCGAGTTACTCTGACAGACTACTCGAGTAAGTAGAAACATTTACTCGAGTACTAATCCAGGCTACTCGAGTCTAAGAAGGATCTACTCGAGTACTAATCCAGACTACTCGAGTATAAGAAAGATCTACTCGAGTACTAAGCAACTTATTCGAGTGTATAAGCGAAGTTACTCAAGTATGTGGACTTAGAAATATTTCGTCTGAACAGCTAGCCTTACTCGAGTATGACTAAGAAACTAATCGAGTATGACTAAGGCTCTACTCGAGTACACAATAACCTACTCGAGTATAAGGAAAAGAGGTACTCGAGTATATGAATGGATGTACTCGAGTATATGGACTTAGTCAAATTTCTTGGATGAACTTCACCACTCCATGGTCCAGTAGTCTAAGTGCATGTAGATAAAGTGTACCCCAATAGAGAGGTTATATATGAGTCAACACTTTGGATCACACAATGGGGAATTACATTGTATGGTCCTGTGTTTGGTGACCCACTATAGACTGACATTGGTTCACACTTGGCAATAGAGTCCTGCATACACAACTTAAACACAACATCAAATAAAACTTAATTCATCTTAGTTTCAGGTCTGACTTCCCACAAATCTGGGGTATTGTGAAGACAATTCCCAACAATCTCCCCCTATTTGTAGAAGTCAGCACCCTTTACACTAAGATGAATTTCTTAAAAAGAAATGATCATCTATAACAACAATCAATAGAAAATGACTAAAGTAGAGAATAGTAGTAAAGAAGGAAACCATAATCAGAATTAGATATATTAAATAGAAAGATTATCCAATTCCACAAAACACTTTTTAGGGGTATCCTCTCTGTGTTGTTTAGCTCTTTTCAGCTCTTGCCATTCCAAATAACTGAAAGGTTTAGGGAAATAAGTCTTTGGCCTTAGTGGAGCAGCTGGATTGTTGAATCCCCAATTTCTGTCATGCAATCTGATTTTGATTTGAGAAACCTCATATACTTTCCATTCTGAGTAGCTATAGTGATGATCTTTATTCTCACCAAGATCTGTTACCAAATTCAATGTGTCAAAGATAAGGGACTTGGAGGTAGGACTCCAAACTTCTACATGAACAACTTCTGATCTACTTCCTGAAGCTGGGGCAGGCTCTCTCCTTAGTGCAGAACAGCTAGCAGAAGCGGCATCACCATATTTCCTTTTCTTTCTAGGAGCACCCTGAACAGAGTGTCCCTGAGAGCTTTGAGGAATATCATCTTACCACACATCAGCATAAGAGATAGGAGGCTCAGTCATGTCACCAGTAGGTCTAGGTGAGAAGGCTGGCACACCCTCTGGAATGTTAGCATGAGCTGGATGTAACGCCCTTATTCGTCATATGGAATATAACAGAGGGTCCGGTCGGGGCCCCACACCATATTTCACAGACAGACGAGAGAGTCACTTGAGAGTATCAAAAACCTTTATACACGCATCCTAACTCAGAGCATTCTAGCGGAAGATTTTAAGTTACAGAACTCATAACAATGAATGTCCACACTATATAAATATCACATTTATATATCACACCAGGAATGTTTACACGAGTACACCGCACACGGCCTTAAGGCCTTACAGGTTTCTCTTTACAAATATATAAGTTCATACATCGGCACGCAGGCCGGCCACACATGAAATCCAACACTTCGCACGGCCTTCAAGGGCCTACCAGCAGTATGGCTTCTGCCCGCTCAATCCAATCAGCCCGCAACACCTGCATATGGACGTCCACCCCACGGGTGATAAACAAAGCAACGGTCAGCATTCAGCTGACCAATTATAACGACCCTACCCCTTACCCGGGGCAGTGGTTCCTTCCCTGCATGTATAGCAATCACAATATATATATAGCACACACAACATCACAAACGCCGGCCTCAATGCCAGGCGCTCCGTGCACTCAGGGCACCTTTATGGTTTGTACTTGGTAGGCGGGCATAAGCATCCAAACTCCTGTTGAAGACCTCACGCACCCGTCTCACTCAGAGGTACGCACCTCACCAAAACCCGTGAGCACTACCAGTCGACCTACCCCCGTAGTGTAACAAGCCTAGGGAATTCGCCCTGCTGCTTTGCTACCAATCGACCGCTCACCCAATCTTAACATCGCCACTTGGTGGAATGGGCATAAGCCTCCAAACCCCTGTTGAAGACCTCTCGCGCCCACCCACTCAGAGGTGTCCGCACTCAAACAACCAGCTATTAACAAGCATGCAACCAAAGGAGCTATGCAAAGCATCCTTCACACCAAGCACATCGTCCTCATCATCTCCGTAGGCTAAACGATGAATACACGGAGTCTTCTCCGGTTCGTAATATAAACATCACCAATCCCGACATACGTCTGGATGGGCTTCACACAGCATGCCTATGCCGTACTACATACTTCCGGCTCTAGATGCAGACTCACCTGCTGGAATCGCTTACGCTTTTCCATCTCTTGATGGAGGATCCCATGCACATGCATAAACAAAGGGCTTCACCTGCCCAAGGAAGAAAGACCGTTACCCTTGACGATCGCTTCGGCGCCATGGAAGAACTAGCCGGATGGAAATCACCGCAGCGGCCTTGCCTCCGCAACGCTGAACTCCGCTCTCGATCCGGACCAACGAAGCTCCACCAGCGGCCGGAAAGCTCCTCCTCCTCCTCCTCCAAGCTCTCCTCTCTTTCTTCTCTTTAGAAAGAGAATGGCTAAGTGAGAATGAGATTTCATCTCAATCCACGGCCATATAGAAGCTGGAAAGGCTTTGGACCACAAGATCCAAATAGAAGGAAACGAACGGCCGAGATCTGCTCTGAAAAACATTTCAACAGGCCTGACACGCCCGTGTCACAGGCCGTGTACCCCCAGTCGGTTAGCAACCGAATCAAAAGATACCAGAACACGGGCTTGGACACGCCCGTGTCGGACCTGACACGCCCGTGTCAGTCAATCGACACGCCCGTGTCACCCCTGTAACACGGCCACACATGATTGCCAAAATAACCCGAGAAGTACACGGCCAAGGCACACGCCCGTGTCCATGACCGTGTCCCTCAAGCTCGACTATCATCGACATCGACCACTGCCCCACTCTCGTCGACCAAGCCTGGACACGCCCTGGAACACGCCCGTGTTCCAGGCCGTATCGCCGCTTGTCGACCGCCAACCGCCAGGTCGACAACTTGACACGCCCAGGATGGACACGTGTCGGACACGCCCCAGACACGCCCTGGGACACGCCCGTGTCCCAGGCCGTGTCAAGCGACACGCCGCCCGACCTTGCCGCCTGCAAGTCATTGGCCAACACACACGACACCTGGCTAGACACGCCCCCTGACACGCCCGTGTCGTCGGGCGTGTCAGCTCCCGCCCCCCCCCCCCCCCCCCCCCCCCCTCAACAATTGTCGAGAACAATTTGTTGAGTAAACGATCCCGAGCAACCCAAGTAAGACACGCCCTGGGACACGCCCGTGTCCCAGGCCGTGTCAGCCTACAAAATCTCCATTTTGTCATTTGGGGATATTTGGGGTGTTACAATCCTTCCCCCCTTAAAGAAATTTCGCCCCGAAATTTAGCGCAACACACATGTATCAACACAACCACGCTATTGCGATACAAACCAAAACGATCCAGGTTTAGAGTTCAGAGGCCGCAGCTTGTCTCGCCCCATGGAATCGTACCATCACAACTGATTGTCATAAACATAGATACATACATACATACATACAAAAGATAATAAAGTGCAACTTCACTTTATTTTGGCTTCTCCGCATCTCGCAGAATCCGTTTCGCAGCTTCCATTAAGTCCAAAGCACGGATTTGCTGTTCTGCTTGGTTTGCACTTTGCGGCTCCTGCAACTCAAGAGTGTAAATTCGAGGTTGCGCCCGCGATGCAGATGATTCTGCCACGGCTTTGCCCTTCTCGTCATAGGACACACCTGCCTTCTTTTCACCACCACTCCAGCAAAATCGGGCGATATGCCCTTGCTTCCCACAAATGAAGCATGTACACGGCCCATTTCGTCCTTGCTCAAACGTAACTCCTGACGCAACATACGAGTTTTGTTCAGCAGGCCTGAACCGCTTCTTATCACGTTTCCTCAAATCTGATTGCTCTGATTGTGGAACTTTGAATTCGGACTTTTCCACTGCCGCATTCTTCTTCTCCCATACCCGCTTCAAATCCTTCTCCAGCGCACTAGCGGTATGTACCAACGCTTAAAATCCTTGGTGCACTGAACTCGGGAGAGCCAACCTCAGCTCATCACGCAGTCCTTCATAGAACCTATTCGTCTTTCGCGCCTCTTCCGCAAACGTCGATCCCGCATACCGACCAAGTCTGGTAAACTCATGCAGGTAATCGTCTACGGTCTTATCACCCTGCACCAGGCGCTGAAATTCATTTTCCATTGCAATTCTCTCCGACATTGGCAAGTATTTCGCCCAGAATAATCCGGAGAATTCGTCCATCGATATGTCTCCCAGGTCTCTACCTCTCAACTAGTGCAACTCGAACTCATGCCACCAAAGCCTCGCCTCTCCTTCCAATAGGAAAGTGGCTAACGGGACTTTCTGCTCCTCACTAATCTTGAGCGCAGCTAGGATTCGTTTCACTCTGGAAATCCAATCCTCTGCCTCTGTTGGAGACGTCGTCCCGACAAATATAGGCGGATTAAACTCCATAAATTGCTTCAGTTGCTCGTCCGCTGCTTGCACAGCAACCGGAACCTCAACATGCTCTTGCCTCGCACCAACCTGTACTGGCGCCACAGCAGGCCTCGCTTGCCCGAATGGTTGTGCTTGAAGCATGGCAAAGATCACCTCCGCAACTAAGCGCACCGTTTCCACAGAAGGGGGAGGTGTAGGCACCTCAGCTGGTGCCGCACTCTCATCCGAACGCTGGGGCTCCGACTGCCCAGCTCCACTCCTTGTCACCTATAAGTGAACAAGAAAGCATTACTCTCCATGCTAAAACGGCAAACAAACCGAATAGACACACACACATTCCTAGTGGACATTCTTGAGTTCAATTATGTGCTCCCAACTCAACCCTAACCTCTGATACCAAAATTGTAACGCCCCCATTCGTCACATGGAATATAACAGAGGGTCCGGCCGGGGCCCCATGCCATATTTCACAGACAGACGAGAAAGTCACTTGAGAGTATCAAAAACCTGTATACACGCATCCTAACTCAGAGCATTCTAGCGGAAGATTTTAAGTTACAGAACTCATAACAATGAATGTCCACACTATATAAATATCACATTTATATATCACACCAGGAATGTTTACACGAGTACACCGCACATGGCCTTAAGGCCTTACAGGTTTCTCTTTACAAATATATAAGTTCATACATCGGCACGCAGGCCGGCCACACATGAAATCCAACACTTCGCACGGCCTTCAAGGGCCTACCAGCAGCATGGCTTCTGCCCGCTCAATCCAATCAGCCCGCAACACCTGCATATGGACGTCCACCCAATGGGTGATAAACAAAGCAACGGTCAGCATTCAGCTGACCAATTATAACGACCCTACCCTTACCCGGGGCAGTGGTTCCTTCCCTGCATGTATAGCAATCACAATATATATATAGCACACACAACATCACAAACGCCGGCCTCAATGCCAGGCGCTCCGTGCACTCAGGGCACCTTTATGGTTTGTACTTGGTAGGCGGGCATAAGCCTCCAAACTCCTGTTGAAGACCTCACGCACCCGTCTCACTCAGAGGTACGCACCTCACCAAAACCCGTGAGCACTACCAATCGACCTACCCCCGTAGTGTAACAAGCCTAGGGAATTCGCCCTGCTACTTTGCTACCAATCGACCGCTCACCCGATCTTAACATCGCCACTTGCTGGAATGGGCATAAGCCTCCAAACCCCTGTTGAAGACCTCTCGCGCCCACCCACTCAGAGGTGTCCGCACTCCAACAACCAGCTATTAACAAGCATGCAACCAAAGGAGCTATGCAAAGCATCCTTCACACCAAGCACATCGTCCTCACCATCTCCGTAGGCTAAACGATGAATACACGGAGTCTTCTCCGGTTCGTAATATAAACATCACCAATCCCGACATACGTCTGGATGGGCTTCACACAGCATGCCTATGCCGTACTACATACTTCCGGCTCTAGATGCAGACTCACCTGCTGGAATCGCTTACGCTTTTCCATCTCTTGATGGAGGATCCCATGCACATGCATAAACAAAGGGCTTCACCTGCCCAAGGAAGAAAGATCGTTACCCTTGACGATCGCTTCGGCGCCATGGAAGAACTAGCCGGATGGAAATCACCGCAGCGGCCTTGCCTCCGCAACGCTGAACTCCGCTCTCGATCCGGACCAACGAAGCTCCACCGGTGGCCGGAAAGCTCCTCCTCCTCCTCCTCCAAGCTCTCCTCTCTTTCTTCTCTTTAGAAAGAGAATGGCTAAGTGAGAATGAGATTTCATCTCAATCCACGGCCATATAGAAGCTGGAAAGGCTTTGGACCACAAGATCCAAATAGAAGGAAACGAACGGCCGAGATCTGCTCTGAAAAACATTTCAACAGGCCTGACACGCCCTGTGACATGCCCGTGTCACAGGCCGTGTACCCCCAGTCGGTTAGCAACCGACTCAAAAGATACCAGAACACGGGCTTGGACACGCCCGTGTCGGACCTGACACGCCCTTGTCAGTCAATCGACACGCCCGTGTCACCCCTGTAACACGGCCACACATGATTGCCAAAACAACCCGAGAAGTACACGGCCAAGGCACACGCCCATGTCCATGACCGTGTCCCTCAAGCTCGACTATCGTCGACATCGATCGCTGCCCCACTCTCGTCGACCAAGCCTGGACACGCCCTGGAACACGCCCGTGTTCCAGGCCGTGTCGCCGCTTGTCGACCGCCAACCGCCAGGTCGACAACTCGACACGCCCAGGATGGACACGTGTCAGACATGCCCCAGACACGCCCTGGGACATGCCCGTGTCCCAGGCCGTGTCAAGCAACACGCCGCCCGACCTTGCCGCCTGCAAGTCATTGGCCAACACACACGACACCTGGCTGGACACGCCCCCCGACACGCCCGTGTCGTCGGGCGTGTCAGCCCCCCCCCCCCCCTCAAAAATTTTCGAGAATAATTTGTTGAGTAAACGATCCCGAGCAACCCAAGTAAGACACGCCCTGGGACACGCCCGTGTCCCAGGTCGTGTCAGCCTACAAAATCTCCATTTTGTCATTTGGGGATATTTGGGGTGTTACACTGGAGCACCTGAGGGAGGATGTTCTTCAAGAGGATCTAGGGACTTTGGAATAATGGTAGGGTCAAGTTGGAAATCTGGGAAGTTTTGATTATGCACCCATACAGCAGTATCATAAATATAGAATTTTATAGATTGAAGCTGAGCTAGGATGTCTGCTTTCATTTCTTTGACTAGACCATCCACAGATGCTTGAGATTTGGCATATATTTCTTTGACTAGACCATCCACAGCTGCTTGAGATTGGGCAGATAGTTTTTCAACTTGTTCTTTGACTATCTTCTCCCCCTTGCTGATTTCTACAGATAGTTGGGCAATGGCTTTATCTCTAAATGTTCCCACTTCCTCACAAACTTTCATAATATTTGCAGAAGCATCCTTGTCCAATAGAATCTGATTATGTGCAACTATTTCAGCTTGATTTCTGAGTTCACCTATACTGGTAATAGTATGGTCTATGGCTTTGCCACCTAACTGAAATAATCTTTTTAGCTCATTAGTGTTAGCTTGAATTTCAGCAAAGCCTCTACTCATCTCAGTTTCAAGAGTAGAGACCTTGTTATTCACTGATGCCAGAGAATCATCAAAGTACTTGCTCTGTTCACGGAGCATTTCCTCAATCTTACTTACAATATCTGAGGAGCTGGAGGGAGCTGAGGCTGGATCAGAGGCTGAGGGAGTAGGAGCATCCCAGGGGGGATTTCAGCAATCAAAATTGAGCTTTCAGCTCTCTTGAAGGGTTCTACCACAACAGAATCTTCTGTATTGATGAATGAAGGAAGACAGAAGTCTAGTGTCCTCAGAGGAGTATCCACATGTTCTGGAGACATGTCCTCGTCATCAGACATGAGATCAGACTCTGGATGACCTTGCTCTTAAGCATGAGACTGAGCAGGAGAGGTAGGGGTTTCCTTTGCAGGGGAGGGAGAGGGTTCTTTAGCAAGAGACTGATCTTCTGGAATGGGATCCTCGGGAGATAGCACAACTGAATCATCTTGAAACACTGGAGCATCTGAGCTGAGTTCAGCAATCAATCTGTCAATATCTTCAGCAGTAGAGAGGAGGTTTTCTTGAGCTTGAACCTCTGAGAGAAGGACTCTTGGAAGAGGAGAAAGAGGAGGAGTAGGATATCTGATCTTATCTTGCTGAGAGGGGGCTTCTGAAGCTTGGTGTTGAAGGCTAAATGAGGTAGGCTCCCCCTCAACTATTGCACCCGAGGTGGTAGTAGTGTGATGTAGAGGAGGAGAGGGAATCCTGTCATCTGAGACAAGGGGCTCTCTGGAGGTATCTTCTGAGGTAACAACTACTTTTGAGGCTTGAGCAGTGTTTTGGAGCTTGATTTCATATCTTTGAATAGAGGAGATGGATACCTTCTTCATGTGATGGAGGGGAGTTCCTTTGGAGAGGGTTAACACTTTTAGATTTATCTCATGCAAAAGAAGAGAGATAATCCTTGCAAAATTTGGTTGTTTTATGCTTCCTCTGATCTTATCCAGAATCACCATACCAAACTGGAATTTCTTCTGGCATATAATGGCTTGCATTATATCAAACATATTGTTGGAAATTTCTCGGATTGAGTATGTCTTGCATAGTAGTACCTTGGATATGATGTCTATCAGAAATTTGCCTTCTAGATTGCAGTCTGCCCTACTGAAGGATACACACTCTGGATCTACTCCACAGAAGAGAGTAGTTCTATCAGAATCTTCAGGACCTAAATCGTCCTCTTCATCAATTACTGGAAGTCGAAGGAGAGTTGCCACTGAAGTTTTGTCCAACCAGATTTTGATCCCTTGCACCTTGGTTTTGAGTACCTTTCCATTTCTCTTGACCTTGAGATTTTTGTAGAATTCCTCCACTGCAGGAAATAGAATCTTGCACGGCGTTTGTAATAGAAACGACAGTCCGGCGGTGTCAAGGAGGATTAGAAGATTCTGGAAGTCATCGGAGAGATCGGCGATTCCATCTATAACTAATTCAGACCCATGCCGATCTTGGATGAAGGAGCCATTGATCTCTGGAAGAATGGAATCTGGAGAAGACGATGCTATGCGGTTCTGGGAGGCGAAGCGCCGACAATTATTCGAGAACAGGTTTCGTAGAAATGGATTACGGGATCATTCTATTTATATACATAACCCTAATTAGGTTTAAGAATAGGTTTCAAAATAAAACATACCTTATGGGGGGGCAAAAATCGAGGTGTGCGAAAAGAGAAAAATGAAATTTTCATAGTTCTGGAATTTCCATGTACTCGAGTATATATCGGCATATACGAGTAATTTGTTGCAACCTACACGAGTAAGTCGAAGACCAAGTAGGTCATGAAGTACTCGAGTGAGTTACTAAGTACTCGAGTATGAAAGATATGTACTCGAGTAAATTTTTACCTACACGAGTAGATACTTCGAGTTACTCGAGTATATTTTAATGTACTCGAGTATGGTCGTGTATCTACTCGAGTTTTTTTCCAAGTACTCGAGTATGTGAGTACACTTACTCGAGTAAGTCACTTTGACAAAAAAAATTTCTCAAAGCACTAATCTTTACCTCCACCAATTCTTTAACTCTAAGCCTTTGATTGAGTCCACTAATCTTCTTTGTTGAGCATCCCAAGTTCAATTTTGAAGAATGAAAACTTGGTATCATCTAGCGGCTTCGTGAATATATCTGCAACTTGCCTATCTGTGGAGACGTATTGTAGATCTATGTCTCCATTCTCTACATGCTCCCGGACGAAGTGATATCGAAGTTCTATGTGCTTTGTACGGCTGTGGGAGACTGGGTTGTGGGTGATTGCAATTGTGCTGGATGAGTCGCAAAACAGAGGAATGTTCTGGAACTTCATGTTGTAGTCTTCAAATTGATTCTTGATCCATAGAAGCTATGCATAACAGTTGCTTACAGAGATATATTCTGATTCAGTCGTTGAGATGGCTACATAGTTCTGCTTCTTACTGCTCCAGGAAATAAGTCTCCTTCCCAGGAATTGGCAAGTCCAGGAAGTGCTTTTCCTGTCGTCTTTACTTCCTGCAAAATCTGCATCTGAAAATCCAATTAGTTCATTGTCATTACTTCTTGGGTACCATAAGCCAAGATTTGGTGTACCTTTAAGATATCTCAAAATTTGCTTTGCAGCAATATAGTGAGATTCCTTAGAGTTCACCTGAAATCTAGCACATACACATGTTGAGAACATTATATCAGGTCTACTTGCAGTAAGGTAGAGCAAGGACCCAATTATGCTTCTGTACTTGGTTTCATCAAAAGGTTTCCCTTTCTCATCCTTGTCCAGAGACATAGCTGAGTCCATAGGAGTCCTCATAGAGGTTGCGTTCTCCATTCTGAATTTTTTAAGTAGCTCTTTGGTGAATTTGGTCTGTGAGATGAAAATTCCATTCTCAAATTATTTCACCTAAAGCCCTAAGAAATACTTCAGCTCTCCCATACTGCTCATTTCAAACTTCCCTTGCATAAGTTTAGAGAACTTCTTGCAGAGGTTGTCATCCATAGAGCCAAAAATAATGTCGTCAACATATATTTGTACCAATAAAATCTTGCATTTTATTTCCCTAAGAAATAATGTCTTGTCTATCTTTCCTCTTGTGAACTTGCTCTCAAGAAGGAAGCTAGACAGCGTCTCATACCAAGCTCGGGGAGCTTGTTTAAGACCATATAATGCTTTTTGCAGTAAGTAAACATGATTGGGAAAGTTTGAATCAACAAAACCTTGCGGTTGCTCTACATACACTTCTTCCTTTATGTTACCATTTAAGAAGGCAGACTTTACATCCATTTGATAGACTGTAAAGCCCTTAAGTGCAGCATAAGCAAGGAATAGCCTGATCGCCTCCAGTCTTTCCACTGGAGCATATGTTTGATCGAAGTCAATTCCTTCTTCTTGACGATAGCCCTTGGCAACAAGTCTGGCTTTGTTCTTTATAATCGTTCCATCTTCGTCCATCTTGTTCCGGTAGACCCATTTTATCCCGATGACATTCTTACTCTTGGGTCTACGAACAAGTGTCCAAACTTTGCAACGTTTGAACTGATTCAACTCTTCTTCTATGGCTAGTATCCAGGATGCATCCGAGTTTGCTTCCTCGAACTTCTTAGGTTCAACCTGTGATAGAAAGCTTAAGAATAAATTCTCGTTAGTTGTACCTCTCCGAGTTCTGACACCATCTCGGGGATCTCCTATGATTTGCTCCAAGGGATGATCCTTCGGGTGTCTGAGCTCAAGAGTCCTTTCATCTGGGATCTCTTCAGCCATTGGAGTTGCATCTTCAGCTGGGATGAATTCTTCATCTTGATCATCTATCTCTCCAATCGGGGTTGTAGAGGAGATCTTGATGAACTTTTCATTTCTATCTTCAGTAGGTTCATCCAGACTGAGTTCCTTAAGGTTTGTACCTGCATCTTCAATGAGCACACTAGAAGAGTTGCTTTGCAACAAACTCGTCTCATCAAATACAATGTGTATTGATTCTTCTACCACTAGAGTTTTTCTATTAAATACTCTGTAAGCCTTACTATGGCTACTGTAACCTACAAAAATACCTTCAAAGCTTTTCTCGCTGAACTTGGTAGTGTGATACTTGCCATTGTTAAGCACGAAGCATTTACAGCCAAAGATCTTAAAATATGAGATGGTTGATTTCCTGTCTTTTAAAAGTTCGTAAGGAGTCTTATCATGGTTTTTGTTGATGAGTGCTCGATTTTGCACGTGACAAGCAGTGTTGACGGCTTCAGCCCAGAAGTACTCTGGAAGTGAAACATCACTCAACATTGTTCGACACGCCTCTATGAGTGTTCTGTTCCTTCTCTCAGCTACTCCATTTGCTGTGGAGTGCGAGGAGAGGATAACTCATGAAAGATGCCTTAACTTTCACAGTATTCAGTCATGGCTCCAGACTTGAATTCCGTTCTATTGTCACTTTTGATTTTGACTACGGAACAGTTGTATTCATTCTGGACTTGCCTAACAAAATTAGTGAAAGTGCTGAAGGTATCTGACTTGTGTTTCAGAAAGAACACCCACGCAAAGCGCGAGTAATCATCCACAATAACCATTGTATATTCCTTACCTCCCAAACTTCTAACTTGCAGTGGACCAAACAAGTCCACATGGAGAAGCTGTAAGCTTCTATCAGAATCCTTGCCTATAATACTTTTAAATGAACTCCTTATTTGCTTGCCTTTGATACATGCATGACAATGGCTGTCCGTAACGCACTTGACATTAGGGGCATCACGTACTAAGTTTTGAGAGAATAGTTTATTAATAGTTTTAAAGTTAATATGTGCTAGTCTTTTTTGCCATTGGTCAGTAAGAGATGCACTACTTTTTGCTAAAAGACATACTGGTGTAGAGGAGTCAATACATATGAAATTTAAAACGAAAATATTCCTGCTTCGAGTGCCTGATAGAATCGTTTCCATGTTGTCAACCGATTTTATCAAACACTTATCGGCATGGAATTCAACTACGTATCCTTTATCACACAGTTGGCTTATGCTGATGAGATTGTGTTCCAATCCTTCAACAAAGGCTACGTCGGAAAGGGATACGCTACCGTTAGTGATCATACCGTAGCCTTTAGTTATTCCTCGATTTGAACCTCCAAATATGACCTTTGGTCCATTGCAGACTGAGGTGAAATTCTGGAGTAGGCTCCTTATCCCGATCATATGCCGAGAGCATCCACTGTCCAAGTACCAGATTGGCATTTTGGTGGCCTTTGGACATACCTGCAATTACAATCACTTAGCCTTAGGAACCCAAACATGTTTGGGTCCTTGGTCTCGAGTTAGAATACTCCCCCTACGAATATTAGCCTCATGAGTGGTCATTCTCACGTTGCCAACTTGAGGGGTTGCAGCATTTTTAGGATTGAACCAACAATCGATGGCAAAATGACCAATTTTGCCACAGCACCAACAGTCGAATCTATTGTATCTTTGCCTTCCAAATTCCTGCTTGACCTTCCTGGATGGAGGTCCAGCCGAGGTAGCATTTTTAGAGGAAGAAGCTTCATGATGATGGCAGCTACATGAATTCTTCTTCTTCATAGGCTTTTCCACAACAGGTTTTACCTTTGGTGTCTTCTTGATGTTATGACCATGAGCATATGTCCATTGCACTGAAGTTGAATCTCTTCATAAGGTGCCTTGAAGACACTTTCGCCAAAGTTACGAGGGCGAGTCAACCCTTGGTACCTTGACTTGGGCATCTCCGGGATCGGCCTAGAGAAGTGTCCATAGGTGGACTCATAGTCGAATTCGTTCGTAGGAAAGATAACTTTCTTGAACGATACTGGCTCCAAAGGAGCTTTCCCTTTTTCTTCAGCTAGAGCCTTCTTGGCAGCCCTATTCTTTCTCTAGGCCTTGTTTCTCCTAGAGGATTTACTAGGAGCGACAACATGGCCTAGTCCAGCTCCTTTGGCCTTAGCTGAGAATTCAGCAACGAGTGGAAGAACTGTCTTAGGCTTAGAGAAACTTTCAACAAGCTTCTTCTCAGCCTTGAGTTGTTTTTCCAGCTCTTTGATGATTTCATCTTTAAGGTCAAGGAGCTTGAGAGCTTGATTGTAATCTTCCATAGCATAATTAAAGCTCTCTTGAAGAGAGTCAATCTTAGCGACTTCTCCTCTTAAGCTGCTCTCAATAGCCTGTAGAGATTTTATCTCTTTGGCTTGAGTTTTCACGACTTTGCGACATTTGTCGTAAGCCTTGAGCAACTCCTTATATTTATCCATGAGTTCAGATTCATCCTCAGAGGGATAACCCTCTTGCTCACTATCATCATCAGATTCAGAAAGAGGAGTGTGAGATTTTACCTCCCCAGTGAACTGGGGGACGTGTTCATCATCACTTAGAGCCATTAATCCAAAGTAGGCTTCTTCTTCTTCTGCACTCGACTCAGATGGGTCAGAGTCACTGAGGGTTTTACCCTTCATGGCCAGTAGGCTTCTTTCTGTCCTTTTCTTGGTGTAGGGCTTCTTTTCTTCTCTTTTGCCACCCTCTTTCTTCTTATGTGGGCAATCCGCAATGACGTGACCTGGCTTGTTACAATAATAACAAACGATGTCAGTCGAATGATGTTTGTTCGGTTTAGAGCCATACCTGTCATGACTGCTTGATCCTTTTCTGTGGCGATCACCATCATTGCGTGATCTTCTATATGAGGCATCCTTGCCTTTCGACGTCTTCTTCTTATTCAAGAACTTCTTAAACTGCCTTGAGAGTAGAGAGCTCTCCATCAGAAAGCTCTGAGCTAGATGTGCTCGGCTCAGATGATTCTTCTTCCTCAACTTCATGAACTGGGGATGGAGGGCCAACCTTTGTCTTCCTTGAGCTATCTGCCTTCAGAGAAACAGACTTCTCCTTGGAAGCAGACCTGCTCATCTCTTCTTCAGCTTTTCTAGAATTGATCTGAAGCTCGTAAGACATAAGCTTTCCGAACAGATTCTGCGGGTCTGTCTCGGCTAACCTTCCAAACTCCCGAATGGCGTATACCTTATTATCCCATTCCTTGGTCAGGGATCTTAAGAATTTGTCATTCAGTTCTCCGTTGGTGAACATACGGCCATAAACTCTTAGACCATTGACTATTTTGAAGAAATTCTTGAATGTGTCAGCTATGGGTTCCTTGTGACCTTGCCGGAAGGCTTCATACTTCTGATTTAAGAGGGATCTCCGATCATCCCTAACTTCCTCAGTCCCTTCCATCAGAGTCACTAGGGATTGCCACATCTCCTTGGCAGACTGGCAATGTATAAGATTTTGCAGCATCGAGTCATCAACTGCACTTGCTATAATATTTTTGGTTTTCTTATCTAGGGAGACAATTGCAATCTCGTCCTTATCCAAGTCCATCAACTTCTTTGGGACCTTTTTGGTTGGGTCTATTGTTGATACAGTCATAGGAACATACGGACCTTCTTCAACAATCATGAAGATCCGAGGGTCTACAGCTTCCATGAAGAATTTGACTCTTTCCTTCCACATAGGAAAGTTGTTCTTGGTGCACACTAGGAGTTTAGCAAAATCCTTGGTCTTACTCATGCTTGATACTTTCTTGTAGACAACTTGAGAGGGATATGATCAAGGTGTTAGCCTTTTAATGATCAACCTCCCTCTGATACCAATTGAGAGATCAAGTTGTCAACCTAAATCACCTAGAGGGGGGTGAATAGGTGAGATGTGCATCAAATGCGGAATAAAAAATTTAACACAGCACAGATGAGTAATCAAGCAATAACACAGATGACAAGAGATTTATAGTGGTTCCCCAATCTTGGGTATGTCCACTTTCCTCACCGATCTAGCAAATCACTAGACTCGGCTACTCCACTATCTCGGATTGCAAACCAATCCTATACCTCGAAACCACGTTCCTACAAACTCAATCCATAAGGGATCTACACTCGGAAGATAAAACTTCCTACCACTCGGAGACAAATCTCCTGCATAAAAAATTGTTTGAATAAAATTTACAAACAAAAATATCTCAGATCTGGATCTTGGTCTTCGTCTTCTTCGTTGAGAGCTTTAGGCTTAATCAGAAAAAGTAGAAGAAGGCTTGACTGATTTCCAAGAAACTGAGATCTGAAATCACCACGATCAACGAGTAATCCACAGGTCGTTGAAGCACAATCGGATCGGATGATTCTTCTTTTCCTTGGATCGATCTAGGTAGCAGCGCTTGAGAGAAAGTCGATCTAAAGCTTCTTCCGGAAAAACGTTAATGGCAGCGGCGACCAGAACGATCGAGATTTTAGGTTTTCCGGATTTCTTTCTTGAAAAGGACGGGAGAGATTTTCGAATTTTTCTCTTAAAAAATAACTTGTTAAGTTATAAGTCAGATCTGAAAGGACCTATTTATAGGCTATCTCCAACGGTCATAATCGTAATTAAGATTAACACGCGGACCAATAAGAAAAGGTTAATTCGAAATCTCCGTCAATTCTGGACTTAACGATTTCAGGAATTCTGAACCAACATACTCGGGATAGATGAAATACTCGAGTATAAAGGTCTGCTACTCGAGTAGATAAGAGAAACATGTACTCGAGTAATAGAGATGACTACTCGAGTACCTTGGAAGAACTACCCGAGTTACTCTGACAGACTACTCGAGTAAGTAGAAACATCTACTCGAGTACTAATCCAGACTACTCGAGTATAAGAAGGATCTACTCGAGTACTAATCCAGACTACTTGAGTATAAGAAAGATCTACTCGAGTACTAAGCCACTTACTCGAGTGTATGAGCGAAGTTACTCAAGTATGTGGACTTAGAAATATTTCGTCTGAACAGCTAGCCTTACTCGAGTATGACTAAGAAACTACTCGAGTATGACTAAGGCTCTACTCGAGTACACAATCACCTACTCGAGTATAAGGAAAAGAGGTACTCGAGTATATGAATGGATGTACTTGAGTATATGGACTTAGTCAAATTTCTTGGATGAACTTCACCACTCCATGGTCCAGTAGTCTAAGTGCATGTAGATAAAGTGTACCCCAATAGAGAGGCTATACATGAGTCAACACTTTGGATCACAAAATGAGGAATTACATTGTATGGTCCTGTGTTTGGTGACCCACTATAGACTGACATTGGTTCACACTTGGCAATAGAGTCCTGCATACACAACTTAAACACAACATCAAATACAACTTAATTCATCTTAGTTTCAGGTCTGACTTCCCACAAATCTGGGGTATTGTGAAGACAATTCCCAACAGTTTTCATATATCTAATTTTCATATTTAATGTTTTCAGTCTCTCCAAGTTTATATATTTATTGATCTTGTGTTGATTAGTTTTAAATTTTGTATATGTATCTTATCATTGATTATAGTTCTGACTTCTTCAAATAAGGAGAGATTATTGGGAAAATTGACCTCAATGTTATAAGAATTGAAGAAGTACATCTTGCAATGATAAGTACATCTTGTATTTAATGTCAATCTATTGAGATAAATGTAGGTCCAATATTTCATATTTTTAGTCAATCTCAGTATATCAAGAGATCAGTTTAGACCATAAGTGAACTTGCTTATAAATCTGATATAGTATAGGTTCAGTATTGTTGAAGTCAGAAATATACCATTTTGATAATTAAAGAAGACTCAATGATATAATTTTGACAGATGGCTTCTCACAACACGATCATTGTCAGCAATAGAGAAGTATATTTCTTGTACTAAATACAATACCATTTTGTGAGAAGTATTCACGAAACAATATCATCTAAATTGGAAGATTACCGTTTTGTTCTTTAGAAAGGCAAGTTTAAAATGACGAAGGCACCAAAAGTAGGTGTCGCATCAGTCTTTTCTTAAAGGTGATTTGACTTGATATTTCTAATGTTTTGAACTGTTTGAAATATGAGTTTACTTGGTATATTCCATAGAGTTTTCTCTAGAGGGGGTGAATAAAGATTTAAATTATTTTCAAATTTTTTGATTAATTCATTGAATTTGCATTTACATAAACTATAAACTAGAATCATATGAGGTTAATTAAAATCACACCATATCAGCATAAAATAAGAAATAAAAAGCAAAATCACATAAGACATAAGGATTATAATAGTTCCCCCTCAACCTAGGTACATCCACCCTTCTACCCCCTTAGTAGGAATTCACTATCATAGTGTCTGAGTCTTTTGATCAGGAGACTCTTAGAACCACACCAAATCTTTTGATAAGGAAATCTTGAACCAATTACAATATGAGTCTATTCTCAAGGAGATTCTTAGAACCTCTCACTGAATCTTTTATAGAGGGATTCTTAAAACTCTTTTTCTAAAATATAAAAAGGAAATTAAGAGAAGATTTGAGTTAAGTTGATTCTTCTCTTAGTGTCCTCTCTTCAAATTTTTGAGGAAAATTAATGATGATCACTGAAACTTCTGATGAATCTCTGAATATCAAAATAACAAAGATTATGAGCCCAATCTCCAAATGATCTTTCAAACTTTTTCTCTGAATCTGTTGCAACTTTCTCTTAAGAAGACTTAGTAATTCTCTTATCAGATTCAGCAACTATCAAACCAATCAACTAATACTGGAAGAGATTCAATTGTGGATGATAATCTTCCAAGCTTTCTCTATCAAATTCAATCTTCTCATAATTTGATATGATTTTTGTGACCGTCTGTTGTTGATGATGGATAATCTGTGATTATTTTTGATTATATGTGATTCTCTATGGTTTTTTATATCTCATCATATATATAGATTGATATCCTCTAACGTCTTTAAGAATCTGTCATGTAATCCCCTTCATGATTTAATTCTGATTGAGGCCACAAAACAAATTCTGTTAAGAAATCCAGTCGACGTCAAGTTCTTTTTGAAGCAACACATATTCTAACTATCTGTAAGATTTATTCTGTAGTCGACATTCTGTCAATATCATATAAAAGTATGTGTCGATATAATCCATTGAGTTTCATCGGCTTATCAAATTTAGTTGCTCTGACTTCTATTTGAAATAGCATCGAATTCCAGTTGGCATTACGTTGATATCTAGTAGACGCATGTTGGCAATTCATAATTTTTCTCTTTAATTCAGTATGTCGTGTATATATATTCTTTATATCACTGACATCCAAGGACTTCTAAGACCAAATTTCCCTCACTATATAACATGGGTAATAGACCTAAGATGTAGAATTACTAAACATAATTTATTAAGCTAAATCATAAGCATTTTTCCCAATAATCTTCCCCTATTTAACTTATTAAATTTTACAAAACTTCAAAAGTGATATTACAAATGTACAGTAATAAATTATAGAAAATTTTGACTGAACGTGTACTCATAATTGTTTAGAATGATAAAGGACATAGATATAAGGCAACTGAATATTCCAAAAAATCATTTGGTGCTAATATACAGTGTTACTTCTTTTCCTTGTCAGCAACAAAGGTTAAAAGAGCAATGTATAATTTCTTTGACATCTTTTCAACAAATTCAAAATGAAATCCTCTTGTTTTATTTAGATGTCTTTATCTATCCTGGTAGACATTGAACTGCTTTTGAATTTTTGCTTCTGCATTGTGTGAAGTAGGATTAAGTGTATATCTTTTACTTAAGATGCTTGTAGATAGTTCATTGATAGATTCTAATACGTTGTTAGAAAAATATCTTTCTGCTTCTTTTTAGTTACAAATACTTTAGTGGATGATGCTTTTACAAAGCATACCATCCCATAATTTCCACTCTCATAAAGAATATATATCCTGATTATAACCTAGTCCTGACATTCTTTTATGACTATGTCCAGTAGTGTCTACAATCTGAGCATTAGAATATTTCTTGAAATATTCACTATTATTAAAGATTGTTCCTAGAAGTGTAATTGGTAAATCAGACACACTCCTTTTACCTGAACCCTTAGCTTTTAGATTTTTAATAAAAATCATTTTCTTAGCAGCTAGGTCATCTCCAGATGCTTTGAACTCAACTTCATCTCTTTCTTTTATTTCTTCAAAAAAAAATTCAAGCTCACTGACTTCTGGCATTTTTTGTCCTTGCATATTTTTGATTAAGTCTGATGATGGACTCTCCCCCTATGTTGCATCCATCTGCGTCAGTAGAGCTGATAGATTCTCTTCCTATATAGTAGACTTCTTAACCATCTCTGATTCTGAAGTTAAAATAATACTATCTAATACCTAAAAAAATGTGTTGTACTCATATCTTGTTTTTTAGTAACTTCTCCATTTTCATAGGCCATTTTCAAAACTTCATCTTCATTTGGTCTTTTTAAAATCCCTTCAATATTTGTACTACCAATTCAAACACAATTTAAGATTTGAATACTGCCATCCCTAACTCAATTTTTCTCCCCCTTCTTTAAATATTAAAGAATGTTTAAAGACTTTGGCAGGGATTAAACTTTGATAAACTTGTTGATCAAGAAGTTGCATAGAGCTAGATATCTCATTTATCTGATTTTGGAGTATTAGAAGTTTACCATTGCATTCATCTCTAAGAAACAAGAATTCCTTCGTAAATCTAGTAACCAATGGTGTTAGGGCTTGAATAAGAACCTTCAATACTTTTTTTCTCAGTCATCACTAAAAATGTTTGATTATGAATATTATTCAGATACCTGCAAGGATTACAAGAAAGAACGGAGAAAAAGAGTAGAAAGAAAATAGAGAGGGAAGATGAAGACTTTGGAGAGAAATGGACGATATGTTGAGAATTTTGAGCATAAATAATTTTTTTAGTCGACATAGCATCAATTTCTTTTTGACTTATACGTAAGTATGATAATCAATGCACACGTTGAATGAAATCAACATTGCGTAGAATGGATCCAATATTCTTCGTAAGCACCGTCTCTTAGACATTACGTCGAATAGAATTTGGCGTTTGGTTGATTTCTATTCGATGTTATGTCGAGTGCAAACTTAAAAATTTAAGTCTTTTGCAGGTTTTTCCCAATAATATTTGTAGTTAAAATCAATACATATAAGATTACTGAGCTTTATCAAGTATACCCAAAGCATTGATAAATTAGTTGTGCATTGTTTCATCAAGAGGCTTAGTGAAAATATCTGCCTTTTGATTTTCAGAAGTCACATATTCTAGGGAAATTTTCCTTTTTTCAACATTGTCTCTGAGAAAGTGATGTCTTATCTCTATATGTATTGTCCTGCTGTGCAAGATAAGATTTAATGCAATTAAAATAGCACTTGAACTATCATAGAATATTGTAGAATTGGAAAAATTTATGTTATAATCAAATATTTGATTCTGCATCCATAAAATCTATGAACAACAACTTCCAGCAGTAATATATTTTGCTTCAGCTATAGAAGTGGAGACTGATTCTACTTCTTTCTAAACCAAGATATCAGGCTAGCACCTAGGAATTGACAAGTTCCTGAGATACCTTTTTATCCAATCTACATCCTGCATAATTAGCATTTGAATAGCTATATAGTTCAAATTTTGATTCTAATAGATGTTATAATCCCATTTCAGATGTACCTTTAAGATATCTTAAGATTCTTTTTACAGAACTAAGATGTGGTTTTTTAGGATCAACCTGAAACCTTACACAGACACCTATAGTAAACATTATATCATGGTTGCTTATTGTTAGATAAAGAAGTGAGCAAATGATTGCTCTATATGTTTTCTAGTTTATAGATTTACCAGATACATCCTTATCTAATACAACATTAATAGCCATGGGAGTTTTCAAAATAGTGGCAGTTTCCATGTCAAATTTCCTAATCAATTCCTTAGTGTATTTAGATTTATAAATAAAGATACCTTCATTACTTTATTTTACTTATAAACCAAGAAAAAAGGATAACACTCCCATGCTACTCATTTCAAACTAGGTTTGCATTAAGTTGGAAAACTTATTGCAAAATCCAGAGTCTGTTGACCCAAATATAATATCATCCACATAAATCTTGACAATAAGCATCATTTCCTTATATATATTTTAGTGAAAAGTGTTGTATTCACCTTTCCTCTTATGAATGAGTGATCAAAGAAAAATATGGATAAGGTCTCATACTAAACTTTTGGAGCTTGCTTTAGACCATAGTGTGCTTTATTTAATTTATAAACATAAGAGGGAATATTTGGATTGACAAAACCTTGAGGTTATTCTACATTAACATCTTCTGGTAGGAATCCATTAAGAAAGGCACTTTTGATATCCATTTGGTAAACATTAATCTTTTTATAAGCTGCATAGGCACGAAATAGTCTGATTACTTCTAGACTTGCTACAGGTCCAAAGGTCTGATTCGAAAGATTTAATATGGTTTTGTGATTTACTTGGCCAAGCTTTCTATTCCACAGCTCATTCCTATCTATTTCAATATTGAATAAACATAACTCATTATTAAATGAGTCAAAGTCAATAACATATATATTGCCTTTTTAGATCCAGTTAGCACAATGTCATCTGTTCTAGAATTTACTATTTAACAATGATTATTAGTGAAAATAACTTTGTATTCACCCTCATAGAGTTGACTAATGTGAATCATATTATGTTGAAGTCCTTCAACATGAGGTACTTTAGCAAAGGTGATATTCCCAATTTTGATCATACCATAACCTTTGGTCTGACCATAATTGGAATCACCAAATACTACCTTGGGACCATTTTTTTACTTAAAATTTTTCATTATATCTCTTTGTCCTGTCATATTCCTGGAACATCCACTGTTAAGATACCACTATTGATTTGTAGAAGTATAACCTTTTTCATGCACATGAATTTAAACATTAGTTGGGATCTAGGTTACCTTGGACCCATTACTTTTTTTCCATTATATGGAGAATGAAAGTATATAAATGCCTTTCATAATATCCCTTAGGATAAAAGAGTATTGGTTTATTAAACCAACAACTTCTAGTTATATGATCTTTAATAAAATAATCATGATAAACATCATTTTCAAAAAAAACTGATATAAATAATTGCTCTCAGGGATATGCGTCGAGTTGAAGTCGACGCAACATTTGAAAAGCATCAATTTGATATCGATGTTTCACAAGAGTTGCATCGATATAAAATCAACGCATTTTCCTAATTCATTGAATCTACTGATTTTTTGTTTCTTATCTATCAATTGTTGTTTATTTGCAACACTTTTTCCTTTAAACTTTCTCTTATTATTATTAAAATTTGAATAGTTATTATGTATTATTGTAGATTGTACTTCCTTTACTTTAGTGAATGTTACAGGATTTTTCCAAGTAGGTTTATTATCTATTGTTGCTATCATGTTAGGGTTTTCTCCTAAGCACAAATGATCAAACCTTTTCTTAAGGTTTTAGTAATATTCTTAAGCTGATTACTCCTTCCATTCAAGGAGTCTTCAAAGGCTTTTGCCTTTGATAGTTCTTCTTTCAATGAAAAATTTTCTTCTATTAACTTTCTAATTTGTTCCTTTAAATTATTTATCTCAACTTCTAAATGCGTATCTTATTCTATTTTCTTAATATTATCAAGACAGTCTTCATATATTTTCAATTTTTCCTTAATGAATTGATTTCCTTTTCAAGTTATATTTTATCTATACAAAATTCTCTAAAACATATCTTAAAATCATCAGAAGTAAAGTCTATATCATGAAAAAAAATCGGGTACCTCAATTGAATTATGATCAGATTCTGTCTCCAGAGCCATGAGACAACCGTCTTCAGCTGCTTTTTCCTCTTCATTACCTGATAAAGAATTTGATTATGAGCTTGTGTGACTTCAAGTTTCTGCAATAAAACCTTTTCCCTTTCTCTTATCCTTCTTCTTCAAATGTTTCTTCTTTTGATCCTTTGAGCTTGATATTTGTTTTTCTGGACATTCTGTTGAAATATGTCTAGGTTTTCTACAAGTAAAACAAATTATCTCCTTATTGGGAGTCTTGTCAAATTTTTGTTTTCCTATACTTCTATCTCTTCTTTTTGAACTTTCTGATTTAATACATTTTCTAAATCTTCTTGCTAAAAGATTGAACATTTCTTATTCTATAACAGATGGTTTATCTTCAGTAACTTTGAATGCAATTGATTTATCTCTAGATGATGAGTTATTCTCTTTAGCTTCAGTTTCTGCTCTACTTTTCAATAATTGCTCATAAAATTTCAATTTCCCAAGTAAAGCATATGTAGTGATTTTCTTGTGACACCTTGCTTCTCTAATAGCCCAAATTCTAGAATCCCATGTACTAGGAAAGCACATAAGTAACTTATCATTAATTTCTGTGAGAGATATGTCTTTGTTTAGTCCTTTTAACTCATTAATTATCATACTAAATCTGCCATACATCTCTGCTACAGATTCATCAGATTTCTTCTAGAAATTTTCATTATGAGAGATTAGAAGTGATCTTCTATCCTTTCTCTCATCAACACTTCCATCAATAATCTTTGAGAGTGATTCTCATATCTCTTTTGCTGAGAGACAATATGTAACCTTTAATATGTAATCTGACGTGGTAGTGACCAAGATATTCATAGCTTTTGTATCATAATATTTAACTCTCTTCTTCACATCAGTTCATTAATTTCTTGGTACAGGTTCTACAGTTATATTGTCATCTGTATCCCTTCTATATGGCATTATTGTTCCTGTCAAGATTAATTCAAAAATGTCCTTATCAATAGAGTTTATATACAATCTAATTCTGGCTTTCCAGAGTCTATACATATCAAGATTACAAACTGGTGGCCAAGTAGTTGCAAATCCTTTGAAAGTATTTGAAGTTATTTTTGTAAATAAAATTTTTAATTCATTATTGTGACTAAAATGATCTTTTGACCAAGGTGTTAACCTTTTATAGATTAATCTTCTATAGATTAGCTTATTGACGATCAACCTCCCTCTGATACCAATTAAAATAGGAGTTTAGTTATTATATTACTCAGAGTTTTCTCTATATGGGAGTGATCAGAGATTTAAATTATTTTCAAATACTTTGATTAATTTACTGAATTTGCATTTACATAAACTATAAACTATAAATAGATACGGTTAATTAAAATAACAACACAGATGCACAAAATATGAAATTAAAGCAAAATCATAGAAGACACAAGGATTATAGTGGTTCCCCCTCAATTTAGGTATATCCACTCTTCTACCCCCTTAGTAGGAATTCACATCATAGTGTCTGAGTATTTTAATCAGGAGACTCTTAGAACTATGGTAGATCTTTTGATTAACAGATCTTGAACCAATTACAATATGGGACTTTTCTCATGGAGACTCTTAGAACCTCATTGAATCCTTTGCAGAGGGATTCTTAAAACTCTTTTTCTCAAATGAAAAAAGAAAATTAAGAGAAGATTTAATTTAAGATGATTCTTCTCTTAGTGTCCTCTCTTCATATTTTTGAGGAAAATTAATGATGATTTCTGGAATTTATAATGAATCTCTGAATATCAAAATAACAAAGATTATAAGCCAAATCTCGAGATGATCTTTCAAACTATTCTCTGAATCTGTTGCAACTTTCTCTTGAGAAGAAGAAGTACTAATTCTCTTATCAGATTCAGCAACTATCAAACCAATTGGCTGATATTGGAAAGATTCAATTGCAGATGATAATCTTCCAAGTTTTCTTTATCGAATTCAAAACTATCATGATTTGATATGATTTTCTTGATCGTCTTCTGCTGATGATGGATAATCTGTGATTGTTTCTAATTATATGTTATTCTTTACAGTTTTTTGTATCTCATCATATATTTAGATCGACATCCTCTAACGTCTCCAAGAATCTATTATGTAAACCCCTTCTTGATTTAATTCAGATTAAAGCCACAAAATAAATTCTATTAAAAAAACCATTCGACGTAACGTCGAGATCTTGTTGAAGCAACATCGAATTCTAACTATCAGTAAGATTCACTCTGTATTCGACGTTCCGTCGATATCATATCGAAGTATGCATCGATATAATCCTTTGTGTGTCGTCAACTTATCAAATTTAGTTACTCTAACTTATATTTGATGTAGTGTAAAATTCCAGTTGACATTGCATTGAGATCTAGTCGACACATATTGGTAATTCATGATTTTTCTCTTTAATTCAGTATACCTTGTATATATATCCCTTACATCATTGGCACCCTATGATTTCTAAGACCAAATTACCCTCACTATACAACATAGGTAATAAACTTAGGATGTAAAATCACTAAACATATTTTGTTAAGCTAAATCATAAGGGTTTCTCCCAACACCGTTATAAGAGTAAAAAGTATAAATAGATAAGAAAGGGGTTCTTCAAACCCTAATGAGTAATAATACAATAACTAACAAGTCAAAAGAAGTAGGAAGTGTTCATCAAGCAAAAATAGAGAATAACTCTGTGAGCATTGCAAGTGCTACAGGTTAGCTCACACAGCAATACAATAGGAAGTTAATCTTCCTACTATAGAAGAAGAAGAAGAAATCAAGATATTTCTTCATACAAGAAGAACAACACTGAACATACTATCAAGTTAAAGATTACTCTATTCAGGTGCTGAATCAGAAGATGACTTTCTTTCTAAAAAATCCTAAGAAGACTCAAAGCTATACAAGTAAAATCTTTATTGAGCCAATTTCTATTTATCAAGCTATGATTCTGAGGTAGGGTCTTAGGAAGGCCTGAGGTAGGATTTAAGAAGTGGATCTAAGGTAGGATACAAACTTGTTCTCTGAGCTATATTTTTGCTTGCACTCTTAGGTAAGGTTATGGCCTGCCAGAGGTAGGGCATTGCTGAAGCTTGAGGTAGGGTCTTGTTGAAGACCTATGCTAGGATTCTGAGGAATTTGAGGTATAAGATCTATGATTTGAGAAGTTGGAGGAGTTTTTAGATTCTAATACACTACTAGATAGGTGGTGATAGATAGTGGATGTACTCATGCTCTAGGAAACCACTATAAATTTTTGTGTGTTTTCTACGTGTTGTGATTTGTGCTTTAATTTCTGCAATAGACAAGAATAAAGTTTTAAAAGGACAAATATAGCTTAGAACTTATTCACCCCCTCTAGGTGTTTTAGACTACCCATATTCTTTATGTCTTGGTTGTATGTGATGTAATGAATGCAATGTGATGTGATGTTATGAAATGTTGACACACACATACAATAACCCAAATGCATAACTTTATGTCGACATAGACCATTAATTACCATTTTTGAGAGTACCTCGCCTTTGGGCACCTCCCATCGCAGTCAAATTGGGGCAGTGGAGTGAGCATCTCCACTATTATGTAGGTATACACACTACCAGACCGAGGTCATATGTATGCCTCAACGCATGTGCATTACTGAGTCTTTATGTACTCTTACTGGAATATAACAAACCAGAACCTCCATGGCTTAGGGAAGAATCATTGGGAAAGTATATCCAATACACCAGCTAAGCTATCCCACTAAACCTCAACCCCTCTAGCCAAGTCTACATACCTCAGATGGTGTGACGACTGGACACGCATCGTAGACCCCCCATAAGTAACCCATGAATAGGGTCATTTTGCACAAGGTATCAGCCCATGACACATGTGATAGTTAACTTTGTAGTAGTCTAAATAACCTAGAGGGGGTGAATAGGTTATTTGGTTCTTCTTTTTATACTTAGCTATTTTGGTTGTTTTGCTACATAAAAACACACACAAAAAGCACACTATGATTTATAGTGGTTCCCCAAGGTATAAGTACATCCACTCTCCCTCTCCATCTTTTTAATAGTGTGTTAGACAAGGCAACCTCCTCTAAAACTCAACTCAAATAGCTTACAACACAGATCCCTTGGGATCTCTCAAGTCTCCTCTAAGACCCTACCTTAGGCCATAACCCTATAAACTCAGAGTACACTCTACTCCTATAGCTCAGTGACCCTCCTGGTCACTTACCTCAGGCCTATCAAGAAGCCCTACCACTTAAGCTAGGAGGACAGCCCTACACTCAGGAACACAGGCCCTACACTCAGGCTCAACAGCCCTACACTATGGCTCAATAGCCCTACACTAAGGCTTAATAGCCCTATCTAAGGTCCAAGACCTTACACTAAGAACAATAATGTTCTTACGGATAATATATATATATAAATGATCACAATAGAAGACCTTAGATAATAAACCTTCAGTTTTTGTCTTTTGTTGAACTTGTACAGCAGTTAGCTGACTTGGAGCAGAACTGGAAAATAGTTTTGCAGCTTAAGCCCTTCCACCACCTTGATCTCCTCTCTTCAATGGATGGAAGAAGATCAACCCCCTAAGTCTAGAGTGACTTAACATGTTCTCCTAAACCTGTATAGCAATAACAATCTATCTTCCTGAAATTAAAGTGCACAGCTATCAGAAAGATTGACTTTTCATAGTTTATAGTCGGGAAGAACTTTCTGCTAGGTCAGATTTCAATTCTCAGAACTTAGAATTTCAATTTACTGATCACTTTTTCATTGACCTTAATGTGCTTTTATATGCTTTAACTCAGCAACTGCTCTTTTAATTTGTACTGAAATAGCATGTCCGAGAATAGATAAAGTTATCTTATTTTATCTTCTTTCCGCAAAAAATAGGTCGCACCTTCTTAACGGCTCTATTTGAAAACATCTTAGCGGTTTAGCTGAGATTGGCTTCTTTCTCAGCAGTTCCACTGAGACCAGACTATCTTCTCAGCGGAGCTGAGACTAGCTTCTATCTCAATGGCAAATTAGCTACGTCTCAGCACTTCTGTTGAGACCAGGCTGTCTTCTCAGCGGATTGTCCCTTAAACTGTTAAGACATAGCAATAATATCTAGAGATGTTCTAACCATGTTTTAGAACTACTCAAACCTGTAATAATATGAAATAAAAAGGCTTATTAAATACAATATGCACTTAGCATTGTAGGTGATGCTTCTTCAAATCTAAGGAACATTGAAGGGCAATATTCCTAATAATCTCCCCCTATTTGAAGAAGGAAGAACACACAATAATGCTAAGATGCATTAACGAATAAAACATATCATGATAAATTTGAAATCTTGATTAATCATAGTCATGACATCATAACAAAAAGATAGATTACAACTATAAGCACTTGAAATTCTATTACAGCTAAATAAAATAAAAAATTTAAGGTTTAGTCCTCTTCTTTGATATTGAGCTTGAACCTTCATCTTTGGCAGTACCAATCATCTTTGCACTTTGGGCTTTGTTCTTCTATCTCTTGAAATATAGAAATGGTTTGGGTAAGTACTTGGAGGGCATCCTTCTAGGATTATTTCTCCTAACCAAGTTTTCTTTGAATATCCTTTTCCTTATGGAATTCCTCTCTAGGTGCTTTATCCATTCTTCATTGGGATACAAGCTATCTATCTTCTTTAATAGCTGACCATGACTTAACCATGCATTGATGATAATCTTCTCTAAATCATCACTCAAGTATTCATAAACAGGGTCTTCAAATTTATCATCCCTTCTCTTTTCCATGAATTCCTCTACTAACATTATCCCTTCTATCTTCCTTCTAGCTACAAGTTGTGCATCCTATGCAATTCTTGCCTGGGCATGGAAGTCAAAATCTTCTGGTCTAGACTTATCCAGTAGAGGAAGGTTAAGAGTTATCCTTGTACCTTGAAGTACTTTGAGAGCTTGCTCAATAATGTTCTTGGCATTGTTCAGCTCCCTCTTTATGGCTTCTTCAAATATCTTATTTTCCAACTGTTTGGTATTAGCTTCAAACCTGCTTGACAGAGTTTGAAAGATATTTATAGAGTCTGTTTTAAGCTCCTTTTTAAGCATGTAAGCTTCTTCCATGGATTTAAAGGTTGTAGAGTTAATATGATTGTTTATATGATCAACAGCTTGCCTTATGACCTCATCAGTTTGACTCACAAAATTCTTGAAATATCTAATATTTATAACTGAGAATTTAAGACTTTTATCCATTGATTTGAGGATAGCATATTGAGCCTTGACTGTGCTTGATGCCTGATCAAACCATCTAATCATCTGAGTGTTTAGGTGATCGGTCTCACCTCTTAGTAGTTTTATTTCAGATAATAGTTCAACTTTCACTCCTGAGACAGATTGATCTATGTAGGCTTTGAGTGAAGAGGCTTGCTCATCCAGTAAAGACTTTATTGAGGTGAGAATGAAGTTGTCTATTGATGTTATGGGTGGAGAATGGTGGTGCACAACTGGTGAACTTCTCCCCTGGTCCTCTTGAATACCAAGCCCATATAGGCGTTGATTAGATGTCTCAACCACTAGGGAGGATGGAATTACCTCATCCTGATCAAGGACACTTGGAGGCTCCCCCTTAATATCAACATCATCATCAGAAGCAGCATAATCATAAGATTGATTTTCTATCTGTACAAACTCCCCCTAAGAAGGTGCATTCACCTTTTCTAGAATAGATGACTCACAATTCCCTTGAAGATCATCAACTGGTTTTATTTACTCCTTCTCAACAAATTTTTCTAATGCTTCAAACACATCTAGTGTAGCATTATCTGTAGGAACATCTTTAGAATTAAGAGCAGCATGGACATCTTTCAACATGATCTCCTCCAACTTGACTTCTGTCTGACTTAATATTGACTTGAACACTATTAGAGGACATACTTTGTTCTATAACTACCTGAACACTAATATTTGATGGGTTTATAGAATCAGAACTACTAGACCCAATATCCTTATTCCCAGTGTCCTTGGACTTCTCTTTCATCTCAGTAGATTGACTCATTGGAGGAATCCTGGTAAACCTTTCCAAGGTTTTTATATCCATCTTCTTCAGGTAGTGAATCCTGGTACCTTGCTTCTTATTAAATTGTCCGAATAGGCATTGATGAGATAAAGAGATAATATTCTTCCTAAATTTGTAGCCTACATACAGTCAATAATTCTCTGGAATATGACATTTGCCCAGTAAGTCTTCTTTTGTAGAATAATCCTTGTGATTGACTCAAACATTGGCTTAGAGATTGTGTCATGAGATCCAGGTTTGCATAATATTGCTTTTCTTATAATATCAGCTAGCAACTTTCCTCTTTGTTGAAGTTCTTTCTCTTTAGTGATCCAGTCTTGGCATCACTATACTCAAATCATTCCAGGGCATGGTTTGTGTCCTTGTTAAAAATCACATCCTCTTCATCACTATCAGATGAAGGCAACTGAATGGCTTTGGCTAACCTCTTTGGAGTAATCTTAATCCTTGCACCTCCAACTTTGGATTTTAGTGAAGTTTTGAAGGGAGAGGGATTTATATTGATATAAAACTCCAGAACTTCTATCTTAATAATGGGAGATGGTTTAGAGAGAAGTTATTCTAACCCTAGGGCATCAAGAATTCTAATAATGTCTTTAATATCTTCTAATGCATGAAGGAAGCCATTCCTAGCGATCTTATATCCTTCTTACAGATATTTTGTAGATTTTGGCGCCATTCCCTCTAAAATACTTGATGATGAGATGGTGGAAAGAAAGAGTCGGTCTCGGTGACTGGAAGGGATTAAGTGTTTAATGACTTTCAATTTACTTTAGCATTATTTATATAAAAGATTTTGGAAATGAGGGGTTTGCCTAGATGATTATTTTGACTGATTTTGACAACTAAAGTTAATTGATTTCAATTAAATAACTCGTCTCAGTAGTTGCGCTGAGATAGATTGATAATCTGCTGGGATAGAGTAATATATATATATACTATTGAGACTGTCTAAGTGGTCCCAGCAGTTCAACTGAGACTTTCTCAGTTGATTCAACTGACCTCACTGTCTAACAGTGCACTTATGTCAAATCAATTTGATAGATAACTATAATTAAAAGGGATCATTTTGACTCATGAATTTTTAATAAAGGTTGTTAACATAACATGCCACTAAGAATTTTCTAGAAGCTATAAAATCCTAACAATGTTACTTCTCATTTCAAGTTAGTCATGATGACTAATTAATGTTATTCTAACATCATAACTGATTTTTAACATGATTGCAAACTATGATTAGATGATATTTAAAATGTAGAGAAAGTTATTCTATAACTGGAATAGCACATGATGAAATAACAATTAGAATGTAAATGAATTATTTTATATTATGCATTCCTAACTCAATTTTAAAGTGATTGAACTTAGCCTCATCCAATGGCTTAATGAAGATATCAGCAACTTGATTGTCAGTGGAGACAAATTCAACATGTTCTCTAAGAAAATTATATTTAATTTCTATATGCTTAGTCCTACTATGAGAGACGGAATTCTTAGCAATGGAAATTGCACTGAATGAGTCACAATATAAAGGAGAATGACTTACCTTGAGGTTGTAATCCTCTAGTTGATGTTATATCCACAAGAGTTATGCACAACAGCTCTCTGTAGAGATGTATTTAGACTTAGCAGTGGATATTTCCACACTAGTATGTTTCTTACTGCTCTATGAGATGAATCTCCTTCCTAGGAATTGAAAAGTACCATTTCTACTCTTCCTATCTTCCTTGCAACCTGTAAAATCTATATCTGAATATCCAATTAGTTCAAAATCATTGTTTTAGGGTACCAAAGGCCAAGATGTTGGATGCCCTTAAGGTATCTCAAAATCCTCTTTACAGCTAAGTAGTGAGATTCCTTAGGGCATGCTTGATAACTAGCACAAACACATGTTGCATACATGATATCTAGTCTACTAACAGTCAGATACAATAAGGATCCAATGATACATCTGTACATGGATTTATCAAAGGGTTTTCCTTTCTCGTCCTTGTCCAGGGAAGTGTCGTACCCCATGGGAGTTTTTATGGTTGAAGCCGATTCCATCCCAAACTTCTTAATAAACTCCATAGTGTATTTAGCCTGAGAGATAAAAATCCCTTCATCAGACCGTTTCACTTGGTGGCTGAAAAAGTACTTGAGCTCTCCCATACTGCTCATCTCAAACTCCCCCTACATAAGGTTAGCAAACCTTTTGCAAAGGTTATCATCCGTAGACCCAAATATTATGTCATCAATATAAATTTGGACTAGGAGACATTTGCCCTTTGTTTCCCTGAGAAATAATATACTCTCTATCTTTCCCCTCAAGAACTTGTTCTTGATGCAAAATATAGATAAGGTTTCATACCAAGCCCTTGGGGCTTATTTTAAAACATATAAAGCTTTCTTAAGTTTATAAACATGATTAATGAGGGTTGGATGTACAAAACCTGAGTGTTGATTCACATATATCTCTTCCTTGAGGTTACCATTTAAGAATACTTACTTACAATCCATCTGGTAGACTTTGAATCCCATGTGTGCAGCATAGGCAAGAAACAACCTAATGGACTCTAACCTTGCCACTGGGGCAATAGTTTGGTCAAAGTCTATTCCTTCTTCTTGTCTATAACCTTTGGCTACCAGTCTTGCCTTATTCTTGATGATTACACCAATCTCATCTAGCTTGTTCATGTAAATCCACTTTGTGCCAATGATGTTGTATCCTTATGGTTTGGCACCAACTTCCATACCATGCATCTCTTGAATTGTTGTAATTCCTCTTGCATGGCACTAATCTAGAAGGTGTCCTTATTTGCTTCTTCAAACCTCTTGGGCTCAACCTGAGATAAGAATCTCAGGAATAAGGCATTATTGTGAACCCTGCTTCTTGTGGTCACACCTTGAATTTCATTCCTAATAATGAGATTCCTTGGGTGATCTCTCAGAAGCCTGGTTGCAGTAGGCAATCTGTCAGCTCCTTGTTGGATTACTTCTATAGAATCTGCTTCTTCAGTAATCTGATCACCTCCAATTGGGTTTGCTTCCTCATTGAGTACTTCAATTTCTGAAGTAACTCTGCATGTGCTGGGTATTTCTTAAATAGATTGATCTTGCATTTTATTATCATTACCTGTAAGGATATGAGTGTTGGACCAGCCCTTATAAAACAGCCTAGTCTCATCAAAGACAACATGCATAGATTCTTCAACTACATGGGTCTTCTTGTTGAATAATCTAGTGGATCTACTATGTGATCTATACCCAACAAGAACACATACATTGCATTTTTCAGCAAACTTAGTAAGTTGATCTTTTCCATTATTTAAAATGTAGCATTTATAACCAAAGATTCTAAAATATAAAATTATTGGTTGTTTTCCCTTTAGAATTTCATAGGGGGTTTTCCCTTGGGCCTTGTTAATGGAGGCTCTATTCAGAACATAACATGTTGTATTTACTGCCTTAGCCCAGAAATATTTTGGGAGTGAGGAGTCACTAAGTAGTGTTTTGTCAACCTCTATCAAGGTCCTATTTATTTTCTCAGCCACTCCATTTTGTTGGGGAGTTCTGGGAGAGGAAAACTCTTGGGTGATACCAAATTCTTGACAGAACTTTGTCATGGCCCCAGATTGAAACTATGTACCATGGTCAGTTCTTATTTTGAC
Organism: Platanthera zijinensis; assembly: GCA_039513925.1. Taxonomy (NCBI): domain Eukaryota; kingdom Viridiplantae; phylum Streptophyta; class Magnoliopsida; order Asparagales; family Orchidaceae; genus Platanthera; species Platanthera zijinensis. The sequence continues at coordinate 9,402,020 of CM077098.1, forward strand.
CACAGTATAATACAACTCATTCTTAATTGACTTGACATAGTTCATAAAGATATCTAGGGTATCTAACTTCTTCTTAAGGAGAAAAATATCCTTGTATACCTTAAGTGATCATCAATAATCACTAGGGTATACAACTTCCCACATAGGCTCTGAATGGCAAAGGACCAAATAAGTCAATATGCAACAGATAAAGACATTGTTTAGTACTTTGGAGTTAATACTCTTAAAGGTGGCCCTCGTTTGCTTGCCCATTTGGCATGCATGACAGGGACCACTTTTAACACATTTTACATTTGGACTATTTCTAATTAGATTTTAAGAAATTAGTCTGTTCATTATCATATAATTAATATGGGCAAGTCTCTTGTGTCATTGAACACAAAGAGACTCTTTCTCATTAGCTACAAGACACAATAGAGTTAAAGAACTATTGCAAATAAAATCCAAGCAATATACATTCCCACTCCTAGTTCCTGGGAGGATGACCTTTAAGATAACTGACTTCTTAATCAAGCACTTGTCATTGAGGAACTCAATAACATAGCCCAAGTCACATAGTTGACTTATGCATGCATGGTTTTATTGCAATCCTTCCGCATAAGCTGCCCTTGTTATTGAAACTATGCCATTAGTAATCATACCATAGCCTCTGAATACTCCTGCCAGAGCCACCAAAGATGACCTTTAGTCCATTCTTTATAGGAGAATAATCATTTAATAATCTCCTTATTCCAGTCATGTATCTGTAACAACCACTATCCAAGTACCATATCTGATTTAGGTGGGTACTTGAACTAACATGCAAAATTTAATTCACTTATCCTTAGGTACACAATTTATCTTGGGTCCTAGGTACTTGTTAGCAGCATAAGATGAGGTTCTTTTAAAATTTTGCATGCCATGAATGTATCTCTTTGCATTTGGCACATTAGGGTTGTGCCAACAGTCTATGCCAAAGTTTCCTACTTTGCCACAGCACCAACACTCATGAATATTGTATCTTCTTTTTTGAATAGATTTAGAAGTGGGAGCTTCACCTTTTTGTTAATTAAAGAAGACGACAGCATTCTTCAAGTTCCTGTCAACAATCACTTGGAATTTTGCCTGTCTATAGCTTTACTTAGCAGTCATTATTTGATTGATATAAGCAGGTCTCAGTTTGGAGGCTGAGCATGAGTTGATGGTATTAGATATTTCCCTGTGAGAGTAATCTATAGGCTTGATAGCAGCTATCTATTTTATTGAAAGGGACTTGAAAGAAGCAACTTCCTTCTCCTTGAGTGAGGGGGCTGAGGTACCAAACACAAATGGTCCAAGATGGGTCATTTGTATTTCCACATATGGGGCCTTTAAGGCACTCAAGCCCATCCCCTTTCTTTCACTATAACTGTCGATATTTTTGGCTATGTTATTGGATCTATCATTCAACAAGTGACCATACATGATCTCTTGGTCATACTTGTTGGGTGGCAACAATACCTTCTCAAAATAAATCATAGGCTTCATTAGAGCCTTTCCCTTACTCTTATTCCTTCTTCTGGCATTCCTCTCATTGAACCCCAACACCTTTTTACTAGTTTGGGAGGTGAAGTTGTCAATGAGTGGCAATACAGATTTTGTTTTGGAGTATTGGGCCACTAGCTTCCTCTCTTTGAGGAGCTTTTCTTCTTGATATTTAATTAATATAATTTTATTACTTATGGTTGTGATTTGGCTCACTGTTATTGCCTTAAGTTTGGATATTTCCTTGCTCAGTTGATTTAGCAATGAAGCAGACTCAGTATGCAAAGAAATATCTTTTCTTAGAAAATCAATCTCTTTAGCTTGTCTTTTGACAAGCAGCTTGCTCTTCTTTAGAGCTTCCAAGATCAAACCATAATTGTAAATTAGTTGATTGACATATCCCTTAGATTCTGAGCCATCTTTACCACAAGATGAAGGTGCTTTATAATCTGGCCTAGTTTCATATTCAGAGGAGGAGATAGAGTGTATTAGTACATCATCAGGATCAAAATTGTCCTGGTTGTTTTCTTCTTCAGCCATGCCATCAATCCATAGCAACCATTGACTTCTTCATCATCCTCATTATCACTATTTGAATGTGATAGAGGGACCTTAATGCTTATCCTTAAAGCTAGATAGTCATCATCTGATGGATCCCTAGTTGGATCTGGGCTAGGTTCACTAAATTAGGTTGAGTCTGACCCACCTTGTATAGCCAGGGTCAAGTCTAGAAGTCCTTGAGTTTAGACTAAGTCATTAGGTTCAACCTTCTTGGACCAGCCAGCAGAGGACCTCAGAAGACTCAGACTTAGAAGAATTCAGAGTTCAGAATATCAGTTTGAAGATCTTCGAACTTAGCTCGATGATCGTCGATCTCAGATCGACGAACTCAAATTTATCTCTCTGAGCTGAGCTCGACGATATTTGAGCTCAGGTCGACGATCGATTCTTTCAGACAGATTATCAGCTCGACGAACTCAGAGCACAGAATTGGCAAGTTATTCTCTGAATATAGTTCGTAGAGCTCAGGTCGACGAACTAGAATTCTCAGGTCGACGATCTTGGAACTCAGGTCGACGAATTCCATTCAAAGGTCGATGATTTCTGTCCCGCTCTAGAATGAGAAGTTTTTCTGATTTCTGTCCCTTACTTTCTATATTATTTAGCAGTAATATTCCTGAGTAATTAATGCTCATATTCCCCTAAATATAGCCGTTCTTGGTAGCATTAATTATGGTCTTCATCAGGATAATTACCAGGGTGGTAGAAGAGTGGATGTACCCAGTTGGGGAACCGCTATAAAACTTCTTGTGTTGTCTAGTTGCCCCTTTTTCTTTCTGTACTGTGCTGTGTTATTTTAGCTTAGTTCTTTTTAAATAATATTTATTATCACTTATTTTTACTGTTAGTTAATCAAAACAATTAAAATATTTTAAAAACACTATATTCCCCCCCCCCCCCCTCTAGAGTAAGTTAGATCTATCCCCCTCCTTTCAATTGGTATCAGAGGGTTGTTCTCTTGGTTGAATAAGGTAACACTTGAACAAACAGATCCTTCTTAGATCTAAATTTCGCTCGCTTATTTCTTATAGCATTGCACGGAACAAGGATTATGCAAGCACCAGACCTACAGTATGCAACTTGAACAATTTTTCTATCTGGAAGGCAATAATCAAATTGTATATGAACTCTATTGATGAGGACATCTTTAATTCTATCTTAATAGGGCCACCAGTTCCAGTGGCAACATCTACTGCCAGTTCCAGCACTCATGTTATTCCACCACCTGAGTGGACAGATGCACAAAAGAAGGCCAAGATAGTTGATGCAAAGGCCATGAATATTCTGGCTCAGACAATGTCTGATGACATCTTCCAGAAAGTGGCAGAATGCACTTCAGCTAAGGCCATCTGGGATTCTCGAAAATAGATGGTTGTTGGATCTGTAGATGAGAGGAAAGACAGAAGATCAAATCTCATCTCTCAATATGAGAACTTCAAGAAAGAAGAAGAAGAATTAGTGAGTGTCATGCATAATAGACTCAGCTCAATCATCAATAAGCTAAAAATCCTGGATAAGGACATAACACTCACTGAGGTCAATGATAAAATCCTCATGTGCTTCCCTAACTCATGGGATTCAAGAATCTGGCCTATCAAGTAAGCCAGAAGTCTTAATGAGATTTACACATAATCTCTATTGGGAAAGCTCAAGTCTTATGAGTATCTGATTAAGTCCAGAGAGGCTGCAGAGCAGAAGAATCCTTCTTCAGGCAAAAAGGAGAAAAGTATTGCATTGAAAGATAATGAAGAATCAGAAGCCCCAACAGTCAATGAAAAATTCCTAAGTCTCTTAGCCAAGAGATTTTACAAGATAGGCAAGGGGGATTTCAAGAGGGAAGTCATCAAGATAAGATGACAAGCCCTGGTATAACAAAACACCTACTAAGTAAATTATTTGTTTTGGGTGCAGGAAACCTGGACATATCATATCTGAGTGTCTAGAGACTCAGAAGAAGGATAGAAGAAGAGAAAAGGAGACCAGGAAGCAGCATTACAGCAAGCCTTCCTCCAGCAAGCATAAAAGAAAGGAGAAAGGTTTTGTTGTTGATACTTGGAGTGACACTGAAGAAGAATCTTCATCTTCCAGCTCTAGTGAAGATGAAGAGGAAGCAAAGGCCAAGGAGAAATTCTTGATGGTCATTGATGCATCAAGCACCCATTCAGAAACTGAACAATCAGACAATGAAAACTCTAAATCTTAGGAAGATCAGGTATTGTCTTCTTTGATTTTGATTCAGATGAATTTAAAACTAAATTTAAATCTTTATGTCTTGATTTAATTAACTTTGAAAAAGTAATTAAACAAATTAGAGATAAATTAAATGAATAAGAAAACTTACTCTCAAAAAATAACAAATTAAAGGATGAAATCACTTTTACTAATGAACAAATTATTAAATTAAAGACTGAACTATTTGAGGCGAGGTACTTTGAAGAATCCCTGAATGGGAGAAGTATCAAGCTGATGAACATCACAAGCACAGTGAATGCAAGACTCAATGGAAAGCTGGGCTTTGGTGCTTCATCAAGCCAACCCCCACTGATTTAAAAGAACATATTAACAACCCCTATAAAATTTGTTTCTGAAAAGAGTAAAGAGAAAATAGAAGATAACAATGTTAATCAAACATAACTTAAGCACAAGAGTAAGAAAAAGAAAAGGAGTAAGAAAAATCTTAACCAGAACAAAGTTAAGCAGATTTCGTCAAACTCAGATCTACGAAATGTGTCCAGTTCATCAAACTCAAGTCGACGGACTCCGAACTCAAACTTTTACTATAACTATTCTCTGAACTCCGATCGACGAAACCAGTACGGTTCGTCGACCAGAAATCAACGAAATTGGGTCCCAGAAAATGAATACCTTAATTCTCTGAGTGGAGTTTGACGAACTCATCCCCGTTCGTCGACCTCAGATCGATGAGCGTACCAGAATTCGTCGACCCCAGTTTATAATAACAAAAATTTTAATTTTAACAGGATTTTTAATCAACCTAGACAAAACATTAATCCTTTTAACCAATGGATAATTTCACCTAGAAGATATCATCCTTTAGATTACAAAAGTCAACCTAAATATTCATATATTGCCAGATTTAGTTATGTAAATCAACAAGGATCCAAGGTAACCTGGGTCAAGAATATCTAATCTGTTCTTTTGCAGGTGAAAGGCCATCCTACCACAGAGGAACAGTGGTATTTGGATAGTGGTTGTTCAAAACATATGACTGGCAGCAAGGACAATCTATCCAACTACAAGTCTAAGCTAGGTCCTAAAGTTGTTTTTGGTGACTCGAACTATGGCCAGACTAAAGGCTATGGAGATGTAAAGATTGGAGTTATCACATTCATGAAAGTAGCATACGTAAGTGGATTAAAGAACAACCTGATTTCCATTAGTCAACTCTGTGATGAAGGGTTTCAGGTATCTTTTGATAAATCCTCTTGCATTATTTCTTCTATTGATAACAAGATTGTTTTAACTGGATCTAGAGTAGGAAACATTTACATAGTAAATTTTAAGTCTACTAGGTCTGAAATATGTCTGTTCAGCCAAATTAATAATAATAATGAACTTTGGCATAAGAGATTAGGTCATGTTTACTTAAAATACATTGCTAAGCTATCTAGGGACAACCTTGTTAGAGGATTGCCTTCTGGTCCCTATAAGAAGGAAGGCCTCTGCAGGGCTTGTTAATTAGGCAAGCAAACTAAAAATAGTTTCAAAGCCATTAATAAAAGTGATTCACCTAGGATTTTGTATTTACTCCACATGGATCTTTTTGGACCTCATTATTGTACAAACCCTAGGAGGGAAATCTTATACCTTAGTGATTATAGATGACTTCTCAAGGTTCACTTGGGTGTTCTTCTTGAGGAACAAGTGAGATAACTTCAAGGTTCTTACAGATTTTCTTAAGAGCATAAGGATTGAGCACTCTACTCCAGTTGCATTGATCAGAAGTGATCATGGTACTGAGTTTGAGTCTCTACCCATGCAAAGATTTTGTGAGGAGGAAGGTATCTGACATTGTTTATCTGCTCCTAGAACTCCTCAATAAAATGGGGTAGCTAAAAGGAAAAATAGACTAGTAATTAAAGCTGCAGGCACATTGCTTGCAGATGCTTACTGCCTCTATCCTTTTGGGCAGAGGATGTAAGCACAGCAAACTATGTCCTGAATAGGTGTTTGATACATAAGCTTAAGAGCAAGACTCCCTACGAATTACTTAAAGGGAAGAAACCTAAAGTAGACTTCTTTAAGATTTTTGGTTGTATTTGTTACATTCACAATAATGACAAGAAATATATTAGAAAGTTTGACGCCAAGGCTACAATGGGAATTTTTCTAGGATATTCCCAAGTCAGCAAGGCATATAGGGTTTATAATCAATCTACAATGAAAATAAAAGAGTTTGTACACATTTCCTTTGATTAGACTAACATGTTTTACAAGGAGAAGAACTCTTCTACCAGTGAATCTTTGCAGGTACCATATTTGTGTGAGCAGTTGAATGAGTTGAACCACACCAATGAGGCTAATGCCCATACCTCTCCACAAAACTCTGAAGACAGTGAAGATGATTTCACTAAAATTGCTGATAAACCAACAACAGCCCACATAATTACACAAGAGGAATTAACTCCCCAGGCTGTTGCTGAATAAACTCCACCAACTGATCTTGTCATACTTAGAGATCATCCTGTATCTCAAGTAATAGGAGACATATCAGTAAGTGTGCAGACAAGGCATAAAATTAACCAAGACTTGATGCATGCCTGCTTCATATCTCAAATTGAGCCCCAATCTATAAAAGATGCAGAGCAAGATCCACTCTGGATTATGGCAATGCAAGAGGAGCTCAACCAATTTGAGAGATGTAGAGTTTGGGACTTAGTTCCAAGACCCAAAGACTACCCAGTCATTGGAACTAAGTGGGTATTCAAAAATAAACTTGATGCCCAGGGCACTATCATAAGAAATAAGGCAAGGCTAGTAGCTCAAGTCTATAGGCAAGAGGAAGGCATTGACAATGATCAGACATTTGCCCCTATTGCAAGGCTTGAGGCTATAAGAATCTTCCTTGCATATGCTGCCTTCAAAAAGTTCAAGGTCTATCAAATGGATGTCAAGAGTGCATTTTTGAATGGAGAACTCAAATAAGAAGTATATGTGAAGCAACCACGGGGTTTTATCTCTCCAACTAATCCTTCTTATGTTTTTAAATTGCCTAAGGCTCTCTATGGTCTAAAGCAAACTCCAAGAGCTTGGTTTGAAACCTTAGCCAGTTTTCTTCTAGAACATCAATTTTCTAGAGGCATTGTAGATAGGACCTTATTTATTAAGCATCATAAAGATAAAATCTTATTAGTACAAATTTATGTAGATGATATTATCTTTGGCTCTACTGATTTCAAATTATGCAAAAGGTTTTCTGACTTAATGCATTCCAAGTTTGAAATGAGTAGCATGGGTGAACTCTCTTACTTCCTTGGCCTCCAAGTGAAGCAATTGCCTGATGGCATCTTCATATCCCAATCCAAGTATGCTAAGGAGCTAATCAAAAGGTTTGGGATGTCAGATGCCTCAGCAAAGAAAACACCCATGGCTATAAATATTGTAGTTGACTCTGATGAGCAAGGGAAGCCTGTTGATTAGAAATTATATAGGGGCATTGTTGGGTCCTTGTTGTATCTCATAGCAAGTAGGCCAGACACAATGTTTGTTACATGCCTTTGTGCTAGGTTCCAAGTGAGCCCTAAAGAATCTCATCTTATTTTCCTTAAAAGAATTTTAAGATATATAAAGGGTTGCCAAATCTAGGACTCTGGTATCCAACTTAGTCAGAATTTGAGTTGACTAGATACTCAGACGCTGACTTTGCTGGATGTAGAGTGGACAGGAAAAGCACATCAGGAACATGCCAGTTTCTTGATGCTAGACTTGTCTCCTAGTTTTGCAAAAAGCAAAATCTGTATCTACCTCAACTACTGAAGCTGAATATATAGCAGTTGGGAGTTGTTGTTCACAGATGTTGTGGATTCAAAACCAACTTCTGAATTATGGTATCAACTTAAATAATTCAACCTTACTCTGTGATAATACAAGTGCAATTTCTATTGCAAAGAATCAAGTGCATCATAGTAGAACAAAGCATATAGAAATAAGGAATCATTTCATTAGAGATTGTGTGGACAAAAACAAAATTAACCTTGTTTATATCTACACTGATTTGCAAAGAGCAGACATCTTCACCAAACCCCTGGATGAGAGCAGCCATCTATTCTTTGTGAATTAGCTAAGCATGATAGATGGAGAAGGTTTAATTTAATTTTTGTTCTGAGTTCAACAATCTTGGCATTTTTTGTCGAATAGAGATCGATGATCTATGACCTCTTCGTTAAGAGTTCATCGACCTGCGATCGACGATCTCTTGTTAGGAAAGCATTCGTCGAATAGAGATCGACGATCGGTGAACTCAGCCCAAGAAACCCTCGTCGACCTAAGATTGACGATATTTCTCTTAGAAGTAACTTTCGTCGACCTGTGATCGATGATCTTGCTTCTGAAAATATTTCGTCAAACTGAGATCGACGAACTATTTTCCCTTCTCTTCAGACTAAGATCGACAAACTTTCTGCATTCATCGACCTCAGATCGAAGAATTTTTTTTGTTGTAGGACGGAGCTCGCTGTTTTATATTCTAAAAACCTTATAATAGGTTTTATTCTTCGAGCTCAATACCGCTCTTTTAGAACTCTTCTGCACTTGATCTTTCTTGTTTATTTTGCAGGCGACTTCAGAAAGCAATAGCGATTCCAGCAAGCACACTCTCTGACATGAAGTATGATACTGGTTTTGACATCGATTTCGATTCCTTTGGTCACACAGTTAAAATATTCACGGATATTCTTCAGTTGTTTGAAGATCAAAAATTAAAGCAGTTTATGACTACAAGGATCAAGTTGCCAGAACCCGAGATCAAGGAATGGGTCTACACATCAACATCATCTGATATAAAGATGATAGGATCAATTTACGGAACACAGGTTTCTCTCTCTCCTGTTGTTCTTTCTGATATATTTGGATTTTAGAATGGGGTAGATGATCTTGAAATGGATAGTTCGGATTTTGATGAGATGCTGATAAGAATTTGTCACTCTGAGGGAAACCCTAATAAGCTGCTGAAGAAGAACTTGTCTACTGAATACAAGTTCTTGGATGATGTAGTAGGCAAGGTCCTACTGGGCAAGCACACTGCCCATGACTACATCACAAGGCACCGGTTTTTGTGATGAGTGCCTTGGTTGATAAGAAAAAGATTAACTGGGGACAGGTTCTGTTTGACTTGATTAGGAAGAAAAATTCTAAGAAGTAAGTTTGTTTTGCAAGAGTATTGGGAATTTTTCTACAGGCCAGGGCTAATGACTTACTGGTCTCCCCGATAGTATTCATTAATGCCTCTAAGAGGTTGACATCTGCCCTCTTTAGCAAATGGAAGAGGACAATTTCCAAGCCATCCAAGGCTTCCACCTCTTCCTCAAGACCTTCTGAGAGTACCAGGGCTGCTCCAGCCACTCCACCCTGCTCAAGATGTTTCCAATCCACCTCCAGCTCAACAACCAACACCTTATAAACTTCACACACCTTCAACAACCCTCCAGCATACATCCACATCTTAAAACCATCCACCAACACCTCCTGCTTCCCCAGTCCATCTCTCTTCACCAGTTCAATCACCAGTACATCAACCATATCCACGTCCAACCCATCTAGACAACATTATATCATCCATCAATTTTGACTTGCTCTCATCTCATCCATCTCCACAAACACATCACACTCCCTCACCATCTTATTCACCTTCATCCTCTCCAACTCAGCATGAAACCATGACTTATTATATTCCTCTTACTGATTCTATTCCCATCATCCACCCATCTGTATCCACTCAAACCCCTCCTGAGTTAATGGATATAGATTCTCCCTCCATTGTCTCCATCTTGGATCACATCACTGTAGTCATAAAACAACTCATAGTAGAGTCTATTTCACCTCTTGCTGCCTCCATTTCATCTCTTGCTGCCCTACTTTCTGCCTCCTCTGTCCCTCCTTCTTAAACAAGGGGCCTGGTTCCAGTACTTACTAAAACAAGGCAGGGGGAGATGCTCGATGAAGAAGAAGCTCCAGCAGTAGCAAAAACAATTTCAATAGTAGCATAAACATTTTTGCAGATAGTTGAGGTCACAATAACATATGTATAGATGGCTACGGAAGCTGAAATAATTGATTCTGATATGTTAAGTGCAGATGAGCAAGTTGCTCCCACATAATTTGTGACTGTTGGTGATTGTATATCAATCCCACAGTAGACATCCTTAGATTATTTAATTCTGATATGTTAAGTGCAGATGAGCAAGTTGCTTCCACAGAATTTGTGACTGTTGGTGATTGTTTATCAATCCCACAGTAGACATCCTTAGATTATTACATTCTTTCAATACAATTTATCTAAATTCTTTTCTTCCAGCAGTAAATCCATCTTTATCTATAGTGTACTACACTCCTCCCATAAGTCTAGAAGTTGTTAATCAACTGAAGGCAAGTTTTGCTACTAACATGGTTTTGGAACCTTCAGGCCCAACCTATGTGATGGATGATAGCCCTATACCTAGTTTAGATGACTTGATTGCTCTAGATGTAGCCCAAGAATTTGCATAGACCCATATTGATCCTAAGCTGAATGATTTCCTGATTATTGACAAAGATATAGAAGATTATCAGATGACTACTGAGATTATTGCTCTACCTACAGTTGCTGAACCACAAGTACTTCCTTAGGCTGAAAGACAAATCTCAATGGAAACTTTGAAAGAGATAGATGCATTATATGATAACCCTCAAGGTTATTCTGATGAGTACATAGATGATGATGACTCTGATGGATCTGATGATCCTAAATCTAAGAGGAAAGCTGCAAAGAAGAGAAAAGTGGTTCCTAAAGCTGCTCCAAAGCCAAACCCCACTCATGACACCCCTTATTACATCCTGAACAAGATCACACCAACCCCAGGGATGCCTCAGTGGATGTGGCTATCCAAGAATGAGCAGAAAGAAAGGAAAAAGAGAAGGAGGTATAGGTCTCCTCCTAAGCAATTTAGGAAATACCCTCCTCCTCCTCCTCCATCTTCAGGTACCTCTGGCAATGTATCTCATAGATCTGCTCCAGTTACCAAAACTTATCAGAGATATTCCAGACAGGGCAGTTAGCAGCATTCTTCTCAAATTCATCCTCCTCTGGCTTCAGTCAAGAGAAATCCTACAGACTCTATTGATGAATCACAGCAGGACTCAAGTCCAAAAAGGCAAGAATCTCCTCCAGTTCCCTTGTAGATCCAGAACAGGAGAATTCAGCTAGAATGGCAAGATTTCATGAGCTGATGTGACTTTCACAAATTAACAAAGTCAAAAGCTGAAGGAAAGGATCCTTCACAATTCTCTACCATGTCTTCATTCAGAAAAGAAGAACTTAAAAGGAATGCAAAGGCAAATAAATTCTGTAATGTTGATGATTATATGAAATTGCATCCAAAAGCTGTAGTTCACAGCAGCAACATCATTGGTGGATCAGATATGATAATGTCAAAGAGAGAAGTTGCTGATCCAAAAAGAGAAATCATTTTCAAACAGCCTTCTGAAAAGCTAGAGAAAGGAAATCCTAATCAGAAACAGTGAATTTGTTTGTGTTTACTGTCAGCTTTATTTGAACTCTATTTTGGTTTAATCATGAAGCACCTTAGGTAAATATCTGTTGAATGTTTTAATTGTTATGCTCAAATATAAAATTGTGTTCACTTCAGAATATGTGTCGATCTTTATTTGCTTGTAGAGGGCTTCGTCACCCATTTATAGGGGGACACTGGGAGCGTGTCGACACCTAGAAAAATCGTCGAC